>JAWNLY010000182.1:2400000-3623249 GCA_035042045.1 Drosophila melanosoma | reverse complement strand
GTAGGAAATATGACCTATTTTGACATTAAAATAGCTGAGCTTTGCAACGTTTAAGAAGCAATGTTTACATGCAACCAATGGGTCGGGTTCATATTGATTCTGTGCGATATCAGCAGCGTAAGATTTTCTGCTTTTGAAGAAATCATACAGAGATATTGAAGTTTTTTCCTTGTTTTTAATTTTTAAAACTGTTATATCTTCGTTAATAATGGAGGTATTGGCGTTTTTCGCTTTTTTTTAATTTTTAAAACTGTCATATCTTCGGTAATAATGGAGATATTGACGTTTTTACCGAACATAGGACAGTTTGAAGTTGAGACAAAAACTTCAAAGGTACGTTTCTCAAATTAAAAAAACAAAACTTATAACGTCAATTTCTCCAATTGGTGAAAATTAACGCATTTTCAACTATATATATAAGATATGTTAGTTTGAATTTGAAACAAAAACTTCAAAGGTACGTTTCTCAAATTAAAAAAAACACTTAAGTCGTCAATTTCGCCAATTGATAAAATCAACGCATTTTAAACTTTTGATGCAGAATTAATATATATAGAAAAAACTTTAAATTGTTGAAAGAAATTCGGACCTAAATAAATTATTACCGAAGATATGACAGTTTGAATTTGAAAAAAAAAATTAAAGGGCACATTTCTCAAATTACAAAATAAAAAACTTAAGACGTCATTTCTCCAATTGGTAAAAATTAACGAATTTTCAACTTTTGATGCAGGATTTAATATTAATATATATAGAAATAACTTTAAATTGCTGAAAGAAATTCGGACCTAAGTAAATTATTACCGAAGATATGACAGTTTGAATTTGAAACAAAAAATTAAAAAGTACATTTCTCAAATTAAAAAAAAAAAAACATTAAACGTCAATTCTCCAATTGGTGAAAGTTAACGCATTTTCAAGTTTTGATGCAGAATTAATATGTATAAAAATGTATTCAAATTGTTGAAAGAATAAATATGAAATTAACTCAATATATTTTCTTAAATATGTAGCCAATTTCCATTTTGTCTACTGCCAATAAGTTGATCAAACAACTGACTAGTTGCATATATGTTTTACGTGTAATTTGACAATTTATGCAAATGACAACACTCAATTGAAAATCACTTAATTTATCTTGTGTGCGTAACAAACATCAATAAAGGCTTCAACATCAGTTGCAACACCAGAGGCTGCCAGCACAAAAAGTGCGTCCCAAATTCAATCTATGGTAATATTGCAATCAGCCGCAGGTCGTTTTGCCGTTAGTCGCAATGGCGCCGCGAGGCAAACAAAACTCAAAAATATTGCCATACAAGGCAATTAGCGTGGATTTCGTTCCTGCACCACCTGCACCACCGCAGGCCAATTGCACAACAATCAAAATAGTGGCTGGTGACATGTCGGCAAATGCGAAATGTTTCCAAAAGGCATTATCGGCCGCAGCGGCAGTTGTTGCCGTTGCCACACAAGCAACACAAGTGATGCCAATTTAGCCTGTTTATTACCTTTACAAGAATACCATTAGCTAATAGCTAATAGCACTAAACACAAAGCCATTTGGATATATTTCAGACTATATGATTGTTCACAGCGTTCGTCCATTCAGACGTGTAGTTTCCATTTCCATAAATTTTGTTCGAAGCTCAGCAATTTGTTGGCCTCAAAATCTGGCAGCACTGGTCTACAGTGATGCATTCATTGCCAGGCATAAGGTAAAGTCAGGCAAGGGGATGACCTGGCATTGTGATTGCTGAACTGGCAACCCGACCTCGGCTCAAGTCAATGCATACCTTTTGAGTGTTCGGTGTTCCCAGTGCTTAATTGTGGCGGATCCCTTATACCCAGTCCCGCATAATTGTCAGGGCTTATGGCACGGACTGAGCGGAGGTATGGCGCTGAAATAGCACATCATGCCTCGAACCTGAGAGAGTCCTCAGCGACTGTTTCTGATGTGGTCGTGTGCAAAAGCCGGTTGGATGGGTTACTCCACTTGTAATGAATGTCAGGCCTAGTTCGAGTATTGCCCAATACACAATTGTCAAAGCTTTTTGGTATTGACAATGCTAGCAGCGAAAAATTCACTATTGTTGATGGCTTTTGTTGTTGGATGAGGTTTACGGAACCATTTTGGATGTGGCAGTTTGAAGTGCATTTACCACAATTCTGGCTTGACAGACATAAGATACGAATTACCGCAATAAACAATCAATAGTTGCCACTCTCTATAATCGACAGACTATTGTTTAAATGTAATCAGAGGCATTTTTTCTTAGAGTAACCACTAAATGATAAAGCATTTATAATATTTGTATTAAGTTATAAAGCAAAGATTTTTAAGTCTTAAATAGTTATCACTGATTATTATAGATGATTTTTTGGCATGCACTTATTTCTAAATATGAGGATATGAATATATTTAAGTTTATTTCTTTATCTTATTGTTATATTAAATAATAATATTAAAAAAACCTACATCGCCTAAAAATGGCTATATTAGCTTTATTATTGGATATATTAATATTATTAATATTACAAACCGTAAATTAGCATACCCTCTAAAAGAATAAAGTCACAATTGAAGAATTAAGAGTATTATTTATTATAAATAATATCGCTGCTCTGCGGTTTTGTGGTCAATCAAAGTTAATTCCATCCTTAAATAATCCCATAACTTAAAATGAGCTAACCTCATTTTCGGATTGATTTCGCATATCGATGCCAATGGCAGCATCAGCTCCATCGAGGTTTCCGCTTTATTCTCAGTTCAATTCGGGTTGGACTTAACCCATCCACAAAAACTCAACCTGATTGTTAACCCAAAAGTTCAAAACAAAGAGCAACTGCAGTTCGTTGGAATGTGTGCGGAGTGGAGAAAATGGTACATTGTTTGATGCCAGTTGATGCCAGTTGCACAGCTTCGAGTTGATTTTGATTAATTTGTTTGCTTTCCACTAAGCAATTTGCACGCGGACTGCCTGAGATGTGGCGGAGCTATCTATCTCCCAGATACGGTTAGAGGATAGGGGCAGCGTTACCCAGGTGACGGCAATGGTCCAGAAATTCTATGTGCTTAACACAATCCCAGTTTGAGCAACTGCATTGCGTATGTTTGCATTTTGAGGAGTGTGGCGTCGGAGTCTGTGTCGTAGTCGTAGTCATCATCGTCGGAGTCGGAGTCGGAGTCGAGTTGTTTGCTCGAAATTTGGTATAGTTAGCCCCGGGCTGAGTGCGGAGTACGGGTTGCAGCGGTCGTTATATGGATGTGCGAACATTTGTTAGCTGCCATGGGATTATATAACAAACGCCATAGTATTTACCGCTTCAACGAATATCCCTCTCTCTCCTCCGCCTCTGTACTTTTGGTGCGTGCCTTGTTTGCTATACAGGCAACTTTGCCAGCAGGGATATATGTGGACATGTAGATTGGGGTTGTTCTGTAATTGCAAAGCGTTGCGTGTTGCTGACTGGTTCACTGGAGTCATCAGCTCGCTGACAACCTCAGACGAATGTTAAGCAATTGTTAAAAAAAAATTCCCCAGCGAAACTGCAATAATTATGCTATTTTCCTCCCCTGTCCACTTATTGCAATCAGTATACCTGCTAAAGTTTGGGTAATCTCTCAAAAAGCAGCATACATTTTTTTACTAATTTAATATTTTGTTAAACACAAAAACCCATCACATTTTTTAACTACGGCCTCTGCATGTTAATTATTGCTATTAAATAAAAAAATGTTATGGATAAAGTTTATGACAATAAAGCTTGCCAAAAAAAAAAACAAAATAAACTTTGAAGCCAAGTTTACATAAAAAAGTTAAGAGCAAAAAAATGTATTAATTTAAAAATAATAGCTTGAATTTGCGATGCCCTCTACAAAAACAAATTGTATTTTATAATAATTTTTTTCCTATACTTATACGCTGCTTCGAACTGTATAAAAATACATTGACGTAATTTTTTTGTTTTGTATTTTCCAATTGTAGGATATGCAAATTAAACTTATTTCGAGCCGCGCAATTTTCATTTACATTTTGTGGTTTTTTTTTTTGGTTAATGTTTTGTAGGAAAAGCGCTTAATTAATTTTTTGCTCGTCAATTGGTGGCAACACCTTTTCTATGTTAAGTTAAAAAGAAACTTCGACAGGACCAGCAACGTTTTGCCTTTGACTTAATTTGACTGTGATTCATAGAATTTTATTTTTTCCGTTAATTGTCGGCAGTTAAAGTTAATTAAATTGGTTATTACGAACTCAGGCGAGGTTTATAGACACATTTTTCTAAGGGTTTCCAATAATGGAGTATTGCCTATAAGATTTTGTAAAATATAAATTACCATGTATAAATTTATTTATTTTGAAAGAAAAGGGCTTTAAATATTTTTAGACATTTGAAATAAAATGATTAGTTTGCTTGGAAATACCAAATTCGATATTTGAGTAGTAAAACAAAAAATAATACTTAATATCGCTTCCAATTACAATACTGATAATGGTTATTATAATTTAAGTTATAGAGTAGACTATCAAATTTTGAATAAAGTTTAAAACTAAATTAATTTTAATTATTATATTATATAATTGATTGTATTACAAATATTATCTAATTGATATAATATAGTTGATGTATAACAAATTACTTGGAAGTTATTTCTTAAAAAGCAGTATAATATTTTGAGCTATTAGAAAATGTACTCGTAGAGGTATTATAGAAATAAGTGGGTTTAGTTAACAAATAGTAATAATAATAGGAGAGAGCTGTAGTTGAGTTTGAGAAAATGTGTAATATTACAACTCTGCTCTCTATGGAATATTGCAGTTCCGCTCTTCACAGTCGAAATTTAACGCTAATCAGTCATACAACAACTTTGAAACTTTGTTTTTGCCGGTTTGCCGCAACTTGGCATCAAAACGCCGTTAAGCGTTCGCCGAACCGCATAATCAAGACCCAACACACACACACACACACACACACAGAGACACCGAGTTGAAAGAATGTGGGTCGTGCAACGTGCCGCACTATTTTAGAGACGGCAACAGCAAATCGTGAGCTAAAATCAATGCAATCAATAAAAGTGCTCCACACCTTGGGCATAGTTGGGTTGCCTCGGGATTTGGCAGCTGCTGCTCTTCGCTTGTCTTGCTGTGCCAGAATCCGGCAACCTGTGCGTTGTTCACTTTTTCCCACACCCATCACAACCTTCCAGCACTGCACTGCTATGCCAATCATGGATGCCCGTACAATTGCCACATATTGCAGCCCATTTGAGGGTTCCTCCCAAGCATCGTCAGCCTGCGGCCGACAAGGCAACGAATTTCAGCGATGACTGCGTGTTAGCCTTCAGTTTGCCTGGCACCATTATAAATGCAGGTGATGTTCCAAATTTGTGTATGCATATAAATATATATATATATATATATAAATATACATATATGTATGTGTGCAGAATACACACATGAGACAAATTGAAGGGAAATACACTTCAGTTGCCTGGCGGCATCGACTAACTGACTACCAAACTGGCTCGCAGACTGGCAGTCTGACAGTCTGGAAGTCTTACTTCCTGACTGCCGAAAAGCTATTACCACAGCAGGAGTTGCGCTGCGTTGGAGGCGTGCCAAGGACACGTGAAGGATTCCGATTCATTTATACCGCCGCAGGAGTCTGTGAAGTATACGGAACGCCATTAGTAGCCTGGCCTTTAAGCAGCGTCAACCAGTTTGGCTGGTTGCCTGGTTGCCTGGTTGGCTGTCCTGCCTTGGGTTGATTGCAGCGTATTCTAAATTAAGATAAATGTGCCGTTACCTAGGAGCGCAGCCTCTCTGCCCCAACAGCCATGCATTGCGTGTGGTATCGAAAGTGACACGTGGGAAAAATTAAAATACTTGCATGATATATTTGATGCCAATTTTTCTCGCCTCTTCGTGGCTCTCACATTAAAATGTTTATAAATTTTGTCTATTTGGAGCGTATTTCGTGTTGCCATTTACATTGGCGCCAACGGCCAACTGCCACATGCCACAAACTTAAAGACTACCCGCAGACCATGCAATGCCATTTTTTAAGGCAGCAACGGCATCAATTCAATTTGCATTTTGCATGTGCTCCTGGGCACAATGCGTTCTAAGGATTATTTAAATATTTGTTGATTTGCATAGGAAAATGGCATGCAGACGGCTGTGCTGCAAATGCAAATACTTCTCTGTCCTCATGCTAATTTACACTCAACAAAATCATACCAATGTAAGTTATACAATTTTTTATTTTAATAGAATTAAAAAAATTATATAAATGATATATATACCGCTTACCTGGGTTGGTTATGCGGCTTACAGATTGTTTTCAGTACTTAACTTTATAAGGTGTTAGCCGAGCAAGTGCTTCCTTGATCGCAGAGATCTCCGCTAGGGAGACACTACAATGGCAGGTTGAAATTATGGTTTGGGAGCCAATCTTACCGTTTAAAACTATTAGGTCTTGGTAGGATCATACTCTGCATTCTATTGCAAAAATTAGTTCTGTTTCAATCGTAATGTTGGCAAAGTTCATTCAGATTATGGAATAATAAAAGTTTTCTGAGAAAATTAATATATAATAATATAATATATAATATGAAGCATCGGTATTAGAACTGCAGTGTAAATTTACCTGACTTTTTGTGTGGGGAAATTCCACACTTCAATCCGATGAATTTTCTACAGGTGCAGAGTGCAACTATGGCTTTTTTGATACTCTCTCGATTATGTTACGGTTTCAGTCGAGCTTTCTGTTTAAGATAACACCCAAATATTTGCTAATAATAAGATTAGCAATTTTATATTTGCTTGATAATTCTTTTTAATTTCGCTTTACATAAAAGAATATGAAAAATATTTTCCACTCCTTTTTAATAATAAATATAGCATAATTACAATAAACTATATCCGAAATAAATATATGTATGTATATATGATGTTATATGATGTTTATATGTATGTGTAATACAGTTAGCTTTCATGTCGTCTTTAATTTTGTCTATTTCTTAACAAAACAGAACTGAACAAATTTTGTTTATGTGCCACAGAACCAATATTAATTTTATTATGATTTCTATGTTTGTTTTGAAATTGTAGTAATCATTAAATGTATTTGTAAGGTTAACTTTGAGCTGAGATTGATGACGTCACACTGCCACCTATTAAAGACGATGCTGGTAAGTATTTCGTGATAATACCGAACGCACATCGTATGTGAATCGCAAGGCGTCCAGGAAGGGCAGCAATGATAATAGAGCTGTGTCCGTTGGATCGGAGAACCAACTTTTAATGGGTATTGCATTGTTTGGAGAACAGCGATAGGAAATCGGCGAATTGTCAACAATAAATATGCTGCTCAAATCACTGCAAATGGTTGACAAATCTTTGGTATAGTAGCCATAGAATGGAGTGCAGTGCTGTCTGTAATAGCGACGTCTCAATATATTGCGGCCATTGTCCAGCTTGTCGGCCACAGCATCGCCATAGGATTGCAAGCCAGCTGTGAAAACGACCAGGTCGTACCACTTCGATACCACATCCAAAAAGTAGTCCACATGCGGTCGCTTGAGTACGAGGAATAACTCTGAATGCCTCTCGATGGTCACATTGACTGTGAAAACGTGCAGCATTCCGATCTTAGTCCCATTCCATGGAATTGCATTGTCACATAAGTGTATCAGCGTTTCGTCCAGATCGAGCACCAATGTTTTTCGCTTCACCATAGTGAGCCGACGTTTTGATACTGGTGACAGCGGGAACTCTGCATATTGAACTGGCTGATACTGGATATAAGTGCGCAATGGGCATTTGAATATAAAAAAGATGCATGTCCAGATTTTGAAGAGCAGCAGGAGCAGCGCTTGGCATTTCCTTTGCAAGAATGGAATCATCTTTAAGAAGTTATCTTCTTACCAAACTCGTTACTATTCTTAAAGGTTTTATAGTTAGAAATGTTTAAAATATTCAAGAGGCGCTCAAATTGTTTTGCTTCTATTGGTTTCGAGCTGTATATTTAGTTATATATATCAAACATATATTATATATATTAAACACAATTGAAAGATATGACATATAATGCTTAGGTTTATGTTAGAACACATTCACATGGCAATACATGTATGTGCTTGCCGTGACTTACTGTTAATACTTTCTCTTCTCATTTTGGCCAAAAAGCGGTAGAAAAAATTAATTGTGAAAAATAAAATAGTGATTGTTGCCACTAGCATTGTTAAAAGTAGTTTTCTTTTTAATTCTTTAATAAATAATTGTGTTGCAACATTAATGATTATTAAAAATTTGTTAATCTATTGATTTTATACAAAATTGAAAATATATCTCTGTACCCACTCTTGATAATTTTAAACTAAATTTTAACTTGTTTTTCCTTTTAATTGTTCTTGTTTTACTAATTCCACGCATTCAATGTATTTTGACAAGTTTAATTAATTTAATTAAATTTCTTAAACTTGGAATTAAATTTCAGCTGGTCTCTATTCAGTGTTAACAGAATTCCATTTAATGAAAAAGTCCAAATGTGGGGAGACGACCTATGGTGTCTGGCATTCCACGACTGCGTCATGCCACATTGCCACACAAGCCGGACATGCAGTCAAGCAGGACATGCACCACATACGTGACAAACTTTCAAAGTTATCAGCCTGAGTGTGTAGGGTTTGTGTGTGTGTGTGTATATTCTTATGCAGCCAGGAGGAAATTAAATTTGACATTTTTCGCATATTTCCAAGTAATTGCTATCGGATTTTACAACCAGCTCATATCCAGATTGACTTCCTTGCTTGCGGATGATTTGTTCAGAGTTAGTCGTAAAAGAGCATGTGGCATTAAGAAATATTTTGGAATATCTTCGAATTTTATAAACTATAACAATGTCTCAATTTTAAACCACATAATAACAAAAATCAACGTCATTCCCACGAGTTGTGCTTTGAAATACTTTGAGCGAATCTCGTTTCAACGCCAGATGCAAATTGGATGATTGCAAATATCAAACAAGAGACAAGCCACACAAAGGGGAGAAGCTTACACTTGGGCGAGGGCTACTTAATAAGTATGTGTAATTAGAAATCATGTCAAAACAATTATTTTTGAATAGACTATTAGCCACATTATAATAAGTAATCCAGAAACAGGGCCGTATAAGCTGTGCCTTGTAGTCAATAAATTGTTTATCGATATATATCGATATATATATTTATATGATTACTCCTGCCTAATCATTAATTTTTTTAAATCAAGAACTGTTGTTCAAAATTTGTTGAAATACAAATACAGCATTTGACAAATTTAGTTGAAAAAGCTTAAGTATAAAGTTGTAGTTTCAATTCCATTTTGCACTCGTAGTTTGGTAGCAACCCTCAAACACATAAATGGCCACTTACACATGCAGTTAGCTAGATGCCAAAAACTGACAGACGCACACACGCAGAGGTAACAAATTTTTGGCATACCAAATGTCTTGCAATCAGCGATTTTGACAGCTGTCATTGCTTGCGAGACGTCTGCATGGAAAAACGTTCGTGCAACTTTGTTGTGCTGTCCCGGGGCACAGACAATTCATTTAGGCTCCCTCCACACCCACACCCCACTTTGGTTCACTTATCTGTTTAACTCCAGAATAACTTTATGTGTGCCTCCACAAGATAAGATCCTGTTGAATGTTAGTATCGAAACTTTAAGTGGATTCTGAAGTATTGTTCTACGTGGAAGTATGAAAGTTATACTTAGAAATATGCAATACAAGTTATTTTCTCTTACTAATTTGTTGGCTCAATTGGTGTTCATATTCGTTGTTAAGTAATTGTAACTTTTGAAACAAGTTTCGTGTGACTTGAAGTGAAATTTGTACATAGAAATTATATATAATTTTATATACAAATTCTCAGCAATTATATATAATTTTATACACAAATCTTTAGTGGTTATATTTATAACAATTATATGAAAAACCTACTCTTTAAACCAATGACTAACCGATATTTTAGGCTTTTGTTAATTAAGCATTTAAAAACTCAAAATATACTCTGGTCAGAGGGAAGTTATCATTAGAGCTGTGGAAAGTATACGACTAAAGATCGCTTTATGTAGAAAGTATCTGCAACTAAAGTCTGAATTTTGCCCCAGATTTGGCATCTGCAATTCTTGCGAATTTATTTCATTTGCACTTTGCGAATATTATTCTCTGATTTTGCGCGTTTGCACCTGAAAATGTGGAAAGGTGTTGGCCACAGCGCTGCATTGAACACATAAAACTACAAATATTATCGTTGTTCCGGAACCTGGGAAACTTAGACTTACTTAAGTTGTCTCTGACATAATCATTATCCACTTTGCTTATGCGTTTCGCATTCTCAAATAGTTTTGCGACTGGTCTCTGCCATCCTCAGCTGGGTGCGTTTCTTATAGTTTAATCTTTATAAACTTTGCATAGTTTTTTATTTGCGTTTAGTGGTGATTATTGTGCAGCCAGGCGCATCAGCCCATAAATAATTGCCAAATGGAAACAAATTGTTAAATTATGCACTATTAACTTAAATGCTTGGCGAATACTGAATCAAATTGATATTTATCTGCACGGGTGGCCAAAAGTGAATCGAGTTATTTGTGTAAAATGTTAGCAGCACTTCAGTTTTGCCCATCTCAATCTACCAATTTATTCATTGATTTGGTTGCTTAAATGTTTTTCCTATTTTTCATAAATCTGTTTAGAATAATGTGTTTAAGTCTAGAATTAATTCATAAATTATGTATGTAAAGACTTTATTATTCAAATCATTAATTTTCGAACTTATGTTTGAAACTAATAACATTATTTAATTATTGCAGTAAAAATAAATTGTATTGTTGTAGTAATTTAAACGTTATTTTGTTATACCTGAATGATAAATATAGAAAACAGTCGTGAAAAAATGAGAAAATTTGCCTAAATGATTCACAGTTGGAATTATTTTTGGTTTAGTTGCGCATTTAATTATTTATGTTAATTTGTAGCGAAATGGTGCAATTAAATTATGCCGCCCATTGAATTTGTGCCTGCAGAATAAATAATACAAATGCACTAAATAAATTGGCATTGGATAATGCAATTACAGGAGGCATTACAGAAAGAATCCATTTGCACTTGCTCCCCTCTCCCCTTCAGACACCCCTTGTCTTCTATCAAACCTTGGCATGAAAATTCCATCAGCGCTAAATGCAAATGATACTTAACTATTCATTAGCTATAGCACTAAGCACATAGATTTAAAATGCACTAACACACACACACACACGCATACACACACACACACACACACACATACACACAAACAGAGAGACCTATTCTCTTGGTGAGCTGTTGACAAGTTACGAAATACATTTGCACATTGACATTCAATGCGAATCCTTTTCCACCATCGCAATAACAATTAAAATATATGAGCGAATAGGGGCGTTATCCACGCCCACTTCAAAAGCAAGGACAACGTGCTAATTGTAAATTTATTGACTGCAATAAAAGTCAACTGAGTTTCAAGTTGCACTGAAACGATAATCTCAGAAGGAGATTTGACCACACGCCGCGACAAAAGTCAGCAAATTGCACTGACAATTCTATCATCGACTATTCGATTATATGCTGCGATTAGACTGAATCGATTCAGCGTCAATTTTCATTTATATTGAAGAATATATATTTTACATCATTTAAATGGAAGGCGCAGCACTTTAAAAGTCTTAATTGTTGGAGTTGGCATGCAACCACTTCGTTGATTCTTGTGGCATGCGTCCAGAAGTTGCAAAAATAACCGAACCACTGAATGCAATTAACGGCCTCTGAACTCCACTGAAACCTCGTGAGTGCACCGTAAATTGTAATTGTGGGTAATAACAATAACAATGCCAGACCGCGCAGCAAATGGAATTAATTAAAATGGTTTCATAAACCGCATGTGAGTGAGATAATAACGACAAGAAAAGAGAAAAACAATTAAACATTCGCGTGTCAATAATACTCGACTAGATGATGCTCTATATTTATTTTCCCAAAACAAAGAGTTGATATATCTTTTGAATATACTTGAAAAGAATGAAAAATGATTACAATTATTTATTGGCTAAATATTTTGGTGTGCTTGTCGCAGTTTCAAGCATTTTTAGCTGCTCAATGAAACTGAAATCATCTGAAAAATGACTATCATTACCCGGTGGCATATTGTAATCTATTGCGTGCGAATTTGCCAGACTTTGATAAAATATGTTTTTACACAATAATGCAGCACGAATTTGCAACTGGAATTTGGCACGCAGGCAATGGCGAAAATTCTGTTGTTGGCATCAATTTAAATGCCTATAAAATCGATAATATTTTGTGTCAGCGTTGTTAGCGTTTCAGAATGCATATTGCGTATACGCCGCATTGCACCAGTTTGTTAAACTGTTTAACATTTGGGGCACAGATCCGGCACATATATATGCTTATCGCATTTATACTTTTCAATTTCAATTAAGATAATTAAAAGTGAACTCTTCAACCGATGGCTGCAACCGATTAACTTTCGATGCTCTTGAGACTTCGATTCTCCACTTGTAGCGATTGCTATTCGATTAATTAAAAACCAGAGAATTTCAACTGTTGTCGATCCGTTTCACTGAAAAATTGGTAAATATACTAAAAAGTTAGTTTTTTTTTATACTACTTTAACTCTATAAAATTTAAATTATGTTGGTAAAAAGGATTATTCGGACCGTTGGAGTTATTTTTGTTTCTCTGGCATTTATATAATTTTTTAATTATGACCACTAAACTAACAAATTTATTATTTTCACATTAATTTCTTGATAGACAAGAAAACATAAATAGAGAAAAGAAAACATCTATTGCTATTTTATAGAAAACCATTTTCAGTTCTGCATTGCAAAGATAATTTTTCGCTTCTATTAAAATTTATGATTGCTTAATTCTTTATGAAAATCCATATTAATGTTTAGAAGTGAAAGAAAAACAATAAATCCATTAAATTGACACACATAGCTAAAAAAAATGAATTCCCCTTAAGCTCTTACCTTAAAGTAAGAATGCGAAATTTTCGGTTATTGAAAAGATTCATCGCATAAATCATCTCATAAGCTGTCTCTGGATTATTAATATGCTAAAGAAAAAGTATTTTGTGATTTATTGGTATTAGACAAACGGGAAATGTCCAAAACCTCTAAACTGGAATGCCCCAATGCGAGGAAAGCGGATTAGAAAAGCCAACGAGCAGTTGCAGTTTCCAGAAGAATACCACAAGAGATTACAACCATGCTCAGGAACAGGTGTATGTGTGTGTGTGACTGTGTGTGTGTGTGTGTGTGTGTGGTTGTGTGTGCGTGCAACAACTCAATTTGTAGTGCATAGACACACACAGCTTATGCAAGCACAAATCATTTTCATTTGCTTAGCGTTTGCTGGCCAGAGAATTGTGCGCGTTTTAATGTTGGCCATCGCTGGGAATAGTTGATCCGTGCATCTGATGTAATCTCATTCAGGTTTGCATCTGCATGATGCATGTGTGTTTGTTGTGTGCTGTGGGTGTGTACACTACTTAGAAGTGAGGCCAGTGAGTCAGTTACAAATTTAGCAAACAATCCGCTTAAAATAAATTATAATTTCATTCATAAACTTAATAAAAATAAAATCTAAATATTTTACTTGAAATATTTATTTCACATTGCATTTAGCATTAAGCTAAAACTACTCAAACAGCAGCTGTATGCAAATTTATAGCAATTCAGCAATAAGTTTGTTGTCCTTTTTTTCCCACTTGTTAAAATAATACTTCAGATTTACCATTCGCATCTTAATTGGCATCTCGTAGTCAGTCAGGTGTTGAAGTACAAAATAGTCACTTGTTACACGAAGTTTTCTGTTTAACAATTTTTAGTTTTGTTGCTATGGCTCTAAACTGGAATTTGGGCAAGTTGTTGCTGTCCTGACAGCAGTAAAAGGAAGAAGAAGAACGAGGACAGGGAACAAACACGACTTCGACGATGAATCCGGTTTTTGGTTGCGGTTCTGGCTTTGAGTTTCAGCTTTGTTAATAAAGCCAGGCAAGCAGTTTGCTGGCAATTATTGCAAGTGATAGAGATACAGATACAGACAGAGAGAGAGAGAAAGATAGAGAGAGAGAGATAAAGAGAGAGAGGGAGTCAAAGAGAGACTGTGAGAAGCGCTTGGTTCCGTGTCATTTGCCACGTTGCCTTCGCTTATACTACGGATGAGTGCAGTTGAGCATGAAATATGTTTGAGGTGTTGTTGTGGTTGAAATTCAGTTTCATGTCGTTTTCTGTTGAGATTACAAAAGCAGGTTACCCACAGAGATAGAGAATGGGATCGGTGGCAAAGTGCACACATAAGAACTATGCACGCCTTGGATGCTCAAACCTGAGCAACATCGTCTGCTGACCTTATGGTTCATATAAGCATTTCATATACTTACAAGACGACGAGGAGGTGGAGAGAGGGAGGAGAGGGAAATCGAGAAGGAGTATCCGCGTCGGCTGTAGTTTAACTTTAGCCACTGCATTGCAGCTGTAAATTGTTACAAAGTTTCAGCAATTAGTTAGAAATATGTTGTGCAAGTTCTGCGTTTGGCAACAAAACCGCATCACCGAAAACAACAGCAATGTGGTCGGCAACAAAATAAATGCCCTTGCATGTTTAAGCCAAATAATAATAAAGAAAACAGCTGTATTTCCCCATTGTTATTGTTATTGCCACTACACCAACTTTAGCCAAATTCCCATCCAACGCCCAACAAACCCAACAAACTCTCTTCCTCAGCACAGCTTGCTCGATTTACCTATTTGTGGCGATTTTTTTTTTTTTGTATTTTTTTTCTTTGCTTTGCTGCGGAATTTGTTAGAAATTATGGCCAGCAAATAAAACTGGAGCATTTGCGCAAGCAGCGCAAACAGACAAAATGCAAAAGGGACGAAGTGAAGGGTAGTAAAATTAGCTAAACTGTATAGAGATAATCTGTAATATAAATAGTAAAAATACCAGGTTAAAAGGCAAAGCACGAAATAGCTTGAAATTAATATCAAGCGAAATTTTAACATTTAAAGCAAACAAAGCAAATTTTTATCAAATGCAAGATGGATGCCCTGCAAAAACCCAAATTAAATAGTAATTGATTTAGCTTATCAAATCAAGATTTGCTTCAGTTTTTATGCTTCGTTAAAGCTACTTGGGAATATACAAAATTAAATAAAATATACATATTACAACGAACAATTTATTAACGTAAAAATTACTGCCAAGGAATGAAATTTAATTAGCATTCCAAGCATACCAATGAACATCTCAATTTTTGTTTAGACATACTTGTAAATATTTACTTACTCTTGTCTAACTCTTTTTCCGTAATTTTGTCAATATATTTTATTTAATAGACAAAAAATTATAACAACTTTTCATGTACATTTTATGTATTTACAAAACCCTATTTTACTTTAATAAACTAAAAAGTTATAATATATTATGAAAGTTTATGTGTCTTAATTTATTTCCATTTGATAAATTGAAAGAAACATTGGAAACCATAACTTTTGTGGACGTGTCAAACAATTCGTACAAGACATAAATCGAAAAACCATAAATAACTCAGAAAATAAACGGAAATGTCAATGATATATTTACTAGCACAATTCATTTGCTGTTCAATTAAACAAATTACTGAGTAATATATATAAATAGAATTAAATAAATAAACACAGTGTAAAAAAAAATTGTGAAAAAAATAGAAGTTGAAGCACTGAAAGCCATAGCTATAAATACTAATAACAATAAATAATCATTGTGACCACAATAAATATAAATAAAACAAATGCAATAGGAAAACAGCTAAACCACTAGGAAAAGCCAATGCCACGCCCACTTTTTCTGTAAAGGCAGAACACCTACAAATGGAAAAACTCAACAATTGTCATTGTCAACTTTGGCTGCCAATAAATTATATTATTAGAGCATACTTTGTGGGGAGAAAAGCGCGGAAAACTATTTGTAATACAATCAGCATTTATCTATTAACATGTGACTGTGTGTGTGAGTGTGTGTGTGTATGTATGTATATATATATATATATATATATATATATATATATATTTGTTACAACAATTGTCAACATAAATAAAATTAAGTTTGCGTTGCAAAAGCAGCAGAATAAAAACAATCAGCTGACAGGCAACACTGGCACACACACACAGACACGTACACTCGCACACAACCACAAACACACATACACAGCACAACCACAGACACACCCATACAAAGCACCTGTCACTGGCTGTCAAAGTGACCATTTCATTTAATATAATCGCAGCGCCCGCTCCCCTCTCCCTTCTCCCTTCTCCCTTAGACAAGTTGAAATTAAACACAATCTTTACACGCTCACAGGGCTGAAACACACTCGCACACACACACACACACACACACGCATGTGTGTGGAGTCTGTGCACCCACTTCATCGATTTGTTGGCTCATTGAAGAAACCCCAAACGCATTTGGACGCACCAAATGAGGACCTAAGTCCGCCACAAGGCGTCGTTTCCCATTTCCATTTATCTGTCTAGCAAAAAATTCACATTTGCTGCGAATATTTGTTTTGTCACCTTCATTTAATTCGTAGTTTGCGGCTTTCCCTTTTATACAGCCCCTTCCAAAAGATGCAAAAGATACACTGATACAAAAGAAGATATTCTAATTTTGAGATTACCTATTTTGAACAAATATTGCTTTAAGACTCTGATCCATAAAAAACATGTATAGCTTTGTAAGCTATAAATTACTATAATATAACTAACTATTAAACTTAAATTAGCATATGTAAAAATCATCATAAATTATATATATTTTTTTTACAAAACTATTATTTATTATGAAATGTATGATTCAGTTATTTTACATACATAAATCACTTGCTTATGCCAGCATATCGTATAATAACATCATCATCGAAAAGTTATTAAATAGTTTAATATTTAATATAATAATATTTATATTTAATATTACAAGTGTTTTTAATATATATTTTTTGGATTGTATTTTAATTTTTCTGTATTTGATATTCATTTTTAAATTGGAAACATCAACTTTGAGTAATATTCTCGCAGTGTACACAATCAGTTTGTCTCGCAAGGTATGCTTTTTGTGTGTCTATACACCCATACAGAGACACGCAGACAGCTGTGGGCACACAGAGAGAAATGACCTTGACATTTCTTATGCTTATCTCTGTCAGAGGAGGCGTTGAAATTGTAATTTGTGTAATCTCAGCTGGGCAACGAGCAGAGGAGCAACGACAACAACAAACAAAAATAAAGGTGTATGTTTGGGGTATGACTCTATTCGGATGGATGGAGTTGTTCGTTGTAGCTAAAAGAGTAGGGGGGGGGAGGAGTGGGAGAGGTAGATGGAGGAGTTGTTGGTTTGAGGACAAAACCACTTAATCTCTGTGGCAGCTGAGTCTGTGGCTGTCGCATGTTTTTTCCTAATTAACAGCAAAATAATGGTAATCCAATGTAAGGCTCAGAGAGAGAGAAAAAAAAATGAAAAAAACAAACATGTTGCGTGGCAGCTAGCAACTTATTGTATATTATTATAATTAATTAATTAATTTATTTCATAATATGTAAATTACACTTAGAGTGGCGTGCGATGCGCTTCTTCGCAGCGCTTAAATCATAAAATACGCCAACAAAAATATAAATAGAATTAAATTAGTTCAACATTGCTTTAACTAATTTGTTTTTGGTGTAGCTGTTTAACTGTGTGTGTGTGTGTGTGTGTGTGCGTGTATGCCTCAAGGTGTTAATCGGCGTTTTACATGTGGCGCGTGTTGCCTAAGCCACCATGGCCCGCCTGGGAGGCGCCCTTGTTGTAGCCCATCTGCAGATTCAGCTCACCCTCGTGGGCACGCAGCTGCTCCTCGGTGAAGGTGCGCTCGTTCTTCTCGGACATCTTGGGTCCGAGAGCTGGGCCAGTGAACTCGGGATGCTTTTGTGTCTGTCAAAAGCATTTATCAAGTTAACAACCGACTAGAATAGGGCCAACAACAAAAAGACACTTACAATGCGTCCCAGGGCGTACAGCGAGAGGGTGACTTGTGGAATATTGCGACGCTCGAAGAGATCAGCTGTTTGGAATATCTCCTCCTCGGGCACACCGTATTTCTTGACCGCCGCCTGGAAACGCTGAATGTTCTCCATTAGCTGGAAATTGGTGCCGCGCTCCTGAATTTTCTTAACAGAGCCGGGGGCCAGCTTATTGGCCAGCTTGCACAGCCAAATGCCATCCTTGAGAATATCCTCGTACTGTCCGCTGGGCACCTTCTCGCCGAGCACCGCGAATACCCAATTGAGCACCTCCTGTTCCTGTTCCTTGTTGCGTGGCTGCAATTGGGAAATACAATATCATCAGCTAAGTGTGCCAAACAAATGAATTTCTTGTAATTGTAGCCAATATTTGGTAAACATTTCGATTTCTCCACACTGCTTGCCCCCCCCAGCCAGTCAATCAGCCTCCTATTGTCCATTATCTAAAAAAAAAACAAGCAAATCTCACAGATTGTCCGCAATCAGCCGAAACTCAATAAAATGGAGCTTAATTTGTGTGTATGTGTTGGTTTTTTTTCCCCTAGGTAAATGTGATGTGAGCAAAGAGGGAACAGGCATCATTCTACCAATTGGCGACAAGCGCCTGAGTCCCTGGGGTAAATTGCGCTTGAGCCCGGCACCCACATCAAGTGGCAGCCCAAACAACAAGTGAAACACCAAACAGACACAAAAACACAAATCGAAACAGAAATACAGAAGTAAAAACGTATTAAAGTAGACTCATTTTCCAATTAATTAATTTCGATTTTAATAGCGCGCCACGTGAAATGGTAAAACGAAGCCGCGGTCAACGAAACCGGAGTCGACTCCCGCGAGCCATAGCAATTTATGTGACAGTTCATGTTGACAGTAAAAGCCACTAACTGTTTAATTGAAATTTACTTTCAGTCTCTGCCTCAAACTGCTGCTCCTTGCCCCGTGTCAATTTGTATGTATTTCGGGCGTAGTTAATCAGTTTTTGGTCGAATGGGACTTATATATTATAATATATATATTTAATTGCAGAACAACTGTGCCATATTTTTTACGAGTTTAAATACATAAATTGTCGTAAAAAAAAATCAAACTAAATTTTCTTCCTAATTATATGCATATATTTAAGTGATTTAAATGTAGGCTAATTGCAATTAAAGCTAATGAACAGCTCAATTATCATTAAATTATTTACCAAAATAATAAATATTGTCTGAAAATATAACAAGTTAAATTTGTTTAAGCTGTCGCCAAAATATGGTATTAAAAATAAATTAATTTTCCTTTGTTCAACTGTTGTTTTTGGTTTTTGGTCCATCTTAATTGACTGTCGTTTTATGTACGATAGCAAATTTAATTAACCTAACTTATTTTCTAATTAAAACCAATGCGTCTCTTCTAATAATTATATGTTATATTATAATATTTTATATATATATATATATATATATATATATATATATATATATATATATATATATCTCGGCGTAAAACTAACAATTGATCCCTTAAACAACACGCATAATTTTGAATTCAAATTGGAGTAAGGATTCATTAATATTTTGCACAATTTCGCTAATTTATTGTGCTTTGTATTTTGCATTTTTGCATATTTGGATTTAAACTGTCATTTGATTTGTGGCCATGTGTGCAAATAAAATAAATTTGAAAAACCTTGCTGACGATAACCAAACCAAGCCGTCCGCGAAATGTCAACATTTGTTTTTAAAATGCCTATTAAAAATTAATGAAAAGAAGATACTATATATATTCATTCGTGTGTATTTTTAACATTGACCAATTTATTATTCACAGTTTTTTTTTTATTAACTAGAATAATTCTATAGTTTATAATTTCACTAGGTTTTCTTTTATTGAGAGCAGCGTCGTTGCATTTTTTATATTCTTGCCTATCTGTGAATATTTACGTTGCCAATTATATATTTATATATTATTTTTTTGTATTTATTTATTTTTTGGTCGACATTTCAACTTGAACGGCGACACGCTTAAATGGAAACCAATGAAGCGACGGCTTTTTAATGAATTGCATAAAGTTGCATTCGAAATTGGCTTTGAATTTAATTTTACCATTCGATTGCCAATACTTTTATCACTACGAGTGCAGTTTGCTCTTCTATTTTTAAATTTTCAATTAATTGTAAGGTTGTTGAACCTGGCACTGCAACTTTTCGTATGATCTCAAATATGTAATTAGCAAATTACGTTTCACATTTGCTCGCTGATTTTCTGTCACTGTTTAAGTTTATTTGTGATTAATTTAACATTTTCAGAGACAGTTGTCAAAATATTGAGAACGAATATAATTCGAGCTACTTAAAGGCCACTGTTAACTAGAGTGTTTTAAAGTGGTAAATATTTTCAAAATAAATAGGAGTTCTATTCAGAAAATGAGTGGAGCCTGGCAAAACTATTTATTATATTAAAAAATATGTTTTATTATAAATTTAGAAACTATATTTGCATATGGATTAAATACTGCACTCAACACGAAAATATTCTTGATTTTCGCTTTACAAAATATGTTTTTTTTAATTATATAATTTATTTTTGCTTTTATGTTCCATAATATTGATATTCGCATGCAGTTTCGCTTGGGTGCAAATATTAATTCTGCCACACTTTTTGTGCACTTGACACGCCCTGTGCGCTGGCCTCCTGCCACCGTAATAATGTTTGGCTACACGGAAAGTCGTGACCTTCAAATAACCCTCAATTTGTGTTGGCGGGCAACCTGTTTTTTTTTTTTACAGTTTTCAGTTGTCTGCCTTCAGTTTTTTCAGCTGTTTGCCTTTTTCCGGCCGCGCGCATAAATAAAAATTTTCATTTGAACATAAAGATAAACGTTCATTTTTTTTCGCTTTTTTTGTTGGACGCTAAAAAGTGTTGACGTTGTTCTATTGTTGTTGTTTTTGTTATTGTTGTTGTTGTGTTGTTGCTATTATTTCAATTTGTCATTTGGACCACTGCCAATTGGCGGTCGTCGCCCAACATTAACCAGCAAATGAAATAAAAATGTGCATGCGGCGCCCACGCGACTAAGAAAAACATTTAGAATGAACCCAGCTGGGAAAATGGCAATAATGTTTCCCTTTAATTTCTATTATATCTCAGCATTGGTCAACTTTACCTAGTTAAAATGGTACAAGTTACATACTTTTACAGTTAATTTTTTAAAGAGATTATTTGACTTAGAAAAGACTTCTTTATGGATTTTTTGTGCTTTTGAATATTCAGTTTAAACTGCATTACGATTTGATAATTTCGTTTTTGCGCTTTTATGGTTTTTGTATGGTTGCCAAAAAAATGGCAGACGCCGGTCAATAAATTTTCGCGATCGTCCTCGCTGTGCAACAGTTTGTTTACATCAACTGTCAACAAAAGTTGTTAGCCAAAAATAAAAATGTTAGAATATACAATTTTCTAAATAATGCACATTAAAAAAAAGAATAAATTTTAAAACAATAAATATAATGGTATTTCAATTTCAACCATTTTTTAGTTTAGTTTCTTAGTGATCAAAATATTGTTAAACCTTGGAAATAACACTATTTAATTAAGGATGATTTGCTTAAAAAAAAATAATCTAAAATAGGGGAATGAAAGAGGGATATGTTTCTATACAAAGTGTAAAGTGATTATTGATATTTAATATTTCGGCTTTAAAAAGTAATAATTTAAATGTGACTTTAAAAAAATTGCATAGCTTTGTAAGACTGCTTTTGCAAACGGTCAAAACCAAATAAACATTAAAATCATTAAATTAATAAAAAATAAATGGAATTCGTTGCGCGAAAACTGCATAATAATTAATGCATCAGTCAAAATAAAATGAAGAAAAAGAGAAAAAATATATGTATAAAATGCGTATCTGAAGCAACGGTGAGTGATATGTTTGGGTCTGCGGATTCGTTCTCATCGATCCAGCGACTGACGGCATATAATTTATGATATGCGACTGGTGAGTGTAACAGGCCTTGGGGAATTTGGGGCCACAGCCCAGGGCCAGAATGTCAACAAAGTGATTTTTTATTTTAATTTACAAAAGTGAAAAAGTAAAAGGCACAAATATCATATACGAGAATGAATTATGACACACCAGCTGCCCGAGGTGGGCGTGGAAAGTGCTTTATATGTGTCACAAAATGTGTGCGAGGCCACAGAGCGTATTATGGATATATTTGTAAAAAGTTATTTTTTTTTTGCATATATCCATTTGTATGCATCCAATGCATTTGGTCGCCTCTGTGTTTGTTCGGAATGAACCATTTAAATATTTAATCAATTAAGAATTTTTAATGAAATCAGCAAACATTTCGTAGTTTGTAATTAAATGTTTTGTATTTTAATTGATTACAACAACAAATTTAAGAACGTCCGTCAGGGCATTGACATCAATATTACAAATTAAGATGTTCTATAATATTATAGCATATATAATATAGTTGTAATACTCTATACTGACACACCCCATACACCTCTTCAGGCCAATTTGAAATTTTTCACAATATTTAGCGCTGAGTTTACAGAGTACATTCGATACGATCAGCTAATTATATCTGACTTATTCTTGAGTTCATAGTTTGAACTGTACGTGACCTAAATGACATTCTTACAATTTAAAAATGTACTTTTTAAAGTTGTTTAAAATTTCACACAAAATCTCCAATCAAAGTAAATAAATAAAAATCAGCTAAATGAATTGTTCCAGTGAAGGATGTTCAATGCTAATAATTACATCCTTAAGTTTCAAAAGTAGCGAAAAGTTGCATTAAACTATGTAAATAATGAAGATCCTTTAATATATAGTTTTCCCGTTTAACATTTTTAATATGTTCAGAGTATAATAAAGTTCTTGACAAGGAAGGCCTTAAATATTATATGCATATTCATTGAAAATTTTGATTTATTTGTTTGGCATAAGTTTTGTTTTCTATTTTCTAAGCCGACTGTTCCTATTTTTAGATGGCGTACATGCCCACATCTGACATCAATTATTTAAGTTAATTTTTTTTTTTTTTTTTAATCACTCTTTTGCTTTCTTTTACAGACAATTTTCCGATATTTACAAAAGGATATTGATTATCAAATTTCCAGAAGTAAATATATTTCCAATAAAGAAATTAATTTCTAACATAACTTTACATTAAGCACCAAAACTTAAATTTCACAATATTGATTTATACTTCACATTTATTACTGATAATTTCTTTACTATAATTTTTAAAGATAAATTTGTTTTCCATAAAGGATAACATTAGGGATATAACAACACTTACAGCCATTGTTGGTTTTGAACAAAAAATGCAAATAGATTTGTTGAGCTGTGTGCGTCTTTGGCGAACAAAATATAATTTTCGACTGACGCAAATTGTTGAAACAATTTTCCATTTATCCTAAGATCCCACAGAACTGCTGAAAATGTTTTAGGTTAGCCTAACGCCTCTGCCCGTAACAGCAGCGACGCCAACGTCAACGTCGACGCCAACGCAAACGCCAACGCGGCATTCAGAATTCAACACACACTCATTGAATGCCAAATGCCAAATCGCCAGAAATAAAGCCAATGTAGGTTGCAAACAAACAAATTTAGACATGATCAGCGGAAGCTCTTTATGACGTCACTAAAAACACCAAAAAAATCCAAATCTTTCCGATATATGAAATCCAAACAGAAGTGTGCCCTCCGCTAGTGCCAGAAAACGCAAACTATTTGCTTCCCTTTCGTTTCTTGGCCGCATCCATTTAAAACAATTTGCCATCCATAATGTTTAGCCCCAAATGTTCAATTAGAATAGATATCCCAGCGTATATATATATATATATATCTATATATATATATCATTTTGTGGGGGCGCTTTTGGTTGACAAGTTCAGGTACAGAGTCCTCTGCATATAACAAATTGCACATTTAAAATTTTACAGTGTTGCAGCTAATTATAAAAATGACGTTGACTTTGAATTTGGATTTGAAAATTTATTTTTTATTTTTAAATTTATGTGCAATGTCATTTGACAAAAAATGCACTAATATGCTCATAGCTTATGGCAAATCTCGTTTCTATCAACGCTTTATTTGAACAAAATTGATGTGCTTCGTGAAGGTCGCACAAAATTAAATTGTAATTTCAATTAAAAGTTTTTTGACGTTCAAAAATAAAAAAAAACTTTGCAGCAAACAATTTCGCTAAAAGCTAAAATATTTCTGCCCTCGACCCCCGCAAAGGTCCTATTACCCCAAGGCATAATTTGCTCACAAGTTTGTCAGTTCATTTGTTCATTTTGAAACTAATTAAATTATCTAGCACAACATTTTGTTCAAGTTCAAGTTGAAGCGTTGCCATTGAACACATTTTGAGATACTTCCACAAATAAATATACACAAATTCGTTTCTTCACTCACCTGAGGCCCATTCATTTTCACACCTCCAAAGTTTATTATTTGTCTGTGTTTATTATCTATTTGTTTGTTGATATTGTTGGAGGTTAGTGATTTGAAAGCGGCAAAATAAATAGTTTTTTTTTTTTATTGGACATCAATGAAGGCACATTTTATTTATAAAAAGAAAAGAATATATATATATATATATAGAGTATAAAAGGGAATATACTAATGTTCTGAGTAACATTTTTTTTATTAATATTATTTTTTTGGAACTAACAATAAAATCTGTAAGCTAAGTAAAGACTTACAAGAACATTAAGTCTAGACTTGAATATACAAAGTCGTACAAAACAGTTATGTTTTGTTTGTTTTTGAGTGTTGACACAGAAAATCGTTGAATATTTATGATCTCAATGAAAGTACAAAGACGAGCAACAAAGTTCATATTTTGCAAATTGAATATAAAGAATATTTATGGGCAAATGAAACTTTTCACTGAACTGAATTAAATTAGGCATAATTCATTTGATTCAGCCCCAAAAATTTAAATGAAAAACAAAAAGGATAGAAAAAAAATGAATGGCTACACCTACGTAACGAGTTTTCATACAACTTTCGAAGAAACAGCTGCCAAGGCTGCAATCAAAATTAATTGAGCAACTCAGTGCCAGCTCATGTGTGTGTGTATATATATGCACACACACACGCACACACAGATGTGTGTATTCTTTCATGTATGTCAAAGTGAAGGCATTGGCGTAGACGCCCACACATCGACCTACAAAAAATATGCCGCTCCGACAAGTGGCGGTCTTTCTGTATATTTGTTTGGTAAAAGCCAGAAAGCCAGCAAAAACAATTTTGTAAATTTTATTGGAACATATTATATATATATATAGGCACATATATATTTTCAATGTGTTTTTCATATAACCGAAATATTGATTTTCTTAAAATGCATAGTGTGATTTTATAGCTGCAAAAGTTAGTTACTATTTTAATTCGAATATGAAATAAATTCAAATAACATTTTCTTACAACTTAAAAAATATACTTTAAAATGCTTAAAATTTTCCATTTAGTTACAAATAAATTTTTTCTTGGACTCTTTTAAATATGTTAGACAATGTTTGTAAAGAGAATTTATATTTATAATTTGTTGTTGATTTCTTTCAGACTCAGAATTGGACACAAAAAAAAACAACTGTTACTCATAAATAAAAACAAATCAGATTTGAAAACAAGATACGGAAACAAAGAACTAAGCTGTTTTTTCGCTTTTCGACTAGGCCACTCAATGTTTGTAGATACAAAAAAAAACGCACTTGAACCGAGGTCAAATATTCTTTTTCCGAATTTTATAAGATTTTTTTTTTCGCTTGGTAGCAGCCATTTACTATTTGACTTAATCTTCTTTTTCATTGTGAGTCTGACCTATTATACTTTTTCGCTTAAAAAAATTACAACAAAGCATTAGGAATTTTAGAATCAAATCTAAATCGTGTTTGTGTGTATTAGTAGCAACTGATGATTCTATATATTTAATTTGTTATCAGAAAATTATTAATAACTCTTTTAGAAATGTAGATATTTGTACAAATTTAAAAGTCTAATTCTTATGCGGTTAATAGATAAAGCCAACTATTTCCCAAAATTTTTAGGTAGGTTTTTATGTTGTTAGCGATATCCTACAGAGAACGACCTATGCCATTATTGGTCTTATTACCATGAGCGTAATTTTAAAAATAAATAATTGCTAATATAATTTAACTAGAAACTAACAGACAACAAATATGCGAATTTGACAGTAACGGTTATGAGATTATTCAAGTTTATTATTTATCGGCCCATTAAGTAACACACACTTACTGAGGGAAGCTAGCACAAAAAAAATTAGATCGGCAATTGCTGGAGAGAAAGAAAGATAAAAATTGTCGGACCCTGCACTCCCCTCAGTCCGAAAATTTATTATCAAGATGCGCCAAGTTTGTATTTAAATCAACCGCATAGCTTTTCGAGCTGGTTTTAATATCTGCTGACTTATGCTGCATAGTCTTTTCTCTGTTCTTGCCACTTAATAACTCCCCCAGCTGCTTGGCAGCAAATATTTATCTCCGGCCGGCGCCAACAACTGCAAAACCGACAATTTTTAATTCAAATTATTTTGCGCGCATATCTTGAAAGTATTTTTGAGTTTGCGCTGTGCACGCTTTATTTTTCGCCTAGCTGCAATTGTTAAATAAATATTAAAAACTATAAAAGATAACTGCAATATATGCAGGCTGCCAGCAAACCCGCAAGCAATTTGCTATCTAAACTCATATAATAACATAAATATATGGCTCATTTACATATGGGGTACATAAATATATTTATATATATACATGCGCTATTTTTGTGTTGTGTATCTTTATCTTAAATATATATATATATATAATATATATATATAATGTATTATTTTGCCCCAGGCTGTTTACTAATAAGTCACACCATTTGCATTGTAGATTTGGGCCGCACTTTTTTTCCCATTCATTCCATGCAACTGCCGCGTGTAAACATTTTTATTTATATTTTTTTCTTGATATTAGTAAACATTGCGTTTGGTTTATTTTTTAAATTTCCACTGCTTGCCTATGGATTCTCTTTTGATACTCCGGTAAAAATTTCACGAGAGCTGCCATATGGTGCCCATTTGTTCGATGTATAAAATATCAATATACCATCCACACACAGATACACACCTACACACATTCGCATGTATTTGTGTTGTGTTATGCGCATATTTTATACATGGCTAATTTTGCACAGCTTGTTTATTATTTCTCCCGTTTGTTGTGTCTGCTGTCTGTGAATTTCTATTAACTTATTTGGCACTATGTGTTGTGGTCCATCAGACTATATATATATCTATTTCGTCATATTGCTTATCAATTTAATTGGATTGTCCAATAGAATAAATAATATAATAAGAAAATAAGCTTAAATTAATATTATTACTTTCAACTTGAACACACATAAACAAGTAATTAAAATCACATTTAATTTTTATATTTTTGTATCTCATCCAATCGAATATATTGGTAATCAAAAATCTGTTGCCTCTGATAAAGTCTGAAAGTATTCATGATATTATTTAAATTTTGAGTTTTTCTGCTGATGTTTTTATACATTTAAAATTCGATTAATTCTGCTGTCAACAATAACAACTGCATAAAGAAGGTCAGAATAATAAACACTATTATTCGTAAATATTTGGTTGCAAAATTTTCAGGCACGCCAACTAGTAAACAAATCGACCAACACATATACACACACACACATGTGTGTGTGTGTAAATATTTTCATGTAAATGAAATTTGCTTGTCTCCATGCAAGTGCATTAAAACATAAACATGCAAGACTTCTTCTCGGTCGCCTCCTGGTCTGGTCTGGAGACTGCCAACGGTTCTCGTCTCCATCTCCATTTCCATCTCAGCCTAGGTGATGGCTAATGTTTGTGTGTGTTACGTTTTTGTAATCACTTTATTTTGCATATGTGAGCGTAGTTAAGTGTATAAGCATGTGCCAGTATTAGTGTGTGTGACAGTGAATTTTCCAAATAAATTGCAAAATGTTTGTAAAGGTTGCTACAGCCTCGTCGTCCTCAAGTCTCTGGCTCTTTGTACGTACCCAAATGAAATAAAACTAAAGGCAACAAGGACAAGGACAAGGCAAGGCATGGCAACTAGTATAAACTGTTTCGAGGATTTGTAAAATTTATCGTAGTCATCATTATGCAACTATTTCACTAGCTCACACCCCCTCTCCCCTGCAGCTCTGCTCACCCCACTCACGCGGCAACAGCAGCTGCAACATGCAAGTGACTCTTGTGTTGCTCATGCTGGGACTGTTGCTGGTGTTAGCGCTTCTGCATTTCACGTTTTACATTGGCAAAATCGCTTTTAAAATGCAAAAAAAAAAAAAAAATGAAACGTATCTCTAAATTATTCAAAACACAAGCAAGCCAGGATATATTGTAGAATAAGAATACTAACTAAACCATTGCTGAGCACTGTGGAAAACCCTGAAAGCGAAAGGAAAAGGAAGGAAACTCTTTGCAAGTAGTGGCTAATGCGTCATGGCAGCACTTTGCTGCCGAGGATAGACAGTTAACATGGATGCATTTTCAAGACTTTATTTTATTCGTATGTTATTGTCAAGGCATTAGAATTTTAGCCAAATATTAACTATGGCATTCATGACTAATCGGTGTAAAAACAGCTTAACCAAATATGCTTAATATTTTAATTTTATTAACAAACAATACTTAGAAATTGGCTTTTTAGCAACCACAGCAGAAATCAGAATTAACAGAAAATCAACTAGAATGAATTAATTCACAGCATGTACTTATTAAGTCTTCAGTATTTGTTTTATGTAAGCAAATACATTCGCTTTGTCAAAGATTTCCAATATATAAATATTTAGGAATTAAATATTATGGCAAATTTTTGCTTGGAATATTTCCTTTCCCTATAAGCAGAGAGTTATTTAAATTGGTTCCCGTCAATCTTCAAGTTTTGCATATGATGCAGAGCCAGGCAGATGAGTAAAAGGAGCAATTGAAAGGCATTGCACACTTTTGGGAGCTTATGCATAACAAATCAAGCAAATACGCAAATAAAATATGGGCAGACGTTGTGAGATCTAACAGAATTAGAGATAATACATTTGCAACGACCTCTGCGCGTCCCAACTCAGTGCTTGGGAGCCATAAAAACGTGTAAAATGAATCATTATAAATAACAATAAACGAGACGTAAGCCATATTTTAGACATAATAGCTAATAAAACACAGAGGAAAGTGGCCCAGAGTGGCGCCTAGTAGACCTGGTAATCATGCAAGCATAACAACAGCGGCATGTCCATGTCCAACTACATTTCAAATGATAAAGGAATGCCAACAAAAAGGTTGCACGCCTAACAATAAAATGTCTAAGACACCATTATACAAACAGGCAAACCGGATAGCAAATAGCAAATAGGGAGGAAAGGAAGAAAAAAAAGGCAGACAAAAAATTAACCACGCCTTGACATTCAAGCTGAACAAGAAATAGAAAAAGGCCTTTTTCAAAAATTACAACAAAATAAGCAATATAAACGCCTTCAGCTGCTTTTCATGTTCATTCGGGCGACAAGTTGTTCGCCTTTTACCTTCCGGCTGGCCACGTTGCCATCGGCAGGATGACCGACCACGCCCCCACCCGGTCAAGTCGGACCGTAACAGTAACTGTGACTGCGCTTTTTGCTTTTATATATATATTTTACGCTCGAACGTCTTTGAGGTCACACAAATCCGATTTACATGTAAATAAATAAAATTCATGTCCAACTTTGGGCTGCAGACAATAAATTTTTGAGTGCGCTTCATCAGCGATGCCAACCCCAAAAATCCACAAAGAGTACGCCAAAAAGCGTCCATTCACCGAATTATAGACTCGACGGGTTCCTCCCGTCCTCATCTCACATATTTACTTTCACTTTCACGCAACAACATGCTGTGAAATTGTATTTATAATGAATTAAATATGATCTGGCGATTTTCTACTTTTCACACCGTGTTCTGGCGAGCCCCATATCCAAACAATTTTATTTCACTATAGCAAGTAAATTGCTTAACTATGACTTTACTTAAACTGTATTTCTGCAACCTTAAACTAACTTATTAAAAATATAAAAAAAAAAATCAGCTGCTCTATATATGATTCTGAGAACATAATGAGAATTAATAAATTAAAGCAGATATTTGTTTGCGCTTAAAAACTATTTTATATTAGTTGAAAGTCAATGCTGATATTATTATTAATTCTTAGTTTAAGTTTGCTAAGCACAGAAAATTATCGCAACAAAATAAACGTTGGTCCATAAATTTAAAAACATTTTTAATTGTCTAAAGTAAAAAACTAAGAATATTGTTAAATATTAATAGTTCAATATGTGTTTACTATACTATCTAACATTTATTTATTCAAATCATAATCTTTAAAAAATACTACAGTAATATTAAAATAAAAATTTATTAAAAAAGTAGTTGACAGACCATTTACGTTATTTGGTATATTTTTAAAAGACACAAATAAAATTGGCGCCCAAAAAAAAAAATGTGTATTCCAAAATTTATGCATCTAATATGCTAAAAATGCTAAAACGGTAAACTGCGGCAACTAAAGCAAAGAGCGAAATAACGGACCAACGATACAAAGTCCGATTATTTTTTATTATTTTAAAATTGTTTGGAATGGAAAGAGTTGCGAAGGGGAGCGGGGAGCGGGGAGCAGTAGAATGAGTAAAAGCTGACATCGTTGTTGCTATCTGCATGATTTTGGCTGTTGCACAGCTGACTGTCCCCTTTACCCTCTCCCCTATCCCCTGCCCTTCACGGTCGCTTGCTGTGTTCTGTGATGAGAATGTAAATTACCTGGAAAATGCGACATATACTGGAACAACAACAACAACAACAGCAAGCACAAAACTGCGACAGTGTGGGGCAAGCATATCGCATCAGCTACGAGGACAACTGGCAGTAACAGATGGGTAGCTAAAGGGGGCGTGGCTGTTGCCACAAATGGCTGCCGCTGTCAACTAAAGTGTAAAAAAAAAAAATGGCAGCTTGAGCGCTGAAAGCACCGGAAGCAGCCCATACTGCCATAAGCCGAGGTCGAGGTCGACGTCTCCTCCTATCACATCCTCCCCATGACGAACCATCGCTTCCCCACACCCTGCCCGCCTGCCCCTCAGCTCATGCTCTGACGGCAGACAACAATGTAGCATAATGGCGGTAACATTGAGTGCCTACATAAGTCCTTTTAATTTGAATATTTTACGGTCGCAAGTTAGGCGAGCAACCTGCCTGTATTCGTGTATATGTATGGTTAACCTTGTTAGTGTGTGTGTGTGCGTGTGTGTGTGTGTGTGCGATGTAGATGTTGGACCAAAAAGTGTCAGAGCAACGCCCAAAACGTGTCCTACAATGGGAACGTCTAGAGAAACCAAAATCTTGAGCACGTGTTGCCATTGTCAAGTGTCAGAGCCAACTAGGGGCAAAACTAGGACTTAGAGCGTCTTCTCTGTATGCGTGCGAAGCAGTGACAACCGGAAACGGAAATGGCGGCATTACGCGTGTGGAGAGGTACCCGTTATCACAAAAATGAAATATTGAAGATATCGCAGTGTCGTTAATGTGATTTCTCTACCTGTGTCGCTTACCCTCGGCTCTTTTGTGCTTATCGTAGAACCTTGAATTTTCGTGTGACCCTCATTTTTCGTTAAGCCTGATTTTTATTGAAGTGGAAATATTGAGTAGAGTTATGGAATTGTACTGAATATCGAACACTCGTTTAAGATTGATGAAGTTAAATGTTACAATTAAAATATCTGGTTTATTTATTCAAGCAATGTGTTTGTTTTTCTTTATTTATCTTTGATTTAATACCTGATCGTTATTAACAAAAAATCATATTCTTGATTTTCACATAATTATCAATGAATTGAAGAACTATGAATTGCTTACATTAAACTATATAATATATGTTTGTAAATATATGATATAAAATAATATAATATGTTTTCATTAATAATATAAACGAGAAAATATACTCGAAATTCGAAGTCTTCTGCTCTGATAGTCTCAGAGAACCCGGAGAAAGTGGCGTTTGTAAAAATTCGTTACACAGTTTAATCCATTTTAATGAATATTAATATGAAGGAATTAACATGTTACGGTTTATAAATAATGATTGAATTAATTGAAATCAATGACATCATATTTTATTAGGTAACACGTATTTTGAAATTAAATTCCTTACGTTTATTCAATGATGAATGCAATTTATTAATTGATGTTTCACAAAGAGTTTTCTGTTAGCAAAAAAACTATTTATTTTACTTGATTAAATTAAATGCTGGTTTATTTATAATAATAGTCCACAAAAAACAGTTTTTTTAAGCTATGTTTGACCGAGATTGTGTAATACCAATAAAAACACAATATTTGCAAAAAAGAAAAAGCATTCAATGTGAATCAGATTTGTTCCTTTTTTGTCCAATTCGTAGTGATTGTGGGGAATATGGAAAACATGTATTGAACAAGAATTTTTTTTTAATAGGTTGAATCTACTTTGAGACAAATGCTATCTTTGTTGCATGGATAAATTGTCAAGGAATTTTTTATCTCTAAACCAACTGATATCAAAGGCAGCTGGTTACCAAAGCGACATCTTTGTTTGTTGTTGTGTGGCATTTGCTTTGTGTGTTGCACAAGTGTCACTTTGAAATAGCAAAAATAACAAGCTCCGATTATAAGTATGTGTGAGATTGTGTGTATGAGCTGTGTATGCTTTAAATATCGAAATCCAATAAGGACAAAAAGTCACAGCATAGTTACGTGGGCATAAACAACCTGAGGTTAAGGTGGGACTGGAGGGACTGGAGGGACTGGAGGGGCAGGTATCACACAGGATAAAAATGCGGGATCAAGAAATGTTTCGCAAGCAATAAACGTGTTCATCATACTCCACTTAAACCGGATATAATAATAAATAAGTAGGAAAAATAAATATATATTTTGCGAGAGCTAAGGAAATACATTAAAAAAGTTCAACAAACAACGCCAAATTTCTCCATCGACTCTTCCGCAATTCGCCAATTTCGGCGGCTGGCAGCTATTTTTTTTTGGGTGTTTGTTTTCGAGTGCTCTTTGTAAATTGTAAATTGTAATAAAACGTGTCGCAAAAGTCTTCCGTTTTGGGTTTCATTACCAGGAATTTCGCAAAGGTGCGAAAATAATAAACTTTATTTGCGCTATTTGATTTTGCAAGGTGTTGCTTTGACAGCCAGTGGCAAAACCGCCGTTTATTAATTTTGCCACCTATCGATAAATCACTTTGGTAATTTGAGCACTCAACATTAAAATGGGTATCATCATTTTGATGTCAATGACTGCTGAAGATAATGTTACACACCAATTTAATAAGTGATTAGTATTGCTGTTGAGATAAATAATATCACAAGCAAGTTTCGACAGTTTGCACCCTTTCGAGAATCAATTATTTGTAATTTAAAGTTTAAGTTTAAGTAACCCTCAATTGGTGTTGCCTGTAATCCACCAATCAGATTTGCTAACTCTTATTTTATTATTGTTATTTTAAAAAATGTTAATTAGGCAATAGTCAAAAATTGTGGATTGAATTAAAAAAATTAAATGCGCAATTAAATGATTCAGCTGGACTTAGATATATTGATTATTTCATATTATAATACCATAAATGTTTTTTTAAATTCACTTATATATTTCTAATTGAAATGTGTTGCAAGCAGTCTCAAGCACAGTCAAACGTGCAACAAACTGTATTAAAGGTTTTAAGATTTTAGATGCGTTTGCCTCTCTTTTCACCTGGTTTTCTGTGTATGAGTGCATGTGTGTTGGTGTGTGTGTGTGTGTTCCTGGGCCTTGCCTGTGGCTGCGTGGAAGTATTTTCAGTTCCGTTTTGCTTTTGTAGTTGGTTTTATTGTTGGTATTCGCATTACCTAGCTGTGTTGTCTTTGGCTTGAAAACGTCTTAAATTGTATCCTTTTGGCAATTTGCACTCAGAAGTGGCAGCAGTAAAAGAGAGCGAATAGGAAAGCAGAGAGAGGGAGTGAGAGAGAGAGAGAGAGCTATACAATTTCCGTTTTAACTATGCGCCTTGAAGTGTTTTACGTGCACGTGGCGTATACGCAATTTATCCTTGCCTCCGGCCGGGCTTTAATGACAGTCTAGTTGAGTGAGTCTCTCTGTTTGCTTACCTACTCCTTGCCAGCCCCTCTCCCCACTCCCATCACTCATACACATTTATTTAGCCTTTAAACACATTTCGCAGATGTAACTAAACGACGCGGATTCATTTTCCATGGCGCTCGAAATGCACACCGTTGTTCGATCTTCTTTTTTCTTCTTCTTCTCTTTCCTGTCTGCGAACAAAATTTGTACAACATCGTCAACAAAATAGAAATAAAGAGAATCCAGCGTTTTTGCTTGTTTTAATTTGTTTATTTTTTTTTAAGCTTTTATTAAATGAACTAATTAATGCTGCAAACTTTGCAGGCAACGGAAGATTCGCAAGGAATTTGTGCAGTAAATATGCAATTTTAGAAGAGGAAAGTTAAATGAAATTTATAATAGAGTATATAAAATAGTTACCTATATTAGTTTTTTTTTCTTTTCTACTTACATTGTTTTAATATTTATCATACAAGATGTCCGACGTTCTTTTTATTCCGAGTGTCCATTTATAAATAAATAAATAAAGCAAACCATGTCAAGTGAGAAGTTAAGAAAGTGTAAGAAAAGCTAATCGACACTGGCAAAATGCAATTTTAAATGCATGCGTCACAGACCGGAAGTAAAATCAGGAACAATGACTCCAGTAAAGCAGCCATGAAAAGACATTCGCCTTGGCGATTTATTGATGTGCGAAATACGAGAATGATTTCCAAGATTTCAATTCGACTAACATCAGACAGATGTGGTCTCCAAATGCCAGAACATATGTGCAAATGCATTTAGGCATCAGGTCATGCGATTAAAGTCAGCAACAACCGGAATTTATTTGAGCTCAACCAGCCTGAAATATCCCAATTTCCCGGAAGAGTGAATGTATTGCACCCTCCCCTTGAAATTAAAGTCTTGAACAAAAGTTGTAATTTATTAGAGCACTTAAATTTTACGCAAAATATTGATGATGGGTTTCCTTAAATTTCAAAATAATGACAGTTGCTTAACAAAATCTATTTATTTGAGATTTATACAATTTGCAGTAGAAGTTTTTAAATTTTTAAATACATAAGGTAACCGAATGTTGTGTGATGCAGTTTCCTATATGACTTAAGGAGCTTTACTGTGCGAAATGGAATTTTCTTTTTAATGGAAATAATTGTTTATACCTATAAAAAAAAATTCAGCTAGTCTCAAACTGATGTCACCTGCGAGCAGCAGTAATTGTAATTATCTAATGATTAAAACCTTTTTCTATTGTCTTTTTGAACTACATCCATGTATGATTCTAATCAATAGAAATTCCAAGTTAAAATACACTTTTTATTCTAAACCAATTGAAAATAAAACTATGAGAAGCAGTCATCTCCTCATAAAGTATATATTTTCTTCATCCTTGACATTTTATTGATGAACTGAATAAACTGTCTTACAATCAGATAAGAAACTCACAATTTATTAAACAAGCATTTACATATATATGTCTGCAAGTGTAAGAATGAACAACAAAAACTTCGATTGCTTATATTCAAATATACAAATATATCTAGGCAAAAATATTTGCTGCCCGCAAGTGATTTGTTCGGGCTTTTGAAAAATACCATTTGCTGCCTTTTTTGTTTTAAGGCTCTTAAGTAACTGATGTTAATAACAATTTATAATAACTACAAATTAAGTTGAAATAAAACAAAATTATGACAAACTGCAAACTATTGCATATCAGTAAACGAAATGTGTGAAGAAAATGTATATTTGCACTGAAAATACGCTTTTCATTTCTATTAATCGATTTAATCGATAAAAGCAAAGAAATATTTACATAAAAGTCTGATTAAAAATTCATAATTAATTTATAATCTTCGTTTTAGTTTTCGATTTTTAAGTGTATTTTAATTAAACTAAAATCATCATATAATAAATTTGAATATGTGCAAATAACTTAAGATCAAGTTAAATACATATTTCATATGGACAAAATTTAAAGTAAATTATGCAGTTTGCGTATCGCAATCGAGTTGTGTATTTGTTTGCAGCCAAATTGCACATTTCTATTCTATTTGGCATCCTTTGTATTTATCAAGTCTCTCGGGAACTGATTAAAATGCATGTTGTATATTCAAATGATTTTTGTATCTAATTTGGTTTGCATAATTTGATCACAGAATTTGCATTTGGATTTCTGTTTTTTTTAATAACTCTTTGGGAATTCAAAATTCCGCTTTTTTACTCATTTACATTTGTTTCTGTGGATTGTGCGCCAGTCCATGGAGAAATCAATAAAAGTTTGAAATAAAGTTTATTTGAGAATTTTTTGGCAAATTGCGATTCAAATATTTAGATTTTACCAAAGCTCTGCTGCACATTTAAAATATTAGTGTCGGGATTTTAAGCATTAAGTTTGTTTAAATACTCAGAATATTATTGTTCAAAAAGTTTATGTATATAAAATTGAGTTCTGTTCCCCTCGTATCAAATATAAATTGTACAAGAATTACTCAATGCAATTTTCTTTAAATTATGTTGATTGCTAAGATGTCCGGAAAACATAAATTAATAATTCAGAGGAAAGTATCCTTAAGAGGAACTTGCACTCTTACGCACATTCAGATGCTTAAAAAACTTAATGACTCGCGTGAAAATCAATTTTAAATTTTACGTGTAAGCTTCACGGTTGCAATATTTTGGAACCCAAACAGCCCGGCAAATTTTAACCAAGACCAAGTGTAAGCCGAGGACCTGATGTGACGGCTCAAATGAGGGTTTGGTGGGTTGTGGAATGTGGATTCTCTTTTATGGTTGTCTTTTCATACCCTACACTTAAGGAAGGGATAGAATTGTACGAACTGAAAAAACAAGAACTGAATTTTAACGTTAAAAATACTTTGTTATAAATACTTTTTTTGAATTACCTGAAAAGCAATGCCTGAATATATAATAAAAATTAATTATACACAATCAGCTGATAATAATTAAATAAAAGTTTTTAATTTAATATCTACCACAAGGATATTTCCTTTGTAATTATTATTTTTATTATTTTTATTATTAAATAATTACAGATTTGTTAATCAACTAATTTGGCCTGCAGATAATTCATTTATTATGCGTCATATCTACTTGTTTAAATGTGGAAAGTATTTTTACCTTTGTGTTTTTTTATTTGCAACTTTGTGGCATTCTCTTGCAGGAGCGCAGTCTCATGTGTGTCGGTGTGTGTATTTTGGCCATATAAATGCAAATGGCTTATGAAAATAATTTGCCAGTAAATTATAAATTTATGGTAAATTGCATATTGAGGGATTTTCATTTTCAAGCCATACCATCTGCCATTGCCTCTTAGTACCTGTCTGCCACTCGTTGCCCGGCGGCAGATGTACAATTTCATTTCTTATCATGCTGATAGCGTTAAGTGGAATATTTTATTATTAATAATTGCGTGTTTAAGGTGAAATATCTTATGTGCTGAAAATGATTACAGTCAGGTATAGAAAATAGGTTACGTCGAGTGCCGAGAATGCCGAGACATGTAAATTAAACAAAACCTTTCTTGTGAATTTTCCCTCTTCAATTGAGAATACGTTGTAATAAGCAGGCTCTCTGCAAAGGCTTAAGTGCCACTCCACACCTACACTCCACCCACTTCACCCACTTCACCCCCTTCCCATTCACAGTCACACCTGCCACAACTTAATGCGAGTGCCTGCGGTTCCGGCGCGATTGTAATTCATTGTAAATGTGCAAAAATTGTAATGAAAGCTTTTGCCAAGCAACTTCAATAAAAGATATATGCATTTTTGTTGTGTGATGATGAGAGGACTAAGTGCTTTGTAAAATGAAATTGCAGGCCCTCTTCTTCTTCATTTTTTATCAGATAATTTCGAAAGACATCTACATCAGAGAGATAAGATGGATGATTAAATGTGGAAACAATAGACTTCTTTTGTAAATATTCTTTGTGTGCTCATTGAAATGAAAGCGATAAATAATAAAGACGATTGGGATTTAAACTAAAAACAGCAAATCAAGCTTCGCTAAGAGAAATAAAATAATTTCCTCTTACATTAAAAACAATGTTCTTTAAAGTCAACAGAGACTTTGCCATGTAAAGGATAAATACTAAAATTGTTTGGTAAGAATTAAGAGTCAAAATCCAATGGAAGTTTTTATTAAATAGATAAAATACCTTTGACCTCTTTTTTTATTTTCATTAGATTTTCATTTTTATTGATTTAGTATCTTTGCGAACTATTCACAAGTATATCAAGGTTGTCATAAAAAATGTGCTATAATGAACATTCTGTACATTTCATTCACTGATTTAAATCCGAAATTCATTTGATTTTACACAAAGCAAATGAAGTGATCAATAAAAACCTGTGATTCAAACAAAAGCAATTCTTACATTTGACCTGCAGTTAAAAAAAATAATCAAATCAATGAAGCCAATACTTTTCTGGCTTCTGAAGGTTGTAGCCAAATCACTTAAATATTTGTGCATTGACCACAGAATCATGCAGTCATTCTCTCATTTTATACATCTGTCAATCAACCAGTCATTGCATTGCTACCTCTGAATCCAAATGGGAGTTTGGCTAATGGGATGCAGTTGGATCCATCGAATACCTGGAGCACATTTAACTTTTGTTTTGATGCCAAAGTTCTGTGCAATTTTCCATGCTGTTTACGAAATGAACGAAGCAAGAAGCAAACAAACAAATTGCCAAAGAAAACTTCCTTCGTTTTGCTTTCGGTTTGGCAAAAGTAGAAATGAAATTTTGTGCAAGGTGAAGAAGTGTGTGGAATGAAGTGGGTGAAGTGGGTAAGGTGGGTAAAGTGGGCGTTTCTTTTTCTCCCCTTTTATTTTAGCTGGGGTGAAAGTATTCCTTTGTTGGTCATTAAATTACATTTAAACTTATTTTATTTGAGTCTGCACTGCCATTCTTTTTGGATTGTCCATCGGTTTTTCCTCCTCTCTCTTTTACCATTTCCTCGAAGTCATTTATAATTCAACACATATTTCTCTCACCTCTTCAAATAGATTCAATTTCAAGTTGCAAGTGCATACTTACCACAAAACTATTGCAGTTTGTTCAACATAGATACGAAATGTAACAAAAAGTGCTAACAAAATATATTCACAACGAAAAATACAGAAATCAAAATAGTTTGCTTGAAAAAATTTGATAATACTTATTTTGTCTATTTATCAAAAGTTACTTACTTAACTTTAATATTTGCTTACTTGGCTATTCCTTCAGACCGAGACAAGTCCAAAAATATGCATTGAATATAAATCAAATTGATTCCTGAAATTATTGTCAAAGATAAAATGAAATGAAAATACACAAAGTTATCTAAAAAAAAACTTTCGAATGTTCAAACTTTTAACAAGTGTCGCGGAAAACTGTGAGTCTGTAAGTCAAAAAGTTGAGGACTGAATTCCAATGGGAACTTTAGTACAATTTTAAAAATATTAATTCTAGTTACAAGCTGGAGAAAAAACATATTAATAAATGAAAAGCTTATATTAATTAATTTATTAGTAAAGGAATAAGATTTTCAATTATGTTTATGCTTTATAAATTTTTCATTTATTTGTAAAGATAGATTTTGATGGTGTAAATTTCGGCTTCGGACAAAATATGATAATTCATTAATTAATAATTGCAGAGTTGCCTGAATTGAATAATTTACAAATTGCAACTAAATTTGTTAAGAATCACCAATCTCATTCACCTTCTAACAAATCCTTTACTTTTTTTTTTTTTGCTGCTTACTAATTTAATGCCATTTGCGTATTTGATGGTCCTAGATTCATTGACGCTGATTACAGGACGAAAGATCGACAGAACGACGACTGCGGCGCCTGCTGGCTGGCCTTCATTAAGGCCATTTGGAGAAATCATTTTGGATGACGAAGGGAAAGGAAAGAAGAGAAATATGCAAGTTGGATTGTGAGCCCAGAATGAAATTCATTGAAACGTTAACTTTTAAATTAACATACTTAATTTTCTGCAGCCACTCGCACAACACACACACACACACACACACACACACACAACGCACACACCACCAGAGCACACAAATGAATTGCGACAATTGATTTTCAAGTAATTAGCAGTTTTTGAAGTCGATGCTCATTTTACCAACGGCTGTTGGCTCTCCTCCAGAGCGCTCTGCTCCTGTTCCCAAATTGCCTTTTCTTTCGATCAATATTGAAATGCTGACAAAGCCAATTTCAAACGATGGCAACACTTGTCAGGAAGTGCGTTAAATTTTACGGAAATTGACGCTAATGAAAATGCCAAAAAGCAAATAGTTTCAATTACCAAACATTGCCAAGGCTCGATTCATGTCAGCCTGCCTGTTTTTGAGACGTCTTATGTTCCTAATGGTTATATGTGTGTGTGTGGCGTATACGTGATATTTGCTTATATCAAAAAATGGGCAACAGCTGCTAACAGGCTAAACTGTAAATAAATGTGTATTTATATACTGATATGATTGCCTGTTATTAAAATAAGTTGAGGGCTTCCCACATCTTTGCCGGCTCAACACTTTTGTGATAAATCTGCCTTACGTGACGTGCAACGTTGGGGGGCAAACTTGCGGTAACCAATCCGGATTAGGGGTAGTTCTAAGATTGATTGTGTCTGCTGCCGTCAGCAGCAACGATTTTGGCTTTAATTATTTGATATTTTATTTTTTCTTCGAATTTTTATCAGATTTACTGTGTGCTTCCGTAAAGATAATAATGATGTTAATGTTGCTTGCTGAGCTTACACTTATAAACGTGAATATATGTGGCTTATTCGGATGCAGGCACATCAAATGAATATCATTCGCAGACATATCTCGGTTAAAGGCTCAACGATTCTCAACTGCTGCCAATGTCATTCCCATTACCACTGGGCACTGGCCATTAGAATACTTCAGATACCACACAAATACCCCTTATCACTTTTGCCTATTTTGGCTAATTTGCTGTTGATGAGTTAAGCCCAGATTATTTGTATATATATTTATAGTAGTATTAGTTATAAGAGCACTTATCCTAAACTAAATAATAAAAACAGCATATGATAATTATGCATTGATGAATGGGTTTAGGCACTGCTGTCAAAACAAAGCAATTAGTGAGTGATCAAAAAAAATGAAAATGTTTTAATTATCAGAGAAACTCACGAATATAATAGATTGCAAGTCGAAACAAACAAATGTAGTTATTGGTTAACTATTATATTTTCACACAATGTAATTTTCAAATTAAAATTGTATTAAACTGAATTCCAATAAACAAGAGTTGCACAAAAATGCCTAGGTAAAACTTAAGTAAATGGGTACATCGATGGTTATGAATTGAGCAAAATCCAATTAAGGATATCATTAATGCTGAAATTTATACTCAGAATGACTTAATGCCATTTTTAGAATCTTAATTGTAGCTCCTGACAGTAATATAAATTGCCACATATAATGTGGCCCATCTCCAACTGTCAGAAAGTGTGACAGTGCTCCCACTTTTACCTAACAAGATTTGTGCATAGGTGCGACCCAATTGCCGGAAGTTAAAATGTTTTGGGGTTATCTAGAGTGTCATCATTAACCGCAATCAGCGCGCATTTTGCGTCAAATGACAAACAATATACAATTTTTTATGCGGCATGGGATCACCAAAGCTGTGTTTGGGGAATGGTTGGGGAATGGTTGGGGAATGGGTGCAACAACAAAACTTGTATTTAATCTGTTGATCTGCTCATGTTACACAGGCCGGGGAAGAACTGGGGCTTTTTCTTTTTGGCACACAACTTTTGTACAACAATTTTTAGGCAGCTTAAGATATTTCCACACGTTGAACAAAAAAAAAAGTTAACAAATAAAAATAAAGAGATAAGTACCAGCAAAAGAAAACCAAATCGCTGTCAAATTCGCTTCACGAACTTCATTTACACTTTTATATTTAATTTGTATATAAAACACTATTAATAATAAAATTATCAAAACTATTTATTTAACATTTTATAAGTGTTACAAAATTAGTATAATGCATACAAATAAATTTAAATTTATATTTTGTATCTTAACACTAATTAAATATTTTTAATAGTGAAATACTTAAAAAAAAACACATTTACAATACTTTATGAGACTATGTTTATATAGCAACTGCATAATTAATAGCAATAACAGTTTCATTTTTAATAAATATTATTTTTTGTTAACTAACTCAATAGTCATATTCATAACAATATATTTGAATTGAATTTTTTCTATTTGGTTTCGGATTCGAAGGTCTGTTATAAATGTGTATGCAAATGAATTATTGGTTATGTTAATGTATTTAACAATAAAAAAAAGCAAATAATTTATTCAGTGAAAGCATTATGGATATTGCACTAAAAATGGCATTATAAATCTGGCAAACATTATAATAATTAAAGTGCATATTGCAGTGTTCTCATTCTTCTTCCGATGGAACTCCACTTTGGTAGCAATTTATTACAACTTTTGGTTAGTAAGGGTATTCAATAAGACAAAAAAAGAGGCGTGTGACTTCGTTTTTGGTAGGTCTATGGGATTGCAAAGTGCGCCAAAGGCATTTTGCTACATGGGGCTTCCCATGCTCGTCTTCGACAGGAGGTCTCCTTGCTTACCTTCGACTCCTTTCTAGGCGCATTAAACTTGGCAAGTTTGTGAACTGCCACAAGCGCCCCAAAAAGTTTTGTGCTTGTTGCGAAAAACACACAAGAAGCGTTAAAATCTTATCAAGAATTGCAGAGGAGTGTGTCTGTGGGAGTGTGTGTGTGTGTGTGTGTGTGTGTTTTACAGGGGAAATTAAAAGGAAAATGCGTTAATCATGAGTTGAGTTTTCTTACACAACACAATTTAATTTGCGTTAAACGAGCTCACGCCGCTGATTAAAGCAGCTGAGGCAGGTTCTTTTGGGTTGCCGCGCCTAATTTTATGCAACAACAACAGAAACTTTTATACGCGTCAACGCCATCTCATGTGTGTCAAAAGGTAACTTTTGGGGCCAAAGTTCGCTGCTGCGATGCCTAAACGCCCAACAATGGCAAGGCAACAGCCCGAAGTAAATTCAAGGATATATGCGCCTAATCCCGCCTGACAGCTGCACGTGTCCCGGCGACGCCAATGGAAAGTGAAAGATAAGAAAACTGCAAGTTTTTCTTCTTGTGCACGTTCCTAATGTGATCATTTTTTACTAAAGTTTAAGTTTTCCTATATTAACCGAATTTATACAAAACAACTGAGTTGCTTTAAGATTATTTCTGCTAATGTTCCTTGATCAATCTTATTCCATCTTAAAGTAAGATAATGTTCCAAGTGAAATAAAGTAGAAAAATACTGTGATAAGAATTGAAATAATGCTCCATTATTATATGTAATACGCAAACATTTGTAACTTTCCTAATCTAAATAAAATTCCACAATAATCTTAAAAACCGATTTAAGCAATTTTATAAATTGTCAAAAAGTCCCTTGAAATGGAACCGGAACTGTGTGAAAAAAAATGCACGTTAGCTAACTTATTTGCAGTGCACTGCAGCAATTTAATGTCAACGCTTTTGAAATGGAGCATCCGCAGCCAAAAGGAGTTTATTTATTCAATTTAGTTATTTTTCAAACACCAACGCCAACGCCAGCCCCTCTCCCAAAACCCTCTCCCCCAGTGCCAGAATTTTGTGTGCAGTATTTTGTGTGGCATTTTGTTATTGCCTTCATACAAAGCGTTGGTTGGCGCTGATGAGTTTTTAGGCTGGCAACTCACTAACTCCAAAGTGCAGTGCTACAAATGCAACCACACACACACACACAAACATGCACACCCACACACATAAATACACACTTCACTCTACTCTTTACTAAGCACACATATTATTTACACTTTTGAACGTGCAACGTTGCGTCACGTCGAGTTTGCAACGCATTTGCGCCTCGCATTTTATGAATTCATTTCCGTTCATTTACGCCTGATGTGACGATGACGAGTCGAGATTCTGACGTCAGTTAACAGACTCTGTAATTAAGCTAAACTGACGGGTGAGCCTAGAACGCGCTTTCTACCATTCAAAATGTTTGGCCTGCCCCAGGCAGTTGCAATTACATTTTTCCCCTATGCCAGCAGTGCATTCTTGTGGCATGAACCAGGTGTGTGTGTCTGTGTGTGTGTGGCTGGCCTCTAAACTTGCACCCCTGCAATCCCGAACTAAGTGCTGAAGCATCAGCATCTGCTTTTCATAAGTCCTCAAGAGATAGAGATTGTGGTTGAGTTTCAATTAAATCTTGAGTTTATTGACAAAATAAATAATATTTTTACTTTAATTATTTATAAACTAATACTAAATGAAACCTCAATTTAAGGATCTTAATCTGAGTATGGTTTCTTTATTAACTATAATTAAAACAAGTTTAGTGGCAAAATTTATTGTATATATTTTTTAAATATCTTAGAAATGATTTGTTTATCTTTTATTATTAAATTAAGTACATTTAGGTGTGTCTTTGCTGATCTACAATATATCCAACTTAATTTCCAAAAATAATTTTAAAACATTTTTTCACTCTACTTGAATGCTCTGTTTTTTTTTTGGCACACTTGATGTGCACAGCAGTCACAAGTGGATACAAGATGTGTCACTGCCAGGATATTAACTTGTGGTTTCCATCCAAGCAAACAGTTAAACTTTTACACAGGACTTTCGTGTAACGTATATCCCCATATGCAGAGTATATACATACAGATATCTATATATATATATATATATATATATTTATATATACAATAGTGTCAAAAACAATACATAAGACTCGAGGCGTTGTAACGAAAAATGACATGTAACCCGAAAGTAAGCAAAGTGAAAATGTCATCCAATAAACTGATGAACTTTTGTATACCCTGTACATAAAATAAATCAACTCTCTTCGTGTACAAATTTATTATAATTTAATACATTAAAATACTACTCGTAATATAAAATTCGTAGTATATTCTAAGTTCTGTAAATATTGATAAAATTACATAAGTTATATTTTTTTATTATAGGGTAATAAAATAATTTATGTGTGCGTCCAGTGGATGAGGGGGGAAGATGGAAAACGTTAACTTGGCGACGGCTTTGTATAAGCCTTAACAAAAAAACGCGTCACACATGTGCCATTATTAAACCCATCCATACATGCGTGCTTAAGTGTGTGTGTGTGTGTGTGAGGGTGTGTGTGTGTGTGTGTGTGTGTGTGTGTGTGTGCTCGTAAGTGGGGAACAAAGCGTGGAGCAGAATATTAATTAATTTCTTTAACGCTCACTCGAGCACCACAACAAACGAGTGCCACAATGCGCTGTGATATAACAGCTCCTAGAATTGTGCTATAAATATTTTACTTGCCATATTAATGCGAAGCTGGCGACAAAGACGATGGGGACGACGACCAGGATGACGACGTGGACGATGAGGAGGATGAGGACGGCGTTGGCGATGGCGATGCCATCTTAATGAATTTCAATATGGCGTCAGTCAAACCGTGGCTCGTTTCCCGTTTTCTCTCTCTCTCTCTGTCTCTCCCTCTCTCTCCTCCTGTCTGTATTTTTTTTTTGACGTATCTTTGTGGAAGACAACGTCTGCGTTTGGTTATATGTGCGGCTTCTTGGGGAAATCTTTGAAGCGCTTACACTTGAAGGCTGTTAATTAAAAGCCGCTTAGAAAACTGTCTCCGCGGCTAAGTCAAAAACCACGCTGTGCACTTGAAAGCATTTAAGTAGTTCAAATTCGTGTGCATTTCAGATGGGCTTTCTCAAGTATCGTCTGCAACATGTTGAAACTAATTCAAGTATATGAGGCAAGCACAAGGCAGACTTCCATTCTCTTCTGTGCCCCCCTCTTTCCACGATAAACAAATTATCCTTATGTGTGCTTGGGAGCCGCCAGCGTTGATTTTTCTTGTCTCTGCAAACCAACCGAAAATTCGCAAAAGTTGAGGATGGGCTTCTTTTGCTGATATTTTATGCTGATGGCATTCAAAATGTCAACTTAAAGCAATTCACGACAAAGTTTCATCTGTCATTTCAATTGCTGCCTCGAGACTTATCAAAAGTGGCTAGAATGAGAATCGCAGCACACACATACATTTACATATATCTCACTTCTCACATGCATGTAGGCTTTCAAGTTGTTCTTTTACATATTTTCATTAGGTTTTTCAAATATTTTGGTTTTGTTTACTTTTCAATTTAAATATCAAATTATTTGGAATAATGTTGAGCGCTTAAAAGCTTATGTTCCCAAGTTTCCGTGCGTATATAAAATTTACATCTTAATCAATTATTCCTTAAGAAAATAAAAAAGGGATACATTTTCTATACAAAAAATAATAATAATAAAATGAAAAGAATATATTTTCTATACAAAAAATAATAATAATACAAATAAAAATTGCTTAGTTATGCACTTTATCGAGTCAATTTCCCAGACTTAATAGTATAAAATTCAATAGTCACAGAGGTGGGATAAATATTTATTATAGGCATTAGGAAAAAGATTTGCAATGCTGTTTTTTATACCTATATATAAAAAAAATAGATCACCATCTGTTTCGCACAGTCGTAAGCTAAGCTTATTGAAGGGCCACAAAATCGTTAATAGTGCTACGAAAATTGCAAAAAAAAAACACTAGCCAGACATTTCAATTTTCGCCAAACTCCCCGTGCCCGTAGCAATTACCTCAGGTCCAACCAAAGAAAAAACTAAAGTAAAATAAATACGAGCACGAACCGTGAGCAGAAACCAGAACTCGGCATGACTTTGGTTTTGGTGTTTTTCTTGGCAAGGGACTCAGTGGCAATTGACATTACGTTCCATTATCGGCCAGACGGCGCTCGGTCCGAGCCAGTAAAGTGGCAATCGGCAAAAAAAAAAAAAAAAAAAAAGGAGTAGAAGGCACTGGAGCTGTGCCTATATTAAAGAGCCCTTCACACTGGGTGTTTTTCAGGGGGGCCTAAGCTGAGGGCCAGCCAAATTCGTATGTACTCAGTCTGCAGGGTGCCAAATAAAAAGAGCCACAAAATCCATTCAGACACAGGCAACAGCAACGCCTTTCAGTCGCTGGCAATTTCCAAGCTTCTCACCCGAAAGTCCCTTTTAGGGGCGCACATAAAAGTTACTTCCTGTCGCCTGGCGGCGGAAAAGGCTGCAAAGAGGCTAACAAAACTATTAAAATGCCAGCGACACCACACACACACACACACACCACACACACACACACACTACACACACACCACACACAAATATTTCACGTATATTTATACTATATAAATATATATATATTATTTATTTCGTTCCCCGCATTTGGTTTATACTATGTATTTGAATGGAAGTCTGTGTGTTTATACGAGTTTTATTTCAAAATGTTTGGTTTTCGTACATTTTTTTCTTCTTTTTTTTTTGGGAAAGGGGCTCTGTCTGCGGCCCACAGCGGAAATAGAAATCCTTTATAAGAGAATTGTGAAATAAATTTTGCACTTTACCCAAACAACTTCATGTTGTCCACGTCCCAGGGAACTGCTGCCGCCTGCAGCTCAACCGTGCATGTTGCCCTAATGACGCGCAACGTTAGTTTATCCCATTTAGCCTCCCCATCCCCCCCCCCCGGGCGTCCCTCACCCAGTCGTCCTGGTTTGTTATTTTGTTTTACTCTTAGCCGGGAGCTGAAGCTGCATTTGGCAAGCGACAAAGTAAATGAGCGTGAGACTGCCCCGCGGCCCAGTCCACTGTCCGTGGTCCGATGTCCGTTCTGAATCCTGGCCCGGGCGGTCGCCATGGCAGGCCCAGTGACAAGTTTATTTCAGTTTCATTGTTGCTCTTATTGTGGGGCGCATTAGGTAGCCTTTCGTGTTTATTTGTTGCATTTCCGCTCGGCTCGTCTTGGTCATTAGGCCCAAGGCGTTAGGTATTTAGAATTCTGCTAACAATTTGTAAATGAAATTTAGTTGCGGGATTTTAGCTTAGCAGCTTCTTAGAATTTTAGGAGAACAATTAAGATTAAATTGGCCTAAGGCTTAGCTTGGTAATCATGTAAATTAGCTTCACTGTGAGATATTATTCCTTTCCAACTTTAATTGATTTCAAATGTGTAATTCGTCAAACAAATCAATTTATATACATTTTAAGCAGCTTTTAAAAAATAAACAAATCAATATTTGCAGACTTTTAAGAACGACTTAAGATAAATAGCATAATCTTTGTTTTTGTCAGGCTATATTAAATATCAACATTTATTAAATTAAGTTATGTCTTTGCCAAATGAGAATAAATTTTCATTTAATTTTAAAAAAATTATTTATAAAACTTTAAACCTCTGTTAAAGACTCAGAGTTTGGGTTGATTATACAATTGGACATGGCTAGGTTGACTCGAATGATATGTTAAATCAGGTCAAGAAAATATATTCTTCCTCTCGTATTTTTTCCATTAGTTGACAATACAGTTTCAGTTCCAGTTCTAAATGTTTCACGGTCTAACTAAGCCAAGTCAAAATAAATGTATAAATCATCAGTAAAAAAATGATGCTTAACGGAAATATTACCACCATGAAACTCATATTGTCAAGCTAAAGTACGACATTTAATTATGTCCTGAAGTTTGATCCAATTCATATAAAAGTCCTGCAAGAAATTCCAGCATAAATGTTCACATAATGTTAAGTAATTTGGTGTAAGGACGTACCTGGCAGACCCTCAAAAAATTTCATTTAAATTGTTGTGCGACAAGCCGCAACTTAGAAATTAATAATAAAAAAAAAGGAACTTGAGGACACAGAGAGAATTCGTCAAAAGCCAAAAAACAAGCAGCATGAGCAGCAGACAATCACCTGAGCGGTGGGTAAGTGGGGGGGTGTGGGGAGTGAAGCATATGACTCCCAACTACGTGCAATACAGAGGAGGATGACAAACGCGTGGCACTCAATTTGGAAGATTTACATAAAATTGCCAGCTTCGCCGATGGTTGCTTTTGGGGCGCCTCTCAGCTCTCAGCGGCTGCAGGTGCACGTTGGCGAGTCGCTGAGTCGCTGTCATTATATATTGTGTACTGAGACGCGAGGTTGAACGCAAGCTGCCCGCAAAACTTTACAATAGCGGTGACAAAGTTTTGTGAGAGCAAAATAAAAAAATTACTTGCCATATGTTTTAGGACTTGAAGCATCGTTGTTTTTTGTTGTTGTTGTTGTTGTTGTTGTTGTTGTTGTTGTTTAGTAAAAACAGGTAATGCGCTCAAGCTATTAAAAAAGTATTTAGAAAGTATTTCGAGGCAGCGATCCTTGGGGTCGAAAGTTTTTTAGGGCACTGCAGGTGTGCATACCCCACACCCACACCCACACCCACCCCCCTTGGAGGCAGTAAGAAGCCAGTCGCAAGATAAATTACAGGTCCCTATGATTAATGATTGTGACTAGGCCGACCTGGAATCCACATCGCTCGGCCTCCCTCCCTCTTGTCCTCGTCCTCGTGCTCGCCCAGCTTCATTGTGCTTGTCATCTTCGTGAACTTTGCTATTTTAAATAATATGAAAATATATTTACGTACAAACAAATATCTGCATAAATTATAATTATTTCCTACTTAGTATAGGCTTGTGGGTGCTAAGTAGTTTACAGTAATTGCTTTAATGCGCTTTGTGTTCCGTTATGCTTAATTTCCATGGACTTTATAATTTTATAATCGACAAGATTTTGGTAAATGGGAATAAATGGACTTATGTCAGAGCGACTCTATGTTGAAATAAGCATTGCATTAATTATAAAGCAAATTAATTTAATTTAAAAATGTTTACTAACTATATTTTTATTTCGTATTACATTAATTTTTTGGTCAAAGTACTTAATTGATTATTCAAATACAATGCAATGAACAAAAACCCCAACAACTTGCTCGCATTGGAGGGAAAATGAAGCGGGTAAAACAAAGTTCGATTCGAGGCATACAAATAAACAAATACACAAATACATTTGCACATAAATAAACACACACACACACACACAGGCAGGCAGGCTTTGACAAATACATAAACAAATGTTTGCCGGCCACCAAATGGCTTTATTGCAATTGACACAAAAAAATTCGAGAATAAAAAAAAAATCGTGCACAGGAAATAAAACACATACAAAAACAACTGAAAATGGAGCAAGAATCAAAAGTGTGGGAAAGAGATAGAGATAGAGAAAGAGAAAGGAAACAAGAGAAATTCGCATACAATTGGAGCAAAAGCGATGCCGACGTCAACAAGCAACACAAATGACAACAAAGGAATTTTTCAATATTGCAGCACGTTGCGTATACGCGCTGTCGTCCAAAAACAAATAAAATTAAACAATGCGACAGAGTTGCGAATGCGTAGCGTGGGTGAAAGACAACCAAAGAGATTACTAAAATTCGGTGCAGTGAGGGAGGGAGGGTGTAAAGAGAGAAAGAGAGATAGAGGAGGGAGATTGTAGTGAGAGTGAGAGAAAGATTCTCCTTGCAGTTCGCTGTTTGCGCAATGTCTGCGAAACGGAAGCAAAAGCAAAGGCGGAAGTAATTGATTTGCATGTATTTGTGTGTGTTTATTTGTGTGTGCGTGTGTGTGTGTGTGTCTGGACTTGTGAAATGGTGCGCACAGTTGTTTGCAATCTATGCAAATGTACAACATGAATGCAAGCAACAGCAAACTAACAGAAACTTGCAAAATATCTATGCAAAAAATATTTATTCAAGTCGATGCAATTTCCACTTTATATTATCACACATATTGCATTGGCTGCACAAATTTAATTTGCTTTATAATTGCAAGCAATTCAAATTTATTCAATTATTGCACCTAATTTACAATTAACCGAGGCAGAAGCGCGCCATGTAAAAACCAATTAAAAATAAATATTTCCTAAAATTAAAATATATTTATACAAACATTGGTTTCAAAAAAGGTTTTTGCATTAAATTGTCTAAATTTGATTTCATGCTTACCTTAAAGTAGGGTCAATTTATTTGAAATTGTAATTGAATACGTTATATAATATCGTTTGGAATTTTTGTGAATACATTTGCAATTAAAATGAAACACTTGCCAAAATATTGTAGTGTTGTGGCCATGTTTCAAAATAATATTCTATCAGCTGCATGCAAACTTAATTAACCAGAAATTATTTAACCACAATTATAATTACCATATTTCTGTCCAATCTCTGGCAATTGCCTGCCCCTCGAACAATAACAGAAATATATTCAAAACATTGGGATATTTGCTGACCGAAATTCGATTTATTTTATTAAGACACATGTGTTGGCCATTTTAATTTTGGTTAAAGTCGCGTTGCATCGAATTTACCATTTAATATTGCAGTTGGCAATTATTTAGTGGAATATTTTGTGTTATTTTGCCAAATAGAGAAAACATTTTGGTGAATACACAACAAATTCCACAATTATGTGCATAATTTGAAGCAACACGTCTGCTTTAACACATAATTTTCATATTATACAGTTAGTACCAAGTTGTCAAAAAAATAGGAAATTTAATATTATGTTGTCCAAAAATGGAAAAACAATATTTCCTTTGTGCAACATATTTGCTTTAGTGTGTTGGACATTGTTATAAAGTTTTCTCTACTGTCTTAAAACTTAAACTTAAAATGTGATTTTGACAAGTGCATTGTTCAAAATTCACTTTTGTTTGACAGTTAAGAACAGTTTACATAGTCTTAATTGGCAGTGATAATGGCTTGCATGCAACAACTAATTTGTTTGGTTAAACTATTTTACTGAACAAATCTCTTTTAAAAACGAACTAGTTAAAAAGTAGCTGAAAAACTAAATGTTCCTTTAATAGTCAATAATTAGTCTAGAAAAACTAGAAACTAAACCAATTTCTCACAGCTACAATTTGATGTTTATTTATTATTTACGAGTAGACAAAAAAACAGCTCAACACAACAAAAGTGCCAAAAAGCAATTTCGATAAATTCGCACCAAAACTAATTGTCAACAACTGCTGGCCAAGGGAATGCTGGCCAGGTGGGAATGGTTGCAAATTGGCCAGGGTAACAACAATGATTGATATCACCTGACAGTATTTCATAAAATGTTGATTTGTTCATTTTATTGCTTACATGGATCACATTTGCTAGTTACTCCCACTCACGTTCTATGAAAGTCCTCTAAAAAGTAAATCCGTTTGTGTTCTGGGGAAGATGGGTTTTTATTGCCAGGATAAGCGAAGCGTCCTGTTCACATCACACAATTTCTGCATCCATTTTTGATTGTAAAAAAAATATCCAGTTATTTTAGCTTCTTTTTTGTAGTTGTTATTGTTTGTGTTGGATGATTCTGTCTTTGATTCCAATTCTGATTTTGTTACATTCCTCATAAACATTGTATTTATACCCTCGGCCCTTTAAAAATAGGAAAAAAGGATTAATGGTTTTGTGAAAATGTATTTAAAATGCAGAATAATGCATTTTCGACTCCGTAAAGTATGTATGTTTGTAAGTATGTAAATATGTATATGCACATTATTGTAGTCCACCAGTTCAGATCAGTTCGTGTTGGTGAATAAAAAAATGTGCTGCCTTAGTTTTTTTTACTCTGTAGATGACATAAAAAAAGACTGCACTTGCAGACCCGCAAATTATTTTAAAAGTAATTTGTCAATAAACTAAGAATATATTTAAAAACTGTGCTTACGCTATATCGTAGTCCAGCTCACTCGACTACGGCATTCTTAATCTTTTTTTTTATTGTCTATTTTACACGCTGTACACATTTAGAGTGTATATGAGTATGTCTTGTAGATAAATATATGTAAATATATATAAGAAATGGATTAAAAGTCATGCGTATAATAAAATATATTTTCTTGAAAAAGACAACATTTGTTTAGCTTCATCAAGGGAAGTGTTAAACTGTTTAAATAAAGCGGAATATTGAGATGAGTTCAAAAATTTACGGCATATGATTAGAAAAACGCTTTAAAGAGAACAAATGCCAAAGTATTCCCCTAAACACAATTCAAATTAATATCAATGCAGTTAAGCCATGCTTATAATTACTGAAGTCAAATCTAACTACTTTTACTGTACAAAGAAAACAAATATATAGAGGAAAGACACAAAAATACACATCACAAAATGTGTTTCACCGCATCCAGAGATGACGATGTGGTGCAACACATTTTGTTTGCCACAAGCTGACGGCCAACAAAGTTGCAAAGCGCTCGTTTTTGGTTTTTGAAAGCAGAATGTGAAGTAAAACCCAAACGCAACGAGAATATTTTATTTGCATTGGCAAAACGCAGTGCAATCACGTGCAGTGTGTGTGTGTGATGTGTGTGAGATGTGTGTGAGATGTGTGATGTGTGTGTGATGTGTGTGAGATGTGTGTGAATGAATTTTTTATGCTTATGTGCTTGCCACGTGTTCGAGTTTAGCTGAAAGTTTTTTAAGATAAATACAAATGGCATTGTTTTTGACATCAAATGTGCAGACTGGCTTAGAAGAAACGCTGATCCATTTGGTTTGCTACTTTTTTGCAAAAGTATCTCATGTATAAGGCAAATGCTAATTGAATTCCCTGATACGAATGTGAACCAAAATTGGGTTTGTTTGTTACCAGTGCCGGAAATGTGGCTAAAGGGCGGTCAGCGATTTATCTATCGAGAATATTTTATTGTTGTTGTTACTGCACTGCTGCAACATGGCCACAAACATTAGATGCGCTTGTGATACACATCATCGCATCGCAACTTTGAGCCAACTGTATTCCATGCTCCCCTCACTCTTCTGTTGCCCAGACAACAGCAGCTTGCTACAGCCATTTATCCTGTTTACTATATAGCTGCCGCAATCGTATATGTATATATGTATGTGTGTATATATATATGTATTTCAGTTTGCTGCTATTGATGAGCGAACATTTGTACTTGTCGTTCAGTGTTCGAGCGATAGACATCTGCAGAAGTCCTTTAACTTGATGATGGCTTTTCAAAGACCGTCTGACATTAAATCCTGCGATGAATGTATCAACTTGGCGTTAAGTTATTTGGGTGTGGCCAAGCGTAACTGACCAAAGACTGAGACTGATTTATAATTATGTGCAGTGCAGAACAATACTTCCTTTCAGCCCTCAACTTCCCCGGCTGAAACAAGTCTGTGAAATATATGACCTTTGAGTTGCATGTTAGCCATGCCAGTTAGCATAGCATATAAATAGTTAAGAGCGATGCGACAAGGCTAATCTCAGCTTCAGTATGGATATATATTTTTTTTTCTGCTTTTATTCTTGTTGTTTGCCTGTTTGCTGTTGGCTGTTGGCTGTTGGATGTTGGCTGTTTGCTGCTTTTGTTTTTGATTTTCTGATGGTTGGCAACGTAAATGCAAGCCGCTTATGTGTGTAATCCACGGTCAGCGGTTTATTCGGTTTTGCACCAATGCCACACACAGTCAATTTTTTACCTTGTCCACTTCTCCTTTTTTTTTACCACTATTTTTATTTTTAGCTGTTACCACAAATCAGTCGCAGAGTCGATTGTTCTACTCTTCTACTCTATCTCTCTGACTCTTTTCGACCATATATCATTTGAGTCGCCTGTCAGTTTTCAGTCTAAATCAAGTTGCATAACAGATTCTAATTAATGAGCCAGTCTCAAAGCAAGTTCTGATATTTCGACTAATAAATTATTTTGTCTATCATTTTGTATGCTCTAAAAACTAGTAGAAAATACAACGTTGAACCAGAAAATTAAAAAAAAAATTACATTACCAAACACTTCCAAAGTAAAAAAAAAGCATTGAGTATAAAAATTAAAAATTATAAGCTCCTTATTTTGGGCAAACTTATTTCTATAACAAAAATGTAAAAATAAATTTAAATATTTACTATCTAACATTAAAGAAAATTCAGATATATATATATTTGTTACAGTGTGGAGATTTTAAATGTTGCTTAAAAAAAATCCATATTATTTCAACTGCGTACCTTAGTTTAATTTTGCCATTCGAACAACTAAAAATGCAGAATATATAAAAATTGAAGGATTAGTTCTTCTGTTAACTTATCGAATACATATTAGTCAACAATTAAGCTTGACAACATATTTCTCAGTGCATTAGCTGCTCAGTTTTGTGTGAAGCATTTACATTGTTGTTGTTGTTGCTATTTTGCCATTTTTTGTTATCTTCAATCTCACATGAAATCATGTAAAATGCGGTCCATTGCTTTGTTCCAATGAAAAATGGCCTGTTGCAACATTGTTACTCGGCGGGTCATAAAACATGTGCAACAGCAACAACAGTTGCAACAACAACAACAACTCGAGCACAATTTCGCAATGCGCGGCACATTGCAGTTGCTTATGCATTTTCTTCATTTTGCCAACTAGCTTCTCTTTTCTCTCTCTCTCTCTCTCTTCCTTTTTTTCTCTATCTTTTTCTCTCGTCTACACTGCGCACAGCGGACAACTTAATTTTCCTAGCTGGTCCATAAGAAAACAGAAAAATAATAGAACTGTTGGAATGTCTCTTAATTTTTTTTTTTTTTTTTTTGCTTTGCTGCTGCTGCTGTATTTTGTAATTAACGCCTGTAATAAGATCACGTTTAAGATTTTCTTTAGTGTTTTTTTTCTTTTGTATATATATATTTTTTTTAACTTTTGCATTTGCTGTATGCGAAGTTGTTTTGTTGTTTTCTCAACCTCATTAATTTTAACTTCAGTTCTTATTTTTTAATGTTGAAAGAAATGAAAACTGTCCGACAATTCAGTGCGCATAAAAATGGGCGAAAATTAGCATAGATTATGAGGGGTTTCGGGTCAAGTTCTGCTGTTGTCAGTTCCACTGTTCCTTGTGGCAGGAAACCCCAATTTTTTTTCCCCTTGATTAAGAGTTGTTGTTTTTGCGGATATGTTTCAAGCAAAGTTTATTGGCTTGATTAAGTTGAATTAAACATGGTCAAGAGCGATAAGAGGTGAATACTGTGTAAGGCAAAATGAGTGCAGTGCAAAAGACGAGAAGAATAAAATGTACTTTTTGTCGACAAATTATAGAAAATATCAATTAAATCAAATTTTGATTAAATTAGTACAATTTATTATTTTGGCTTTTTTTACATCTTTAATAAATATTCAAATCTTTCCATAAATGGACACTTAATAATTTAGAGTATTCATTGCCGCGTGGGAAAAATCCAACAATTATTTAACTTTGCCTTAATTTTATTTCGCTTTGCATTTTTTAGGACATCTTCCAAAAATGCCTGGGATTCCATTAGTTTTTGTGCAGTCTGCTTATTTTACTCTTTTTGTTTTTCAACTAGCCATTTCTCAATTCACTTTTAGCTTCGAGTGATGGTGATGGCAACATCGTACGCCAAATGTCTAAAGTATGCAGACAGGATTGCCTTTTCATTAAGACTCGGAGGCGCATCCTCGACAAGTCTGTGCTGAAGTACTTCATCTTTTTGTCCGTTAACTGTGAAAGTTTTTCTATGGCGTTGATGGAGTGGCTTGGCTTGCCTTTCCTATCCTTTCCTTTCCTGCTCTCACTCCCTCCTCTCCCTCATCTGACGGCAACTTCTCGTGCTGCAGTTGCGTATCGCTTCAGCATTTTGCATTCTGTTGGAGCCCAGCTCGACCCACGCACACTTGATTATGTGCATTTACAGTGAAATTAATTTCTACTTTAGCGTTGCCAGAAAACAAATAAAAAATCGGTAAGAGTAAAAACGAAAAAGTTTTGTGTCGCTTGCGGCTTGCACTGACAATTAGCAAATGTAAAGAAAAACAAGCAAAAAAGCAAGCCACAAATTGAATACCCTTGCTAAAAATAATGGGATATATCTGATGATGTTGTGAAGCCATCTGTGTATTTTGAGATCTTATTCTGATTATCTTAAATAGAAATAATATAACACAGAAACAGACAGACGAAATTTGCTTTTTATTTATAATTGAAAATATATTAACTTCGTAACTTGGAAATTTTATTTTTTAAATCGTTACAGAACACACGACAAAATTTGAATACCGTCTCTGAGGGTATAAAAATAAAATAAAAATCATGTTGGCCATAAAATTTACCACCAAAAATTGTCGCAAGTGTTGCCATTTGTGCCAAGGGCTCCGATCCTTAAAGGGGGTGAGCATTATTTCGAAAGCCGCTTATTAAAGCGCGTTTGTTGACGCTTTTCCTTATTTTTGGGCAACTCGTGCTGCAACCCGCCCATTTCGCCATTACATTATATTAAATGTGTGTTCGAGTATATGGAATTTATTTTCAAACTTTTAACGAGCTTCGTTTTGCATTTGCTCTGCAGTCCACTGATAAATCGGATTAATTACATATGCGACAGACATTTTTGCTGGTTTACTGCCAACTTTGATGCGGCAAGTACAAATAAACCGGTTTTTGTTGGCGGCTTTTTATCGGCAACTTCACTTTAAGGTGCATAATTGATGGATTAAAATTTTCGTACATTTTATCGGATGTCAATGTCTGAAAGTTATTAACCAGCTAATGTTACAAAAAACCAAATGAATAATCGTTAGTGAATGCATGTTTTTATAATGCAAATGAAAATGCTTTTCATTTAAGCTGAGATTGAATTACAACTTAACACATGAATGCCAAAAAAACAAATTTTAACTGAATAACTTTCGAGAGAATACGAGAATACGAAATATTTTAAAATGAATTGTATAAAATAATTCGATTGAAGATATCGAATTATTTTTTAAATATTTTTATTAATTGTGTTTTGAGAAAACAAGGATGACTGATTGTTATTTTCTTTTTCTCTTTGTAAAAGAGTTTTTATTTTCAGATTTATTATTATTATATCAAAAAATGATGAATGCGAACGCTTGTTGAAGTTATATGATAAACAACTTATTTAATTGACCAATTCTGTGTTAAAAACAGTAAAGGTCAATGCACATAAAATAAAATGTATGTGCGTTCAAATGAAGTCAAATGTAATACAATTTTATTTACAACCTGTTTGGGCGTCAATTCTAACACATACTTAAATGTAATTTTCCGTGAACGGCTAACCAAAAGGCCAGAAAAACAAGAAGAAAATATATCATGAGAAATAACCCAAAAATGAAATGAATAATGAGCCTGGCAAAGGATAAAACGCGACCGCAGCAACAGCATGAGCAATAAACATAGCCAGGCAACATCAAAAACAACATCAGCGGAGACAACAACAACAACAACAACAATAACAATAACAAACAGCAAACACCAAACAGCATCAGCAAAGAGGTTTGGGGACGGTTGGGGATGGCATAACCTTTTTTATTGATGCTTTTACATGTCATAAAATATTTTTATAACATACTTTCAGTAGCAGGTCGAAACATTTGTAAATGCTGTGCAGCAAAACCAACATTAAAGATACACACACACACATTCAAACACACATGGACACCCTTTGAGGTCCATAGTAGCATAAAAAGGCAAATTATTTAGTACCATTAGATATAACTTGAATGAAAACACGAATACAATTTCAACAATTTTAACTGTTTTATTTGGCTTAGTTTATTTATTTATTTTTTTTGTTTTTTGTTGTGGCATGTTGTGCATTCATTAAACTTTCAAAACATTGTTTTCAAAGGTCAGAAACATTAACATACACACCACACATACAAATAAAATTTACAATTTAGACATACTCCACTTTGCATATTTTGTTCAACAAAATGAAAATGAAAATGTTCCTTAACTCGTCAAAATTGTAATGATTAAATTAATATTCTGGCATGAAAGAATTCACATGGCAAAAGCTGTTGCAAATTCCCTTAATATTCTTTACTCATCTACAGAAAAATGTATTGTATGTTTCAAATATTTATGGGATTTAACATTTCCATTAACTACTTTTCGAATTATTATGATGTATGCCTAGGTGGAAAAAAAACATGAATAAACAATGAATACTTTGTATTTACTTTTGATTTGTAAATAAATAAATTTCTGAAATTCCTTTGCAGATGAATATGTAAATGAACACGGTCTTTCATGTTGCATTCATCCAAATATGAACTTAAATTTTTGTAAAAAATTTTGACAACTAAATAGAAATGAAATTTTGCGTTATTTTTGAGGTTAATGCTTTTGATGTTGCTTAGTAATCATAAATTCCACATTTGGTAAAAGCTTTTTTTCGATTGAAAATGCGCCCTAAATTTATCTAATCATTTAATTCGAATGAAATTTAAATACATATTTATATATATATATATAAATAATAATAATAATAATAAGAATGATACGAATGATAAAAAGGATAAGAATGTTATAAGATTATGAAGTCGCTAACTAAGTTGGTTAGTCTGGTATATACCAAATCTGGCTGACAAAGCAAAATATGTCCTTGACCAGGATGCCAAGGAGAATGATATTCATAGCCTGAATTGGTTAGCTGCATAATGGCCCATAGAGACACAAATTTATTTATTTAATTTATTTTACTAATTTTATATTTATTTTACTAAAACTGAGCATTATAACAATAGTAAAAAAGTGTATTCGGTTCAAGCCAATATCAAAAATTGGTTTAGAAATACACATTTACATTTGTGCGATTTATATGGCCAGGTCTGTATTCATATGTGAATTAGGTATACCATTTGGCATAGCTTAAACTGTACACCAAAATTTCTTGGCTTACTGTTGCCAGCTTCTACCTTTTTGTTGGAACATTTAAATTTGTTAAGGCGTTGTCAATTTGAGTGACAGGCAACGTGAAAGGGCGCGTATACTTAATACGCAAGGGACGTGTTGCTCGACGAAACAAGCATAATAAATGTCAGAGTGCCAAAGAGAAATGAGAAGGGAAGATGCTGCGAAGGGTTGCCCCTGCAACATGCATCAAAATGACATAAAAAAAAAAAACATGTTGGCAAACCAATAAAGCGTAGACAACACCAAACGTCGAGGGTAAACCACCGACAACTAAATGAACTGCAGCACATAGAAATGCTTGCGTGTCCAAAGGGTGTCACGTCTTAGAAAGATGATATAAACACACAGACAGACACACACACACACACAAACACACACACACACACACACACTCAACACTCGACCAGCCGATCGAGCGATAGACATTACACTCACATTCATCTTGTCCCAGGTTCGAGAGTTGAGGTTCAGGTTTGCTTTTTATTCTTTTTTTTTTTTTTTTTTTTTGAGGCTCGACCCGGTCACAAAAATGGTACACAACGACCAGGAGGATGAAATTTCTGTACGTGAGGTCATTTGGTAAATGTTTTAACAATTTAGATAAAGTTAACACATTTCTTTAGAGTTGGCCTTTTCTCCTCGGCAAATGGAAAAAAAAAAAAAAATAACTTTGCAGCACACTGCAAATGGGCATAAAATTAGTTGGGTCAGTCGTTGGGCACACACGTCTGCGGATGTGACCGAAAAACAGCCAGTCAGTCGGCGGATGCCCTTGACTCACACCCATACACACACATAGACACACACATACACACACACACACACACACACACATACACACACACACACACTCATTCGCATACAAAATTATATAGCACAATGAACTTGGCCTTCGGCTGGCAAAACAGAAACGTTTATTACGTTGATAAGAAAAGCAAAACAGAAACTAATAGAACAGAGTAAAAAGGCACACAAAAAAAAAAATGACAGCAGCTCATTTGCCTGTAATTTAGTGTTGAGCAGCGCTGTGACTGATAACCGGACGGACCAATTGCCACCAAAGGGGAGGCCAAAAAATGGTCCACTGTTTGGCATGCAGATGGGTTCGCAATTCTCATAATTTACTCGAATTTACATTGGCCAAATGTCCCATTTGCATGTGTTCCATGTGGCATGTGACACGCCCCTCAAGCCAATTCTAAAGTTGGCCTACTTACTTGCCCCAATATTCTACGTAGGCGCTCAACAAAATGAGCTACGAGCTGTTCCAATGCACACAATTTGCATAACGATTTTGGCCAACTAAAATTGAGGAAATGCGGAAATTGTAAACCATAAATGTGCGTAACTCGTCTGCCAATTCGATTTGCCAACTCTTTGTTGTGGCACATGGGTCGGCTGAGTGATGTTCATTTAACAACGGCATAACAATAGAAGCAACGTGTTAACTGGTTTGAGGCATTGAAATTCTACCCTTTAACGTATGCAATACATAACTAGTAAATACAAATATTTGATTGATTGTACAAAATCTTAAAAACGTTTTAAATTTGAATTCACTAATAATTTCAATTGTATCTAAATTCCTTTCTTACAAAAACTTATTTGTTGTTCATTTCTCAACTTAAAGACATTATAAAAATATCTGTACATACAAATAAATATATATTAAATTAAATAATCGACATAATTTTCTTTACTCTTTAAAAAAAAACTATTAAAACTTACAGATCTATTTGACATTGTAAAAATATCTGTATATACAAATAAATATATATTAAATTAAATAATCGACTTTATTTTCTTTACTATTAAAACTATTAAAACTTACAGATCTATTTATTTATTTGAATTTTGTAAGCAAGCATATAGTTTACTGGTAAGTATTCAAAACCATTTATAAATATTTAATTAATTTACTACAGAAATATAAAGATTTTTTATTATAAGTGAACTTAAAGTAGGTTTAAAATTAGAAATATTAATTTGTACAATACAAGCATGTATTTATTATTAAATTACCAATTTTTATTCACATAACCATTGTAAAAACAATTAATTGATATCCATAAATTTCACCTATCACATTCAAGTAATTGGCAAATGCCAATTGTCTGGTTGACGGGCAAATGGCAAATCACAATCGATCTGTGAGGGGTGCACCGCAATCAGTCCAGATTAAAAGTAAATATCGAATTGCAGTGAATCGGCTCTGTGGCAGCAGCAACAACATGCACGTGCAACGTGCACAGACAACCAGTAAATATCCCCGGGGCACGCATCATTTTGCCACACACAGCTGTCGGCTTGTGCAATCAATGTTTGCTCCTGGAACTCCCTCTAAATATCTGCCGAGAATCGGGAAATGTAATCCTTCCACAGTACGCAGCTGCACGTATCGAAATTTTAGCTTGTGCACAGTTGTGCACTGCAAGTAATATTTGCTTGCTTTTGTTTTTGTGATTTTGATTTTGTGGTGTTAATCGAAAAATATATTTCGTTTTTGTGCACACTAAAAAATAAAATATATAATTTTTAGATGCTTGAAAATTTATTTACTGATATTTATTATATAATGTATATATATATATACATAAGGGAACTTATAAGTAAAAATATTAACTCAGAAAAAAATGGGGATGATTTCTTCTTAATACAATATTTTACTTGATGTGGCTATGACATTTTTTATCATGTACGCTTTTCCAAAATGTTAATGTTTCTCCTCAAATTGACAGTGCCTACCACAAGTAGCTTTTATTGGACATTTCCGTTATGAAGTCGGATGTTGTCCACAGTATTGTGAACAATTGCTGCCCAATAAAGATTAGTGGTCCAATCTATAAAGAGTTGAGGTTTACCTAATGCTATTTAAGGGAAAGCTTGTAGAAACCAAAGATGATTTTAATTATACCAAATCTAAATGATTTGCCTACGTAAAATTAATAATTGTTGGCATTTTCAGTTATAAATGTTAAGTATTAAATATTAACTTGAATAATCAACGTGTTTTACTTACTGCTTTGCAACGTATTCACTGTTTATTATCATTTTAAAAATGCCAGCACACCAAATGGCCACAAATTCAGCTTTTATTGTGCATTGTAATTGCAAATGAAAACTCCTAAAAACCTAAAGAAAATGCAACTGAAATGCAAGGAACATGAAGCGCTGAATGCCCCAGACAATTCATTCATATTGCAGGCCATGTTCAAACTGCAAAGTATTCAAGTGGCAAGAGCTGAGGCAGGAACAGGACTAACAAAATGGAGGTTCTGCTTCTGTGATGGCTACAACTGTGACTCAGATTTCGGCCATGGGCCATAAGCATTAGCATCGCATCCAGTCAGACCAAAAAGACAGATAAACAGACTGGCAGGCAGGCAGGCAGGCAGGCAGACGGGCAGAGGAAGTGGAAGAATTTTTCATTGCGGCACAGGCGAATTTCTGTTATCTCTCTTGTTGTGTGGATTGAAAGGAAAACAAAAACAAAAACGAATACAGAGCAACCCAGCAACTACTCGAGAGATAATTTTTTATATATTTTTCCCCCTCAGAGACCGCTTGATTATACTTTCAAATATAATTTACAGAAAATTTGGCATAAACTGCATTTAATTGTTAACGGCAAAAACAACAAGCAGCCCTACACAAAAAACACTGACCCAATGGGCAACGGCATTTGCAGAGAATACTCACATTTTTTTTTTCAGCTCAAGTTTTTTTTACCCAAATTCAAAAAAATATAAACAACAATTTAAAATCGTTGGATTTTAGCATGCCGAATATTGAACTTCCTTTCAGAGTATGTTTTACCTTTTTATATCTAAATATTTTTATTTAAATTTGTATAGAATAGATAAATTTACAAATTTGCTTAAATAACCATTATATATATATTATCATAAATATGTATATACATATATTTGATTGTTTATACTTTGTGTAATTAAAATTCCTCGAAATTAGACTGTTCTAAGCAAGGGTATAAACATGGTCGGCAAATTGGGTTAAGTGCCTCGAAATGTTTCAGGCAGTTTTTTTTTCAAGTTGTTCTGCAATTTTTGGATTTTTAACTCTGCCTGTGAATATTGCATGGATTTCATTTTGCAGAATATAACCGATGCTCTAACTGAACTGACTGGCTGAATGACTGACTGACTGACTGACAGACTGACCTAAGATAATCGAGCATTGCTCCTGTTTCATTGTGTGCTTTTTGAATTTTGATTCAAATTTGAAATTCATTCGTTTGCCGCTGTCGATTTGCTATGCAGACCATGTATCGATTGCTTGGCCTGCCAATTGAAATGTTGGCCTCAAAAGTTCAATCACTCCCAGAGAGAGACAAAGTTCTCAAAAGCATCACTTGTCATTTTTTCTGCAACTAAACTCGAAATTTTATTCTCAATTGAGATAAATACTCTAAATTTTCTAATAAATTCAAATATACTTTTATTTAGAAGTGAGCTCAAGTCTGCTCTGGAAAAAGGAAGAAATATTCGTATTAAACTTAATTATTCATATCGTTTTGGCGTATTGTTGGCCATGTAGATGCTGATTGTTATGATGGGCATGTTCAGACTACAGTTACTACTAATAATAATAAGCAAACAACCTCTGCTCAGGAAACAAAGTGTTCTTCCTGCTCGGCCGTGCCCTGTTTTTGGTTGCATATGTTCTGCCGACATTCAGTCTCTGTAGGCCACTTCCTCAGTCTCCCCAACCACACCAGCCAACTACCCAACATTCGCAATTCACTTTCAATGTGACCCACAGCATTTTACCCCCGCCCGCTGCCCACTGCCCGCTGCCCGCTGCCCGATGCCCTGTTGGCCAAGTTGTCTGTTTGTTTGAGGGCGTTCTCGGTTCTGTTCAGCCGCATATATTTAAGCGAATTTGTTTACACGCGTGTTAAATGATATTTGGGTCGAACTACTCACACATGCAGCTACTGAGCATATATGCGTGTGTGTGTGTGCCTGTGTGTGCGAGTGTGTGCCTGTGTGTGTGAGTGTGTGCGTATGTGTGTTGTGGGTAGTTTGTTGATATTTCGGGGTTCGAACTGGTAGTTGTTTTTGACCGTTCTCGTGAATACGGGAAATCATGTAAACTGCTCGTTTTGATGAAGTTAAAGTCTTGTTCGACTCACTAAAATAGCTAAAAAGCTTTGAATAAAATGTAGCTATGCAAATTTCAAGTAATTAAATAAATGCTAACTGAGCGAATATAATATTGACATTGTGGTTGGAGGTGAAATATTGAACACATGCATTTTGATAATCTTTTAATGGGTCTACAGTATTTAGTAATCAAATATAAGAACATATTAAATCTGTGTAAAAAAATCGACATTGATTAATAAATGCTATTTTTCAAGTTGTCAGCTGCCTCATTGGAAACTGCATTTGATTGCAACCTGTTAATGTGTTGCTTGTCGTTTGGCGGACAAATAACCTCAAAAGCAATTTAAGTTTTTGCCAGAAAACGTGCCTCTCAACCCCAAAACTGATATGGAGAGTGACGAAACAGGCAACGAGGAAACAAGCAACTTTGACAGCATCCATCCAGAACTCAAACCGTTGATGATGCTGATGATGCTGATGATGTGGAATCTGTGAGGAGGCACTACAATGTTGTAAGTATGTAGAAAATCGAAAAGTTTGACAAGGAAACAACAAAGGGCTGAATGTCTACACTAAAGCTGAATGTGTAGCAATTTGCTAAACAAGAAAATAATTGACTTGCCACAATTTTAGGCATGCGAGGCAAGCAAAATTCAGTGTGTACCAACCTAAACTTAAAGACACAAAACTCAATTCAATTCAAGTTAAGCGGCAAATTGGGTAGAAAAGCCTGTCGCACGAAAAGCGCATGGCCGGAAAATGAATGCGCTGTAATGAAGCCGATTATAGTGTCCTAAAGGACATTATGATGACGATGTGGATGCGAATGCGGATGCGGATACTGTTGCTGATGAGATCATGTTGATAGCCACACACACACATGCCCTTTATATGGCAGTTGTTGATGCTTTTGGTTTTTGCTCTTGCCACTGCGTTGTTGATGTTGATAAGTGGAACTCGAACGTCAACAACGCATGTGGCAACCCAAATGCAGCTAGTGATAAGATAAATTAATTCAAGTATCCCATTGAACGCTGAACGTACTTTCCCACATCCTCACCCTCACCACACCACGCTCAACACGCTCCATCGACCTCTATTCTGACTAAATTAATGAACGTAATTTTTTAATCACAAACCCCCCAAGTGGGTTATCAAAGGGCAATGCATAACGCTTTGGCCACCGGCTTATGAAATGCGAAAACCAACGAGTGGCCATATTCCTCTAACGCCTTCTCCCCATTAGGATCAACTCGACAGCGACTCTGGTGTGGCATGTTCTGTTGGGTGGTTGATGAGGGCCATTTGGCTGCCGGGTCAATGCCATGTCAACAAGCCCAGAACACGCGTCACCAATTACCAGGCACTGCTTCACCATCATCTCAAATGAGATGATGTCAGTGCTTCCAATCCTTTTTTTTTCCTATAGAGTCAAAAAAAACAATTTCATTAGAATTTTGATGTGAAGTCTGTAACACATTAAAGAATATGCCTCCGACATTAAGACCATTTTAGTTAATACTATTTACTAATATCATAAAAAGCCCAGTTATTATAGCCATATCAGCATACAGCTAAAATCATACATGATGAAGATTGGATGAACGGATCACAAAACGAGCTCAAGCAGCAGTCAAATTCGTTCCCAACTTATCGAAAATGGGTTGATTGATGGCATTGTTTTTGACATTTGAATTCCATTTAAAATTTATCAGAAAATGAAATAAATTTAGAATTCAATTGTAAAATTCTTACAAAATGCTGAGAGCATAATTTTTCAAGTATTAAAATTTTGGCATTTGTTGATTGTAGACAAGAACCAATGGCCTCAATGGAAGTAGAATCTTCCCAAGCAATATGCCAAGAAAATTGTATGAAACAAATATGTTCAGTAATTGCCAGAGTTCACATATCAAACAGTTGTTGTGTGTGTTAAGCTGTGCATAATTTGTATGCAAGCAAAAATTGTGATTTGCCTTGTTAACAGTTGCATCAGCAAGACACTGGGACATCTTTCCAGCCAGCTTTGAACTCCAGATGCAAGAACAGGGCACGCACACGGATTCTGACTCTGACTCTGAGTCTGACTCTGACTCCTGACTGTAAAACTGACTGTGACTCTGACTGTGACTCTGACTCTGAATCAGTCTTATGCATTCATGGCAACCCAATGTCATTGTGCAACAAGCACAGGACACGCAAATGACATACACAAATTGTGGGCGTGGATGGTGACGTGCAATGCGGTCAGTTGAAAGGATGTAGCAGCGAAGCGCCCCACAATGCAACTGCCTCCCCTTTTCCAGCATCCCCAACCACGCATCCTCCGCATCCCACAATCAACGCACAAGCACAAGAGTTATAATGCAAATATGCCATTAACTCAAAATGTCAGAGCAAAGTGCAATTGGAGCAACCAGCACCGGAGCACCACTCAGAATGTAAGAGAGAAAGAGAGAGGGAGAGAGAGAGAGAACGATAGAGAGAGGGAGAGAGAGAACGATAGAGAGAGGGAGAGAGCAGCTAGGAGCAGGAGCAGGATGAAAAGAAGAGTTGTGCTGGGTGTAGAGTACAAGGAGGAGGACTAGGACAACAACGGCAACATCTCAACATGATGTGGCATTGTTTCTTTTTTTTATTGTTGCTTTTGTTTTGCAGACGAGGAGTGTGCCTGCGATTGATGGATGGATGGCAACAAATCGGTGGAAGGCAGAGCATACAGCATGAAGCGGGGAGCGTGGAGCGAGGATCGAGGAGCGTGAAGCGAGGAGCGTGGAGCATGGGGAACCGCACAATCAACGTCATTATCTGATGGCATTGAGCGTGCTTAAGTTGTCACCTCAAATGGAAAATTCAATGGAAAGAGCAAAATTAGAGAGAGGGAGAGAGAGGGAGCGGAAGATGGAGAGTGTGAGATAAAGTGCACATAAAATAGACATTGACAACATGGCAAAAATTTCAATTAAAAAATTTTTGTTTTTTTTTTATCACAAATATAATATTATTAAAGTGAGAGGCCAAAATCTGTTTAATGAAACATGCGACGCTTTCATAAAACAACTTTGCTGAGTCAACAAATAGTCGGAAGGAGGACCAGGAGGAACAGGACGACCAGGACGACTAGGACGAAAACAAGAGCCAGCCCAAAGCTGCTTGTCATCTCGATGGACGATGTCCCTCACAATTTTGTTGTGTTTGCATTTTGATTTGGGGTCCGTCAGCAGCTTAGATCTTTGTGTGACAACTAAATTGGCTTAATTAATGCAAAATACTTTCGTAAATTGCGCAAAAGCAAATGGGATCAAAGCTATATTTAATAAGCTTCCAATTAGATATAATATATATATATATATATATATATATTTGCCAGAAAAGGGATAGTGAGAAGAGCAGACATACACCTATTGCAGTTCAAAAGCTAACCCCAAAAGCTAAGTGGCTTAAAAAACAAGCTTAGTTTTTGACCAATGGAAAGAGTTGGCAGCATAAAGTGAAATCAGCATTTTAAAATGGCCAAAAGCAGCTACGGTTTATTATACATACACACATACATACATATATATATATTATATTTTACCGTCTGGATTTATTATGTTTTTGTACTCGTACATTTTAGAAATTGTTATAAATTAAATTAAAACAAAAAAATAGTTTTTAGTTTTAATATTTAGTTTTCATATTTTATGTTATACGTATTACATATTCAAAACTAAGTTTTTGTTAAATATATGAGAAATACTTTTTAGTAATTTAGAATATTTTATATTAAAATCTTGATGGGTTAGCACGACTATAAGATACCCTAAGCTCAGCTGTTAATTAGTTTAATTTATGGTTATTACAAAATTACAGTTGCTCATTAATATGTCAAAGTAAATAATTTATTAATTCGAATTATATATCGAAATTCGAAATTAAAGTCTGTCATTGATATATCGTCTCAACTGTGAACCCTAATGAAGAATATATATATTTATACTTTATGAAGTCGGAGATGATTCTGTTTGTTTTATATTATTTATCCTTGTTAAATGTGCTTAAACAATATTTTTATTTATCTCAATTAAAGATATTGTTGAATGTTTATCCTGTTACTGTCTAAGTAATCCTTGAGGTGCTGGAACAGTAACTGTAAAGAGTATTATATGGATTATCGTTACTATGATTATGATTTAGCTGTGAATATTTGATGTTTCCGGCCAACCGCAATATGGGTAAACGTGAAACGGTTAATTTTGCCACCAGAGATCATTTGCAACATGGAATGTGGCAGGGCAACAACGAAGTACAATGAATCGCACTATGGCATCCTCTTCCAAACTCCAATTGTTTATGTCACTCACATACACACACACACACACACACACACACACATGCACACTTGTTTTATACAGTGTAAATGTGGCAAAACAAACCGACACATTAATTATGAAAAATTAGTTATTGATGTGGCTGCTGCGTGGATGTTTCTGAATAACGTGGCGAAAGTTCATTTCGACATTCACAGTCGTTAAAATGAGCAATGGCCCAAAGCAACGGTCTGTAACATTAGATTACATAACGTACCGTTAGTTAACTGACTGTCATAACTTTGTGACTGCCAGCTAATTACAGTTATTAGGGATCCAATTTAACACAGTGGCAATGCCATTTGCTTTTGTTGCCACATGACTTAGTATTAAGCATTGTGAATTACCAGTACACAGGACAACAACTTAGCAATTTGGAGTTTGAAAAAAAGCTTAGTCCCACAACTTAACAAACTTGTATATTTTGTGCTGTATAATATAATTTTATAAATATAACAGTAAAAATTAAGTTGCTATATGCTTCCTAAAATTTGTATAAAAAGTGTTGAAATAGTGTTTCTAAATCATTAGAAAAATTTTTTTACAACTTACAAAAATATAATAATAATAATATATATATTTTCTACTAATATAATAATTAAAGTTTAAACTATTATCAGTTTCAGAATAGCTGACGTGTTATTTTGTTCTCCATCAATTCGATTTACTTGTATGAACTTTTCAATATTCTAATTTGGTGTTAAAAATTTGTTATTTTGTTTTCTTATTATTATTATTATTATTATTAATTGTCTTGTGCACTGCGATCTATTAGATCTATTGTGCCCCCTTCTGAGCTTATAGCTCCTCTATCAACCTCAGTTCCTGAACGAAAGTCAGGATCTTTGATGGGTCGAGGGCAACTATGTCTTTGACATTCATAACATGCATCCCTAGGATGCTGCATCTTTTCCTGGCTAGGGCGATACATTCTGTTATTTTGATTTTGTTTTGTTATATATAATACATATTTTAATGTATATTTAATTAAATACACAAATTTAGTGTCACTTATAAAACATTTATATAAAATAATTAAATAAATTACAAATATTTCTGGTATTACTTCTTGCCCCGAGTTCATTTTTTTTTTTTATTTGATTACGGATTTTTGTATCTATAATTGACACAAGTAATCTCTGAGATTGGTGAGGACAACTTCAAATAAACCAAGTGTGGACTAAACAATTTATTCGAGAGAAATTTGATACACCCATTAAGTTTATATCTGTCCAAGTATTAATCAATATAATTTTTTTGTAAATTTATATTTTAAGCTTTGTTTGACCAAATTAAAACACATATATCTCCAATCAGGCAAGAACGAAGCAGTTTGAATTTGGCCACAGATAATGTTGCCATTACATTAACGATATTTACCAAGTTGCATGCATTTTGCTGATGCTTGGGCACAAGTTTAATGAAGGCAAACGCAAAGGAGTTTTTTGCTGGGGGGGGGGAAGAATGTGGATGGAGCTTGATTCTGGATATTCTGCATATTTCTTCGATATAGCTCCAGTTGTGAGGTTGTTGAATGCATAAAAAGCACCAACTGCTGCTGCATGCAACACACTAACAGTTACATCGAAGGTGGGCTGTGGTTATGGAACCCCCGGCTGGAAATGTTTCAAAAGCACTTTGCAGCTGTGTGTTGGCCGGGTGCTGAAGGAGACACGGGCAACTAGACATCAGCGCTAAGGTTAATGGCATAAAGTTTATCTGCAATTACGATATGAGGGAAGGCAATCAACCGGGCACGCCCCCCAAAGTTGCCCAACTCTGGCTGTCTGCCATTTCACACACAGCTAAGTAAATATTTATTACTCTATTTTAAAATGCATTTTAATGGCATTTACTCTGAAGACTCGACGACGAGAATGAAAATGTTTCATGTTCAAGCTGATGTGAATTTTGATGTTGATGCTGATGCTGTTGCTGATGCTGATGCTGATCCTGATATGGTTATGGACATTGATTGACATTATGCGCAGCTCGCTTTTAGACTTGATTTCAATTTGCTATTATGATGGGTTTTATGTACAAAATTGTTAACTAAATTGATTACTTACTCCAAGCGTCGTCTTTGGCATTGCTCAGTGTAAGGAATACTTACTTTAAGTTGCTATGGTTATCTTTATTACCAAATACCATTAAATAAAATAGTTTAATGGATTTGTGGAATAGTATGTGAAAATGAAAAGTATACAAATTCATTATCACGATTAACAGCCGAATAAAAATATAACCTGCCAATCTCAGAGATTATGAGAACTGGAGACTTCAAGTGTGAAAATAAATTATTATATATCTCAGATATATTAAATTTATTTCATTTTATCGACAAATGCCCACAAAATGCGTCACAAATATAGACACATTTCAAATTTTAAGAGCAAAAAGCACATAATTTAAACGACAAATCATTCCAGTTGAATTGCACTAATTTCATTAAAATAAAAACAAAACCAAAGTTGTGCTCTAAAAATATTATAATTTAAGTGTGATAAAATTTGATTGAAATTATAGAGAAATTCCAGATTTTCGGATTATGCAATTTAAGTAAAGTTTATCTTTAACCACAATTAAATCTGTTTATATTGGCATAAAATTCTTGAGATACATATATTTATGATGAAAAATTATCTTATTAAATTGTTGTTAGTTGTGTTAGTTACAACGTGTTTATGTTATACCAGAATATGAAATAATTTTGTAAATTGTTTAAATTAAATTAAACTCACATTTCCTTGGTAATAATTCAATTTTTTGACAAAATATACCTACACAGAAAATGTCACAGCAAACCGTTGTCTGCATGCTAACGAAATGAAAATTTCTATTTGTCTCAAAGTGAAATTCAATTAATCAAGCATTTTGGGGACGAGACGAGGACGGTGACAGAAAAACATTGACTGAGATGAAGACGGAGAGGGAGACGAAGACGGAGCCGGAGACAGAGACGTAGCCGGAGTAAGGACCGAATCAGAGAATGCTGCACGGGACATCGCAAACAACAGACGAAGACGACAAGGACATCATATTGCATCAGAAACTAGACAAACGATAATTTATCATTTTCATATACACATACATACATACACACACACACAGGCAAGATAGCTTTTGAAATGAAATGAAAATGTGCAAAAAGGATTGAGTGCGACAATTCTGAGTCCTGGTCAAAAATGCTGGTACATGCAAAGCGAGGCAGCCCATGTCTTGTCCTTTCAGCACCAGCCCTGACAGAAACACGTCGGCCAGGCTTAACCATCACAGAAGTTGGCCAGTTACCAGAGACGATGACTGCTTTTCCCCCTTAAACATACACACACACATATTCACATATATATTTATATATACACATGCACATAAAAACGATTATAAAATCGTCATTTATCAAATTATGTCACACTCTCTGCCAGATCAAGGCTCTGAACTCGACGAGGTGTTTGGCTCCGACTTCAACCTTAGCGCGGCTGCTCCTCGGGCAAATTAAATAATGACGTCATGTGATATATGATATCCACCTAGCGCACAATTCCGGCCATTTCTGTAAATCCACCAGACACTTAATCACAATTCACTGCTGGAATCCAGTTGATGAAGCAAACAATCTAGTAGCTGGCGAATATTTGAGACGGAACAGTTTTTAGAGCTTGTTGGAAATTTTATTTTCAATTCGATCGGCATCCAAATTGTAACAGAAAAAATTTTGTAAAAAAAAATTTATTTTCTCTAAAACAAAACAAATTAAATTTTATTTTATTCGATAATAATGTGTTCTCCTAGCGGACCGTGCAGCCCCTGTGATCCCTGCTGTGGACCTTTCGAGTGCTCACCAAAATGTTACAACTCTGCCCAGCTGGAGGCGTTGCCGCAGTGTGCTCCCCGCATACCACCACCATTTCCCAAGTGCATAACGGTACAACAGCCACCACGGCTAATATGCAAGAAGAGGGTGGTCTTCACGGAGAAGATCGTGCCGGAGCCAATGGTCGTGAATCGTTGTAGGCAAATAACAGTTCCGAAAGTTGTGGATGCCACCCGGGTCATAAAGGTGCCAAAACTTATTTGGGTCTCACAAATGGTTCGCGAACCTCGAGTGATATACTACCCATCGATGATACCAGATCCGTACGTCGTCTGCTATCCAAAGCGTATCTGCGAGCCGCGAGAAGTCTGCCAGTCGATACTGTGTCAACCCAAGCCACAAACTATCGACATACCTCCACCAAGAGAATACTGCTGCTACCCAAACGGACCGATCAACTATAAGCCAAGTGCCGCTTGTCCACCTTGCCCAATCGGACCATGTGCTCCGGGTGGCGCCTGTTGCCCGCTTCCCTGTTTTTCCACGAATCAGTATCCGGTGTCCGAGACACGTTGCGGGCCCTGCGGACCTGGCGGACCTGGTGGAGCTTGCGGACCCTGTGGACCCCGTGGAAGATGTGGACCCTGTGGACCAGGCCCTTGTGGACCATGCGGGCCTTGTGGAGATACTTGTGCTGTACCAAATTGTGGACCATGCGGCCTGACCATGCCATCGGGACCATTTATACCCGCACCTTGTGGTCCGTGCGGATCGGGCTGCGGACCCTTGTCGAATGGGCCATGTGGTCCGCGTGGACCATGCGGTCCATGCTCACCTCCCTGCCCCTACGAATCGCCCGAGTGTGGTCCCTGCTATCCTTGTGCGCCAACGCCATGGAATACACACTGCGGACCTGTTGGACCCTGTGGTCCTCAAGTTCCTTGTGGTCCATGTGGTCCTTGTTAATCGCCTTCGTAATCATCCTAGTAACGCCAACATATTGTAGTGACAAAATTGATATTTACGTGAATAAAAAAAAATATATATATAAATATGATTATTACACTCTGAGCTCTAGTCTGCATGTTGAGGAAACAGGTTCTCAACGATATACACCTTGGGCCTGACAGAGGAATCTCTTATGCATTCGACTTTGTCTACATGATGTTCCTATGCAGTCTGCAAATTATTGTAGATTAAGTTAAAAACGGAAAGCCCCTATTTGCCCTGTTCCTATTTATTCCCATTTATTCCTTGCATTAGCTTTTAAGCAAATAAACCGTTGTCAAAAACTTTTGAAAGCATCGAATATACTTTTTAATATCATAAGGGAATATTATATGTTTATTGGTTCTGGTGACCCAAATGCCATTCACATATTTGCAGCTGTGAACTCTCCTCTTTTAGAAGGAAACAGAGTTTCTGTGGTCGTCACAAATGCAAACGTCGAACTAAAACTAAGAGGAATCCCAAGGGAATCTTGAATGACAGTGAGTAAAAGTAGTTTTTATAACGATGTCAATTTTTCTTTTACTTTCGAATGTGTTTTTCTTATACCAAACGCCAGATGCAACTTTCACTTGGCTTCGTGGAACATTAAACTTAACGCATATATTTTTTGCACCTGAACTGCCAGTTTTATCGACTGGCAAACTGAAAATGTGTAAACTCTTTCAATAAAATGGCCGGAGGATGCAGCAGGGACGACTTGCAACAGTCGTTGCTAATGTCAGGTCATCAAAGCATTTAATTTACATGCATTTCTTAGAAGTTTTCACTTCAAAAGAGGAAAACTGTCAACCGGCAGACCGTAGCATGGAGTGGCCCGGGGGATGGGATGGGAAGGTTGACGAGGACTCCAACTAGAACTGCGCGCTGCTGTCAACACGTCAGTCGAGTCCAAAAGCAATTTGTCAAACAGTTGTGATTGACAGCTAAGGCGACGCAGCCAAGCATCAATTGCACCCAAAACAAAAATACACTGTAAACAAAAATCATACTGCAATCGAAATAGAGAAATAAATATAACAACTAGAATATTTCACATTATAAAATACTTTTTAGTAATTTCTAAGTTTGAAGGTACACATTCAAAATCTAGTGTCTTGCATTTAGTTTCAAATAGTTTTGGTTTTTTTTGAGTGTAGACACATATTCAGCAAGATGACTTCTAGTTGAGTCGAAAGTGCCCAATATAAGCAAAATGGCGAAAATCACACGCGTACATTCAAATATTTTGCTATATAAACTAAAGTGCCACACACACACACATACATACATAAGCAAACTCAATTGTTCAATATATCGTAAAGGCAATCGAAGCGTTCAAATTAATATACAATTATGCCTAAATAAATTTGGACCCAATTTGCTGCCAGGCATTTTGGCCAACAGAGAGAGAGAGAGAGTGTTCGAGCAGCAGCTCCAACTCAATCGATATTGCTACAGGCTCAATCAGGTTAACCGAATCCTAGTTACACATACATCTATATATATATATATATATATATATATACATATAGATTGACATTTAAGGTTGACCTGAACATACAAATTGAAATTGCTTCGGGACTGAGTTCATCACCAAATGCATTGAGTGCATTTCATGAGTTTTAATTTAATACAACTTGTCCCCAATATGTCAACGATTGCTTCTCTTGAGTGCAAATGGCGAATGGATTAGAATTTGGATAAGTTAGTTTAAGCGTCATTTAGCTATTTATGTAAGTAGGTATTAAAATTAAATAGATTGATTAAATAACTGCTCCAAAACTAAATACACTTTAACTAATGCTTGAAATGAATATTTTGTTTGACTGTCAAATGAATTGTATATTATTTACAAATTGTGCTTTAATTAATTTAAATAATGAAATAATAAATATTCTATTCAGAATGCTAAAAATGTATTTAAAAATGTTTTTGCATCCATTTTTAACTGTTTAAACGATAAAAAGTCATTAAACGATATTTGCAATTTATCTGATTTAATTTCAGATGAATTGCACTGACAAAGCCATAAAAGTAAAATACCAAAAAGATGAATCTTAATAGCTGATGTGAGGTGTATAAATATCTTTTCCAGTTTTTTTTTTATTTAACATCTACTTTATTTTTATTGTATGAAATCAGGTTAAAGTTCAGCTCAGTTTGACAACCACTGACAAGGTTTTTGATATTTAATAGCAATGGTCAACTTGGACCTGTGCAAAGTTGACGGGCACATGACATTGTGGCCATATAAATGCTTAAGGCTTACGGAGCCAGGGGAGATTAGGTCAAGGGGTCAGCAAGTGTCGAAAATATAATTAAAGAGGCGTGGCCATAAGGGAAATTGAATTTGTTGGGCATGTCGATGTCGGTGGGACGCTTGCTGAAAACGGTTAGCAGCAGCACATTTCTAAAATTAATTTAAACTTTTGCCACATTTACTCATTAGCGTCAAGTTTTGGCCATACAAATAGTAGTACTCGAACTTGCTGCTCAACAAGTTTGTGCCACAGTTGGCAACTAATTTGCCTGTAATTTGTGTGTGTGTGTGTGTGTGGGGGCGAGAGCAGCAGCCCGCTGGTGGCCCGCTATTTCGCTCAAGATTTATTCGAGTTGACTAAAGTAACATAATTTGCAAATAACGCTACCAATTCCCCCTTTCATCCGGCTACCCTAATTCCTCCATTCACTCGCATTGCACAATCCAAAATGGCTGCCAACTTGAGCCAAGTTGTGTGAATAGAGCGAAAAAAATAAAATAAAATCTTGAATAGAAATATAACAAAAAATGATTTAAAATGTGCGCAAGGTAGGCCCAAAAACCAACAAAGCATTGTTCGCCCCACTTGCCACTTTCCGCTGTAGAAGTTTGCCGTAAATAACTTTTCCACTTGGGCCCCGACGACATTCAGTTGCATTAGTTGCATAAGTCGCTGATGCAGCCCATAATTCTGGTTTGTTGGCCGACTTCAAAAAGTGTTTGCCGCTGCAAGAAGAACAAGAAGAAGAAGAAGCAACCACTGCATGGTTGGCCATAAATCACGCACGCTTTGTTTGGGTGTGTGTGTGCAAATGTGTGTGTGCTCTTGTGTGTATTCGTGTCAAAGTGCCGAGTTAATTTTAAGCCGATTTCCGTTACATTCCGATGCCATTTTATGTCATCTGAGGTCATCAAAATCATTGTGCTCGTCATCCAAAGAATAGCGAGATCAACAGCCAAGGCAGAAGTGTTTTTAAATTTTAATATTTCCTATACTCTACTTATAAATAACGTTTATTTTTAAAAATTAAAAATAAATAAAATAATAGAATTGTTAATTAAATATAGTATAATTTTTTAAAATTAATATTCGTCAAAATGTTTTCTTTTTTAAAATTGTGTACTGTGTTTAATCCACATTAAGTAAATAAACAATTAAAAATCACGTCACACATCACGATATATGATCAAATTTTAATTATTTAGAATTTTTAATTTATATATAAAATATATATAATGAGAATAAGATAGATTTTGGTATTTTTTGCGTATGCTAAAAATAATAATAAATAATTAGTTAACTAAATCAAAAAAACCCTATTAGAAATTAATTTTTAATCTGCATAAAAATGAATTTAGTAAAACTGTATATAGATAAAAAAAAAAAACACACACACAGTTATGTTGCAAATTGCAAACTGATCTGTTCAAAAAATTAGTATAAATAATTTATGTTTATTTAAAACATTCATGCAACACATAGTGCAACAAACTTAAGTAACATTACCTTTATGTGTGTGGTAAATATTGCTCATACGCAGCTTTGGCGATAAAACTCACATGTCGAGCACCCTATAAATTTGTAAAGAAACCACATAATAAACAACCATCAAGAGCAGTAACTCTGGCGGTCATCCAGAAGAACACATACATATGTATATGTATATACAAATATGTGTACATGTTACTCATGGTAAAATGGCTTAGCCGAAGAGTGGCAACAAAAAATATAATAGAGTACTTAATGCATAAATTATGAACATAAAAGTTGCCCACGCCCACGCCCAAGCCGACGCATTAAGTCCACAAAATGGAATCACATAAAAACTAGCAGCAAGTTGCGTGCTCCTCGATGATGAAGGAATACGCTGGATGACGCAGATCCAATTTAATTGTGTTGAAAATTGCGTAAATTGAATTTTAAACGCACAGTTGAACAGCACCCGCCCAACATACATGAATAGTTACACGCATGTGAACAAAGATAGTTGCGATTTTGGGGCGGGGCGGGGCGGGGCGGTGCGGGGCTGGGCAAGTGGCAAATGATTTTATTTCACACCGCCATCTTTTTGTGTGGCGCGTCGTAGCCTAAGCCTTATTTGGAAAATGTGCCACTTCTATCTGGGCGAGGCATCTCCGCTGTCCGTTGTCTGCCACAGATTTTGAACGCATTATGCCGACAAATGGGTTTTTAAATTGCTTTGCGTGTGGCCAAACTGTCTGCCCCTTTGACAGTCGAACAGTCTCTGTTGCTGTCTCGCCCTTGCCACATCCGTTGGGGCATTTACATGCGGATTTGATAAATGAGTCGCTGCCACGCCATCAATCAGTCCGTCGATTGGCAAATAGCGTGCGCCGGCGCCTCAACTGTGGCATGGATAGTGATGCACTTACGCACATTGTTAAGCTGCGTTGACTTGTCACGATTATGGGTGACACTCTTGCCACATCTAAGTATGTTGTAGCATTTTTCATTTGTTGGTGCTAATCACAATTTGTTCTGAATGCATTTTATGATTTATTATTTAGTTTAAATAAGCAGAAATTTTAATAGGTTTGTCAAAATGTATTTCTTAATTTTTTTTTAAATAAATATATTTATATTTTTCTTTTAAACTAATCAAAAAAACTATTTTTCATTTAAATAAAATTAACAATTTAAATATAAATTAACAATTTAATATATAATATATAAGTTTTGAATATTAATGATCAAGAAAAACAAACAAATAGAATTTACAATAAGCGTCAATAATAGTTATTTTTAAGTTTATATTTTTAAATGAATCACATTGCGATACTTTTTAAGCAATTTACCCTTAACTGTGTCGCGAAAACTAATTTCTACTTAGTTCAATCTAAGTGAGAAGAAAGAGAGAAAATACTAAGTTGAAAGCATTAAGTGGTGTAAGATTCCATTGAACTATTCCGTTCCAGTAGCTAATTCCTTTGTACTTGGAATGTTTTGCCACTTGGTCACCGGTTCGTTGCCCAATAAAATGGCAATTGATCCTGCTCCTTATCGCTTCAATGCTTGGATGTCAGTATACAAAAGGACACATGGGTTTCTTGGTGTACATGTTTACTGTTTTTATTAGTTCTTTTTTTTTGTACTTATAGCTCAACGACGATAAATGAAACTTTCGATTTTATTTTTGTATCAGCCATGTAGTCAGAGCCAAGTGCTTTTGACGCCTTCTGTGAAACAGGGGATTAAAACATTTACTGAAGCGTGGGCGAAAACAAGTCAATGCGCATTTTCACAAGGGACAACACACATTCGCACACCCAAAAACACGCAAACTGTTAAGACTATTAATGCTCATACAAAAACTTAAATGCCCCAAAAAAAAATGTCGAAGAATTACAACAACAAAAAATCAAAGGACATTTTGTGTGCTTTCCCTTTTGAAGGGTCGCTTATATATAAGTATATATATGATTAATATAATTGTGTCTTGATGAATTAATTCTTTTCGCAAATACAATTATTTTATTATATCTAGTGGGAAAAGTGTATTAAAACCTATGCAAAGGACGATGAATCATGAATTAAGGCGAGCAAAAAAACATGCATATAATTTAACAATATTTTCATTTTGGCATTTTAGAAAACTACATCACAAACAAATGCATTTCATTATTATTTCCAAGAAATATAAGAATCAACACACAAAATAAATTAAATTTATAATCCACATAAAATATTAGTTGAACCAAGCAATAAATGAAATCAGACATCTCTTAAGCTCACAGAGAACAATAATTTTATTTATTTTCTTTTAAAAATGTATAACTACAAATTTAAAGTTTTGCAGAATTTTAAAAACATTTCATGCTGCATCACGTGTTAAAATTGCTTAATTTATAATAATATTTTTATTCCCATTTAAATAAAGCTTATTTGATGTGGATCTTACCACATGCAGGTATTCTTAAAGAGATAATATTAAATAGATTTTTGTGGCTAGACATGCTTAACAAAAAGGCTTTTTGTAGCTTTTTGGCTTTTATCATGACAAAATGCAGCCGTCACATTCAGATTGCTAATGTGCAGGCAATGCTTTTGCTTTGGCTTTGTTTGCTGTTCGATCCGACACTCATTTGAGGGAGTTTTTATATATGAGAATGCGTATTTTCACATTTTGTATTTTTGTTAACAGTTTATGGCTCTGTCATCAGGCTTTTATGGCTCCTTTGTCTTCGTCATTGTTGCTTTACAGCTTTATATTTTTTCTCAACCAAACCCAAACCCACATCAACATCAACATCAACTCATACACATGCTACACACCCATGTGCACATGTGCATTTCAAATAACACTTTTCATAGTCATTGGGAGCGGCTCGCACTTTTGTAATAAAACACAAAAGTGCAGAATAAGATTCATGAAAAGGCATTAACACATGCGGCGTATACGTAATAGCTTTTATGCTCGCATCGGTGAATGAGAGTGCTTCAGCAGCTTTAATTGGGTTATCATTGGGATTTCACAACTGAAGTGTTTCCATGATTGATGTTGAACAAATATATTCATTTCTACTCGCATTTTTATGTCTAAAATAATTTAAAACTCATTTGAAAATACTATTAGAAAGCAATATTTGTTAAACATAAATTATTTTTTAATGATTTAATAAAATATCTAAATTACAATTTACTTATTAATTTTAATTATTGGTATTATTATTGTATTATTTGTTAAATTTAATTATTTATAAAATTATATATATATATTTGTAAAGCTATCCTAATTGACCCACAAGAATTAAGGGTACTGATCCCCTTCCGGATTAACTCAAATATTTTCCGTTTTTACCGATGATATTATTTACTTCCTTTTGAAAAGGAAAGGTTTAATACTTTTAGTACGAATAAATTGAAAAAAAGCGTAAAAAGCCAAATAGGCTTAGGCAAGAAAAACAAACAATGTTGAATAGTTGACTTCATCACATATTCGATCCAGGTTAAATTTAAATATTCAGAAGTCATATTATTTTCATGAAAAAATTTTAAAGCCATTTTATCATATATTCTACTTTCACATTCTTTTCAATCAGCAGACTAGTAAAAATCGAGTGGAAAACAATACAAATTTAATGAACGAGAAATAATTGAGTTAAAAAAGGGTAGTGCACATTTGCGAATCGATAATATATTTTATAATGTATTTTTAATTTAAAAATATGAAAACAAAAATATAATATTCATATGCATTTTTTCCATACTTCGCAGCTTTTGCTTTAAGTTTGTTGTGCCCAAAAAGTAAGTGAGTAGTATTATTTGTTCACTTGAATAAATCAATCAATATGCATGGCATGATGAAAAATATTAAAACACATGTAAAAAGCACAATATTGTAAATTCCAATGAATAACAAAAAAAAAAAAAAACAAGAAATGGAAAGCATATTACAAAAGCCCAAAGAGCCCATCGACCAACAATAATATTAAGAATGCTTTCCGCATGACCAAACCAATTAAAATCATAAATATGCAGGGCAAAATATCGCACAAATACAGCACGAAATCTTCGTATATATATGGTACACAAATAAGAATCTGTGGATATGAAAGATTCACATGAAATACAATTTGCGAATTCATAAAAAATTTCACACTAGAACGCGTAAGCACACAAAATAGTAAATAAAACCTATGAGGACTCTAAAGAGCTCTCGACTGAAATATTAACATAAAAATACAATTAAATATTAGCTATATAACTTCTATCATTTTCAGTGATAGTATAAATTTCAAATTTAGCTCCTCTCAATATGGTTTCATATTCAATTCAGAATTTTTAATACACTTGCTATTCTTATTGTTTTTCTGTCTATTAAAAGAATATAAATGAATACCAAATATTTATGCTGGCCTTTTATGCATTCATATTTATCCATATTAAACGAAAAATAAATAAATAGATTTTTTATCTCTCAGTTGTGGAGCTAACTATAGAAATATATAAAAATAAGTTGTTGCTCTTTTTTAGTAATTCTCATGAACTTCAAAAGAAAGTCTACATTCAATTAAAACCAATTAAATAATTAAAAAAAAATAAAATAGTCGAAAGTGTTTTGACAATTAAATGTTAACCGTTAAGTATTGACAAGTGTGCCAATTGGGAGCGAAAGTGGTCAAAACGAGTGGGACAAGAGCAATGCGGTAAATCGTTGCATTGGCCATACAAATGGTAATAATTGCTTGGAAAATTGCGGCTCTTAAAAATACATCCGACAACATCCACACATTCCCATGGGGGAAGTAACCGCCAATCTCTTTGCGAGTTGCCAGTGTGCGCATTCGTGTTTGCTACTTCCGGTTTCAACGAACCATTTATCGAACTGGGTTCAGACACACACATACACAGGGGGGGAGTGGGAGGGGGGGTGGCAACATTTACAGGCATATGTGAGCATGTTGGTCGCCATATTGTTTTGGACATGTGCATGTTTTTAATGTCAAGTGGCCGCTCTACTTGAAAACAATTTTTCGTGTTTTTTTTTCTTCTCTTTTATGTTGTTGTTTTGGATTGCTTGCATGTTTGTGTTTGCTGCTGCTGTTATTGTTGTTGTTGTTGTTGTTGTTGTAGTCCATTCAAATGTTTGTCCATTTGTTGCTCTTGGCACTGCTCTTGTTGTTGTTGTTGTTGTTGCGTTTCGAATTGCGTTCATGGCTTCAATTTTGTTGACGTCGTTAACAATTAAGCGACACGTTGCGTAGCCAGGCACAGTTGTTGTCAATCGACTGAACCCAATTGCCAAGCAGCCAATGGGGTCAATTCAACTCGCGGCACATGTGTGTGTTTGCGTGTGTGTTTGCGTATGTGTGTGTGTGTGTTTTGGGCACAATAACAACTTACAGCCATCGTGAATAGGCCTCAAGGACATAAAGCGATATCAACTTATTGCTCCACAAATTGCCGCCAGTAGGTTTTTCCTCTCTCTCTTTCTCTCTTTAATAACAGCATAGGATTTTGTGTGTAAAATTTAAGCTTCGTTTCGAGAACTCTAAAATTAAGTACATATTAATGATTTCAGCTTTATCAGAAATGGCAATTTGCTTGATTAAATATGTAATATACATATATTTGCAGAGCCATCTAAATTAATCAACAAATTCCAAATGATAAACTGAACAACATTAATAATAATAATTGTTCCAACTATAAAAAAGAATAGTTTCAATCAGATATTAATCTAAAATCAATCGTTATGTACATAAGGTTGTAAACAAATTGCATACAAAATACAAAAATACATTTAAACATTTTATTTGTCAAAAACATACATGCATTACATTAAGCCCACTGCAACAGAAGCTTAAAGTATTTAATACTATTTTTTTCATTGCTGCGATTTCTCTGTATTATATTTGACTAATTGGCATACTTATCGGGAGTAGACAGCAAATATATTTCGTTGTCATTTCAACCTGTTGAAGGTGTTGTGCGCCACGTGTGTCCTCGGACATGGCAAGTAATGAAAGTAAGCTGAAAAACAAAAAAAAAAAAACAACAAGTTGGTTAAAGGACTCGTGGACAAACACACAGGACAAACACGTACACTAAGTAGTTGCCACACCCACAATTATGCACGTCAAATTAACTGTAACTACAGCTTGTAATAGAATCATAAGGCAGTGGCAAGCTCAATCTGGCCGTGGTAATAGAGAGAGGGGGAGGGGAGTGTTGGGTAGCCGTAAGAAAACACGGCACTGTTGGAGACTCATAAATCTTGAATGCTGGCACACAGAATCAGCGAGCAGTAACTAATGATGCTCATAATCAGAGGCGCGTGTAAAAGGATAATGGCAAAAGGCTGATTAACAACAACAACAACAACAACATTAACAGCGAGAGGGGCAGGGAGCAGGGGGTGTCGAAACTAGTCAGCGGGTGGTGCTGGGTCGGGTGACGGCAGACAGGAGTTGGCCACAACTTTATTAAACGCAGCCACTTTGAGTCTCATAGAAGAAAAGTGTATGTGTGTGAGTGTGTGTGAGTGTGTGTGTGTGTGTGTTAGTGTGTGTATCGAGTGTGTACGTGTGTGTGTGTGTTTGTGTAGCGGAAGTGTCAGCAGTGGACGCCATTAATTTAGCAGAAATATACAAACAAAAATCAACAGAGTAACAGTAAACCGCATACAAAAAAAATGGACTGAGAAACTGAGAGTCGGTTGCGCGTGGCATGTTGCAAGTTCTCGGTACTCTCATACGATATTTGTTTGAACAGGATACGCTGGAGCACTGTCTGCTTATAATTGGAGCATAAACTGATGCTGTAAGAAACGCTGCGGCCGTAAAAGCGCAACAGCAAAGCAAAGCAGCGCCAGGATTGGCAAATGAATCGGAAGTAGAAGTAGAAGTAGAAGTAGAAGTAAAAGTAGATGTGGATGTGGATATGGATCTGGTTGGGGATGTATGTATGTGTATGTGGCAGTAACAGAGATACATTTACAAGTTGTTGGCTGCTGTGCCTCGTTTATTACACACACAAACAAAGACATTTCCACACTCATGTGGCAATCTGGAGACCCCGTCTCCACAATAAATAAAAGGCCGAGGTTTCCACCAAAAGCCCCTTTCGCCATTGTCTGTGTGCAGCGTTGTGCTAATTTATGGCCAAAAATACAAGATACTCGCACTTGTACAATGTGCCTACTCTTAAGTGTTAGGCACCACCCCTCCCGTCGCGACCACTGCGCGCCACGTCATGAATTTTAAGTGATTTTCTTTCCAACAAGCTGTGAATATTTTTTTTTTTTATTTTTTTTTATTTTTCTCTCGCTGCTTTTTGCTTCTTTTTATGTTTATTTTATTTCCACTCGCTTTTAATTGTAAATGTAAAAGTTAAATTAAGCGCAAACAAAGTTTGCTCTAAATGTGCATATGAATATGCTCATCCGACATTGAGCACAACATTTATATATTTCTTAATATGCCTCAATTAAATTAATTCCAACAAGTTAAAGTTAAATTTGAAATGAAATAATCTTTTAAAGTCAGATGATTGCATATATAATTTGTATGTGCTCAAGTCATTTAAATAAACAAGTCAAATTAATTATTCAAATTTTACTCACTTTAGTCGATAAATAAATTGAAGTGCTTTATTTCGAAACGATTATTAAAATTTTGTTTCTGCAAATTTAAGAAGAAATTGAAACTTAAATAAAATGTGTCGCCAGATTTGAATGGAAATATTATTGCTTTAAGCTGGAGTCTCTTGCTGTGATGCATACATTAAAGCCACAATTAAGGCAGACATGTGCTCCCAGTGGATATCAGCTTGTACTGAAGCAATTTAGGCAGTAAATGCAACACTAAAACATTTTTCAATCAACATGCTGTGGGCTTGGAGCATCAAGCATACAAATATCTGACACCAATTTGCATACGTAATTGTTTACAGACATTTCTACCATATTGTGCCTACAATTTCTGGGCGGCGCCATAATTGCATGGTCAGTAAAATCTTTTTTTTTTTATTCTGATCAAGTATGGGTTTCACCTGCCCAACATACAAATGTGAATGGTTATTTAGCCTGTAAACAAAGTTAACTAAACAACAACCACACAACAATAACTCGACCCTTCTGGCACACACACACACACACACACACAGGCCCAAAAATTTGTGGGTTTCTATTAAAAATGAGTATGCTTCACTGAAAGTGTAAAGGAAACTTTTGGACACACACTGTCTGCAGTTATGTACAGGACTAGTAGTGTGTGTGGGAGTGTATACCTGTGTGTGTGCGTGTGTAGCTGTGTGTGAGTGCGTGTGCGTGTGCGTTACGACGCGTCGGCAGACCAAACATTTTTATGACTTTGGCTATTATTTTTGCCATAAATATTTATTAGATATTTGTGTATTTTTTTTATGTTTCTCTTCTTTTTTGCGTTACTTGCCCCAGCATATTGAGGCCAATTGTGGGAGTAAACCAACTACGTAGGTAGAGAGCCTAGGAGGGGAAAGAAGTGCATTTAGATGGGGATTCGCTTAATCGAAAGCTGCCATTTTGGCCAAAACACGCAAACTTAATACTATTCCTGAGAAATTGAATATTATTGGCCCAGCTCATGCGGCTTATGCCATATGATCAATATTAATTAGCAAGATTAAAGAAGTACATATGCAAAAGTCGATTATGAGAAAGTGTTTGCTAGGAGAAAATAATTATTTGCAGGACAAAGTGTGAAATTGTCAAAAAAAAAAACCGTAAACAAAAAATACAATTGTTATTTATAAATGTATTAGAATTAGAGATGCCAGGCATAAGTTTGAATTGAAATCAGTTAAACATAATAATATAATATAATAATCCATTCCACAAGATCAAAAGTAACATTTATGAAAGTTCTAAATACATTAACAACCTTATATAATATGTAACTAGACTTTAAAATAATAGTAACATGACTTAAATAAAAATTCCTACTATGAAATTAAGTTTCCCCTAAAAGATATACATAGTTTTCAAATTTAAATCGTACTTTTTCGTAATAAATATATATATATATATATATATATATGAAAATTCACGTCAAAGCAATTTATATTTTTTAATAGGTACATTTTTACTCAAATAATAAATTTAACTATTTTTAATAAACTTCAGTTTATATAACGGGAAAGTTCTTGAGTTGGGCAATGTGGTTGGCTCTAGCCTCGACCCTTTCTATTGTGAATATATTGAGTGCAAACGTCCCGCTTAGTTAACCAAGCGTGGCACAAGACTCTGTGGCACCCATATCAGCAAACCAAAATTGCTGAGTCAATACAATTTGGGGCACAAGGAAGTCCAATGCGGGTCATTCAAATCATTATGGAAGGCTGCCCAATTCGAGAGAAACAATGAGAGAGGAATTGGTGGGGAGCAGTGCAAAGCCGCAAAACTTTCTATTTACAGCAATAATATATAATGCGAAAAGTGTGAGAAGGGTCAATAAATAAATTAACAACTCGCGTTTATCAAGCGAACAAACCGGCAGAGAGAGAGAGAGTTTTTAATTATTTGTAAATAAAAGCAACCAAAACTCGTCCAATTAACAATATTGCCGCAAAGTAGACGCGCTTCAAAGCCATTGCCGTTAAAAAAAAAAATAAAAAAAAAAAACATAAGAACGGAAGAGAAAAAACTTTTGAGAAATGAGTAAATCATAATGAATAAATGTCACACCGGAAGCGACGGAAATCTGAGCAAGTTGCCCATAATGCACAACATTTCCGTCAAAGTGCCAAAGTGGCAACGGCCATTACAATGTGACCAACGCCCGACAACAATGGCGACAACAACAACAACAACAAAAACAACAGCAGCAAAAAAGTGAGCTTGGAAAGTAGTAAAGGGGTTGACTAAGAGAGAAGGGTTGACGGTGTAAACTCTTAATGGAAAACGCTGCGCGGCATAATAAACTTTTTTGCGTCCAGAGTGTACAGGCCAAAAGAGTGTTGACTTTGTTAATAAGTTTCGTAATAAGTTTGTGGAGCCAAAAGATGGCCAAGTATGAAAATAAACCGCAAGCGCATAAATAACATAAGAAACTCTGCAAAAAACAAAAAAAAAAATAAAACAAAAAACTTTAATCTCAGTGCAAACCAAATACAAACAAAACCGAAAAAATAAATGTTGGAAATGTTGGCAACAGGACGCAAGGTGGAGCTGACCACATAGATAATTTACAAAGTAGAAAAACAGGTGCTTAAACAGAATCTTGATAAATAAATGCATGCATGTGCATATGGTCCAAAACCCCTTAATTTAATGCCAACTATTTTCGTAGATCAACCTACATATATCTACATATCATTCTTAATGAACAATGCTTGTGGCAAACAATACGCTGTAATTTAAAAAAACAGAAGCACGTCCATTTTAAGAAATGAATTATTTAAAGCAGAAAATGTTTCAAATTTATCGGGGAATTTATCTAAGCCTTAGGGTTATTTCTTTGCTTTTCGTTTAACTTAAACCAAGGTAAATAAATGTTCAACTATATATTTTTTAGTTCCTTCGTTGAAGTTTGATATTTCCGGGGCTAATAATTTTAAATTGACTCTTAAAATGTAAACTACTTTTTGCGATTGTTAAGTATGAATAACGATGGAAAAAACTAAAAGCAAGATAAAAAGCCAAGCCATGAGCAGACTTCAACTAATGCAAAAAAAAAAGAAAAACATAAAACAAAAGAAAGCAAAAACAATAAAAGCAAAAAATGATTAATTTACGCATCTCTCGGTCCATTCGTCTTCGTCCTTACTGGGTGTTGTCCAGCACAGTTCCCTCACAATGCCAACCGAAACTTAATTTGATTAACTCTGTGCAGCTTCTATCCAACCAACATTGTCTTCTTGGCTGCGACTCATCAGCAAGGCCAACGATGATAATGATGTGGTTGGTCATCATCCGAGGACACTTTGTTATACAGAAAAAAAAAGGTATACGGGCTTTGCATAAACATAGTCGATGAGTAAATACCCTCCTGATTAAATGAATAAATTTATTATTAAGTATTTACAAATATCTGTATGAAAATTGAATAAGTATTTTTCACACTTCATTCCAATTTACATTTTTTATGACAAAATAATTACATAGATATGGTCCACAAGGGTATTCAGTTTTGAGTGTTTTACTGCGTTGGCATTTTATTTTATTGATTCAGGGAATGTCAATAAGCCGAATGGGAGCAGAGTGTTTATGGTTGAGGCGTTCCTGAATTGGTATTAGTGTACTTTAATGGTGTTCTCCATGCGGATAAATCCAGCTGATGTCCTTGGGATGCAACTGATGATTGTGATATTGAATGAGACTGTGAATCGACTCACCCTGCAAATTAATTAAATGTTTAAAACTTACATCAAACAACTATTCGGTTTATAACAACAAGTTCTTAATGGATTTTGTAAATTCTTTGTGAGAAACAGTCGTTTGGAGTAAGGGCTGAATTATGCTAAAAATATATTATTTAAATACTTATTGAATGTTTTTATAAAAATAATTTATACGTTGAAAAAAATTTATAAAATAAACGAAATAAACAATAGACAACTAAAAATGCAATTATATCAATTACTATTTGACTATTTTAATTGAAATTTAATGATAATTGTTGTGATTTGTAAACTATGATTTGAATAATGATTAGAATTAACAAAAAATAGAATAAAAAGTTAAGCAATTTAAATGTTTATTCAACATTTATAATGAACTGACATCATAATTTAAATTAAGCTCATAGCCTTTGATTTAAATGACAATTTAATTGAATTCAAGAGTTCATTAATTGCGGAAATGTTTACTCCAATTGAATAAAATATATTTATATTAAGGTATTTTAATTTTTAAATTATAGTTTACAGTGTATTCGAATTAAATGTAAAAGCGAACTATTAACATGAGTGTCTTGAAGTTAAACGTGAAGAAGCTAAATTAAGTTAAAAGTTCAAAATTACCAAGAAACCAGTCGAAATTAGGCAGAGATATTTGCTATTTTGCTAGTTTTATTCAAAATATGCCAATAAAATAAAGATTAATTTATAAGCAAATCACATGCATGAATTTCTGCATATTGTTCTTACCAAATAAATCAACCCAAAAACATTACTGAACGTAAATCTGTATGAATAGATTCCATTTTGCAGCTACTGACATAAATATAATTTGTGGGCTATGCATCTTAGCATTTGTGGCATGCAATTTATTAATTGGTTTGAAAACCCAAAATAGATGCAGATGCAGATAAAGTTGCAGATAAAGATACAGATACATTTATGGAAATGGCAATGGAAATGGAAATGGCAAACAACAGCTGCACAAAGCAGACAACCAATTTGCAATCTGTTATGAAAAATGTCAACAAATGTAAGAGAATTTGATATTTATGTGCATTTGCTATCTGTATACACATACACACACAGCACACACACACACAGCACACACACCTGCCCAAAGATATTGTTCTCACCGAGTCAAGTGGATTCTTTTGCCGCTTTCTATTTGCATTTACCAGTGGACTGTCAATGAGATTGCCTCCTTCGTTTTATTCATTTGTGGGTGTTTACCATTTGGCCATTGCCATTGGTTTTTATGCAGTTGCCTGCAGTAAATGTGGCCCATATGTGGCCCAGACACGAGTTCAGCTCCCGCTTCAGCGCTTCCCTTCCCATCTGGCTGTAAAATCCCTTACCCACACGGTAATTGATTATCAAATTCAGCGTTGCATTTGTCGGTGCCGCCATTTTACATAGCACTGCAGCCACAAAGCCGTTCTGCCACACACACAAACACACACAACCACACACACACACACACATACACAAACACACACATTCATTCATATTCTCCAACAGAAGCTGCTATTCAACTCCGTGCAGATAATTTAATTTTTTTTTTTTTTTGGCGCAGCTTTTATTTGGCCAGCCGTTGCATATATAAATGTTGCATAGTAAAGTGGCACACATATTGTTAACGTGCAAAAATCTGTAAAATTTGTGCTATTTCACTTTGATTGCATTTTTTCTACATATTTTTTTTATTACAATTTCTTGCCAGATTTTTATTGTCGTTGCGCCAATGTTTAAGCTTAATGATTTTTTTTGATTACTGCGATAAATAAAGATTGAGTAATTCTAGTGTCAGCCAAAAAACTAAATATATATATTAAATATTTTCATCTTTAATTTAAGTAAAGTTTAGTATACTTTTTTTTTACTTTTCAAGTAAAGGTACAAAAAATATCACATGGATTCTTAAGTGCAGCGATTAATAATACGGCTCTTATTGCTGAAGGAAATTGATGGATGTGTGGAGCTCATGTGTAAGCCAAGAAGAGCTTAAGTTCTTAAGAGGCTCATTTTGTTATCAATTTGCAGATGCGAAGCTTAGATTACCTTTAGTTTTATTTTTAGCAACAGCTACTAGAGGAATTCCCCTCGATGGCTGTGCACAAGTCCAATCAGATTGTGTGGATTGTGATAGACAATTTGAGAAATTCGCCAAATCTTTGTATTTAACGGTAGCTTACCTTATAATTCAGAAAACAGAATTCTTAAACGAAAGTTGGAGTCCTTCTACCACATTATATTCTTACCTTAATCTATAAGACTTTGAAGAACCTTATCAAAGTTGTGGCAAAAGGATCTTCTGGGATAAAATTTGCACAAATTGTGTTTGCAACATTAGGAAAATGTTGCTCCGTTTTAAAAAAAAAATGTGTAATAATTATCTTTTTGGAACTTACACGAAATTTAAATTGATGCTGTTCTTAAATTAACAAAGCCATTATATCATCTACAATTTAAGCAAGACCGTTATTGTTATCAATTTTAATTAATTAAAATGAAATTTGGTTGCGGTAACAAATAGAACATTTTTGTAATCGATTCAAATTCAATTAAAATACCACCATTCGGTGCCAGTTGGCACCACGTTTGTTGCTTGTTGTTATTGTTGTTTTTGGTGGGCTAATAAATATAAAATTCGAAAAAAAAAAACTGCGTTTTAGAGGAAAGGGTTAAATGGACATTTGGGTGAGATTGACTAAAAGGCTGTCTGTGTGTTTGTGTGTGTGTGTGTACCTAATGGCTTTTACACTCACACAGTTGAGTAGAAAATCCATTAGGTTCAATTAAATGTATTTATCAATTAACAGCAAAGCCTAAACAACAAAAGCAATATATATAGACGTGAACTTAAATTAATTACGAGCGGATACGGAAATGCGTGATCGCAATCCGGGCATCCCTTTGCCCTAACCACCCCATGCCTGCTGCATTGCGCGCAGTCGGCCAGACAAGTTAAAGTTATGCCACAAGCCCATCCCCACCCAGCCACCACCTCCCCTCTTTCAACCAAGCATAATAAATTCGGTTATGGCTCAAATTATTCAAGGGAAACGCTTGAATGAATCAACTTGACAGCAGGAGCCGCCGGCGACACGACTCGATTCAACACACAACTCGCAACTCGCATTGCCCATGTGCGGAACTGTACTCAATGCGAAGTGTGTGTATGTGTGTGCGTGTGTGTGCAACATTTTTACTGTATGCCCCGCCCTCCTCAGCCACTCAACAAATGTGTGCCTAGCATTGCATGAGATTGAGTTCATCAATTAGGTATAAATCACACACTTCTCGCCATGACTAAAACTGTTTGCCATTCAACTAACCGTAATAATAATAAGTATGTGTGTTTGTGTGTGTTGGTGTGCAATTGATGTGTGTGTGTTTTCAGTTGCTAAACATATATATTACCATAGAATTGCGGTTTTGAGCTGTGACCACAACGGGTATGCGTCATTTAATGTGATTAGTTCAATTATAAAGTGAATTGTGGATGGGGCCAAAATAGAATTAAATAAAATATTATCTTTATAAATTATTAAATTCTAAATCTGTATTCCATTTTATCTTGTATAAATCTATATATAAAATATGTATATTAAACTTTTACACACATGCATTATATTAGGTAATAGTGTAAAATAACAGAGTAGTTCAATTATTTTCAAAAATATGAGGATAATAAAAAGATATGTTGATTGTTAAGAATCAAAGTTTTATATTTAAGTAGTTTCTACTATATGTTTCTATGATTGATACGAACAACTCGAAAAGACTTAGCGGCCTTTGCAAAATGTTAAAGATATGTTCCAAAAATTTAATAACTGGTAAAAGATGATTTTTTTTGTCTTCAATGAGTTTTAGCGCAAAAGGTTTCACCGAACACCATATTTAACCCTATAAAATAAATGACTCTTTTAATCTAAGCTTAATAAAAAATACTTTGAATCAACTACTAATGTCGATAAATATTAAAAAGATTTGATTAAATCTTTCGCTGGCTCCGAGTAAAATATTTTTGTTATTTGTGTTATTCCGATATAATGATAATAGTGCTCCGATATACCCAATTCGCGTCAAAGTTCCGCTTCAGGCAGATTTCCACTCAGAAGCTGAATCAATAATTTCAGCTCAGTTCCAAACAGTGCTTCAAAAAAATTAAAGTTAAGAGTACCAATTGGAATGCTACTTAATTTATTCTTCACCAGCTTTAATTCAATTAGCAAAACTTCATAACTTCTGCTTAAAATTCACAACCAGATATTGAGTTTCCTTGAAATTGGGGAAATTGGCAGACATTTTATTTGCTCTTTGTTGATAACTTATTTTAACTTATAATATGGTTTCTGCATCAAGACCTAGTCAGTAATTTTCTCATCAAATGAAGAAGCACAAATTTTGTTTTGAGGCAAACATTGAAGCTTTTGCTCTCTCGTTGATTATAATCAAGAAAACATTCCAATGTTGCAATGTTGTACGTGGCCAGCAAAATAATCAGAGCATAATTATTTGTATAGCTCATTTGGCCGTCTGTGTGTATTTGTTGCCTGCTTTCTGCATGTGTTTGTATGCACTTTTGTTATATAATTACCGTTGCTATCTGTGGTGTAGATGGGGGGGGGGATGGGGGCAGAAAAGGATGGCCTAAAGGCTAGCTGAGTGGGCTTGTAGAGCCAACTGTTACAACTGTTTATGCTGGCGCTAAACAAACAGTCCGAACAGTAACACATGTATACACACACACCAGCACACACCAGCACACACCCACACACACCTACACACACCCGCACACACACAAGGTTAACACTTGGACATTTGACCATACTCATTGAGCTGGTTCTGTTGCCCGTTTTGTTGCTGCGTTTCCTTTAATTTAGCCACACTGCATGTGAAAATGTCAACAACCAAAATGTGCAAATGCATTTCACAGTTTGCCTGACCGAATCGACAACTGCAGCTGCAACAGTGCAACAGCACAGTTGCCACAAATGCTGGCTGGCAACTTAAATACATCAGACAAGCTTTGCTGCAACACCATTTGCAGCATTGGCATCTGTCTGCGTGCGAAGTTGATATTCTCCTGATTTCTAAATTTTAGCTTCAAAGTTTGAAAGTGCACAAAACTGTGTTTAATTTTGGCAAAAATTACAATTTAGCTTAAGTTGACGAAAACCTAACATTAATATCACAACTTTGAAATAGCCTGCTTTTAAGAAAAGTTAAACATAAAAACATTTTCACAATTTGTGGTCGAATTATATACTACAAAATATATTTTAGTCTTATGAACCAAAAACAAAAAGTGTTGCTGAGTTCAGATTTTGGCTTTAAATAGAATTTCTCTGCAAACAAATAAGTATGAAATATTTTAAATTTTAAGCTAGAAAAATATAAAGTTTGCGGAAAAACTTTGTATTAGTTGGCATATTATTTATTTATTCGTTATTCGAGTTTTATTTGCATAAGCAAAATAAAGTAAAATACGTATTTAATGTATTATTTTTGACATGTTTGTTAAGCAATTTGTAATTTCTAAATTAAATAAAATTTATGAATTAAATGGAGTCTGTCGAACTTATTACCTTTTCTATGTGGCTCATTCTTAAAACTTTAAGATATCTACAAAATTTAATAGTCTAAATTTTACATTTGACTAATATGCTTTTCAATTAAATTGATTACTTATGGATTTTCTATTTCTGCAGCAAAAGTTATTAAATGATCTGATATGCAAATACTAAATGTGGAAAATTGCTAGCCGCTGAATAATTCATGTACACAAATGTAAAGTAATCAATTTTGAATTAATATGAGAAATGGGCAATAAGTTTGCTATAAATTTCAACCATAACGATTTCAATTCAAATAGCATTGCAAATTTGTCAGTACTTAGTACTTACAAGAGCAAATTGGTTGGCTAAAAACCCCTTAAGAATAATCACCAAAAAGCAGACTTATGAATGTGGCTTGATGGTGGTTTATGTTGTTGGTGGATTTTGGTTATTTGTGTTGCACTTGCCTCATTTCCTAATAGTATTACACAGAGTCACAAATACTAAAATACAAACACTAAACTAATACCATCTCAAAACTTTATCTACTTACAAGTTTAATGTATTCAACACATTTTGTAATAACAGACTCAACAAATAATACATTAAAGTGATGAACACAAAACGATGTAATTAAATGTTTCGTTGAATATCCTTCCTTATATTGTTAATCTTATTTGAGTTTTATGAATTAATATCTACATAAAAAAAACATACAATTCATATTCTTTGGTAAATTTACAGAATTTACAATTGATATAAATTTAAAAATAAAATTATATAATTGAATAAACAAGCTTCGCTAAAAATCGTGAAATCTGTGTGGACTTAATTGGATTTTGATGTATAAATTAGCATATCAATGATATTAATGATTCACAAAAAGTGTATTTGTATATTGGTATCTATATTTAATATAAATTAAATTTTAATAATAAAGGACTTGATTCTCTATGTTTGTGGCAAAGTAAAATTTTAGCTCAGATATTTGCAGTCTCAGCGCTATTGATTAAAACATATATTTGCTCAAAATAGCAAGAGTTTTCGCACCACAAGGCATAATTTTAAATTGTTAATGACTGGCTGTTAAAATTTGACAACTGTCGTAAACAAGACAGAAGACAGATAAAGACAGCCATAGCAGCAGAGACCGAGAGTGGGAAAGAGAGAGAGAGAGAGAGAGATGCAGAGCCAACTGGACCCACAAGGATAGTAGGACAATTAGACCATTTTGTGAGTGGCATGTTACTAATTTTATAATGCATACCACAAGACATAAAATGCTACAAAGCCAATGTGTTAAGGACAAGTTAGATAAGCCCAAATACACACACAAATATGGTTACATAATATACATAAACACACACACACGGACACACACACATGTAAAAAGGAGATGTGAACACAGCTGTTTCGCTTTGCGGTTTATTCTTTTGGGTGTTTGTGTCAAATTGCAGCGTTGACAACTGATACGTGGCTTGCCCCAAAAGTGTGTCTCTCTCTGTCTGTCTGCCTGTCTGTCGCATTGTGGCATCTTATTCACACATGCTTGTATTTCACCTCATTTGTGTAAGTTTAGCTTTATTATTGCCTTTAATTACTTGGCCAGTTGGCCGGCCGACGTATCTGCAAATTTAATGTAATTTTGCCATTTCAGTTTCTTGAATTTCAAGCCGGCGGCAGTTGCCTGTAATTTTATTATAAGCTTTCTCTGTTCATAAATAATTAATGCCCGTTAGGAATGTAAACTGTGAGTAAACGTATATGAAAACAGCTAACACACACATGCACATATATATATATATTTGTGTGTGTGTGTGTTTGCCTTCTCAAATGGGTGCTTAGCTTATGGACTGTAAATAAATTTGAGAGAGACTCAGTTTAATTGTGTTTGCTTTAGTTTACAACTATTCAGTTGGCATTTAATATGCCTGGATTGCCTGGGTTGGCTTAATGAGTGCCACTTGATTGCACTGGTATATGACCCATATGGTCATTAAACTTACCAATAATTTCACACATTAAATGGAGATAGCTAAGTAATTTCTTGGTCGGATTTGAAACTCAGCAAGTCTGTATTATAATTATAATTAATGTAATGTTCTTGTTAATGTGCACAACATGGAATTTTAGGAAAATTACTGACAATTAATCTACAACATTAAAGAAAATTATATTTTTTCTAATTTCAAAATACTTTTGAATTCAATGTTTAGCTTCTGAATATGTTAGAAATTAAGTTTCTATTCTTTGTCATTAAATAAATTTATCTAATAAATTACAAAAATTTTAATAGTTAATCAAATATTATTTTCTTTGTCCATTTAAATACATTTAAGTACCGGCCGATCTGCTTATATATAGAAAGTTCTATTATAATAACTACAAAAAAACTACAATTTAGAAAATCAATGGATTGATATATAATAACTATCGTATGTAGAATCATTAATCATATTTTGGTGATTTTCGATACAAAATAGTCCAATTAAATATTAACTTGAGTTGTCCCCACAAAATCTCATATTTTCCATTAAAACTTAAATTTTAATTTTTTAAATATAAATAAGCTTTTATTTTAATTTTGATTTTTATATCTATCTTTAATATTAATTTGTGTTTTGTAAAGATGTCATTCAATACACTTAGAAATAAGTAAATTTATTTTACTTAACATGAACATGAAAAATGTTCTAGAAATGAGATTTATTGATGTGTAAATCTTATCGCAACAAGTGAGATTAATTAACGTGATTTTGAATAATTATTAGAAGTAAGATTTATTCAAGTATAAAACGCCTCACAATAAATTGAGACTGTTTATTGACTGTGCCACAAATAATTGTTGCTCATCACACGCACGAGCAACATGCCACCAACTGAACAATTGTTATAGCTTAAAGCATTAATACAGTTATAATTAATCCCAGGCAGGACTAAAATGGTAGCATAATAGAACAATGGCCATGGCCATAATCAATAAGCGGAGTGAAGAGTTAATTGCAAGCTCAAAGAGTTCTCACGTGGCCTAGAATACTAACCAGGCCTAATTGCATTCATTAGCGGAACAATGTAAATCGGGTGGCAAGCAAAAATGCTATAAGCGTGATGAGATCGCACACATTGCTCTTAACTCATGTGTACTTTGCCACAAAATCAAATACTCGTTTGTGTGTGTGTGTGTGTGTGTTTCTGTGTTCAGGTAACAATGGCAATTTTGGCAACATTGCTAGCCAGTTGTTGCATAGGCGTAAATTGGTGTCTAATAAACACATAATCAAGGTTCATTTGCTGCAGAGACACTAAATTGCATTAGCACAAAGGCAAGTAACACACACACACACACACACATCTACACACACTCACTCTCACGCACACACACACTTTCACTCCCACCCGTATCCGCATCCGCATCCATATCCGTCTCCGCACCCGCCTTCGCCTCCACACCCGCAGGATGCACTATTCACAAACTTGTCGACAAACACAAATACGTGGCACACACACACACACACACACACACACCCACAAACTATAAGCTCGGACTTATGCCAACACAAATCGGTGACAGTTTAGTTTATAGCCCGTTACAAGTTAAGGCATATCTGTATTACATTTGAATGCATGGCCACAACAACTGCAACAACTGCAACAACAGCAACAACAACAACAACAACAACAACAACCACAATCTGTTCCTATTGTGGTCAACTCATGTTCTTATAAGTAGTCGAATGAATGAACTATATGAACGAGCATAAATTATTGCTGGCCATATTTTATATACTCAGACATTAATTTAAATTTAGTTTCTATACGTCAATTCCAACTATAACTTTTGCCGTTCTAATCGGCAAACATAACATATAAATTGTTATAATGGACATTTTATTATTTATTTTATTTATTTCGTTGGAGAACATTATATTTTCATTAATTTAGTTTTTTCTTTCTTCAATCTAAAATATACAAATTAAAAATAACAAGTAAGAAAGCTGTAGTCGAGTAAGCGCGCTAAATGATACCCTAAACGGAAGTTGTTGAATATATTATTATAGGTTTATTTGCAATATATCTTTTTAAAAATCTATGCACCCTAGAATCAAACCAGTTGTGGAATTCCGTGTGACCAGTTGTGAAATTCCATATGACCAGCACATGTACTAACTGAAAAAGTCGATCTCATGCTTTTAAGCACGAACCAAAATCCTCGGCATGCCATTATGTATATGCCCGCAAATATAAGGAATTGTTTCCGACCATAATTTGGGTGATTTTTAATCTCTATCTCTGAGGTCTGTGTGTTCTGACCAGCGCATGGACTGACAGACGGACACGACTATGACGATATAACAGAAAGGGAATTGGTTGGGTTAGATAATGGCGAGTGTGAGCAAGGGAGGAAGAACCACTAACCATCGACACACTGGACCAATGCTTGGTCCATTCTGCTGTGGACTTTTTGTTATTCCTTCGACTGTACAACAATTCAAGGCAAGTCAAGTAGTAGTAATATTTGCTATTTTGTATGGGAGTCCTTTTGTACACTTAAACAAACTTTTGTTATATCAATTTTTAGAGAGGATACCTTCTTAAGCCGGTCCATCTTGTTATAGTGGTATAAGTGGTATACACATTAATAATACCAAAGGTTGTTATGTTCACTGATCGGTTAACCAACATTTGATTGAGCGATTTTGAGACATGTGTCCCATGACATTCAAACATTGCCAATATTGTGCATTTGACAATTGGTCTACTTAGTTGCATTTGCTGCACACAATGCAAAACTGTTTGCCATTTGGTAACCTGTACATGAAGATGGCCAACTGCAACGCACATTTGTAGTCAAATGCATTTGTGGTTAATGAATTAACAGTAAATAAACAGTTTCCTTCAGATGCTGCCGATCAATTCCTCAGCAGAGACTGACATTTGTGTTATAATATTGTGAATTTCAGGTTGGTTTATTTGGAATATCATGGAATTGCTTGTTTGTGTTTGAATTTCTAATGCTCAGGCAAATCCTATTGATGAGTTGCAATCGACTTCTGTCCTCAAACTAATATTCTACCACAAAATTAGAATCAAGTCGATGTTATTGTTGAGATCCAAGAGCAACTCTTGCTGCTATTTTGTTGGGAGTATAATAAAAGTTTGGGTAATGTATGCTTAATACTGTCCCTGGAATTGGAGTCCACTATTTTTGGAATTTATTTTATTGAAACACTCACCATGGGAACAGTTCTTCAACTATTTGCTAGGTCTGCATGTAATTGTGCAACGAAAGGTATTCGTAAATATTGAACATGTCTGAACTGTGCAGACGAATGGTGCAAAAACACAGATGTATATTCAAAAGAAAAACATAATAAATGCAATTAAATGAAATTCATTTAACAACTGTCAGAATTCTCGATAGTTTCATTCACCCTACCAATTTATCCTGTTCTTAATAATAATAATAATAATTAAGAGAGGGTATACATGAATGCAATGGATAACTGAATAACTTTATCAACAAAATAGTATAAAATTTCATTTATTTATTTATTTTTAAGTACAATATTGAGTAGAAGATAATATGATGGTCATTATGGAGGATAGTGTGTAGGGTATCAATAGTCGACCAATTCCTTTCAATGCCCTTTTTTGCTAATTATTTATGCATCTGGTTTACGCTTGCTTTCGTCAGATCTGTTTTTATATACTTAATACTTTTATGAGCACTCAATTAATTAAAACTCAACAATAACCCGCTGGCAATATATCGAAATATCGCTTCTGAAAGCGCATTCTGTCATTATGCAATAAAGGTACGTATATGCCCCAGTGGCTGAGCCAATGATTTATTCATAAATTCACACAAAACTCACATGTTAACCAGTAAATTATTGCATATTAATAGTAAGGAAGGCTCCAGCAGAAAGTGCAAGACTATGAGATATTCTTCAAAAATATCAATTTCTTTAAATCTTCTGTATCAATTAAGTGATTATTATAAATACAACAAATATGCAAATTAACTTAAATTATATTTAACAAAGCAAATTGTGTAAGTAAGAAAATGTTAGTCTCTTGGTTTCAGCAATTATAAAAAAAAATAATTTCATTAATTATTATCAACAGCCTAGGGTAAAAACAAGTTGTTAGTTATGTGATTGCCATATCAGAAAGTTGAGTAAATGTTTGTTAACTTTTACATGAATATGCCACTTAATAATTTGTAAAGGCTAATGAGTTAAAATGTTCAGTGTTTGGCTATCAATGGTTTTTCAAGTGAGCTCCTCAGACATCCAGTCAAGTGAACTTTGCAATAAAATAAATATTTATAATACTGTAGTTAAATCACTACAGCAAAATATTTAATTAAAGACTCTTGACACACAATAAACAAATGACTTAATTAAAAAGAATTATATAAATTAAAATTTGTAATACTTAATTATGCATATGTTTTGGGCAAAGTTAAACACTTACTTAAAATATTTTGTAAAATTCCACTTAAATACTTAATATGAACTGCACTTTTTAACTAAACAAAATAAAGTAGCAAATTCAAATAGAGAACGTAAAATAAACTTAAAAAATAGTCCAAATTCAGAGAACTAAATACACATGTAGATTGCAGGTCCAATCCAAAACTAAGCCAAGTTTTATTCAATTGGACAAGCAAGCAGAGCCCCCCCCCCCTCCCCTCTCTGGGAACAAGTCGCAGCGAAAGATAAACTCAAGAATAATACCATTTTCATGGCAAACGTGATAAAAACAGACGGTTTGCACATCTGCACTTAAGATGCGGGTAAACGTGAAAACCTCTTTAACAATTTAAAATAATTTCCACATAGTTTTTATACACAGCACACACCAAAGAAAACAATAGGTTAGTGTGTGTGTGCTTTTTTTAGAGTGAATGTTTGTTTTTTACTATTTCTGTTTGCTTGGGTTGCTGGCAAAAGCGCCATTCAAGTTTGTTAAGCATTAAAATGTAGATGCTGTTGAAAAAAAAGCTAACTAAACGTGCACAAATAACAAAAACAAAATATATGTATGTTTCTGTGTGCGTGTGTGTGTGTGTGTGTGTGCATGTGTGGTGATTATTTTCTTATAGAGCGTTTGCGGAAGTGGCAAGCGCCTCAAGTTGAGAAATGTTAAGCTTGCAACAAATGCTGCCCGCGCAGTGTCCTTCTATCAGTCTCTTACGATCTCGCTCTCTCTCTCTCTCTCTCTCTCTTTCTCTGTATATATCTATCCCTGTCTGTGCCAGCAGTGTTAAAAAGCGCCCTGGGGTGGCAAGTTTATCGCGCTTACTAAATCTGCGGCATGGGCCGGAAGTGATGCCAAAGGAAATGCGACGGAGCAAAGAGCAGCTAAAGAAACTAACACAAGTCGATGCAGTAATGAGCGGCTGAAAGGCAACTGAGTGAGTCACTCACACAGTGTGTGTGTGTGTGTGTGTGTGTGTGTGAGCGTGTGAACGAGCATCGATGCTAAGTCGTCGGCGAGTTGCTGTAAAAATACGTTTAATATATCCGCATCGAGATTGCCCCCGCAAACCGGAAGATGGCGTCTGTTGATAAAGGAATCCACTTTGCGGCTGACTTTGGCTCCAAAAGTAAGCGACGCTTTCTGCATTTCGTTTTTCTAGCTATTTTCTGCTTGTTTTTTTTTTTTTTTTTTGGCAACGCTAAGCAAACATCACAAAGTCAGCTCAACTCAAGGGCGAAAAGAATAAGAGCGGAACACACATAGTGCAGCTTAGTAGTCGAAACACCTGCACACCTTACACACACTTACACACCTACACAAACACAAACACACACACACATTCACACACACACACACAGGCAACCACACAGCGTACCATTTTGCCAGTGGCTTGGAATTCAATAAAATGCCATGATTACTGCAACAAAAAAAAATGTGCACATTTTTTTCCTTCTGTTGCATCTACAGAAAACATGTATTTCTTTCTCCACACACATTCAGAGTTGCATGTTGCATGTACAGCGAAATGATATTTTATGTGTAGCACAGGTAATACTTGTAATGATTGTAATGTGACTGGTTATCGCAATATTCGATTTATAAATGTATTTTAAACTCAACAATAAAATTAACATTATTTTTGTTAAATTAACTGGAAAAAAGTAATTTATTTTCTCAGTTCTAAAACATTTCGCCGTTAGCGGATTGCTTTGAATTTTAATTATAAGTACAAAATACAGATATAAAAAAAACATGTATTTTGTTGGCACTTAAAACTAAAATTTAAAGTAATTTTTTCAAAATACTTGCATACATTGCGGAAATGAGAGCTTGAAAATAAAATGTTTGTAGAATTGCCATAGAATTACTTATTTAGACTAAGAGCGACATAGGACAATGGTGAAAGGCGTAAGAGACGGCAAGGGAAGGTATGAGAATTCTTCACAAGTGACGAAAGCAGCAGGCGAAACAGACACACACACACACGCACACACACACCACACACACATACACATGCACATACATATACAGTTAAGTTGAGTGTAACTACTTAGATACTTGTTGCAATTGTGCTGATGCTGTTGTTGTTGTTGTTGTTGTTGTTGCCAGTATCAGTCACTGCAGTTTGCCGAGTGTTAGGCCGGGGATGCGGTGTGCGGGCGGATGATGGAAAATGATTTTATGCTTAGCTCGGAGCGTTTTGCAGCAGCAGCAGCTACAAGCAGAGCAATGCACAGGCAGCAAACAATAAAGTTTCATGAATCACAACCAACAGAAGGGTAACTAGTCTACTTGCAGTGTGCCAAGTTGCCAGTTGCTACACCTGAAAAAAAAAATGCATCTTTTTCTGTTCTATTTTTATTGATGTCAAAGTTAAAAGTTCATATTGATTTTGATGGACATGAAATAACCTGCTCAAAAATCAGCTACGATTGCCTTGAAATATTTCCTAAAATCAGTGCGAGTTTTCTCTGAGTGTAGTTGCTAGTTGTTCGTTGCTCCTGTTGTAGTTGCATGAAGCTGCTGCTGCACCTGACGTTGCGTTGAACTCATCTCCGTCTCTGCTGCTCCCGGCCATTTCGTTCAGCGAGTGCACTAAGTGCCAGGCACACACACACACACACACACACGCATACACACACACACACACACACACACACACTCAGAGACACACAAACTATTCTGACAGCAGTTGCAGACGCGTTTCGAATGCAAATCTTTGCAGTTAATGACGCAACTGTGGCGTGTTTGCAAAGTGTTGAAATTGAAATTATACCTTAGGGGCTGCATTTTGTTGTTGTTATTGTTGTTGTTATTGTTTCGGGGCATGTTGCTTTTGCCGCTTGTTGCTGTTGTCGCTGCTGTTGCTTCAGAGCATAAAGTGCATTCAAGTAAAGTTTTGTAGCAATAAAAGTTTTTTCTTCTACAATTTTCGCAACAATAGCAACAATAATGAATGCAAAAACACAAACTCAACTAACAACAATAATAAAAGGCATCTGCTTGGCAATTGAAATAACCGGCAACAAAAACAAAAAAAAAAACAAACAAAAAAAAGTTGCCTTTAGCCAAATTGCCATTAACCTGGTTGAGCGATTAATTGTTGCACATTCTGTGCAACCAAAAACTTGTGTTTACATTATTGTAGCATAAAAAATAATATAATTTAATTTCATTAATCAAGTTAACATGTTGCACTCATACTTAGCCAACTGCGAAAAACTTTGATATTAAATAAAAAAAAACAGTTGTCAACGTAAAGGCACTGGAACTGGTACGATTATATGATCATTATTATTATTATTATCATTATTATTATTAATATTATAATTATTATTATTATTATTATTATTATTACCATTAATATAATTATTATTATCATTATTATATTATAATTAATAATATTATTATATTATTATAATAGGTACTTTGATTAAATTCATAAGATCAAAATGCATTTTCTAGATGCGGTAAAAGTGAACCCATTTTTCTGACTTATAAAATATATATTCCTACATTTTAGAATAATATAAGCTCCTCACTATTTTTTTCTGCTTTAGTTCTACATATAAAACCAAAACAATCCAATTAAATAATGTATATAAAGACAAGCCAAATAGGGATGATCTTTGAAACGGATTTTTTGTCTTAAGACAATAAATATTTACTATACCCAGAAAAAGTATCAATACTAAAAGCTTGCATCTGATTTATAAAAATCATTAATGAATTTATTAAAATATATTTATTATTATTTATCTAAAATAAAAATTTAAAAAAGGTTCATTTCAAAATACCTCAAAGGGTTCTTAATTTAATTTACTATTTTTAATCATGTGACGAATCATCATTTTCTCATATGAACTACTGTTTTCAATCACTTAATGCTTCAGCTAGAATTTGCCACAATTTTGTTAGAATCGAAGTCAAGGCACATGCAATCTTTAATCAACTTGCAACATGTGAAAGCCATAAGGGAATCCACAAGCCGCCAACAGCTGTACTTAATTACATAGTGGAGGCAATGCTCCGAAACTGTGCGCCTCCATAGGGAAAACTAAGTTCCCATTGGAGTCATTCACCTTGGCGGCAAATAAAAAAAAAAATAAATAAAAAAAAAAACTAAAGCTACGATGAAATCAAATAGTAGAAGTGAAAACTCGTTTAACATACTCCTATTTATTATTTTAGCAGGCGCATGTGGGCAATATGCTAGCTTATTTAGTATTCCCACCAACGGCTCTCATGTCTGCACGTTGTTTATGTGCCAAACCCAGCGGGGGTATGTGGATTTAAGGGGGGGGGAGGTTGAGGGAGAATGCTTTCAATTGAGGTGAATATGCCACAGCGCTAAAAGGCAAACAAAGAGAAATCAATCTTTACATATATGTGTTCAGCATATTGCTAGGCATATATAAACTCACTAACACACACACACACACACACACACATGTTACACGCACACATACGCAATTGGAATTATAAATTTGATAGCAAACTTTGGCGGTGGCAATATGGGAATATTTGCATTCTTTTGTGGACGCTTTCCATATGATTTATGACCTCAATTGTAGGTGCACACACGAGTGTCACATAATTACCTACACACTCACACACACACACACACGCGCACACATGTGTCTCCGCATGTGTTTGCTTGAGTCTGTGAACGCTTTGGGAGCGCACAAAAGTATGCTACACTTTTTGCTTTACATGTTAATAAGCTCAATTCCCTCACCTCCCTCTAATAATACTTACATATACATGCGCACATGTGTGTGTGTGTCTCTATTAAATTGAATTTATTCTCCTTATCTTAGATTCTGGAGTAAAATATAAAACTTAAGCTGCAAAAAAATTTATGATGCGAAATTTAGCTTAACAAATATCTTTTGCTTTTATTGTTTAATAAAAACTAATCTTTGGCCATAAATGCTCTTTTTATAACGGCATTTAATTTTATATGTTATTCACAATTGAATTAAGTTCAATTTTAAATTATATGCTATACTGCTTGAACTTGAAAACGAACCATGCGAATTGGCAGCTTTAGTAAAGACAATTTATTTAATGTAGTCTTTGTTTTTATGTTTAACAATCGAATTTTAGATTACACTCAGCAAGCAAAAATTAACACAGTCTGAACAAAATTAGTTCAAGTAATATTAGTCTGCAATATTGCATAAAAGAGGTTTAAGTGGAATTAACTGTAATAAGTATTTTATCTTAATTTTAATTTCATCCTCAAATGTTGTTCAATAAGTTTGACTTGATTTGCATTCACTTTAAGATATGTTAAAAAAAAAATATAAAATTACACAAGTTATTCAAATTAAGGCAAATTAACTAAAATATATAAATATGAATTATATTTACGAAAGTTTGACTGTTGTCATATCTTAAATTGTTATTTTTTTATTAATACGTTTCACAATCTTGAAAAATAGTTTATGATGATAAATTCCTTATGTAAAAATCTGATATTTAAGAATTTGCGTAAATCGACATATGGCCATCAATTAGGAGACCAGTCGAAAGGCAAAGAGCAAGAATAGTTAACCATAGATGGATTGAATTGGATCAAGCGATGACCTCCGCCAGCTTAAGGGCTACTAAAATCAATGTAAAACAGTTTGCTCAGCGAATTTGGTTGGCTTTGGGTTGCAAGATTAGTGGAATCCACAAAGTAATCCAGCAATGCTAATGCAACTAATCCAATTGCCGGCAAAGCATATATAAACCGCTGTGCGAGCAGGCACTGATTTTGTCTTGGACAGCGGCGGGCCAGCATGGAGTACAATATCAGCAGTGGCCTCATACGGAATGTTACCACTGTGCTGCTACCGGAGGCGCGCGTCGCTGTGGAGGGGAGGCTGCTGGGTTGGAATGTGCCGCCGCATGAGTTGCGTCACATACCCGAACACTGGCTGACATATCCGGAGCCGCCAGAGTCGATGAATTATCTCTTGGGCACACTCTACATATTTTTCGCAGTGCTCTCGATTTTGGGCAACGGTTTGGTTATTTGGGTCTTCTCGGCGGCCAAATCGTTGAGGACACCCTCGAATATACTGGTCATCAATTTGGCGATATGTGATTTCCTAATGATGTCCAAGACTCCAGTTTTCATCTACAACAGCTTCAATCAGGGCTACGCACTTGGCCATCTCGGTTGCCAGATATACGGCATCATTGGCGCCTACACGGGAATTGGAGCGAGTGCGACAAATGCATTCATTGCCTACGATCGCTACAATGTGATCACACGGCCCATGGAGGGCAAGATGACGCACGGGAAGGCGATCGCCATGATAATCTTCATATATTTGTATGCAACACCATTCGTTGTTGCATGCTACACGGAGACGTGGGGTCGTTTTGTGCCCGAGGGTTATTTGACCTCCTGCACATTCGATTATCTGACGGATAACTTTGATACGCGTATGTTTGTTGGCACCATCTTCTTCTTCAGTTTCTTCTGTCCGACCTCAATGATCGTCTACTACTACAGCCAGATTGTGGGCCATGTGTTCAGCCATGAGAAGGCTCTCAGGGATCAGGCCAAGAAGATGAATGTGGAATCGCTGCGCTCGAATGTCGACAAGAACAAGGAGACGGCAGAGATTCGCATTGCCAAGGCGGCCATCACCATATGTTTCCTGTTCTTTGTGTCCTGGACACCGTATGGCGTTATGTCGCTAATTGGTGCCTTCGGGGACAAGAGTCTGCTGACGCCAGGAGCCACCATGATACCGGCCTGCACCTGCAAAATGGTTGCCTGCGTTGATCCCTTTGTGTACGCCATCAGTCATCCCAGATACCGCATGGAGCTGCAGAAGCGTTGTCCCTGGCTCGCCATCAGCGAAAAAGATCCCGAAACCTCAACGGTGGCATCCACAACGACTGCCCAGGAATCACAGCAAACGACGGCGGCATAGAAACTCTGTCGAAACTCTGATTCTAATACTGACGACCTGAACTCGAAACTGATATTGATATTATCTTAAATCGTAATACTGAACGCAATGGAATTTCTATAACAACAAACTCAACCAAAACAAACACAAAAGATGTACTAACAATTATTTTCTTATTATGATTTGTAGCGCTATATTTAAATAAATAGTTATTAAATGCAAGCAATGGAAAAACACAAATTGTTTGATTTCGAGAATTCAAGTAAGTGAAGTCAGCCGACTGAAATATGCCTTATACAAGAGAGAACTGGTTTTTTAGGGTTGCCAAAAATATTATATATTACTTGACACATGTAATATATTCAGTAAATAAGTTTAAATAATATTGTATATATCAGACTGAAAATCAATTGACTCAGCTTAAGAATGAATACACTTCATGGGGTTGAAGACGTATCCTTACTTAAAAAGATGCCAACTCGATTTACCCGGCTTTGCCCGGACCATGTAACTTGAATTTAAATGTTATCTAACAGTTTTTCACCCGATAAATAGATGAAATTCTTAATCTGGTGAGCTACGTATCGATTTATATTTTATTACAATTCTTTAGCAACGGATTTTCATTTTTAGATTTAATCTGTATCAGCAGCTGGCAATCAGCTAAGATGGAGTTTTTAAATCTGATTTTACCTATCGATTTATGTTTTATGAAATGGCTTTAAAAACTAGTTTGGATTTGTTAAATTAATGAGGTACGTATAAAAATTCATAAAAATTATCTACAAAAGATAAAATAGCAGATAAATCTGTAAAACGAGCAAGTCAACATTTTTTCATAGTATTTTCATATCTTTTCATATGGGTAATTTGTAAAGAACAGGCAGAGCAGAGAAGCGAAACACGAGAAAGACGCATTTGCCACAAATAATTGTTCTAGTTTCTGTTGGGCGCAACAATGCTGCATGCAATCCACAAAGAGAATCCACAACAAAAGCTCGCTCTCTTATTGGAATGCGTTTGCGCAGCACATCGAAACGTTTTGGCAATGGAACAATTATGTGGAACACAAAGAGATGCCCAACTGAGTACATCAGCTGTGGCTAAACGGCAACTTGGCAGCTGCCGACTGATAACAGCATGTGGGGAAAAATCACAACTCTTATGCTTGCCTTCCACATGCGTTCCACACATTTATCATACAAGCTGAGCAGAAAGTGACGCTGCAATTGGGGCCCACAAAAACATGTGTGTATTGTAACTATATGTTTATGTCTACGCCTAGATTTAATTACGCTCAGCTTCCACAGTCGCCCACAGGCTGTTTTCATTTTGAACAATTCAGCGTCTTTTTTTTTACGCTTCGCCAGAGTGTTGCCCAGCCTGTTTTGTGTGGCGCCTCATTGTTATTGTTGCTCGTTCGTTCGCTCGTTTTAGATGGAATTTGAACATCTTTTCTGTTCACTTTCTGCAGATAGCAGAAGAAGATGCGAGCGTCTTTTCCTGCCTCGCTTTGTGGCAAGCCAAGAAACCGCACAACAACGCGACACAAGGGAAAATAGCGAGTTTCTGGCGCAGACCATAAGCCAAAATCGTTCGCAGCCGCCGACAATGGCAACAGCAAAGGCGAAGCAAAATTAATGAAAATCAACCATCCACAAAAACACATATACAAAGCGAGACAATTAAAATGGCAGCCACAAACGTCCTTGCGGTGCACGCGAGCTGAGCTGAGTGACTGCCACCCAACAACTCAACAACAACAACAACAACAACCATAATAAAAACAACATCAGCAAGCGGCAAGCGGCAAGTGACAAGCATCGTCCCCGTCACATTTGTCTTTTACGAATTTCACTTTCGCACTCATTAATTAAGATAATTAGGCCTTTCACGACGCCTTCAGAGTTCAACGTGCAAAATGGCACCCAACAAAGGACTCGCCGAACTCCAAGGACATTCGAGGCATTCAGTGACAGCTCACCAAGCTTATTGCTCGATGTTCGACGGTCGACGGTCGACGGTCGACGGTGTGGTCCTGCCACAGTCACTGCAATTTTGGATTGCTTGCGTGAGCACTTGAAGCCTTTAATGAGTCCCTTTGCCTCGCTGTTGGTGCCTTGTTCTTAAGTCTGATTGTGGCACATGCCACACACAAACTTGAGCTGTTGCGGCACAGTGTGGTTTACTTGCGTGTGGTTTACCCAAACCACGCTCCTTTGCCAGCCGCTAAGAATTGCACTTGGAATTGGACTAGTCAGTCAGACCCCAAGCAAAAGCTAAAATACTGTAAAACCCATCAAAATCGTCTATCTGTATTATATGTAATTTTATAAATATGAACTAAAGCATTTTGTTTTATTTTTATTATTTACATAAGAAATATTTATTATTCTTTTGAAAAGCTACAAAGCATTGATTTGATATCAGCACAAAGATAACATCGATTTAATATTTATGTCTTTGACACATTAACTTATAAAATCATGCACTTAAAATAATTGTCTTTTCCTTAAAATAATTAATATCATTTGGGTAATGGTTTGCATATGAGCATATTTACACTCGAAAAAAAATATTTGTTTTCAAAATGACCCAACCATTAGTTAATTAAATACATTTTCTAATTAATAAAGTTAATTTCGATTTTTACAAAAAACTTGTATAACTATTATTTTGTGCTTTATCGATTAAATCATTAAAGTACTTATTGTTTTTCTGCTTTTTTTTATAAGCTAAGTTATTAAATTATTTTTAATTATTATTTGTGTCATATATCTCAAGTTGTTGAGCTAAAATAATCGATAAATAGGTGAAGCAACTGATTAGAAATGGGGAAACAATTTATAAATTCTTTCTCTCACTTTCTCTCTGTTTTTCTCCACTTTATGTCAAGCATAAAGTGCAGTAAATTTTCTAATTAAAATCTAGTCAAGTAAACTAGAATAATTGTGATTAATTGAGATTTGCATGATTCGTGGAATATTTTGGTATCTTGCAATTTTGCTCGATTTCCATGTGGCTGGGCTTGGATAATGACCTGCATAGCAATCATCGGTCCTAGTCCTCTGCATTAATGCTTTAGCATTCTCTGCTCATCCTCTGCTCATGCTCATGCTCTGCTCTGCACTGTGCCGAGCTGTGCTCTTCTTTGTCCGGCGTGGCGTATACGAATATTGTGTATACGCCCGCCAGTCCCTCGTTAATTGCAATGTTTGTCATTTGCCTGTCAATTTGCATTTAAATTACAAAATTTAAACGCTTTTTTCTGTCGCTGTTGTTGTTATTTCTGTTGCTATTCTTGTTGTTGTTGTTGTTGTTGATGTTGTTGATGTTGTTAACGCCAAGTGCGTTGCGTGCCCACACTTAACGACCAGCAGGAGCCACATCACTCGTAGGTATGGGCAGAAGGTCATTTGTCATAGCGACCACAAGCAGATGACAAGTCACTTAGATCCTATATAGACTAGAGTTGAGCCATATTAACACATTTTGTGACTCACAATTAACGTAACTGAATATCCAAACTGGTTCACAGTCACCATTTGTATTTAAGAAATCTTTGGCATAATTTTAAACTCTTTCTAACCCAAACAAAAGTGCTTGCAACTCCAACATAATTTAGTTGCAATTTAATTTCTAACTGTTTAACTCATTTTTGAGTATATGATTAATCTTCATATCTCAAATAAAACAAAATTTCTTAATTAAATTTCTTTTTGTTTTTTATTATTTATTGTTCGATTTAAATTCAACTCTAAAAATGGCACAGCTATAATTGTAATTCAAGTATTTTGTTAATGTTTTATTTTAGTAGTGTTATATTATGCTTTTTACAAAATTTACATTTTTACACAAAAACTTATTTTTATTTTAGTTTTATTATATAATTATTTTGAATCACAGACCCTGACTGCAACAGTGACAAAGTTAACAAGGTGACTAAAAAGTGTCTGCATAGTTCAGCCGCTTTGACATATGACATTTCCTGGCAGGGTCACACACACACACACACACACACACACACACATACAAGTATATATTTTTATACAAAGACCGAGACAGGGGCTTAACCCAATCTTTTGTTTAATGCTGGCACGTTGGTCGTTGGCTGGATATAATTCTCAATGAGCATGGCCAGGGTCGGGAAACGTTTTCGGCTAATTTTGTTGCAAATTGCTGGACTGTAAAAAAAAGAGGCAACGAAATTGCCGTGTTGCTGCCTGACCTCGAACTTTGCTCTCTGAAGCGAACGCGAGATGTTGGGCGCTGTTTGCCGTTTAATTAAAGCGATGCCCACAAAGAACCACCCACAAAGAACCACCCACCAGTCACCCGACCACCCACTCCAGACCAAACCATCCATCCATCCTCTAGGCATGTCCTGGTGCTCTTCCGCTGTCCCATCCCCTTACCCCCTCTTCCATTCAGTTGCGTGTTGACCTTATTATGTTAACTTTGTGTGCAGTGCATAAACTGTGATAAAAATCGCATATTCCACGCAGCGTTGCCTGTGCCACGTTACTTGCCCCTTTTTAAATGTCTATAATTTATGTTGGCCGTTAAACTCGCTCGCTGCCTGGCTTTGCTTGGCTTGGCTTGGCCTTTGCTTGACTTTTGCTTACAACAATTTGATGGCATATAATTATTAGTTAGTATAATTTATGGCTTCATCTTGGCTTACAAAGTTGTCCCAGGTCCTGCATTAAATATATATATATATATATATATACATAATCTATAGCTCCTGACAACGCTTTACTGATTTATAACTAATTTCGCTGGCATTTTTATGAGCTATCAAAAATGCAGCTGCTTTGGATTTTAATAAACAGCGTTATGCAAAATGCATTCAATACATATTTTTTGCTTTGATCTAAACAAAATTAAGTTTAAAGCTGGAAAATGAATTAAGCTCTTCATTTAATAATTGCAAATAATTTTAAAATAATTGTATTTATTCATCGGAACTAATTATTTTTTAATCTAATTATATAATAATAATGATTTACTAATTATAACAAGTTTATTTTTAATGGTTTGAATAATATAAATTCGGAGCAGGGGTGAATTATGTGAAATATGATAAAATTTCTGATTTTTAGTGACAAAATATAATCTTCATAAACCATAAGTTTTTGATTCTGCTTGAAATTTTAATAACAACATATGTTTTGTACTGCACTAAAATATTTATTAAAAAATTTGGCATTCATTTTGGTTATTTAAGTTAATACATAAGATTATGTAAATTAATATTAAATATATCTATTTTTTTCTTCAGATTCAATCTGCACATCTTCATCTAAAGAGTAAACGCATCGCTATTCAAAATATATTTATGTTCTTAATATATGTTTTTAATATACTTATAATTTATATTTCTTATTTTAATTATTTTTGTTTATTTTTTTCATGTATTTTTTGTTGTATGCAGATAGTAGTTAAGTATTTTTAAATTCATTCATTCATAATCACCGTCCCTGATATAGATTAGAAGAGTTATTAAATTAACTGATCATTTTGTAGAGCACTTTGATGCATGTACGTCATTTTATCACAACTAGAATGATACACAAAAAATATATATTTTCAAGTCGTTGTCCTGCACTAAACTAATATTTAACTACTAAACTAATATTTATATATATTATATATATTATATTTAAAAAGATCCCTTCAAAAAATAGTGTAATTTTACCAGACTTCTGCTAGAATGATATAAACGCGAAGCCCCGTAACAACAATAATGTAATTCGAATGTTCAATGAATGAATTTAGTTTGGACTTCGGGTAACAAATTGCATGAAAAGTATGCCAAAAATGTTGAATGTTCATTCTTAAGGTATATATAAAGTTTGGAGTAGGGTTCTGTGAGTATTTTGTGTAAATGGCTCGTCTGCATGCAAATAATCGCATTAAAGTTTGTGCAGAGTAGGAACCCAGATATCGTCCTGCTCCCGTCCTGCTATCGTCCTGCTGCCGTTCTGCTGTCGTCCTGCTGTTGTCCTAGCTAGCAACCGCCTACTGATTTTGGTTCAAAGTGACACCAACTGCATTGCGGTTCGGGCGCGTCAAAAACTATTTGTTCCAGAATTTGTATTTGTTGTTAGTTTAGGGGTTTTTGTGTTTTTGTATGTCAACAAAACAATGGCCCAAAGTTGTTGGCCTGTCTAAGGCAGTCAGTTGGCTGTCGGCCAACAATTGCACGGCCCTGCACCTAAGCACATTCATTTTCCGTGGCCTGCCAGCCAAGTCAAATGCAAAAAGGGCAACCAAGTTAATTTGACTTTGGGACACTCAGCAACTCTGGCAGTGTCGTTAACTGTTTGCTACTGTCCTACCACTAAAAATGCCAACGATTTAGATTAAAGAATATTTCTCTTCTGTGACGAACTTTCTAATTTACATGTATAATTAACTTCAAGCAACTTTACTTTACTTCTACCTAATACATTTTCCGCATGTAATTATTTTAAATGTACTAACAACAAAAAAAACAATGCATTTCAAAAGGTTGTAGTTTTTTTGTTAAATGTGCTAGAAAATAAATAAGTGATGATAACTTGTGTAAATGATTTTGTTTAACACATTTGCGGCATGGAGTTTTCCACATAAAAGCCAGGTTACTCAAAGTTTCCATATGGGAAAAAGTTTGTTTAGAGAAAGTATTTCTGTCTGTTGTTCACAAAAAGTATTTAATATGTTTGGAAAGCATAAGTATAGATATTAGAAATAATTTAAATAATTATGGTAAGAAGTTGCTCAAAGCTTTTTTATTACAAAAACGAAGCAAACAAATAGTAAACAACAATATTTGTGCAACATTCTAAATCAAATATACATTAACATTTATATTTAACAATAAGATTGTTTTGCTTTTTTTTATTGTATTCCAGAACTGATATAAATTTATTTGTGGTTTTAGCATTTTCTTTGTTAGTCACTTGGGAAAAGTCTTTGGCATAACAAACCCATTTGGAATTATATATATATATATATATATATATATATATATTTGTTCATATTTGTTATGCCTGGCTTCTGTGGACGCTGGCAATATGAAATTCCCCAATAAGCTCAAGGAATATAACTTTCTGAGCAAACTATGACAAGACGCTTAAGATAAAAACCAAACCAAAAGACAAAAATAAGAAAATTGCAACGCACAGCAAATTGAAAAGTGCTGCGGGCCAATTCCCAAACAAGCAATAACAAATTGGTTTAAAAAAAAAGTAATAAAACTTTGTAAAACTCTAAGCTTGAAATACTTTAACAAGTTGAACTTGAAATCGAAATGGAAATCGAAATTGCAAATGATTCACATTGAAAGGGAGCTGAATGAAATCAAAGCCACGTTTTGCTCGTTCTTTGCAGCCGCATACAAAACTTACTCTCTAATTGAGTGTGTGTGTGTGCATGTGTGTGTGTGCATGTGTGGATGTACATGTGTGTGTGGGTTGGTTTGTGCAACAATCCTTGATGTTTGCGTGATGCAGCTGCCAACATTGTCAACTGAAACTCTAACAACTGCTAACAAGCAGCAAATGGCAGCTAATGCTACAACTTGAGCTCGTAAAACTGCCGCCCAAGGACAACTTTTAACAACGCCAGCCAAAGCAGGCACAAACCAACTGTTGGGCAGACGAGTGGCAGGGAAGGGGGGGGAGGCGCATGGGCATTATAAAGGAATATATGGGATAAGTCAGTTGGGCCATTTGATTTTTACGAGCATCGCTAACGAGTTGCACTTGCAGTTGCGCTGCCATTGAAAGGGCTGCGAATAAATAAATACAACATGGCGTATGAGCGATATGCCTAAACAGGCAATCTACGTGCCTCACGTACAGTTAACGATGCATCGTTGCTTGTTTTTGATTTGATCCGGGCTTACCTTTAAGACAATGCCCCAGTTGAGAAAAGTTATAATAGATAAGTCTTGTTTATATATATATATATAATAATAAAATATGTTCACCTACTCGGAATTATGCATTTTACAAATAAAAATGATTTTTTAAACCAAAGTGTTCACAACAACAATTAAATTTCAATTCATAACCCCGAGTAACAAATTCTTTAACTACACAGTTTACATAATTTCTAAATACTTTGACACATTGCCAAGCTACGAATACTTTCGAGCAATGCACAGAACAAAAAAATTGTATTTTGGTTGGTTTTACAACTGAAAACATTCAATCAAATTCTTTGAACATAATCTGTAACACAAAAAAAAAAAAGAATAAAGTTACGACAAAAATCAATATGCTGCATTGCATAGAAGCTGGGGAAATTCATGCCGCAAAACGATAAGCGACAGAACAAAGCTAAAACTAAAAATTAAAAAAAAAAGCAAAAAACTGCAATGCCTGCATGTGGAGACAAATATATATATATATATATATAGAGATATATATACATATGCCAGACGTGCTGCATATGCTGGCAAGTGTTGCCAAGCAAAAACAATCTATTTTTATGTTTAAAATTAAAATTTGCATGCATCCCAGCGAGGCAAATCTGCTGGCTGGCTGGCAGACTGACAAAACCGATTTCTAATTCTGCTCTTGATTCCCAGCCTGATTTGCTGATATCGAACCAAATGTTTCCACCATGTCGAGTCAGTGGCAAGTTGCGCTTGGCCTCAAAGGAGACACTTTTCCGTCAACTGCGATGCGATGCGGCAGATTCTGTTTTGGATGTGTTTGTGACCAAGTCAAAATGTGTCGCTAATATTTGTGCACAATGCTTTCGAGTTACTTGCACCGTTTCAATTTGTTGCAAGTAAAATTATTAGCAGTTTTTTTTATAAAATAATTTATTTAATTTGTCTTTTTTTATCTGCAGTTATTTTGATATATTTATTTACAAATAAATTTATATAAGTAAGAAATTATTATCCAGTTTCTAAATCGGGATTTATTCTAAAGGTTTTACCTCTATACAGATTAAAATAAAAATAAATAGTTAAGAGAATAGTAAGTTAAAACCATTTAATTTAATATTTTATTGTTTACTCCACTTTCTCAAACCACAATTGGAATCGGAAAACACATGTTTACCGATTAATATACCTTAATGTAATTAATGATAAGACTCAAATACCGGATATGATATTATTAAAAATACCGGAATCATTACCGGAATTTATAATCTAACCTAAATTTGCTTCAGTTTGCCCTGGCTTGCCTTTTAAGATCAGCATTATTAGAAATTTTGAACTATTTGTTGTGGTCTTGAACGGGTTTAATAAACCCGTTAGTTCCAAATATATTTTTATATTTCAGAATTACTAATGTCACAGTGACATTTAGAAACCAAAATCAAATCATATTCTCTCAAATGCTTTGATAGCAACCGTTGCTGGCTGCTTCAATAGGGGATTTATGGCCTTTTGGTGGTTTAAATCCCATTTAAATGATTCCAAATTAGAATCAAAAGCTCAACCAAAATTCACTTGGGCTCGTCTTTGTCTTAGTAATCGGAGTCGCTGTCATTGAAATGATAAGGCTATTTGACAAAGGCTTAGAAAAAAGTCATGGATAGACGTGAAAAGAAATTCCTCAGCAATTCAACATATCTGGCGATAACAAAATGCCAATCACCAGCGGAAAAAAGGAGTGGAAGCGCAACGGGGAAGTGAAGGGGGCGATATTCACTATGACAACATATCTCTAAATGCTGCCATAGAAGATGCTGCCACACGCCTGTCAATCCGGCCACAAAAACAAGCAGCGGACAATAACAATCGAAGCCGCAATCACCACAGCCATGCAACACAGATGCGAACGTGCCACATTTAGTCCCCCTTAGAATTTTATACGCGAATTTGGAGTGTTGGCCAGTAAAAAGGCAGAATTTATTGTTTATGAATTTCATGCAAATTTAATCCTTTAGCTTCCCTTTTTGTTGGCCAAGATTTGTGTAGCATTTGTTTACCACAATTCTCGCTATCGCTTATCTGAGCACTGGGATTTTAAAATTATTCCCACAATGAGCAGTTTGGAATACATAATTCTATTCATTATCGGAACGGGCACAAAAAGGCCAATTGTTAAATGGTGTCTACAATAAATTTGGGTAAACAATGCCACAGTTGTGGTTGTATACTATGTTTAGTTATTTATTGTAGTAAAAGATTTGCTAATTTTTTAAATAATATGCAAATGTTTTTTTCTTTAATTCCAAATAAAAAGTCTCCCTTTGATTATTTAAACAAAAGAGTTGGCATAACTGCAAATAGGAGTATGAAAAGAGTAAACAGCTTATATATTTTTTTTAAATTTTTAAATCTGCCATTTATTGATTTGTTTATTGTTATTTATTTTTCTGTACATAACTAAAATTAATTTTTATTAATTTATACTTATTCATTTATTTGTAATTGTTTTTACTTTTTTCACGAATTATTGAAATTTAAATTTAATAATTATTGTGTATCATAAATCATAATCATAAATCTTGTTATTGAAATTAAAGACGATAAGAAGCCAAAAATAGTTGAATACTGCTAGCTATAACAGATGCTTCAATCAGACAGTCAAAAAAAATAATATATATTTTTTTTTCTTTTAATATACCAAATTTCAAATACATAATGTGAAATAGTTATTTAAGTTCGTACGTGCAACTGTTGAATTCACTTCAATAAGCAAGATTTGTAGATGATTAGTCTGAAACATGACAATAAAATTTCATTTTCGACTCGAACGTGCCCAAAATATAATTTATGTGACAAAAGCAAGAAAGCTCACTTAAAATAAAGAAATGCATGGTGATAATTCAGTTGTATCCCAATGGATTATGCATATGAATTGGTCAGATATCAATCAGAGCGAACTAAATTTATTCTTGTGATGTAAACCAAAGCAGGCAACTTCCATATGCCTGGTTGGTTGGTTAACTTTGAGGAATTGGCGACGTGCCTGCCCAAATTGACATTCTGTTGGCAACAACACATAAGGAAAGGCCCTAATAGCCAAATTTAATGACAACACAGTGATTGAATTAAATTATCAATCTATAGGCGGCGGCAAGAGGGTCTGGCCCAAAAGGGCAATGCAATCAAATTGATTGTATTTACTTTGACACCAACATCCACAAACGACGACGGTCCATGGTCCATGGTCCATGGCCATGAATTGGCTGGCATCTACCCTATGGCCATGGCCAGGACCAGGCTTCGTTTTGACTTAAATACGGGTTTTTGGCTCGTTAAGTGTAACTAACAAGTTTCCAATACTCTGACAACAACGTTGTCTCTCCTTTTTTTTCTGTCTGTCCTTAATGTTTGTTTTCTTTCTCCCCTCAAACGACCAAAACGACAAATGCCCCAAAATGCTCCAAAATATTGCTGGGCATATTGTTTGGAGTGGCGTATGTCAAACGGCAACCATAAATTGTAGCATTTTAAGAAAAAAAAGTAAGAATTTAAATTTGGTATATTGATATATGAAATCAGATAAATTAGATCTTACATTATTATTAAGGAATATTATTTGGTAATATATGAGAGGGTTAGAATTGTTTGTCTTACACAAATATACTCATTAGGATATTTCGTGTGCTTGGAAAGATCTTAAAAAGGGTTCATTATATTTAATAAATATTTAACAGGCCGAGAGTCCACAATTAAGAAATCTTTTAATATAGCAGTCGGTTAATTTACTTGTTAAAATTTCTTTTAATAAATTATCATTTTAGTTGCCATTTAGTTGGTTGAAATTTTCTTAAATTTATTATTCGTGAATATTATTTATTTCAATAGCTCTTATTAATTTCAGCATGTTGTATTACACTTAATTATTTTTAAAGTTTACTTTGTGGATTTCTATATTAAAATTGACTTTTGACATTCCTCGTGGTTGCCATAATCGTAGCATATTCCTCGTAGCTCATTTTAAATGTCGACTATGATTAAAAGTTTAAATATCCTTATGCAATTTGAAACCCACTTAAAACTTGAAGAACTCTCCATTTGATCACGAACATTCCACAAGCGGCACGTTAGAGTTTGAGATGGTTTAAAGAGCGATGGGGAAAAATAACAGCAATATAATAAAATGCATGCACAATAAATAAATAAGAGCATAAAATAATCATGTCACGTGCGAATTGATTGAATTTCTTTTGACGTCATTTTGTTTCGACCGGAAAGAAGCCGCCGCATTTTACCTTTTTTTTTTGCCGCTAACAAGAACCACCCCAAAATTGGCCAATGTATTTTTCCCCTTTTTCGGTCGACACACAATCCTTCCACTTAATGGCAACAGACAAAAGGTATTTAATTTAATGCTTGCCACTTGGACAGGTAATTTGAGCTATAAGAACTCGCCTACACTTACAGAAAAACAGTTGAAATTCAGCAATGCGTAAAAAAAAAACCAAAAATAATATCCCCAAACTCAAACCGAAAAACTAAGTATGCCAATAGACATTCTGAACGCAATTCGACCAGTCAACAAAAACCGCGGCTTAGATCGTGACAAAAAATCAGAAATTCACCACCACGTGTGTGAGGATGTGCCAAAGTGTGTATGGATGTGTGTGTGTTTTTCAAGCGAGCATTTTGCAGCAATCCATTTTTTACGCAATAAAAAAAACGCATTTTATTTGCCTTGATCCAACCATACTCTGTCCGAACTCAGGCATAGATATAAGCAAGTCTTATGGGAAAACTGCGACATTTATTAGGAAAATTTATTATATTCGGATATGCATGCTTTAAACTTTTATATTTATTATATAAATCAAATTAAATTAATAAAGTTACCACACAATAAACATTTATTTCAAATTGGTATTATACTAATAAAATTATTAAGGTATTTCAGGCATTACTTGTACCTTATATAACCGCTGTAATCTCTTGTACGGGTATATAAATCTGACATCGTTGGCAGCAAAGTCGAGGCTTTTTCAAACGAATTTCGAAATTATCGTTTTTATGCTTCCGCACCGAGAAATCTGGCCAAAAAGTGTCCTGCAAAATTGTTAAAGTCCGCGTGCACACAAAAGCCAACACTTTGATAGCCACACCCACAGCCTCCCTAAAACGCCAGACCCCCCCCCCCCCCCCCCCCCCCTTTGCCAGTTGAATTCCCTCCTGCTCCTCCGATTCAGTTGAGGCCAGTCCACGTCTCCAAAACTGCCATTGTTATTGTTCCACTTGCAATGAAGGTGTCATCATATTTTTTCAATTTCAAACTGATTTTCTGTTTGTTTTTGCTTTCATTCAAAAATGCGCAAATGGAGGAGATTTTTTTTTTTATTCGTTCTAGTTCTCTCATTATGTGATTTATTTATAGATATATAAAAAAATAATTTAGTTTGCCTTAGTTATTTATTATTATGCTGAAATATTGAAAATGGAGGTGCTATTAGGACAAGTATTGTTTCGATATACCCCAGAGAAATTGGTGTAGAGTGTGCTGATGCCATTTCTGCAACTCGCAGGAAAAGTCAGCAGAAATATGAACGCGTGTTTGTTGAGGAAAAAATGCTTGTTGCACTTTATGGGCCAGTTCTGGCTCAACCAAGAGGGTTAAAAAGAAAATAAAAACAGATCAACATGGATGTGTGTGAAAGAGAAGGTATGCCATACACACAGAAGCACACACACACACATACACACACACACAGAGAGAGCGAAAGACTGGCCACAAAATACGAGCACTTGCAGAAAGAACGAAAAACTCGTTACAAAAACCGTTAGTTTTTCAATTATGGCGCGTAGATTAGTATTTGAAAGCAATGCAGCTAGTGTGCAAACCTAAGTGTTTGCGTGCGTGTGTGTGCGAGTGTGTGTGTGGGCGTGCGAGAGTGTGTGTATGTGAGAATGTGAATGTGCGTAAATCTGCCACAAGAGCGAGCAGTGAGCCATTATTGGATTCTGGTTTGCCACTGTTCCACACTGGACATTGCTGAAGGTGATGGCAAAAAACTTTCTGACAGCAGCACAATAACTTTGAATAAGTAGAACGTGCAACGCTCTTTGAGTGCGGTGTGGGGCAAGCAAAACTTTACAGCTGCAATTTTCCATTCAAGTTGGGTTTATGGCTCTGTGTTCAGGTCCAGTTCCCCATTCACAAAGTTAGAAGCGCTTAAGCCAATGGCTGCGCAGTCAGTCCCTGAGTATCTTAACTGCTTGCTAATTTCGCAATCATAACGCATACGACGTGTTGTACGCGGGCATTTAGTGTCAGTCAGTTCGTAAACTTTGCTAATGGCTTTCAGTGCCAATGGTATAATTGAGTATTATTATCGTGACTGTGATTATTACAAACAAAAATTAATTGAAATGTTTGTATAACAACTGAATTTCCTTTGTTGACATAATTCGATTTATATTTAATTTGCATATCTTGATTACATTAAATTATTCTCATTAAAACACGCAATATGTATAATGGGTATAATGATAGGTACTTTTATGTACATATACAAATATATATATATATATATATATTTACGCATATATTGCTATTCAATTTATTCATAATTTGCAACGTATTGCCGCTTAAAAGGTTTTAGTTTTAAATTACATTTTTAATTGACTGATTAAAATGCTATTACTGATACTCAATTTACACACAAAACACGGACACAGTCACCCAACAAGTTCTGGGATCTGACACCGATATAGCAGAGGATAGACATAGAGAAAGAGAGAATCGTAGTGATATATAGACTGAGTAAGAGATGCAAGATAAGAAATTCACTTTTTATAAAAAAAAATATAAACTTTAACAATCAAAAATATATATTGCATATTTAGGTCAACATACAATAATTTTAGTGTTTACCCAATTTATATTGACTTATGAGTAAAAAATAAAATAATAATAAATAAATAAATAATAAAAACTAAAGCTGTTTACTATATGGGAAGCAAGTTGGCTTCAAGCATTGTAAACAATTTAAAGCATGCGAAAAGACATCTTTTACAATGCCTTTTAGTTGGCATTCTTTAATGTGTTTTTATTGTGTGGAACACAAACCATGCAGTTATCGCTGTGGCAGATGCAACAGCAACGCCATTTTATTGTTCGTTGAACGGACTTACGTGTGAACTACTAGGCGACAACAACTTATGCCATTTCCGCTTCCGACGACCTGAGCCGAGCCAAGCCGAGCCGGAGCCGGAGGGGAGCGGAGCTGAACCACACAGTGGCAGTGGATGCACGGCCACAAAAAGGCGATGCCAAGAAAACGGAACACAATTGCGAGGTCATGTTTGTGACAAACAATAAAGACGATAACTTAGTGTTGCCTGTGCTGCTGCTTAAGGGCAGAGTGGAGGGCAGAGGATGTGTAAGGCGCTTCGAGCGCTTCAATGCGGAAACGGAAATGCTCTATGTAGGTGTTGGCCTGTTCATTCACTCTTTATATATGTATGTGTGTGTATGTGTATGTGAATGTGTATTTGTGTGTATAACTTTAAAAATAAAATTAAGTTTTTCCAGCGCTTCTGACGCAAAATATTTCAAAAAGCCAAGTTTATTCTGTTGAAAGCAAATATGGTTGCCGTCGTCAAAGGTCTGACTTTTGTATAGGTGCGGCAACAAAAACTGCAATAACAACAACAAAAACAAAAACAACAACAATAGAAAAAACACCAAAACCATGCGGCAGCTGTGTTGCCAGTTACTGACTCCAGCTTCGACTTGGGGCAAAAGTTTTGCTAGCTCTGACACTTAAAAAGTCGTAAAATGCACATTCCGCATAAAAGCCACAGTTTGAAAATATGCCCTCCCAGTATATATATTTATATATATATCTATGTATATAGACCTTTAGCAAAATCAGCAGACCCTCTTCTTGGTCTCTCCTTGTAGCTCCCTTGGGGTGTGCCATGTTTTCCAATTGGAAGTTGGACATGCGGTTTTTATCTTTAATGCATTATACGTGCACTTTGCCACTTTGCCACTTTACCATTTCACTAAGTCATCTCGGTTACCCAATTCCAAGACCAGTTTCTTACATCTGTGTAATTTATCGACTGACTACTGAATTTTATTCGTAAATAGTTGTGTATTAACTTCAAATGGACGCAATTGACTTGATGTACTGAGTAAATTACGGTTCAACATTTTCTTAAACTTTTAGCCATGTTGAGTGTTCCATGGTGTGTTCGACATATAATACTATACCTAAGAAACTATTAATTAAATATTACTAACATCAAAAATATGAGATAATTATTCACTCTAACAAAAGACATTATACAGCAAAATTATAATTTAAAACTTGGTTCCCTAACTCGAAAAGTCGACGAGTATATAAAATTTAATATTCAAAACTATTATTCGAAAGCATTTAACTTTATTTCTAAATATTTTGTTACAATTTCAAACACATTCATTGAAGATAATTACAAAAAAAAAGAAATGCTTATTGCTTAAATTAGATTAAATATTTTATTAGTGCAATTTCACAACATTAATAAACTAAATAGTTATACACCTGAATAATTTGAATATTTAGTTATGAAGTAAAATGCAATAACTTATCTACAGCAAATAGTTACAAAGAATAACAATTATTTAAAAATAACGAATCTGGCACATAGAATAGCCTTTTAGAAAAGGAGCTGGTAAAACAGCAACAGGAAAAAACAATTTCAAAGAAAGTCGACTGGTCTGTCAAAAAATAAACAAAAACTGCGCAAAGCAAACATATCGGGCAAAGTTTCTGAACCGCAAGAAACGCCTGGGGAAAAGAAGCACTTTTAGTGCAAAGTGAAAGTTTTTTAACTTCAGTTACTTACTGAGAACTGGACCATTTTGTTGACCTGCTTAATTCATTGCCAGGACTCGTGTTGAGCTGTAAAGAACAAAACCAAATTTAAAAATTACATCAAAGTGCGCAGAGGCGCTACTGTTTTTTATATACACCACCTGTGGAATGCCAGAAAAAAACACAACAAAAAAGAAACTTTTTTAATACACAACAGTTATTTGTGCGTTTATCCCCGACACCGTCTTAGCCATTAACTTGCATATTAATGCTCGTAAATGTAATGGGAAATTTGCTCACTGCCTGGTCGAGACGACGACATTTTCAGTTAATGGAAAATCTCTGGCCATGATTGAAAGATCTGCCCTTGCCACTTGCCACTTGCCACTTGCCACTCAGCGAGTGCGGTAAGCAAATGTTTTGACCGCAGCATAGACCCTCTTTATTGGCAATGTGGTGGCAATTATTGTTATTGCTACTCTTGTTGTTGTTGTTGTTATTGGTATTAGCAGCACATTATTGAAATTATTTATGTACACTGACCCCCCCACCCCCCTGAGTGCCGTTGCCTTTTTATTCATTGGCCCCTCGTTGGGCAGGTGCTTAGCCATTGCCACTTTTAATGTGTTCAGCCGCAGCTCTCAGTAATTCGTTGCATAAGTTTTGATTAGCTTGCCTCAAGTGTTGCTTACGGAAATAAACCGCAAATCGGATTATGTAAAAAGCAGGCTTTAAAGCTTCAGTTAAATTGTTTTGTGGTGTATTCTGTATAATCATTCATTTTTATAATAAATACGTGATAAAATAGAATTAAGATAATTACAAACAAAATTTACGTTATTCCAAGCAAATAAATCAATATTCATTTAAAATTATTAATAATTTTAAGCAAGAAACTAAGAAAGTACATATTTAATTTGCAAGCTTATACTAATCTAATCTAATAGCTTACATTCACATTATTCCATCAGTTATATATTTATAAATTTGAACATACGAACAAAACAAAAAATTGTATAATTTGACACACTGTAAGAAAATTTTCATGACTTCAGGACAAAGAAATATTAAAATTTAAATCGATTAATTGGTGGTTTTTAAATAATTGCTTTGGAAAAAGAAGAACATTTTTGGGATAGCTGAAAAATTAATAATCAAATTAAGTTAACTTTAATTTCCTTAATTTTATGTTTTAGCTTATAATTTTAAAATAATATAGAAATGTAATTTTGAAAAGGTCATATATAAAATGCAAAAATCACTACTATGTTACAAGAACATATTAAATATAATATTATCTTAAGCTTTGCACTGAGTTAATACTCAATTTGGATACAAAAACATTTAATCGCACAAATACTATATACATATATATATATATATATATATATATATATATATAAACAAGGAAATAATCGTTTAGTGGTGCAATAAATGTGTATATAATGATATGCGTTAAGTGCGACATAAACTATAATAAGCCAGTTTCTATTGCCAGCTTAAAGCTGTTGCGGCTTATAGTGAGTCAGGCACTCAGCGTCAAGCACAAGTCGACCTCATACAAGTCTTGGCCAAGTCAGAGCTCCGTTAAAATCTTGGTCATTTCGATGAATACGAACATATTGTTGCACAATTTTTAAAATAAAATTAACTACAATTTCTCGACTTTTCCTGTGCTATCATGCACTCAGATAACAAGCATACAAGCACACACTTGCACATGCACACACACACATGCACACACACACACATGCACACACACATACACTTGCAAGCACTTCGAACGATAGTAGACAGAGGAGACAGCAGCAGAGAGATTGCTTTGCTAAATCTTGAGTACGAAGTGAAGATTTTACCACACACCGACACACACACACACAGCTGACACACTCGACTATCGTAAAAATGGCATGAGCACACACTATACAGACACACACACACACACACACCAGCAGACATAGATAGAAATTCTTGAAGTAACATTGTGTCCTTGCTCTTGATTCGCTTGACTCGCAGTTGAGCAGTCGAGAAATATGCCACAATTGCAACATAACTTTGCAGCTTATTATTTTTTATTGCAGCTAATAAGCTTGACTTGCCAGTTAATAGCACATTTCCGTTTCCATTCCATACACACACACACACACACATAAAACCTGTCGTAAAGTTTATAATGAAAATATTTTCAGCTTAGACCAAACCCAAGAAGGAGAAACCGCGTTGTAACTTTTGTTGTTCAACTCTCAGAACTGTCTGAGAACTATCGTACCCTAAACACACATTGACAAACAAAAACACAGATTTACACACGCACACACACACACACACACACACATACTGCTTGTGTTTCTTTAGCTTTTTGTCTTGCACACTTTTGAGCTTATTAAAATAAAATTTTCCACACTTTTCATTTATTTTATTTGCACATATTTTCTTATTGAAACTTTTAGACTCGTCCCGGCCTTTTCATTCCTTCCTTCCCCAAAGTGTGCCCAACAAAAGACCCCATTTGCTAAGCACACACAGCCGCCAACAACAACAATAAACAATTGAAACACGCCCATTTTGTTTTTTGTTGTCTGTTTATTGCATTCACTCAGCATTTTGTACAGTGCACAGTGTGAGTGTGTGGGTGTGTTTTGAATAGCTCATTTGTGTGCTTGACCGGAAGTTGTTATGTCCCTAGATACGCCGCATGTCAACGTTCCCCAAGACCATCCTCCCATCAGCCCCCCCCCCCCCCCCCCCCCCAGGCCGGACAATGTGTAACATTTGGTGATGTTTTGTTGCTTAGGCCTCATTGTGTTTATGATAGCACAATGGAGACTATTCAACTTTAAGTCAAATTGTTTATTTTGAATTGCGATTGCATTGCTTATATAAATTTAACAAAAAGACTATAAGGTGGCTATTTATTAAATAAATAAATAAATACATTTGACTAAGTCTTAGTAATAGTAAATAAACTAGTCTTTTACTTATCCGTAATAAACAAATTGTTAACTAAAATTAAGTACTTATATAATCAATGCTCTGCTTGACCTGAGTAGTTTCAGCAATTTATTGCCACACATTAAGCTCATAATTAATTGTATAATTATTTTGTAAATTATGCCACATAGCAATCGATGTGTAAACCAAATCGATATTAATTTACCCCAATCGGATAGCATTAATCTTATGTTTAAAAAAGCACAAAATGTGTCTCCCCCGGAATGCAGCCATAAATATATATTAATGCGTATCTATGCATTGGCTTGATCAGATTTGCCACTAGATGCGGCAGCTGTTTCTGGCACCGAGTTGTAATTTATAAGCAGATGTGCAACAAATGCGCCAAAAGGTTACCAAAAATCTCTGACACTTGCACTGCGGACATTTGTCTGGCATTTGGCCAAACAAAAGCCGAAGAATAAAAACCACTGCACTTACAATGTTACCAAAAGCCAACAACAACGCCAACAACAAGGAAGTAACTTTTTTTTTTAGTTTCTTCAAAACAGACCGCAGGAAACCCCGTCTCCGGTTAGCCACAATGCAAATAAAGATTAAAGTGGACATTGGCATGGGAATGAAAAATTGTGGCTGTTAACTGCAGGGAAAAGAGACTTTTACGCAATTCTAATATTGATGATGCTCTTCCTCCTTCTCCTTCTCCATCTCTTTCCTTTCTTTGCACTTTTCTCTTTTTCTTTCATTGGCAAAAACTTTTCGTGCACTTTATGATTTTTGGCCAAAGTTTTGTCAGCTCGACTTTCTACTAGTTTTTCCTTGTTTCACTCAGTTTTATTTGTTTCACTCTGAATGTTTTCGTTTGCTGCCAAACAATATTGATGATAATTATTGTAAGAGAGTTTTATTTTCTTTCCAAAATAAAAATGTTATTTTAGTTTCTAACAGATCTTTGAAAAGTTTATTAAATATTTGTATCTTTGTTTCATATGCAGAGACGGGAAAAATCAAGTACATTTAAACGTCCATCAGTTAATAAACTTAATGATACATAGAAATGCCCATTAGAAATTTGACAAAACATGCACAAAGAAAACTTCATGAAAATAAATCAGTAATGTCATTCAATAAATACAACTAGCCACGCCTCGCAAACTACCAACAACGACAAGAAATGTGTGTTGCCTCAACTTGTCTCCTGTTCCCTGTTCCCACATTTTCCAAACAGACAGGCAAATTATACGCACAAGCAATAACAATTTATATGGCTGGAGACATTTTAGCTGCGGCGTACGTGCCTCAAAGTTGGAGGCGTGCTAAAGGTGCGACAACCTTGGTGAAGACAGCACCATTTCGAAATTAATGATAATTGACAGAATAAACGACAAGTTGAGCTGCCGAGCTGCTGAGCTGCTGAGCTTCTTCCTTTCTATTGGCAATGCCACCGGACGTTGGCCATGGGATAATAGCCAGTGACATTAGAAGCCAATAAATAAGAGAACGAACACAAACAGCATTCCAAAATGTTCGGGCCACGCTGCGTATGCGTAACATAAACACAAAATTCTATTCCAGTTGCCAGTTGCTTATGTAAATAAATAAACGAGGGACACTTTTTAAGTATTTGATATTTATATTATTGATATATAATATTATTACAGCACACATCAACATATTCCAAATTTAACGTAACTCTGCAGCAAATGTAAAAAATATAGTTTAAAATTAATGTTACAAAAAACAATCTTTAAATAATAAAAATAATATTGTAAATGACCTAATATCCAAATACATATACATTAAAAAATACCAAACAAAAATTAAAATAAGTTATAATGCTATTGCAAAATTTAAATACTACATGAACAAAAAAATGTATTAATAATATTAAACTGCAAACATTGATGCAAATAAAAACTTATACTAAAATGCTTGCCGTAGGTCACAATAACGATAATAAAATATTTAATGGAACAAGCGTCTGTTAAAATTAATTGTGTTTTTAAATAAGCTAATCTCATAATGCATTTATTTATTTGAAAATATAACTAATTGATATAGCTCTATTCATTCATTCTAGTTTATCATTTGTAAAATATTAATGTGATATTTAAGTACGAGTGTCAAAGCAATAATAAGTTTATTATCCTGCAACTGCCTTTGCCAACTGAAGCATTTAACGACTAATTGTTACTGAGAAGGAGGGCTGGGGAAGGAGGGCAAGTGAAGAGTAGATCAGCTTACACTTGCTAATTGGAAGGCGTTTTGCAGCGTGTTAATTTAACTGTTCCTCAACGCGCTTCGTTTATCAAAGCAGCGATTGTTGTTCCATTTCACTACGTGTACAAGGAGCTTAATGATCGAACTCGGTATGCGACAGCTATACACACACAAGTACACATACATATACACACATGCATACACACACACACACATACAAGCGCACATAAACTATAAAATGGACGTCAACACGTATATGTAATGCATCCAAGCTTATTAAAATAATTAAAACTGATTTGTCGTAAATTATATTGAGCAATCAACGTTTAAGAATGTTTCGCCCGCTCAATTTGATTGCCTTTGTCATGCACGATTTTGTCATTCAATTATTTGGCTAAGTGTCAAATGCCATTGCTAAAAGTAGAATTGCAAAAACGTGACTTGTAGGCTTTTGTGGCTCCTGCTGTCTTCTCAAGTTAAAGTACACAAATATTGAATCTAATTAATCGCATACGAGTCGTTGATTGAGAAAGGTACAGAATACCTATGGTACCTTTAGTTACAAAAATAAAATTGGTTGTCAACACAGTGAATTTTTACTTAGTGTACACTAAGAAGAATTATTGAACTGAGAGAATAGTTATCTGGTTATTTCTTCAATGAAAGGAAAATATTTGTAAATCATAGAAAAAATGTCAAATATTTTTTTTCATCAAAAAATATATCCTAAATTATATACTCTGTCTTATTCTGATTATTGATAACTCGTGTTTATGACTAGTGTGTTTAATATTAATTTCGTTTACATTAGAGTTATTTTGCTATCAGAGCATAGAGATGATTTTTATTTTAAATTCCTGTCAATGCTTCCATTAACTATTTGCTGATACAAAGCGGCAAAAGCTGTGTTGCAAATTCATCGAACTTTCAACAAATCGAACGTCCATTGAGGTTGATGCCTGCAACGATGGGAGCGGCTCTAAAGTGATTTGTGTGCATTGAGCAATATCCAACTTTTTTTGGTCTTTGTCGGTTTTGTGTTTGAGACTTATGTGCTCATATGCATGTATGTTCCATGCGTCGAGCAGGCAGAATTTGCGGCTTAGCCTCAGACCCTGGCAGCAATGAATATTGGCCGTATTTGGGTTTTGCATGCCACACAATCAAAGGCAAAAAAGTTCACAGGGCTTCTCCACGTTGGCAAAGGAATAATTCTGCCAACACACACACAATTTTTTCGAGCTGCTCTCTCAACACATGCAAGACAGTCAGATAAGTAATCAGAAATGCCGCTGCGTCGACCCCCAATAAAAATTTCGTTTGCTGATGCGCAAGAAAGCGGAAATGAAACTCTTGCCAATTGAATTACGAGCATAAAAATGCCATTTATTGTTCTATACAAATACTACATACACATACTATTGAACACCATTTGGCAATATTCGTCATTTATAGATTTGGTTTCTTCGGTTTCAGAGATAGACAAATTCTAAATATTACTAAATAGGTAAAACAAGATTATAGATGTGACATGCATTTTTTCAAAGATACTCGAAACATTTGATTTTTAAATTTACTAGACTTTATACATGGATGTAGATAATAAAACTCAAACGAGTGTGTCAAATGTGGAAATTGTTAATTATAGGTCTGTTATCTATATGGTAGTTAAATAAATATAACAAGTACTCCTTATGAGTTCTGGTGTATTTTCAAATTGCAGCGGTTTCATTAGTTGACATGGTTATATAAACCCTATGTCTGTAGTTTTATTCATCTAAACTGCAATATGACGATTGGACTTTGCAAAGTACCACTATAGGAACAACAAATAGTAACTGACGTAAAAGAAATCGACATTTGGGTAAATATCCTCCACAAACTAGAGGAAATTGTAAAAATGAGTGTACCATTAACATATTGTTGACTTTTAATAGTACAAAATATATTAACAATTTGCCAGTCTACATTTTAATAGAGTTTAAAAACTTATAGCCCTACAGCCTAACATCTAATCAGAATCGCTGTTAGAGGAAATTTCCTGCACCTTTTCATTTTTCTCATTTGAAGGTTCATTTTCAGTATCATTTTCATCATCACTCAATTCATCCATTGGGGCCGTTTTTAGCCGTGCTATCAGCTCCTTGGCAGGATTAAATATGCCATTCGTTTGCTGCGTGCAAATAATGCAGCGCTGCGACTTTTTGTACTGAGCCAATGCACATTTCTCGCAGAAGTAATGCTTGCACCTGAGAAGCGTTAATTAAATAGATTATTATTGCACTGACGGATTGATACCAGAAGTTTACTCACTTTGTGACCACGGGATTAACAAAGCTCTGTCGGCATATGTGACACTTGAACGGTAAGGATTCCTCGTCCGAGTGAATCTCGTATTTCTGCTCATCCCCATCCGAGTCACAATCGCCGCGCCGTTCGGCCTGATGGTCATTTTCCAACTGCCAGCCAGCCTTATAATCGCTACGATCGTGCAGGAACTTGCAGCTGTCACCAAAACCACAATAGCCCGTCTCCTTGTAATCCTTGCAAATATCAGGCTGATAATCCCAGCGTACTGTGGCACGCAAGTGAGCTGGTGCCCGAATTGGTCCACTACGCACCATGCCCGAGCTGGCGTTGCCCGCCGCCGTGTCCTTCTTCTTATAGTACTGAGCATAGTTGTTAATGCCCCGATACAGTTTATCGTCCGCCTTGCCTTCAAGCTCCTCATTGATTTTGAGAGAGCGCGCATGGATTGCCTGGGCATCGCGATCCAGTTCTGTGTCTACCTCATTAACACTAGTCGCGCCCTGATCTTGCGGCCCGCTTGGAATCGCCTCGCGTTTTGATTTATACGCCACGCCTACGTCATCGTTTTCGCCGCCAGATTCAGCTCCGCTGCCTGATGAATCGGCGGGTTTGGAGCCGGTATCTGGCTTTCGCTTGGCTGACGTTTTGGTACTCTGAAAGTTGGGATTGGTACGCTTCCGTCGGTTTGCGGCACGAGCTAAGGAACTGGTTTTATCCTCATCGCTGCTCTTCGCTTTTGAATTAAGATAATATTATAATATTACTACTTCATTTTTGCGCCAATTTTTATGTTTACCTGATTCGTTGCTGCTGCTGGTGCTAATTTTTTTCTTCCGCATGCCGGCACCCCGGTTAATATTGCGCTTTTTAAAGCCAAAAGTTGAAGTGCTTGGAGCATCTTCCGACATTATATTGCGACTAAATGTTTAATATAAACGAAATAAACAATACAGTTGGCGGTTTATTTACTTAGAATGAGCTATGCTAAAGTTCGGTGTTGGAAATGAACCCAAACAAGCATTTTACAGCACAGCTTCAGGGCTGCATTTCATTTGGTGGTTCTACTGCACTTAGCTCACTTGGCGAAGCCAATTTAATAATAATTTTGCAACATTCTTGATCCCTGGTACCGGTATAAGTTGAACTACTATTTAGTTCACTTCATTCTGCTTCTTTTTAAACACGAAAACTAAAAAATCAGCTTAAGTAAGTAAATTCTTTCAACTATTGGCCAGCTCTACTAATTGTTAAAACTGCAGAACATGCAGCTGGAACTTGTGTCAACTACAAAATGCTTTGAGGGCGAGCAGCGTGTTTACAAACATCGCTCCGAAGTCTTGGATTGCGATATGACCTTTGGTGTTTTTCTGCCTTCGGAGGCTGTCGAGGATAAAACCGAATGCCCGGTTCTCTACTTTCTGAGCGGATTGTCGTGCACCCACGAGAACTTTGTACAGAAGAGCGGCTTCCAGCAGACCGCAGCCAAACATGGACTCATCGTGATAAATCCCGATACATCGCCTCGTGGTGTGGAGCTGCCCGGTCAGGATGATGCCTATGACTTTGGCAGCGGCGCTGGCTTCTATGTTGATGCTACCGAGAAACCGTGGTCAAAGCACTACAAGATGTACAGCTATGTTACCCAGGAACTGCCCGAACTGATCAATGCAAATCTTCCCACATTGCCAGGCAAGCGAGGAATCTTTGGCCATAGCATGGGCGGACATGGTGCATTGATTTGTGCCTTAAAGAATCCCGGGCTCTATCAATCTATCTCAGCGTTTGCACCAATTGCAAATCCTTCGGAATGCCCTTGGGGACAGAAGGCCTTTACCGGCTATTTGGGTGCCAATACGGCCGACTGGGAACTGTGGGATGCCACCAGCCTGGTATCCAAATATGCCAGCACACCGCAGGAGCTGTTTATCGACCAGGGATCCGCAGACAACTTTCTGACCGGCAAACAACTCTTGCCAGAGAAACTGTTGGCGGCTGCTGATAGCAACGATCACATTCAGACCATATTTAAGCAGCGCGAGGGATACGATCACAGCTACTTCTACATAGCTACGTTCGTTGCCGAACACATCGCATACCATGCCAAGTTGCTAAAGGCCTGAACTAAAAAATCGAAGTTGTCACGTGTTGCGTCTTGCATGTTGCATGTCAGCCATATCTACACTTAATTATAAACGCAAATAAAATTTGTACATTTTAACATATTTCTCTATTGATTTAATGACATGCTGCAGAATCTGACAAACGCTTATTCGTCAACATCATTTCGCAACTCTTTGTAAAGCATATGTTGTTGCTGCAGCCCTTAAAAGATATCTTATAAATGAACTTAAATTGCAGTCTAGTTGTCGGTTAGCTAAATCTATTTTGCTAGTTTATACCATATTGTCCGAAAATTGTTTTGTAACTATATGAACGTTAAAAATATAATTTTCTACCATCATATTTATTCTTATTTAAAGCGATAAGCACAGTGTTAACGATAATATGCTCATCATACAATAATGATCAAAACTATGGTTGTGCATATTTTACTAGAGAAAATATTTCCCCCCTCTTGCAAATTAGAATCAATTCGTCTAATTGATCAGATTTGTAATGCAGTCAGCTCTTAGTCGATACAAAATATAAAAAAACCATTATTTATTAAGTCACAAATATTGTGTACTTATAATTTTATTTGAGTTCAATAACAAATGCATATTTTTATTTTTTTTTTAAATTATATCGATTATTCTTTCCAAAATCAACAATAAAAACATATATATATATTTATATATATAGTAGATGCCTCTTTGGGAGTTATGATAGAAATACATACCGTCGTTTCAAGCCTCACTGTCCACCACTTTGAACAATGTAAACAAACATCAAACATCGATCAATTGTGTGATCAAAAATCATCTGAAACATTTCAGAACCCAAATAAATTAGTAATTTTTTTTGCAACTTTTAAATATACACCAACAAAAAAAAAACAAACGAAAACAAAGCCTTGAAACACACTTGATGCCTGCAGCTCATCAGGAGATCCTTCCATGAGGACAATTTATATATGTGTGTATATATATTGGGGGAAATCCGTTAGATTTCGAGTATCCTTTTTAATTGAGGCCGCAGCTGAAAGAGTGGGACAACAAGATGATCATAGACTCAATTGGAACTTTTTTTCAACCTTCGATCGAACCCACCTTGAAGTGTTCTCATGTGCGAGCTGGATCCAAAAAAGAACCCAACGCGCTTCTCCAAATTGGCCTGAAATTCTGAAATTATGAAGCAAAATTTATACATAGATGACATAGGCGGGTTTTCTATCATAAACTCTCCACGGGCTATAAACTAATTTGATTCATTAAACGCGTCATAATGGAAAGAATTGTATCGATTCACAGAATAAAGAAGTGTGTGCCTTAATCTTAGGTAATACTTAATAAAAACATTAATATTAGTTAATATACAGTTTGTTTTATAAACTTGCAAGATATTCGTCGCCTGTGGCGTCGATCAAGAAATCCTCATCTTGCAGCAGTTGCGTGGGTGGAGTGCGACTGGGACTCCATTCGTAGTTGGGGCTCCAATCGAGTTGCGAAAACTTATTGAAGTAGCTGTGCTCGTCAATAATGTCCAAGGGCTGCAAAGGAAGCTGGTCCAGAACGTTCTCATGCGTCGCTGACGAAGTCTGACAATCTGTTAATAAATCATCGATAAAATCATTCCATGAACTTGTTGGCGTCTCATTTATAAACTGCTCTTCGGCTACACTACCATTGTTCTTCTCGGCACTCCTCAGCATCGTCTCCATTGGATTCGGCTCGTAGCTGCTGCTGCTCGAATATGTTGAGATTATGGAGCCCTCGGGTGAAGTGGCTCTGTTGTCTGGTGACGAAATATGCACGCTTTTGCGCTCTTTGTAATGTGTCCTTCCCAGAGTGTCCTTAAGATATGTGCACTCCCTTTCAAGCTTTTGTGTTATCTTTAACTGCTTCTTTAGCGCTTTCAGCAGGGATTTGTTGGCGCTGCGCGTCTCGTGCAGCTCCCTTTCCACGGACTCCATGTACGCCTTCTTCTTGCGGCGATTCTCCCGGGCGAGCAACGCATTCCGATTGTAAACGTTGGGATCGGGGCGCCTTGTTGGCAGTCGAGCTGCTGTTCCCGCCGACTTTCGTTTTCCGCTCGTGCTGCTTTCTGCATCTTTGGCAAGTCCAGGAGATGGGAGATGGAAGTCGCTGTCGTTGTCGGAGCTGCTTAGATCAACACTCGACGATTTGCATTGGTATTGAGCGACCAATTTCATAAATTCCTCCATTTTTCGAATTTTGCAAGCAGTTAAAATGTTTACTAAAATGTGCTCTGTTTCTCGGATAGACCCTTTCTTGTACTTTACCTTTTCAACATTAAAAATTAGCTCTATAAAAATATGGATTTATTTTTTTTATCAAAGTAAAAATAACCTTCCCTATTGTGAAATTGCAAACGTTGTGAGAGAAAAATGACGCATCATTTTTGTGAAAACTAGGGACGTAACAAAATATCGTATTGCCGATATATCGCACATTTTATGATCGATAATCGAAATTAAAATCAATTGGTAAGCTAAGTTATTCACATTCTTAAGATATTTTATAGTTACTATTTACACCTTTACATTTTTCATATGATTTTAAATATTCTTTTAACTTGTTAAAAAAATCATTATATAGCGAGGAAACTATCAAGTTTTGAATACAATAATATGATTAAGCTTCTCGTCTTAAATATTATATGCCTCATACCATTTTAAAAAAGTATGATTCAGTGTTCCCACGTAACAAATGTGAAAATTAGACTATTCGATAAAAAAAACAAAAAGGATAAACCAGATTAATTATTATAGATAATGTAAAGTGGTTCAATCCACCGTTTATTAGAATCGTGACAGCTCTAAGGTTAAACATACATTTTTTTAAATATAATAATAAATATATATAATTAGCGCCTAAAACAAAACAAAACAAATGTAAATTGAAAGAGAATACATTTTTTCCATGCCATTGCTTTAATTGTATCAACAATTTTTCACATTAAAGTTTAAATATCATGTATTATGACTCTTAATTGTCAATATATGCAAAGTTTTAATAAGTGGCTTGACATCACTCATCATAAACTGTTATTGTCACAAACAACACCATTAAATTAGAGCAATAAAGACTAACCCGAAGTGAGTAAATAATGTCACGTGAACTAGATTTGAGGAGAATATTTCCGTTAGTTGCACACAATGCGCATGCAAATGTGTGTAAAGATTTTAACATTTTTTTCTTTCATTTCGAGTGAAGCATAGGAACCCTAACGATAATGGAACAGTGGGGCAAAATCAATTATGTATTATTAAAATTAAAAAAAAAAGAAAAGTTAACTACTATCAATAAAGAGTGGTTCGAGAAAACAATTAAAAAAAACAATATGAAAAGCCTTAATTTGTTCTAATTGGATCACTAAGTGCATAAATACGTGATCCACCCACATCTACGGACTAAGGGGCAAATGTCAGCAATAATTTGAGGCGGGCCTGTCAAATGCCGCCCATTTCAATTTCCCGACTTGCGATTGTATATGCTTATCAACTGGCTACTGTACTGTCTGCTGTCGGTCTTCCCGTCATTGCCATTTTTAAATGCACTTAAAACTCACGTATACTTTTTTAATACACCCAATTTAACAGTGGTTTGAGTCATTTCCATCAGCACAATAAATAAATTTATAGTCTACATCACATGTATGTATGTATTATTTGCGTGTCTATTGTTAAATGCGAGCTTGACATGTATATAAAGGTGATAAATCTCACTGGAACTCAGTTCAGTTCTAGCTCGTCTCAAAGCCGGTTTACGCGAAATTTTCTGTTTTTTGTTTGCCACTTTTTTTCTTGGAATATTGGAAATTAAAATGCGTTTCGCTCTGCTTACCATTATCGGTAAATAAATATATATTTGCGGACTGGAATAAGTTAATGCTTAATATGGATAAAAACAGAAGAAAAAAATTGGTCTAGTCAAAATATAATACAATTAAAATACAATACCTAAGACTGCGGTATATTATTTATATATGTTCATACATTGCCTATATGTACAAAAATTTTACTTACACTTTTGATAACCAAACCATTTTTAATAAATATAATTATCATGCACTGACCTAGCTGACAGTTTTCCAGATAAGGAAAAATACAGTTTAAATGAGTTTGAGTAAACTGAAAGAACTGTTTATTTCTCGTAGCTCTCTGTCTCTTGGCATTTGCCGTTGGCAGCCCCGCCAAGGATACGAAGAAACAGGCCGACAGCTGTTCACGGAACTGCGGCGATGATTATTCACCTGTCTGCGCCAAGGCCAAAAACAGCAGCAAGGAGCGTCTGATCACTTTTGGCAGCCAGTGTGTCATGTCCAACTACAATTGCCAGCATGCCGATGATCGTAAGCATTGTGCCCAACATTTGATTTTAATGGATGCAATAAATAATTATTTACACTTGCTTCCAGCATTTGAAGTCAAATCAAATGGCGAGTGCGGCGGCGGGGTCAGTGTACGTCTCTCTTAAGCATCTTTAAGATTCAACAGGACAAAGACATTCTTTACAATATACCATTTGCAACATGTAACACTATTTAACAAATAAAGCGGTTTTATATTCACGATCGATAAACAGTTTATTTAATATTCAAACATTAGGTGTATAAACTATAAGCTGTTGCTTTGCATAACTTTAAATTTTAAATGGCTTCCACACAAATTGTTAGTTGGAAGCTTACAAATGGCTGCCCTCTCACTAACATACACACACACACACACTCATACATTAACATTCATTCACGCACGCATCGCTTAGATTAGTTCAGTTCCTTCCATTCCTCATTATTAACCCACACTCCACACCCTGTAATATTTCAGGTTATTATTAATTTGCGTATTTACACATGTTATTACACATACTTACGAAGCCAATATATAATTTGTATGTACGTATGTAAATTGTTATCAGAGTAGTATACATATTTATATAATTTGCTGTTTATGGCGATCTACTGCGCCACCTTCTTTTGCTGCTTGACCTTATAGTCGGCCAAAGCAGCCTTGATGGCATCCTCGGCCAGCATGGAGCAATGCAATTTGACGGGAGGCAAGCATAGCTCCTTGGCAATATCCGTGTTCTTCAACTTGCCCGCCTCATCAATGGATTTGCCCTTAACCCACTCCGTGGCCAACGAGCTGCTTGCAATTGCCGAGCCGCAGCCAAAGGTTTTGAATTTGGCATCGATGATCTTGCCATTTTCGTCCACCTTGATTTGCAGTTTCATCACATCGCCGCAGGCAGGTGCTCCAACCAATCCGGTGCCCACGCTGACATCCTTCTTATCCAACGAGCCCACGTTGCGGGGATTCTCGTAGTGCTCGACGACCTGTCAAAAAAAAGAAGTTAAATTTCTGCTGAACGTATTTCATAACTTTAAATTGTCAATAATCGATGAAAATGCATTCTTGTATAGTATACATATAAGATATTACGAAAGAACTTTTATAAGTTACGTTTTGAAACTTACATTTTCATGGTATAATGCCGCTGGCACGCTCTGTACTCGGCGCAGCTGCGCTTGAAGGAGTCGGGAGGAGTTACGGATCATAGACATACTTGTTTCAAGAGTGTACTTGCTGCAAAACAATTGATTATTATCTGATTTGTTGTGAAATACAGCAGACTGGCCAGAAGAATGAGAGAAGGGTCGAAAATAAACACACGGTTTACTGCGTAGTTTTAATCGAACTAGTTCCAGTGTGAACCCTCTTATTTGAATAGAACCTGTTCAAAGAAGCTTTCCCAATCCCAGTAAGAAAAATAGATTAACATTTTTTTTATGAGCATTTATACTTAAATGAATATTTCTATACATGTTAGTCATATCTGAATTTGGTATTTACTTTCAAGTTTAATATAGTCTTCCTTTGATGCATTTCTCTATAGATAGACCTTGCGTGCTCGTGACACGACTTGCAAACAATTCATATGTATTCTAATAATTTATAAGCATTTCAGACAAATAAGAATGAGTGTTTATTTTTCAATACGCACATAATTTATTGGAAAAAATAAAATGCTTGATTTTACATTGAATTTAGCATTAATTTGTTTATTATTATATATGTAGCACTATCATTATATATATGTATTTATGTATCTCTGCACTGCTCCATCCACAAATATAGTGTTGATATCGACTTAATTAAATGTACAAAAAAAATATTATGTGTGTATGTTATCGGTTTTTGTTGGTTGCCTGCATTCATTGCTTGTTGGTGGGTGGGTTGGTTTGATGCGAAGGACGTATCCACTCCACCCACTTCCCCCCAGAAATTAGCTACCGCCCAGTGAGTAGAATTTTTCGAGCAACACTTTTCAGTCTTCGACAGCGTATTTCTGGGTCCATTCGCGAGCATTGCGTATGGCCTCCGCCTCGTTGACCTTCCACAGCTCGGCGACATCATTAGCCAGCGGATCATCTGGATTTGGTGCACTGAGCAGCGCCTGAATCGAGAGCAAAATGGTGCGAATTTGCAGTGCCGGACTCCACTTGTCCTTGAGCACATCCAGACAGATGCGACCGAGACGATCGATGTTCGGATGATAGATCTTTGTAATGAAGCGCACCTTGGGCGCCGACATGGGATAGTCTTCGGGAAGGAAGAGCTCCAGCTTGAAGACGCCGCCCTCGAAGGGGGAATCGTTTGGACCGGCAACGACTACGTGAAAATAACGCGCGTTATTCTCATCCGGAATCGCATTGATGCCGGGAACCGGCTCCTGCATTAGACGCTGCGTCTCCTTGATAATGCGACGTGGCAGACTGGACATGTTTTTTTGGTTCTCTTCTCTTCACTTTTTTTTGTCACAAGTTGTTGTTTTTGCTGCTGCTTCTTCTCTCTGCGGCTGGTTGCTGCTCAATGGTTGAAAGAAAGCAATAATATACGCTCAAAAGTGAACTGGATTGCACCCGCTTATCGCTGTTCTATTGAAATGGACATTTAAATATTGCTATAATATTTTTTTTAATGTCTTCGACCGTTTTTATAAAAGCAAATTAGCCTGTGTCCCTAAAACTTGAACAAAAAAACTAGTTCACCAAATGGAATCGAATTGCACAACAGCTGTGAGATCAACCACTAGTGTTGGAAAGTGTGTCTCGTATCAGACTGCATCAATCTGCAATCTGTTCACACGTTTCAACATTCATTCATTCAATAAGCCATCCAGTTGATTTGTCTGAGCGTGTACTGATTGCCCATGTCAAACTGCCAGCAAAAATAGCAATAAAGGGCTGACGACTCCCTACTTTCAAAAAGCTGAATAATTACCACTCACACAACTCAGACAACAATAACAACATGACGTCACGGAAGCGAAGCGGCAGTGGCTCAACGAAACGCCCCAAGGAAAAGGTTTGCACTAGTTTCTTTTCTTCCTTATTTTAACCCAGATGAGCTTTAATTTGGGTGCATTTTTAATCTGCTTAAGGTTGTTTACATATATGAGCTGCTGTGCCGTGGCGAGGATCCCAGCGCAGATAGCCCAGAGTTTTGGAACGAGTTCTTCTTACTGCAACCCAATTTTGAATCACTCGAGGATCAGATCAGTAAACTGAACAGCGAACAGCTGCAATTGGTGAAACCGAACTTGAATACCCTATTCCAGAAATGCATCGAAATGCTAGACACTGCAAAGGGTAAGTGAATCCAGTTGTCGCCTATTCAGCTATCTTAATTGTATACTCCACCGAACGTAGAGGATCATCCAAAGCGTTTGTGCAACAGCTTGCAGACATTATGCTCGCTATTTTACGGCATATTTAAGAAGTGCAACACGGATGCCAGCTTAAGCCTACTGAACGAGATATTTGCTCACGAGACAATGGACGATTGGCTGAAGCTGCTGATGAAGCACTGCAATTGCATTCTGTTGGGCGATGTCACCGAAAATGCCCGATTCATGTGCCTGAAACTGTTACTGGTCGTGGTGACTGGCACTGATGTGGGGCAGAATATGCTCTTAGAGTACCTGATGATGCACAGCCTGTTCGATGCCCTTGTGCGCCTTCTCAGCGATCCCACATTTCGGGCCCAGCATGGACACGATATCGTCATACTGCTGACCATTCTGGTCAACTATCGCAAGCACGAGGCCACCAATCCCTACGTGGTGCAGCTCTCCATTCTCGCCGATGAGCTGGCATTGAATGGGTAACTATATTTAACTATCTTTGTGCGATAAGATATAACTATAAACTTTTTATCGTTGTGTCTTTCAGATATGGCCAAATGATTTCGCAGTCGCTGATTGATTTTTGCCGCCAGTACATGCAGAGTTTGAACAATGTACAATCGTCGTCGTGGTTCTCCTCGCTCTCGAATATGGTGGGCAACATGTTTGTCTCGGATGAGGGCTGTGAGCGTGTCCAACAGATTAAGGCCAACAATGGCCTGCTGCTGGCCCTCTATGAGGCAGTGCACCTGAATCGCAATTTCATAACTACGCTGGCGCACACCCAGGCGGAGTCAAGTGCACCGCCATCGCCTAGCAACACATTGAGTCTGACACAACCGGCGCCTAATCTGGCCAATGCGCCAATCATCGACATGACCCAGTATCCCACAAATCTTCTCGTCGCCGTCTTTCAATATTGGTTAGCTTCACTTATTATTATAATTTTGCCATTGATTGTTTCTGATCTCTGTCTCTCTTCTTCAGTTCGATTGTCATGCAGGACAATAAAAATGAATCGAGCATTGCCAACTTGAAGTTGTGCTTCCTGATACTCACCTGCATATCGGAGGATCAGTATGCCAACTCAATGATGCACGATAACAATTTGACGTTCAAGGTGATGCTGCACCGTGCACAAATGCGCCATCGCAAACTCAACGTGGATCGGGTGGGCAAATCGCAGCCGTTGGCTGCCACTTTACTAGATCTGCTCGTGGAGTTCATTGTGTCGCATTTAATGAAAAAGTTTCCCATGGAGCTGTATCTCCTGTGCATTGGTGTCATTCATCGAATTGTGTGCTATCAGAAGCGCTGTCGCGTCCGCCTCAACTATCCGTGGAAGGAGCTGTGGTCGGCACTGATTGGTCTATTGCGCTTCCTGGTCAACCAGGAGCAGACGTTAGTCAAGAAGTGCAACATATTTCACTTGTCGCTGCAGGTGATCAACATATTTAATCTCTTCATTGCGTACGGCGACACATTCCTGGCCACAACAAATAGCTACGACGAGCTGTACTACGAGCTGAATCGCGAGGAAAAAGTATTCACCGAAATCCATGCCATGGGTATGCGAATTAATTTAAATTTATATAACTTAACTTAACCAATTAAATTGTGTCGTATTCTTTGCAGTTTTGCGATATACAACAATGCCGGATTGCGAGTTTAAGGATGATGTTATTAAACTATTGAATGCTCTTGTCAATATACTGGCAATTGTTAAGCACTTCCAGAATAAGATCAAGGAGTGGCTGGCCGAACAGGGCCTGTCGACGCCCACGGAGGAGCAGATTCTTGATGTGGTACGGAAGAATTATGACCTAACGCTCAAGCTGCAGGACTCGCTGGATCAATATGAACGCTATACTGAGGCGCCGTTACACAGCAGCTTCTTTCAGGCCATGGTCCGCGATGTGGTCAATGATACACGTAAACACATATACGGCTATGTTAAGGAGGCTGTTTCCGTTATACCAGAACAGGAGGTGCTGATGGCAACAACAGTTACCACAACCATAAGCACAACCACCAGCACCACCCCCTCAACACCGACGACTGCGCCATCCGCGTAGGAGCCAGCTGACACCAAGACTGTTACCAATTTAACTGGGGTTTAGTCATGTAATTCTACCCATAACTCTCCAATCCTACACTCGATGTTAATCTGCAAGATTAAAAGTGCTTTTGCCAGCTCTTGTTACATTGCGTTGTCAAGCAGTGCACTCATACCTAAATCTACATACATTATTATATAAATATATATATATATATATTTGTACGTATAAAATAAATACGTATATGCATACAGCGACTATTTATCACTATAAATGTATCTTAAATATATATTTCGCATATTTGTCTACATTTTCAATGATCGCGTTTTATAAATACCAAAAGGAGTGCTTGTTTTGGGATACTTGGATAACCCTATAATCCTGAATTGCACTTCAATCCAGTTATTCCTTTCAATTGAAGCTATCGCATTTTCTATCGTCGCCAATGTACCCCTTAAAGTATGCTTCAACATATTTCAGCAATCTAAATATGTTTTTTTCTGATCGCCATAAAAGTAGGCTTTAAATTCCGTTGTCCCAAACATTAATAATTAAGCAAAATGATGTTTATTTATTTTTTGATGCTCCTTTATTAATTCCCAAGCTTTCTAAGTGTATATCATTCGTTTCTAATACAAAAATGTGAATATTTGTATATGTATATATAGATATATACTAATTTTGTTGGCTATACTTTTTATGTAGTTAATATAAAATGTATTTTATATATATATAACTTTTGTATACAAAAAATATGCATACTATTAAAATTTGCAATGCAATAAAATGGGTCACATATAAGAAAAAACAGATTGCAAGTCGCTTAGAATTAAATATTTTCGATTTGAGTGCAATAATGTAAACTTTTGAAATACATACACAGTAATAAATGTAAATAAATTTTCTTTAAAATATACAAATTAGTGTTTTTTTTTTTTATCGAACTATATGCTAAAAATTTTATACAGATTATTTTTTGCTTTTGCTTAGTAAAATTGTAACTCGTTTATATCGCTTATAGTATTTTATATATATATTATACGACACTTGGTTCAGAAGCAAATCGATCACTTAAAGGCACAATTAACAAACAATATTAAGTTAAATAAATTTTATTATAAGCAATGCCTAAGTTGCTATTATTTGTTGCGCTCTTGTCGTGGAATTAATGTGGCTTAATGTAATGTAATTTAATGAAATTATTTACAATCGAGATTAAATGTTTATAATTCGGTTTCTATTCGGTCTAAAAGTGATCCACCTTGACGGACACTGTGTGTGCAGCCGCATTGCTGGGCAGATCAATGTTGTCCCATTCGGTGTGCAGGTTCTTCTCACTGTCGGTGGCCTTCAGCGCCAGACCCAGCGATGCGGTGCGTCCGGCACAGTGCGGTATATTGAGTGTAACGGGCACCAGAAACTCAAGGCCCTGCGGCCCGCACATGACGAGTGGCGATAACATCGTTTCACCTGGGAGGGAAATACATTTGGCATTGATTAGAACTTGTTTCTTGAAACTTGGCAGAAGATCTGATTTGCAACTAGATATGCGAGTGTTGGTGTGTGTGTGTATTTGTTTTTTTTTTTTTTCTTTTAGAATAGCAAAATCATAAGATTTTAAGTTACGGGCAGTGAAGAAGTGAGTGGATAATATATATATAGAGTGTAAATAGCATAACGATTCGGCATTCAAATATATAGTTGTGGTAGATAGTTGCAGTAAAAAAAAAATACTGGTAATAGATAGTCATAATAATAATAATAAGAAACAAACTGTTGCCTAAGAAGTGGAAATAGTATAGGTACGCTTCCAAGATAATGCAGTTAAGTGCCCAAACATCTCTGAAGAGTTCTAATTTTGATCATAAATTTTAATTACAGTATTTGTGACTGTTTCTAAATTTTGAGGAACTAAACGATTATTTTCCTTTTTAAGTTTAGAAATTATTAAATTATAAACTGTTTGAAATAGCAGATTATAATTATTTTCAAGTTTTTTTTTTCATGTAATTATAATAAGATTTAAATAACTGCTTTGTGATTGAAGCTAATTATAATTATTGTATTTAGAAATCTTTGTCGGTAGGCAAAATTTTCAACTTTCATATTTAAATTACTTTATTTATTAAAAAAAAAAGAAAATGAAATGACATATTTAATATTAATTAAATTTTTGTATTATGTGATGAAAGTCTTTGCTTGTTTGGTCTGTAAAAATGTTTACCATAAAAATATTTGTTTCAGCTATGTGAGGCAATTTCAATTTTGTTGATATATAGAAATATTATTGATAAGCAAGTGAAAGTGAGAAAATGTTAGTTATTAAATGAATTCTATCACCAACTACAAATTAAACGAGATAAAAAACATGCAAGACTAACTAAAAAATAAAAACCAACTGTTAGATTTACATTAATAATAAAAAATGGTTTCTAAATTAATAGTAAAAAAGAAGAATATAAATATATTAACAAAAATCCATAAAATCCAAAAATATATAAATATATACAGATTGCAAGCAAAAATAGAAAATAGATATTTATATTTAGAAGAATGTGAATTTGCTTTAGTATAAATATTAAATATTTGTTTTGCTTTGGTTTTTTTTTTTTTTTTTATATTTGCTGTTGTTGTTGTTGCAGTTGTTGTTGTTGCTGCTGCAGCTTGCAAGAGGTGGGTGAAGGTGGGTGAAGGTACAAACAACACAATACGAGCATTCATTACGAGCAAATACTGGACTAGTGAGTAGACTAGAGGAGTTAGTTAGACCAACCATTTTCCATGTCGAGCGGTGGTCCACCAACTGCTTGTCCCATGCGCGGATCGCTGACCGTAAAGTAGATCTCCTGGCGCACACCCGATGGAATGGCGCCCGGCGGTATCTGCAGCGAGACGTGCCACAGCTTGTCGGCCAGAGTGCCACCGCCAGAGTCAAAGAAGCCACGCGTCGTGCTCGGCTCACGTGGCAAGCTGGGAAATGGACCAGTAGCAGTAGCACCTGCAGCTGCCGACGAAGGAGCAGCTACTGGCGGACTACTAACTGGACCCGCAATGGGCAGCGACATGTTGCTGCTGAATGGGGTGCTTGTGGCATTGGGCGGACCCACCGGCAGACTGGCCTGCGAGGTGTACTGCGTCTCAATGGAGGTGCAACTGTTGGCAATGGGTGCCGTCGGCGGCGGCCCTGTTCGCTTCAGTATGTTGGATATATGAAAGGGTGCACGTAGAGCACGTGGCGAAGCGGTCGCGGAGGATGAGCTGGCCGGAGTGACTGGCTCTGCATTGGGTGTCTGTGGCAATGGGCTAATCTGATCGGTGGCCTCGAAGACATCGTCGGATATGTTTTGTGTCTCACTAGCCAACATGGCCTCATTGTGCTGCTGATGATTCTCAATCGTAGTCGGTTGCTCTGCTGGCTCTGCAGAACTATCAGCCTCCTCATCCTGTTGCTGAGCCGTCTGCTGCTCGGCATCCTCATCGATTTCAGCCTGCACCAGTGGCGCTTGGCCTGCCTTGGCGGCCATCAGTGTTGTATTCTCGATGACCGTATCTGAGGACTTCTGCAGATCCGAACGGCTCAGCGTGCTATCCAAGGCATCCTCCGGCTGCACACTATTGATCTCCACCTGCACCTGCTCCGTTTTGCACACCTTCTCCTTTTTCTCGTCCGTCTCGTTCTCGCGCGACTGCAGAATGCTCTCCTCGCGCGTCTCATAGATGGGCGCCGGACGACCCATGTCCCGCTTGGACACATATATCGGCTCTGCCATGCTGTCGAGTGCCTCGCGTCGCGTCTGATAGATCTGATCCCGGAGCTGTGAGCGAGTTGCCTCGCGTCGCGTCGGATAGTTGCCGCCATCGGAGCGTTCGGAGCGCTCCTCGGAACGATCATCGGACTGACTGCTGCTCTGCGCACTGAGCTCCCGTTCCATGTCCCGCTTGCCCTGAATGATGCGCTCCTGCATCTCGCGCTTGGACTGATACAAATGATTCCGCTGCATCTCGCGTTGCATTTCGCGACGCGACTGATACATTGGCTCCATTGGCGCCTCCCCGCCGCCCTGCTCGTTGGCAGCGCCGGGGTAGAAGCGCCGGCGAGTCATCACCTCCGAGTTGGGCGCACGTCGCTGCTGCTCCATATAGGCACCCTGGCGTGTCTGGTAAATCTCCTGTTGCTGCGACGCATGCTGCTGCATCGGCATCTGTCGTCTGCCAGGTGCGGCTGCACCACGATCAGCTGTTGTGGTGCTATGGCGTCGCACAATGCGTCGTCCGCCATTGTGTCCGCTCTTTGCTGCCGCCTCCGCCTCGGCCTGGCGCCGTTCCAAATCGATGCAGGCGCGATTCGCATAGAGATCATATTGATCACATCCTGCATAGCCGTTATTCTGTGGTCGTGGTTGAGTGCCACCAATGTTGCCATAGATATCCTCACTCTCCAGATTCTGATACGTGCTGTTCATCATCATCTCCAGCTGCTGCTGCTGCTGCTGCTGTGGATAAGGACCACGATAGTATGGATCACCAGGTGGCGGCAATGGCGGACGTTCGTCATAGCCTGCGGCATAGGTGGGATACTCGTCCGGATAGTAAGGCCGTTGGACGCCGCGCTCCAGCATCGATTGCTGGCGGCGCACACCCTTCGGCTTACGTTCCGGCTCCACCATGCTGTTCATGCGGCGCAGCGGTCGTGTGGTTTTCATTATAGCATTCTTCAGGGCTGCCAGTGGACTCTTTAGCACCGACTTCTTCTTTGTCTTGTGTGGGGGCAGTGGTGGCGGCACAGGTGGCATCTCTATGCCATGCTCATCATAGTACAGCTCCTGCGGATGCAACGGATGCTGCTGCAGCTGCTGATCGTGCTGCTCGTGGCGTCTATAGCCACGACTGCCTGTTCCATAGTGACTGTAGTAGTTGGGATCCTGCACATGCGGTGGACGCTCATTGGGATAACGTGGCGCTGAACGCGAACGTTGCATTTGCTGGGGATGTGGATGGGGAGGGGGATGCTGATAGGGATGTGGGTGTTGTTGCTGATGATGACCAGGTGGTGCCACGGGTGGTGGCATGGCATAATATTCATCGTAGCATCGCGCATCGTACGGCTCCATTTCGCTAAAGTTTTGGAATTTTATATGTTTTTTTGTTTTGAGTGGATTTTTTTTTTTTGGAGTTTGGCAGAAAGTTTTTGTTGTGCTGCTAAAAACACGCTTTGGGGAAAACAATACAAATTGGAACGAGATAAAAATCCTAACGAATGCGGCTCAAGTTGAAATTTCTACTTTCATAATAACCCAAAAACTAACTTTAGGAATTAAAGAATTTAAATGAATTCCGTTTGGCAATTTGAAGCAATATTAAAGTGAAATTTTGTTCTATTTTCTTCTAATATTATTTCATTTTTATGTTTCTAATTCAATTCAATATTAATAATTTTTAAAATTTTTAGTTATTCGGTATTAAATAACATAACTTTTGAAATTCCAAATATTAGTTTAGTTCCCACCAAACTTTTGCCATTTTGGCTTTAATCTTTTCAAAATAATATAATTTGAACAGGACAGAAAAATTATGAAATGAGATTTCCAACTTGAACCGCAATCTTTGCAAATCCCTTTTTTTTTATCTGTTTCGCGAATATCTGCAAATCCTTCGCAAAAACACACAAGCGCATATCAAAATTTTTTGTATAAATAAGTCAAATAAATACTTGATTGATTTTGCAAAATAACCAAATTGCAGAGATGTAATTAAACAACAAAATGAAAAAAAAAAATACCATTTACCATGTTTAAGTATTTAATTGAAGCAACATTTATGAGAATACTAAATTTTAATTAGTTGTTTTTTTTTTGTTGGGTGTTAGTTTTAAGCGTAATCATAATTATATTGTTGTTTATTGTTTTTTTTTTTTTTTACCCAAAACCATCGATTCAAATACACAAAAGTATTGAAACTCTAATTGAAGAAAATAGTTCAGAAATGGAAAAAATGCTCGAGGCAAAGATTATGTAAAGTGTGTGTAGAAATTCTAGAATAATAAAGAAACTAATGTAGAACTGTTTATGGCAAAACAAAGTTAACCCGAAAAATGTTTTATTTTCGTTATTTATTTTAATATATTTTTTTTAAAATTTTTTTTTTATCAGCGCGAAGCGTTTGAAATGGCTTTTTGTTTTCAGCTTGCAAATATGTTAAGCATTTTGGTTAATAATTTTGGTTATTGCAAAATACAATAATTATTTATGCGTCTCTAATTTAAATCAAAAAATTTTGTATCTTTTGATTTATTTATTTTTTATGTTTTTTTTTTTTTGTGCGTTTTGTGAAAAGGTTGCGACAAAATTTCCAATTGTATTTAAACATTATAATGACCAGCAACCGTATGAATATGAATATATATACGTGGCAGAATGTGAGCTTTGATTGAACGACTGACTGATTGAACTGGATTGAACTGATTGAACTGGATTGAACTGATTGACTGATTGCTTGTTCTTGTAAAATTGTAAATTACACAAAAATGGCATATAACAAAAATAAAAACATTTTTCGTTAACAGAAATGTGGAGCTTGGACAGAGAGTACAGAGATTATGGAGTTTGTGTGTTTGTTGTGGTGTGGTGTGGTGTAGAGATGTGTGTGTGTGTTTTAGAGTCTCAAGTCTCAATAAGTTTTTTTTCAGACACACAACCAATCACACACACACACACACGCACATACAGACACGTGTAAACACACTCACTCACAGCTGGCTAAACTGTTGAAATTCTCAATCTATTTGTGGATCGGTTTCTTTTTTTTGATAATTTTGTTGGGAAGGTTGGCGAATGGAAACAATGAATTGGTTGGTATGTGGGCCAATAATGGATGTGCACTTACCTCATGTTGTGATGGTGCCCCACAACGGCGCCGATCTGCGGCTTGCGATACAACTCAAAGGCGGAGCCGCGCTGCTCCCGACTGCCAGCCAGATCGAGTGCATGTCGCTCCGGTGTATGTGGTGGTAGATTACCTAAGGGTTAAACCAATAATGGGTCTTACTTAGTGTTCTAAACATGACATTTATAAATAATTAGAGGTACAATAAATTTGTATAATTAAATTTTTTTTCTCATTTCATTAATAAATTTAATTAAAAATTTTCAGCTGTTCTTCTTTTGTAGTTTGGGTTCAATGTGCAAATGATTTAAGTTATTTTTTACGCTTCATTAATTTTCCAACACCAACTTACCTATTGGCGGTGGCATGCCTCGATGTGGTGCTATGTAGGGTCCAGTGCCACTGCCACCATTATAGTGGTGACTGTTGCCATTGTAGCCATTAGCTTGATACTGCTGCTGCTGTTGCTGCTGCTGTTGTTGCTGCTGTTGTTGTTGCTGTTGCTGGGACGGAGCCTGGCCATAGGTGCCATTGCTGGCGACGTAGGTGGGCTGCTGCATGTGTCCGTTGCTGGGTTGGCCCTGATGCGGTGAGCCGGGCGCCGGCGTCTGTTGGCCATAATGATGATGCGAAGGCGTTGGCGGATAGTAGAAGCCATTGGGCGAACGCGGCGAGCCCGAGTCCTGCACAAGCAAAAAGGTAATGAGTGGAAAAGTTCTGAGGTATTTTTGTATTTTATGTAATCTACTTACGCCATTCTCCCAGGGTGTGGTGCCACCGCTGCCGCTGCTGCCGCCGCTCTGCACGGGTGGTCGATAGTTCTTGGGCTTGGGCGGTGGCACCGGCTTGAAGGGACCGCTGCCATTGCTGCTGGGCGTCGCACTGCCATTCGTTGGGCCTCCACTTGGCGGCTGCTGACCGTGTAGATTCTTGGGCAACTTGCTGTAATCCGCTTGCGACACAGAATTGTTGCGGCTGCGATTTGTTGGTGACGTTTTTTGTTGTTGTGGTTTGCGGGGGGGGAGTGATGGGTGGTGGTGGTATTGGTGGCACATACAGGTGTTGTGAATCGTGTTCGAGTTCGTGTTTAGGTGTTTAGCGTATAAGACAAATATGATGAATCGTGTTGTTGTTGTTGTTGTTGTTGTTGATGGGCACAAAACATAAGCGAGAAAGAGAAAAAAAATTGGACATAATTATAGGACATGTGTGTGTGTGAGTGTGTGTGTGTGTGAAAATAAACTATGTACTTATGATTAGGTCTGATAAAAATATATATATCTACTACAATATCTTCAATGAGTAGAACACAACACAAGTTGATAATTTTAATACATTTAATTTATCGTTTATTGCACATTAAACACGGAGGATTTTTTGGGCTATTTTTCTTTATATACACTCTTTGTTATGAAAATGCAAGGTTTTTGAGGCAGTATATATATATATATATATATATATATATAAAAATAATTCTTTTTAAACATTAAACACATTTTATTATGTAATATGCCAAAATAATAGAATTACTTATCCAGCATCAACTAAAAATTGAATATGCTTTGGAGGACATTTGAATTCTGATTTATGCATATCAAAGAAAGAAAAAAATATGAAGGAATATTCACAAAATGGTTGACAATATTTAAAAAAGAGACTCGTCTGGAATAATGGGAATATGAAAATGAGTACAACTATTTATGGGTTCTTATTGGGTTAACATTTGCTGACATTTGGTGCAATATCGTATATAAGGTATAAAGATCGTTTAAGGTTTCGTTGTGGACACTTTAGACGAGCGTATCGTAGGCTGAGACAGTTGCTGGCAACATGGGCGACATATGGAGACGTGGCGCAGCAATGGGTCTGCGACACCAGTAGCCCAAGCCGGATGCAATTGCATCCTGGTTGCCCAGTCGCCCAGGCAGACCATTGAGCTGCAGCACTGTTGGCGGCCGGGTTCGTTGCAATGGGTATTTCAAATGCAAGTGTTGGGCATGGGGATGATGCAAATGGTAGCGTCTACTTGGACGACAACAATGGCAACAAGGTAGAAGGGACAAAATTGAAAAAGTAACAATCGATTTTGAGTTGCATATTTACGAAACGTTTGAAAATGCATGCGAAATGGTTGAAACACCAGGAAAAAAAAGAGAGAGTAAAAGTTGGTTTTATGGTTTCCACACATCTTGCAAAGGAGTCAAGAAAAACTCAGAAATTTGTACAGTTACTTTAAATTACCTATATTTGCCGTAATCGGTTTTGGTTTCCACAAGTGGCTTGCGCGGGCTGCTATCCAAGCCCAGATTCGAGGGCCGCTGTGGCGTGCCATTTCTTGGATCTGAAAAGTGATCATAAACAATTAATATTGCCAAGTTATAAACAGCCAAAACACTTACCAATATTACGGGACGCATTTAATTCGTTGTAGAGCGGTCTGCCGGGACTGCTTTGGCGATTCAGATCGTTGGCCGCCGCAAAGGCGCGATGCTCGTGCGGCACGGAGCGACCATAGTCATGGGACTGGCCAACAGGCGGCAAAGGACGACCACTAAAAGAATTATAAACAAATTAATGGGACATCAATTGCATGGAAAAAAGACGAACTTTTAATTTTAAATATAAAAAATAATAATTTGTTTATCGAATTTACGTGAAATTTAAAAATTTGAAGATAAATAATAAAAAAATGATTTAAATTTAATTAAATATTCTTTTTATATCTCCAATATTTCAGTAATTTTAATAAGTTTTTAATTGTGATAGAAATTATTAGTTTAAAGTTAAAATTTAATTTTAAATTGATTTATATTTATTATATTATATTTATGTTTATTATATTATTGTTTATATTTTTTTATATTATATTTATATTTATTATATTATATTTATATTTATTATATTATATTTATATTTATTATATTTTTAATTTTTATTTATAATTTAAAATTAATTTATTTATAAAAATATAATATTTAATTAGTCAAAACTCACCTGGCATTTGGCACTGATTTGAGATCATCGGGCGCATTTGGGCCCAATCGGCCTAGATTCTGCATGGCCAGCTGTGTGTTGTTGTACGAGTCGTAGCTGGAGACGCTGTCGTAGGTGGAGGCAGCTCCTCCATTGGCAATGGCATTGCCATTACCGTTAGTCTTGTGCTGAGCCGGGCTGCCCATGGCCGCATTCAGGCGCGCCTGACGGTCCAGTGAGGCCTGCTGCTGTTGCAACTGTTGCTGCTGCTGTTGCTGCTGACGATCGATGGTGTCGCCACCGGCACCGACCAACGCATTGCGCGTCACATACTCGGCCTGGACATCGTCCTGGAGCACAGCCTTGCCAAAGAGTCGCTCCTGAGCGCTGCGCCCCAGTGTGCCGCCGGAGCTGCCGTTGCGCGATGAGCTGCCCGAGGTGTTCAGTGGCAGATCACCTGGCTTCGATTGACGATCGATGCGTGGCGGCAAGTCCGGTGCATTAATGCCGTACAGAGATTGGGGGCGTGTCGCAATTGCTGAGGGATCACCTGATTGCTGCTGCTGTTGCTGCTGTTGCTGTGGCACATTGGTGCCGTAGATGCTATACTTGCTGGAGTCGAGGGTCTGGCGGCGATTCGGTGGCGGCTGCACGCCATGATCATAGGGTACCTGTTTTGGGTGCAACACATAGCGGATGTGATGTGAAAGGGGCAGCGAAATAGATTAGATTAGTACACATTGTGATTAACATGGCAAATGATGGATTATCTGTGTTTTTCGGCCGGAGTGTTCAGTTATTGGGCAGCATGCTCATTGAGTGGGGGTGATTGGAGAGTATCTGATTGTGGCCTCTTACCGTATATGGAGGTGGTAGTCCTTCACCAATTATGTCTCTATCCCTATCCAAGTTATCCTGGTTAGTGGCAATCGATGGATCTGAGCTCGCTTTAACCAATTGCGGCAAATTGCCAAGCGACAATGATGCGGATGGCCCGGGACTTAGCTCCAAGTCAGATTCGGGACTTGATGCATACGATAAACGGGATGTGGTCATGGGGAATAGGAAATCATCGGAGAGGGATTCGACGGGCTGGGGTTTTGTTTGTTTGTTTTTTAATGCGTTTTTGATTTTATTTATTTTTTTTAGCAGCAGAGGCAAATTAATTGAATTTATTTGTTATTAGCGATATTCCAATTTGGCGCGGGAGCAAAATTTTTAAATTGTAATCGGTTATCGGTTATCGGGAGAGAGCAACCAACGTGTTGTTTTTTTTTTTTTTGGTTTTTTTTTTTTTGTTGTTTGCAAGACAGCAACAAGAAACGTAAGTGAAACATAACAAATAAAAATATGATTGATAGGTTCGATTGAAATTCGTTCGAATGCCAAGCATATTGAATAAATAATAATGGTTTTTTTTTTTTTTTTTTTGGTATTTGTTGTTGTTGTTGGACGAACACAATTTTGTTGTTTTTGGTTTGTTTATATATATAAAATTTTTAGTTTTGGACGAGGACAATTTTTCGTTATTTGTTTTTTGATAATTATGGCGTGTTTGAGGATTTTAGGTAATTATTTGATAATTGTTGATTAATATGCATCGTGTTTTTGAACGGAATGATTAAGCAGGAAATGACCATGATGATGTATGGTAATTTTTTTTTTGTATTTTATGTTTTTTTTTTTTTGTATATATATATTTTTTTTTTTTTTGTTGTATGTAAATAAAAGAAACAAATGAAAACGATAAACATTTAGTTAGCAACTTGATATCAAATAGAATTTTTTTATGTTTTATTTTTGGTATAGCAAAAACAAATACTTCACTCTAGCTGCGCGAAAGTGAGGAATTCTTTTTTTGCAGTGTAGACTTACAAATAGATACGAGTTGATACGAGTAGAGATATGAGATATGTATTAATATTAACTATGTAAAGTGTAGGTATTAATATGTGAAGGGGTTGGTTAGAAAAGGGGGTGGGGGGACAGCACTCGTTGCTTTTGACTGGGGAGAGTAACGAGTAAAAGCTGAACGAGTAGCGAATGAATTTTGATTTTTTTTTCTACATGCTTGTTAACTAGACACACATAAATATGTACATAAAGAACACACAGCAAATTGGCATTATTTTTATATATTAATTTGATTCATGAAAAAAAAGAGCAACGACTACATGCAATTTGTTGAACTTGCAACTAAATTAACAACGATTCTCATGCAATGCACTCGCTGCTGTTGCGCCCCACATTGTTGTTGGAATCAGCATTGTTGTTGTTGTTGTTATTATTATTATTGTTGTGGTTGTTGCTGTTGCTGTTGCTGCTGTTGCCATTAGTCAGGTTATTCAAATTGGCAATCTGATTGGATAGATTATTAAAGGCCAAGTTAAAAGATCTATTTGCCGCTGTTGCAGTAACCCTGAAGCCCCCCTCATCCCCCGACCCATCATCATTGATCAAGGTGCCAGCCCTGCTGCTGATGCTGCTGTTGTTGTTGTTGTTGCTGTTGCTGTTGTTGTTATTGTTGCTGTTGCCATTGGTCAGCAAATCGCTGGTCGAGGCATAACTGCCATAGGCAGTGGACAATTTAGCACCCGGCAAACGCTGCTGTGGCTTGGCAATGGGTGTTGTTGTCGCCACCTGCTTGCCACCACCAGCCACAGCGGCAGATGACAGCTGTTTGACGCCGCCGGCCGACTCCATCAGCTTAACATTGCTGTTCTTCTCCTTGTCCTGCAGCAGATTCAGACTCGAATCGAAGACGTTCTTCTGCAACAGCTCGTGGTAGTAGTACGGCGTCGTTCGTCGCTCAATGGAGACGGCTCGACGACCCGCCGTTGCAGCCGGAGTGCCACGATAGCCACGCTCCGTCTGCAACCCATTCGCCGCAGATGGCGGCACATTGCTACTGTGCAAATAGAGATAGCTATTGCTCAGCAGATTGGGCTGTGAGCTGTGATACTGCGAGGTGGCATCATCGTCGCAAGCGACGCTATCGATTCCACAGCCGCCGTCGAGCAGATGGTTATTGCTGCCCGGCATGGAGGAGGCGGGCTTCAATATGGGCACCATATTAAAAGATTGCCGATTGCGCGATTGCATTTGCAATTGTTGCTGCTGTTGCTGCATTTGCTGTTGCTGCTGTTGCAATTGCTGTTGCTGCATTTGCTGCATTTGCTGTTGCTGTTGCTCTCGCTTATAGGGGCCGTTAGGCTCATAACGTATGGGCGGTGGGCGTGGCGGCGGTGTTAGCGTACTATCATTAAGGGGCATTAGCGAAAAGGAATTGCGTCGCAGACGCGTCGCATTGTAGCGCGGCACAGAGACGGACGTGGGACGGCAACAGGACAACTTGCAGGGTTGTGCTATGTAAGGTGGGAATAGCATTTCGGTTGGGGATTCGGGAAGCTGCTTCCCATTTAATATGAGTTAATAATTAAGTTATATGTATGTATGTATGTGTGTGTGTGTGTGGTGTGTGTTTCAAGAGGGGGAAAAAAGGTTAGAAAATAAAATTAGAATATTGACCATAACCAGAGTTTTGTAGACTAAGAATTAAAATGTTACTTTTAAATGAAGCATTTGTTAAAGAAGTGTTCAAGTTCAATGTTAGATTCAGGTTTAAAAGTGGAGGTTTTTTTTAAAAAAAAGTGTAGATCGGAAATTATTAACTTTGTCGAGTAGAACCTTCTCGTATTTTGCTAATCTGCTTAAAAAAATTTCATATCTCTTTTGTTTCAATATTTGAAATTTGAAATAAATTATTCTATTTTCTTATTTCTATTTTTATTTACAGCTTTTAGTTATTCTGCAATTCATTTATATTTGTTTGAAGTTTGTTTAAAGATTTCTCATTTAAAATTAAGATCTAAATTCGTTTCCTAATCTTAGTTTTTTTTTTCTTAGTTTTTTTTATAATTGCAGAGAAATAAATATTTAGTTTAAGTTGAATACTAGTAGAATTAAAAGAAGGCACTTTTCTTTTGTTACTGTTTGTCTAAACAAAGAATAATAATTTAATTTTAAATATTTAATAAAATAATAAATAAATGACATTTCAAAATATAGACTTCTCAACTCAGTTAATCAGATGTACAACGATTGAGAAAACAATTCGCAATGTTTAATTAAATTTGAACCCATCACCAGAACGCATTGACGACAAGTTAAAACACATCGAAAATGAAAGTAGTTCAGTTAATAAATAATATTATTATTATTATCATTATTATTATTATTATTATTATTATTAAAGAGACTGACGACAACGACGACATTGACATCGATACTATGAATTCTACTAAAATGCTTGCACAGACTTAGAAACTAGCTACGAAACAGAAGACGACGACAAAAAGTTGCGTCTGTCATTGAGATGTGGCAGAGAAGTGTTGCAAGTGTAACTCACCTTGGACTCGGACATCCAGACGGCGCCGCTCTGCTGCAGATCGATGGAGTCACGCAATTTGCGATACCAGGATTCCTCGTCATTCAGCACAATCTGTGTGCTGAAGATGTGCGACCAGACGCGATCCAGTTTCTGGCACTGCTCCAGCAGCTTCTTGGAGCTTTTGTGCGCCGATTTGGGTAGACCGTGTCGCAGCTGCTTGATCACGTGTTTGCTGTCCGTCTTCAGGAATATGACAATGGGATAGAATTGTGCATAGTTGAGCCGATCCACCGCATTGGGCGTTATGTCCAGCAGCGCATGCTTGCCCCGATCCATTATGTCCCGTATATGGGAGAGTCTCACAATGCGGCATTTGCCACCAGCACCAGCACCAGCACCACCAGCACTAGCCGTGGCTGTGGCACTGGCGGCACTGCTGCTCACATTCCCATTGCTGGCCTTGTCATCGTCCTGCAGTGGTGTGCAAAACTTGTCCGGAAAGTCTTTGGCCAGTTTCTCGCGCGCCAGATCAGAGACGGGTCCAAACAGCACCAAAGGACGCACAAAGCCGGGATGACGCAGCACAACACGCTCGTACGCCGGAAACTTGGATATGCTGTCCGAGAAGACGACATCGTCCCAGTTTTCACGTGACAGACTCTTTGAACGACGATGCGTCGAACTATTAAAAAGGGGATTGGAGATAAATATTAGAAGTGGTTTTTACTAGAAATCTCATTATTTTAATTATTATTATTTAACTAATTATTTTAATTATTATAACATATTCTTTATACAATCATACTAAATATTATTTATTCATCATGCTTAGGATCTTTAAGAAACTGAGAAACAAGAGGCATCAAAGTTTGTACTCAAGTTTTATGATATAAATATATATATATATATATATAAATTGGGGATTTCCTATTGTGCCCCCTTCTGAGCTTATAGCTCCTCCATCAAAGCCCAGCTCCTGCACAAATACCAGAATCTTTGTTGTGTTCAGTGCTTTTTGACATTGGAAATAATAACAAGCATCCCTTTTCCTGGATAAGTCCACACATTTTGTTAGAATGTGAGTAGAGTACTCCTCCTCACCTTTAAAAAATCTACACTGATTATAAATAACCAGATTCGATAGGTGGCTTTTTAGTCAACAATTTTCATACTAACGGGTTAATTAGATAATATAAAAATATAACAGTTAAAAAAAAAAAACTTGGACAACCAAGTAAAACATAAGGTTCCTCAACTGGTCGAGTTCCAATCCAAGTTAATAAAATTACTGTCAGAAGACCGACAAGTATCCTAAGCCTATGACTATCCATGGATATTACTTGCTTGAATCGATTAAGATTATAGCCGTCTAAGAGACATTTGACCTGTCGGAGCCCTGGTGTCCCTTCCTAGCTTCAGTTTTATGATTATTTATTGTTTTATATTCTTCTGCTCTTGTCCCTTTTTTTTTTAGCTCGAAGTTGGAAAAGTCTTAAAATTCCAGTTAACTAATTCATCAGTTTCATTTGGTATATATATATATATATATATATATATATATATATATATAGTTTAAGCAGATATCATACTTCTCCCCATCTGGAAAAACCCAACAATTTAACTGGGACTCACCGTCGACGTCTGAAGAAATTGCCGCGTGATTCGTTGGCATTCATTTCCTTTTTGGTGGCATTGAACTGGGCAGTGGCCAGTTCCTCGGCACGTGACTTATTTGGGATGACGCCGCGCTGCATTTCCTGGTGGCCGCGTCCGATCTTTAGCACCTGCCAGGAGCCAACGACGCCGTTGTGCAGCGTATCGATGACACGGAACACATCGCCGGCCTTGAAGGCCATCTCACCCTTGGAGGGATTGTCACAGTGGAAGTGCGTCTTGATGTGGAAGGAGTCGCCGCGCTGATTGGTCACCACCTCGTCGTACTCCTCCTTGCAGTATTGCACAATCAGATCGATGCGATCCTGTAGACTGAGCAGAAACAGCACCGCCTCCTCCCTTGTCACGCCATGCATGTCCATGTCGTTGACCTTGAGTATCTTGTCGCCGGGCATCAAACCCTGCAGAGATGCCGGCGAACCAGGCTGCACCGCCGTCACAAAGATGCCCGCCTCGTTGCCACCGGTTAGCCGGATGCCGACGCTGCCCTCCTTTTGGAATGAGATGAAACGGGGCTCGGCACTCTGACGCTCCTCGTACAGCTGCCGCCGCGAGCTGTAGAAGTCCTCCTGGGCGGCACGCGGTGGCGGTGGCCTCGGTGGCTCATCGATCCGCCCGCGTGCGCCGCCCCCATTTGTGGTGGGCGTAACGGGCCGATCGAGCTGCTGCAGCGAGACACCGTCCATGAGTGGACCACGCGAGCGTCCGCGTGGCGTCAGATTGCTCTTCTCCTCGCTGAGGCCATTCAGCGCGCCGTTGACGCTGCTGGGTCCGTTGGAGGTGCGCGTCGGCGGCTGCACGTAGAGATTCTGTGAGGAGTAGGCGGCACCACCCGGCAGATAGGCATCGTCCAGATTGTTGCTGCAACTGGAGACCTGCGCCTGATGCGTCGCATACAGATTCGCATTGGCCGCCTGCTGCTGTTGTTGTTGCTGCTGCTGCAGAAGATGATGGTGTCCGGAATTGTTGAGCACCGACGCAGCCTGATTGGTAATGTCGCGCAGCACGACAAGATTCAAACGCTCCTTGCAGCCATCGATGATCTTCTTGGCCTCCTTGAGGCTCATCGTGTCCGCACAGTTGGTGTTGTGGATGCGGGTGATGATGTCGCCCTCCTGCAACGAGTATCCATTGGCGGTCAGCTGGTCCCTTGCCTTCGTCGAGATCTCCTTGACAAACAGGCGGCAGCCCAGCACAATGCCATAGTCATCCTTCTTGCTGCCCTTGGTCAGGGTGACCTTGATCGGTTGTGCACCGCCGCCAACCACACCACCCGCCACACCCGTCGTCGTCTGCACCAGCGAGGAGTTCAACGAATTGGGCTGACTCATGCTGGACATGGCAGCGCTGGGCGCCTGGCTGTTGGCCACGCCAACATTGCCATTGCTCAGTCCCAATCCCATCGAGCTCATGCTGTGTGAATGCGAGTGCTGGTGCTGTGCGGGATTTGTTGCGGCCGCTGCTGCTGCTGCTGCCGTTGCCACATTCAGTGGCACGCGTCGCTTCACCACCAGTGTGACCGTATTTCCGCTGTCGCGCAACACCTGCACAGCGGTCGCATACTCCACGTTCTCCAGCGAGACGCCATTCACTGTGATGATGCGATCATTTACACTGCAAGTTGCAAAACACAGAAAGAAAAAACAATTAAAATCAAGCAAGCGAAATAAAATTAAATAAATAAAAAATAATAAAAATAGGCACAAATATTTATGCATTATATTCGAAAAGTATTGGCTGATAATGCATACTCATATTAATTATAGATTAATTAAAGTGTATATTTTAAATTTGTTGAATTTTTTAAATTGTAAAATTGCGAAAAAGTATTTAACACTTTAAATAACAACAAAATTATGTGCAACGAAGCACAACTCTACCTATTTATTTATCAATACTATATTCTTAATATAATAATAATTATCTGAGAAAATTTCATTTAAATAATAGCAGAAATTCAATCTATTGACCGTAGCTACAAATATTTAATTTTTAATTATAACCCCTAATTTCCACACATATCTCAAATGTAATTAAAAAAAAAAAAAAAATTTTAAGACTTAGAATATAATTTTTAAATTCAATAAGTTAAACTAAAGTATTTATTATTATCCAACTTTGAAGGTTATTTTTTCAGCTTGTAAAGCAAAACAGGGAAAACTGAATTATTCACTTTTAAATGAATAATTACTAAATAATATAAAATGGACAATTAAAGATAAATATATATTAATTAATGTACATAATGATAAGGTAATTAAATTTAATAGATATCTTGATTGCTTATTTAACTTATAATTAAATCAATAACAAAAATATTGACTTCAAATAATGCACAAAGTTTTTGCATTTGCTGAGCTAAATCTAGAAAAGGCCTTTGGATTGGGTTTAGTTGAAATCGTGACTGGCTTTCGATATTGATATATATATATATATATATATATATATATATGTACTTATGCAGGTCATTAGATGGCGACCTTGTCGTGGAGGCAGCCAATCGGGATTGGCCATTTAACCAATCATTAGACTAGCAGCCATAATTAACAATATCTAAACAGTAGCCGGAGTCTGAGCTAAGATGCAAAGATTGAATTGCCAGTGGCCAAGTTGGCCAACTGGCCAAGTGCAGATTATATGGATTAATCGTCCATGGTAACTAGAGAAATCAGGTTACGATCGTATCAAAGTCAGACTCAAATAAACCGACAATTTGCTGTGTCTAATATTGACTAGACACGGCTTTGGATCTAATCAGCGGTAAATGAGCCATGGAGAGAGTTCGTGAGAGAGGCAAAGAGAACTGGGTGTCTAAGCAGCTTCTGTGGTACAAACATACATATTAAGATGTGTATATATATATATATATATATAGATAGATGTTTGGCACTTCCATTGTATAGCCGTTGAATACAAGTGCCAACAAAATTGCAAACTGTTCTTGGAACGGAACGTAAGAGCAGAATGACGCGTAGAAAAGTAAAAATAAACTACAAATGAAATAGCACATGACGAATTATGTCTATGCCTATGTGTGTGTACGTGTGTATGTGTAGACAACTGATATTGATAATGATGAAAATTGCATGTCTGCGTCGGCATAGTTAACATGTCCAAGAGCGCATGAAGAACATTGGACGATTTATGCCGCGTTTTACTTTCCGTTGACAAGTCGTCAAGCGGCAAGCGGCTTAGCAATTAAGCTGGTCAAAAATGTGGCATGTAATGCAGAAGAAGAAGAAGTTGTTAGCAGCAAACATTCCAGCTGGAATAACAGTGAAACTTTGCCACTGGCTTTCCGCCACATGTTATTCTGCTGCCACAGCCGGCCGGCAAAATCTGCTGCGGCCTTTTATGTTGCAGCTAATTTACACTTGCCGCCGCAGCCGCCGTCGCCGTCGCCGTCGCCGCCGCCGCACACAAATATTTATCCTCAGCTCTATTCTCGGGATTTTTTTTTTTTTTGTTTTACTCTGTTTTGAAATTGCAGCAAATGCAGCTGGTGCAGGTAGACAAACTTAAATTATTGTCGGCGACGGCGGCTGTGTAAATAGTTTCGACTGAAAAAAGATTATGACAAGTTTTTAATCACAGAAGCACGAATATAGAGACAACTCCTCCCCCCTCCTCAGCCACCACTCAACTCTGCCCTGTTTGCCCCGTACTTCTGCCTGCGTCTCGTCGTCGCGCGTCTTTTGAAAAACGCTTTGGAATTTTTAATATCAACACACACACACACACACACACTAACACACATAGGCACACACACAGCGTGGCAAGCCCAGCCACCAAAATGTAGTCGAGAGTCGCTGGTTTAATTATTCGAAGTCACCAAACGTGATCTGAAATTTTGAAGCGTTTTTAGCTTTATTTTTTTAGGGTTTTATTTAAAGTTCTAAGCGTAAAATTAACGATGTCAGAATATCTGTCAATTGTTGGATTTATAAACTCAACTTGCCACAACATGCTAAGCATATCATATTAGAAAAAGAAAGAGAAAAATCAAGAAGAAATTAAAAGATTCGAGTAACATTCATGGGGAAAAAAACGAAGAAAAGCTTATTTTAGTAATTTAAATCGATTGAAGTTAGCAATTAGGTTTTTAACCATAATCTTCTTATTATATATAAATACCTTTCAAAAAAAAGATGGCAGTAATGCTATTCAAAATAATTTTTTAGTTCGTTCGTAACTTTTCTGTTGAACGATTTTTACTTAACGTTAAACTTAAATTTCAACAAAGAAATGCAATACTATTAAAAACATAATAATTGACTGCTTTACAATTTTAATAAATAATTATAAATTATCTCAATCTCAAAAAATTGTAGATATTTATCCAATTTTAATCTCAAATTATGTGTTATGCGAAATTTAATTATTTGAAATTATATTTGTGAGCACATTCAAATAATGTAAATTCGAATTACAAACATAAGAAGAAAAAAAGCTGATTTATACATACAAAAGGGAAAACAAATTTTTTTAAGCTGCTTTCGATTTACAAATGAACACGAGCATTTCACAAATGGAAAATGCAAAAAAAAAAACAATAAGTTAAGCTCAAAAGCCAGAGAAAGAGAGTGCCACAAATGGGGGCACATTTGAAGCGAAGAAAAAACAGCATGTTGAACATATTCAAATACAAGAATTAATTTCCTGCTCAACTGCAACAGCTGACACCACAGAATCGTGTATATAATTATCAACAGCTGATGATAAAACTTGTATTTGATATTTGCCAAGTCATTTTTATGATTGTAGAGGGTCGTCTCTGGAGTTGGGTATGTTGTACTTACTGCAAACGATCCTCGGCTGGTCCACCTTTGAGCACATCGCTGACTGCTATCGAGGGATCCCCGTTGGCAAAGTGGGGATTATCACGTCCACCGGAAACGGCAATGCCAAACCCATAGCCGGGCACTCGAGTCACCGAAACTGTGTGATACTCCCATGTGGTGCGATCGCCCTGCAAACAAACAACAAACAAAAACAACAACAAGATTAGACATAGGCCATTGTAAAGGTATTATAATAGTAATACAAAAAAATAACATTTTTTGTGCATATTAACGAGAAATGAGGAACACAACTCTATTCCTCTCCCCCCCCCCCCCCCTCCCTATCTCTACGTTTTTTTTTCTTCAATTTATTTCAATATATTTTAATTGAAATTGTTTAAGGATGGGCGCCCAGCGATGCGACCAAAATATGTTTACCAGGCGGAAGTGCACAAATGTGACTTCCGTTTTACAATTTACATACACTTGCTCAACTGCAGGCAGCTCGAAGTTAAACAAAACTCAATTTTACTACCTACAGTTTTTATGGATAATAAAAAAAAAATGGCTAAAAAAAAGGCTGCTTGATGATTTGTTCAAAGTCAATGGAGATTTAACTTTGGTAGATTAGAATATTCTACAGAAAACTATTCACTTTCCAATTCTGATACGTAAATTATAATATTTACGGTAAAGATTTGTTGAGTCGAGTTGAATATGAATATATATATATTATTTTTAAATACAACTCTTATTTTCTCTTGCAATTTAAGCATGATTTTACCCAACTACAGTGATTATAGCTAGATACAATATAATTATCATATCATTAATAGCAATTATAATTATTATACTAATCACAAATGATTCTTGACTTTCCCTCGGCTTGAAATTGATTGTGTATGTATTCACAAATGCATTGATACACTCATGTAATACACTCATTTCAACACTCATTTGGCTTGTAAGCAGTTTATTAAACATTTGCCAGCCACCGGTGATTGGCAATTAATTGATTTTAGCTTCACAGCTCGAAATTGTTTATTCCATTTACAATCACAGCGGGTGGCTTCCTTATTTTATTTAATTTTTTTTCAGAGTTTGATTCGATATACGAAGCTGAACCCTCGAATCCAGCAGTGAGTTGGGAACACTGCGCTCAATTAGATCTCAATCCAATAATACCATAATAAATCAATTAAAACTAAATCCCCTTTTGTAGTTGCAGCAATCGATGCATACAATTTTCCAGTCAGAGTGCCAATCACCAATTCCGCTAGATATTCAGGTGGGTGCCAGAAATACACACATGAAGAAATATCAGACGAGACGCATCCAATTTCGAAATCAACAGCAAAACCCAGACTACAACAAAAATATATATATGTATATGTATATTTATTACTTGATAATTTCACGTGGGCTGAATGAAAATATAAATAAGCAACTTTAGGCCAAGCCATAAGCCAAATTAACAACAAACACAAATTAGAATTAGTTGGGCTCAGTCAACCGCATGCGCGGGGGCGGCATTAAAAAAAAAATTATAAATATTTATATTTATTTATAAATGTGTATATTTTGTTGCAGGTGCAGAAGTTGGTTGCAAGCCCCTAATGCCCAACTCGAACGGGGTCAACACATTCTAAAATTAGCATAAGACATTTGTTTTACTTTAAGTTAGTGTCTAAAATATTACTCTGTGTTTGCACTCAAATTTTATGCTTCGCTTGTTGCAACAACATAATAAAAAAAATTAAAAGATTTACTGTATGAATTTGGTGGCAGGTACTCGGGCGATAAAATTATAATTAACTTAATTGCAAGTGAAATTACTCTGAAGTTTAATGACGTGCTCCAAAATGAATGCATGCGTAAATCGCAACGGGGGAGTCGACTCAAAAATCATACTTTCTTTGTAGTTCTGTTCATGTTCACATCTCCCCTCGGGGGGTTGCTATGATGATGAGTATTTTGAATGTAATTTATTATTCATATATGGCATGCGTGTCGAGTGAAAACACAGCTCTAATGAGACGTCTAAAATTTATGACTTAGCCGCGTGCAAATATTCTGAAGAGAATGTTTGTTGGAAAGCAGCTGGCAATTTTTGGAGTTGCTTAGGTGTTTTTTTTATATTTATCAAAACTCAATTAGCTGAAATTGGTAGCCAGAATATAAAACTAAATTTTGTAACAATAAATAGTCGAATTACATCCCCAAAAATTTGAGAATTAAATAATCATAAAATTATCTTTGTTTGTTTCGTTAAAGAGCAAACTGTCGTAACTCTATTTATTATCAATTTAAGCAGAGAAATCTTGTTAAAAACTTAATCTTTGTACTTTCTTTTTAATTCAAGCAGAAAAGTAGATTTATATCACAATAAACCAAGCAAAAACCATTCATAATAACAATAATAAATGCTTTAACACATTGCATAATGAACTAATGTTTAGTCAGAGATCACAATCTTTATCTCAAGTTCATATTAGTCGCCAGCTTAGTAAATAAATTAAAACCACTTTTAACTTTATTTCAGATTTAAGTGGAGGGGGGGGGGGGCGGTTTCGACCAGTTTTAAACACTTTTATGTAACTCAACCTTCGTAAGCAGAACACAGATGGTTGATCTGGGAATGGCTTAGATTTATGTTCATAATTTAAGTGGCAACACCTTGATTTATAGAGCATTTAACAACTATAATTATAAGGAAAAAGACAGAAAAATAATAGGGCAGTTGGCTTAAAAATATTTGGTCTAAACACTTGTTGTTGCTTACCAACATGTTGTTTGGCACATAATCCGGAAATTTCATTGTCGTCGTGTGATGATGTTTTTTATTTCGTTTTATAATGAAAATGTTTCTCATACGCACTTTGAGCCAGTCAAAGCAATTAAGTTTAGCATTTAATTCAAATGTATGACATATTTGTTTGGATTTTCACTTGTTTGTTTGCCCAAAGATATATATAAGCCCAACACTGAATACACGCAATTAGGCACTTGAAGATACGAGAAACCAAGGCAAAAAAAAATATTGTATGCATGAATAATGAACAAATTGTGGCAAAGAGATAAAAGTAAATACAAAAGTTAGGAAACAAAAACACAAATTCGTATTGAAATTGAAGCTGGAGCTGATGTCACTTTCAATTGTTGTTGACATGAAAATAGCAAAAATCAGTGATTTATAATTTGCTTGCACTTTGGTGCTGAGCTAATGATTTATAAATAAACTTCAGATTAGTGTTGCAGCTAGTTTCAATAAAAAAAAAAAAACTAATTTATTGAGGAATTTTGAGCAGCATATGGCAACCGGCGCTGTGGATTTGCATATTATTTGTATTTATTTTTATGGCGAATATCTAAATACGCGTCATCCGGTGGCGCACGGATACAAAACGTGTTTGTTGTTATTGTTTGTTTGGGTTTTTTTTTTACTTATTTATATTCATTTTGTTTTTTTTTTTTTTTGGGCTGTTTAACATATTTTAATGGTTTTGGTATTTGGCATTAAGGGGTGTTGTTTTGACTGTTACCAGCCAGGCCACAGAAAAGGTGGGTTTAATTAACACACTGGCACAAAAACGAAGACACGCACAAATTAAGATGCTAATTGTTTAACGCACGCACTTTAAGATACTTTTTAGCAGAGTATCCACAAGCTGATCGCATGTGGCACAACTTAAAAAAACAATTGATGAAAGCAATTGTATTGTCCACAAAGGTATGATTAAGGTACAAACACAGAGGAGAGCGCGAAAAGCCAATGACCGACCAGCTGCAGATTTGGAGCGCAAATGTATCTGTTGGATGCACCGAAAGTGAAATGCTCGCGCCTTGCTGCAGCTGCACGCTTCAGTGGACACCGATTATTCGTTGCAACGCTGCAACGCTACACTGACTAATCAGTTGAGCTTTAGCTTTCGATAATTATTTGTTGTATTGTTGTGCTTTATTTCAATGAATTTGCTGGGAGTGCTATTTGGGCAGCTGGCCAATTAATTAACATTTTACATTTGCTGTAGTTGTAGTTGTTGTGTGTTGAAGTTAGCTGTTTTCGTGCGAGTATCGCAAAAAAATACTTCGCCGTCGTTGTGGTCGCTTGCGCCGTCGCAGTCCGCTCGCCGCAACCGTTGACGTTGACGGCTTGAAACACGCTTCGAAACTATTTTACAATTGTGGATGGCAGTTCGACGCCATCCACACCAGTCACAAGATCCAACAAAAACCGGAGAGCGAGCGAACCGAAGCAAACGACGACAACGACGCTGCTGATGAAGGCACAGCACAAAACAAACAAGCGAATAAAGACAGACACACACACACACACATACACTGAAAGGCAGGCAGGCAGCCAAGCAGGCAGGCAGACAAAGAGAGTGAACGAACGAGCAGCAAGCGGTGTGCAGTAGCAGCGCGACACGTATGTGTGAAGTTGTTAGTGCCCTATCTGTAGTTGCAGTAATAGCTGTGTGTGTGTGTGCGCGATTGTGGAAGGTATTGGACGTGTATTTGTGCATTTGGTGGGCTCGCTGTCGGCTCACTGAGGCCGGAAAGCGGCAGCGAAGACAAAAATGTAAACAAACCATCAAAAGTAAATAGCAATATTTGATAAAAACGTGCATGAAAGAGATTTACAGATTGTCTGCATGACACTACCGTGGAACCTATCGCTGTGGAACCTATTTAAGTATGAGTTTCAAATTCACAGGGCATTAGCTGTATATATATATATATAGATATAAGTATGTGTGTTTATGTAGGATTCCTTAAGCATTTGAAAAAAAGGCAGACAGTTTTTGTGCTTCCTCTTTGGGAATGGAGGAAATAAATAATTTCATCATGCAGTGCAATAAAGATCAATGGATTTATGCTTGGATAATGCAATTTATACTTGAATAGAAATGCTGATATTTTATTTATAAATCGTATGTTGCATTTGTCTAAGTATTAATTATGTATTTTTTTAAGACTCAAACAAAGAGTGTGACTTTTTCTGTCCATTTTCCTACTCAATTAACAGCATTACTGTGGCATTAAATGTTCTCTAAGAATGATGGAAAATATCAGTGATTGCCTGGCTGCCTGCACTTGACGAAGCAAAAGTTGAAAAGTTCACAGCTTGAGGAGCATCAAATGGCAACTTCAATTCAATTAAACGCTCCAAGCCCGGTTCAAGCATCAGTCGCACAATGGCAGCTACTTGACATATTAATTTAATCAAGTGAGTGCTTATTAAACGTTTTAAGTGACAAACAGACGAGGATCTCCAATTGCAATTGCATTTGCAATCTGTGTGTGCGCGTGTATGTATATTTTTCGTGTAGTTGTAGTTGCTGTAAAGTGAAGTTAACTGCGTAATATTCCATGAATTAAATTCTAAACGCCAAATGAAAAATATGCTTACTATGCAAAAACTTTCATGAATTAAAGACAATACTTGAAAAGTGTCATGGTGAATTTTGCCATGTATGTATGAATGTATTTACATATACATATTTTCACATATAGATATTCATTTGCATAGCTTTGGCTGTGCAGTCGACACCGCATCATCGCCGTCATTAATGCAGCTCTCGTTGACAGCGACGACAACAGCGACGACTGCGACTGCGACGACGGCGACTGCGACTGCGACTGCAACTGACAAACGCGCATATTTATGCAAAATGTGAATAGCAAATCGTGAAGGCAGTTGCCACTCCTAAATGGAGCTACTCCGTCAACATTGTCGGCGATTTTTTTTTTATTTAAATTGTAAACGACTCCGTTGTCGATGCCATTTCCTATACCAATACCAACTATTATGCTAACAATGCTGAGTTAGACTGAGGCAGTCTGGAATTTCTACAAAGTATAAATTCATATTATTCTTGTTGTTATTGTTGTTGTTGTTGGCGTTGTCGTTGTCGTTGTCTCTTTAGTTGTTCTATTCGGGTGTGAAGTGAGGGTTGGCCAAAAACATTTGTTTTCGTGCCAACTATAATAGCAATGCCCAGATACAAACACACAGACACACACACACACAAACTATAAAACAAATATGTTGGAAATGTTGGATATTGAATTGCATTAATGGATATTCAATTTACTGGTCGAACGAGCAGCTACAAAATTCTTTGGCAGAAACTAAATAAAAATAAATAAAAATGCGAATATTTTATTTTAGCTGAAATTTTGTTTGCTGCATTTAAAATTAAGGCTTATAAAAATATAAAAATATAAAATAAAAATATATATATATATATATATATATTTATAAATACATTCAAAATTCCATATTATGTAGATTTGATTACTATTCTATCTTTTATATAACTATTATAATTATTGTGTTGTGTTTATATTATAACAAGGGCCATAAACTGTTAGCCATATTATCGAAATATGTACCAAATGTGTGAGTTCAGTTCCCAAATTAAATGCCTAATCAAATCTACACCGCGTTTCAGATAGGTGTGTCTTAAGTGATCTGTTTAATTTGGTCAACACCTCCTGCAGTGTTTTAACCTCTTTGGTCTGCAATTTGGATGCAATGCAATTTATCAACATTCTAATGATTTTTTAATCTATTTCGTTTCTGGGTGCTGTACTCGAATCCCAAGCAGTTATAAGGAGACGCCTCAGGTAGTGGCAGGCAGTGACAGCAATTAAAAGAAAAAACCAAAAAAAAAAAAGGTCTTTCAGCACAGGGGCAACCCTGGTCTAGTGTGGCAGGTAGCAGGCATAGACATGAGCATGTCTAGACAGGCACAACAGTGGATTACAATCTGTGCAACACGTTCCACACACAACGACTGTTGCCATGCAGACCAAATCGCTAAACAATTGACTTTTTTTTTGTTGCATGCAACACAAAAATGCAATCAAGCGTTAACATTTGTGTGCAAATGTTGTTTCCTCCCTCTTGCAAAGGGTCGCTATCAAACTCTAGAAAAATGCAAGTCTTCTTTATATTTTAACGACTTTGAATTTTATACACTGCTGAGGAAATCGAAAAAATATATCAAATTATTTTGGTAAAACAATTTAACAGAGTGTCTGTGTTTGTGGCTTCTCTTTTAATTTGAAATTTGTTTCAGACTTTGATCTTTCTGATATAAAAAAGGCAACTCTATTTGACGTTAATTTTAGTGGCTTATAATAAACACATTTAAAACAGAAAATTCTTCCAACTGCTTTCAGAGTATTTCAAAATGTAAATGTTGACTCAGCGCCAGCAGTTTTCATTTATATTTATTTATTCTCTTTTGCAAAAGTTAATAACTTTTAAATTTAATCGTGTCTTTTTGTTTATCATGCTGCATAAAACATGTTTTTTGGTTTTGTCTATTACTCATGTACTTTTAAATGTAAGTGTCGCATTTAGATGTGTTTATAAATATTCATGAAGAAACTTAGAAACAATTGAAATGTATTTAAAATACATAATTATATTTTATAAATGTAGTTTTTGTTATTATTTTTAGCTGTACAAAGCGACTATTTTCCAAGAATGTTTAAGCAAATATTTTAATTTTAAATTCAACTTAAAATAATTTTTATTCATTACATTGCTAATAATGGAGTTTTTCAAATTTATATGATATTATTAATATTTAATTCATTTTATGCCCTTTTAATGTCTAACATTTTTAATAGTTTTGAAACTATTTCAAACTTCAATAAAGAAAACCCAAATCCTTTTGCATTTGCATGCAAGTCTGGCTTGGAGCACGTGGGACTATTATTTTGATGGCACAAGGACGCAACTGGGATTGCGGCTGCCTTGGCAATGGTGGCAAGCAGGATGAGCTTTTGTTGGACGTGTCGCTCTCGTTTGACATGCAACATGGGGCGTCTGAGGCTATTAACACAGAACAAAAGCTTGCTGAAAGTGTGGCGCTAAACTGCTATTTGGGGAATAGCGTTGATGGCGTCGAGGCTATTTTGCAGAGAGTTTCAATAATTTGCATTTGCATATTGTCGTCGATGGGCGCACGTCCCTTGGCATGTGTAACAATGTTGCATGTTGCCATGCTGCCGCCTGAGTGGCTGCTGCTGCTGCAGTTCCCCATTTTTGATAAGCATTTTAACAAGTTTTATGTCGACGCGTCGTGTTTTAATGTTTATGCCTGCAAAATGTCCCTGCATTATTCGGTGTCGCCCCTAATTGCCTAATAAAATAAGCATGAGATTGAGTGTGTGTATGTGGCAGTTGGAGTAGGTCGATAACTCTTTGCTCGTTTGTTGGCATTCAAATGGAATGTGTTTGTCCATATTTGTGTTTCAAGTGTCTTCTTTTTTTTTCAGACAATTTTTTTTTCTTCTCTGTTTTTTGAATATGTGCGTGGTGCGTGCTTGAACTACAAAAGTCTAGATTTCTAGATTTCATAAATTGGGCAACGGGGGGAAGGAGAACACACATGAAAAAAAAAAAAAAACAATACTGAGGCATGCGTCGACAGCGACGCCGACGCTGTTGGGTCACATTTCCAAGTGCAGTCGAGTGAAAATTTATAAGGCCCAAAGTCGATTGTTGTTTTCATGTGTTTAAGTTATGTTGCGCATGCGTGCAGCAGCAGCGGCAAAGGGGAAAGTACCACAAGTACTTCTATGTGCAACACCCCAGAGCATGTGTGTGTGTGTGTGTGTGTATATATCTTGCATTTCCAGTTCCACTTCTTGAGCACGCAGAGCGGCACAAAGTGCCACAATGGGATTGCTCTGAAGTAGGCAACGAGTAGGTAACCTTTTTCATCTTATCATTCTCAAAGGTCAATGTTGCACTAGTTGAGCCATTAGGATTAGAGCTGCGAGGCTGTCTCAGATTGTGTTGCCCGATGCACAATCAAATAGTTGAAGGGGCAAGAGTAGCAGATAGAATTAGCTCAAAGAGATTCGAGAGATTCATTGCAAAGAAAATTCGATTTCTATTTTCGACTTTATTTTTTTATTTAATTCTCTTTGGTTTGAACCATATAATCAAAATGGAAAATTTTATGTTTGAATTTCCAAAATAGTGGTCAAATGAATTATTTTTACAACTTTGCAGGGAATTTCAAATGAAATCATCAATAAAATTTGTATTTTAATTACTCATTTTTTATTTTTAATTATGTATAGAAATCATTAATAAAATTTGTAAATGAAATACTAATTTTAAATTTATATATTTCTGCAATCCAGCTTAATAAAACTAATCTATTCATTTATTTTATGCAGTTTTCAAGTTAGATTTTAATTGAATTTTACACAAGCTAATTATTAGTTGATCGACTTACAGATTTAATGTTTGCTCTCCAGCAAATAATAAATACTTTGTTTCTTTGGTGTTTGCGTTAACACATTTTTCCCGCAACTTTGCTGCAAGTTTGAAGCTGTGTCAATAACTTTCACAGCCATTGCCCTTAGAAGCCAGCTGGATTTTTCTTTCATGCACTTTGGCAGGCAAAATGAAAAACTCACAAGTATCAACAAGCATACACACACACTCTCACACACACGCACACACAGAGATCCTTTCACTTGTCACAGCAACACACATACAATGCTCCCATTGCCCTGAGCAAACAACTTGCTACTCCCATTTTTTTTTTTTTTGAGAAGGAAACAGGAAACGAAATGCAGGCTCCGGGATACGGAACACTTTTCGAGCACACACTCGTATTCCAAAGGTAAACATTTTGAAATGAGTGTGTAATTTTCTAAGGCAAACACCAATAGCAAAAGGGACACAAAAAAAAAGGGAGCAAACTGGCAACATGACAAGTAGACATGTAAAGTGCATAGAAACATGACAAGTCGTGCAACGTGCAACATGCGAGTATTAAAATCTAAATCAGATTTTTATTCAAAACACTCACGCTGAATTTTCATGAATTTTCCTGTATTTTTTGTTTTTTTTTGGGGTTGGTTTTCGGCAAGTTCTAAATGCAATTTTATTTTTATTTGTTTGTGTTTAAAATTGAGTTTCTTTATCGAAATAAATAATCTGTTATTTAAAATAAAAACAATATAAAACATGAGATTATTTATAAATTCTCGTTTTGTCGATAATAAATGTTATCCTTGAGTATAAATATATATTTGAGATAGGCTTAAAAGTATGCTACTAAAAATTTGAAATGATTATTTAGTGAGAACACAAAAGGAGCTGTAGTATGCTAAAAAGATAATATTCCTTTCCATATTTAAATATTGTACACAAACTGAATTTCGCCCTTGGCCATAATTCAACATCATTTATGCGTGCTAACGCTTTTATCAGGGTTATTACTGTCAATTAATTTTATGCCAATATTTGCATAAGTAATTTCTTTAATCGTCTTTGACGATTTTGCATTAATCAAAAATTTACTTGGCAAGAGACAACTATTTGACAACTAAGCTGTTAAAAGCATTGGAGAAACCCACGTTTAAGCTGTAATTATTTTTGTTGCACTCAATCAAAATGAACAACAAACCATAAAAATGCATAAGAATTTATGGTTATATTTGCTGCATTCTAATTGATGTAAACTATGTAAAAAAAATCAATGTCAGCTCTATTAAATGCCCACACGTCAATTTAAAGGCAATTAGCATGGCTAAACAAATAACTGAATTTGCTTAAGAGCAATCATATTTTCACAAGTATTCAAGTTTAACAAGTCTGAAATATGCAGACGCAGAACTCCAAATACTCTAATACCAAAATAATTCGTGTCTTGAGGATAAACTTAACCTCATCTTTCACCTTTGCTGTGAGAATATTATAAAGTGTTGCTGGTAAAATGACAACCATTATCTGATTGGATGGGAAGAAAGAAAAAAAAATGACAACTGGTTGTTGAGCGACGCTTCAGCGATTCCTTATATATATTATTCTATATATTCTAGTTGGTATGCAATTAAGTGCCATGTTACATAAAAGTTGCCATCCATTCGACTGGAAAATGTAAAAAAAATTACCATTAACCGGACAGAGTGTGGGCTCTATTATATTGTATATATAGAATAGATAAAGTGCTCATATGGGGAAGCCATAGTTGAGCTGGTGGCCAGTGGTCGTCAGTGGACCACTCACAAAAATTACTTTTGCCTATTATGGCCCTTGATGGGGCACATGTCCACTTAGAGCCAGGCCAATTAGGCTCGCGTCGCTCGAATAAAGATTTCATACTCACGAATATGCCCCAAGGCGCATGCGATTTGGTTAAAGGGAACGATTAACTTACCTGGAAAATAGAAGCAAAATTAAATAATTACATTAATATGGTAAATATTTAAGGTCATCATAATAATCATTATACAAAAAACTCCACAGGAGTATACATAAAGAAAAAGATATCAAAAGGTAATTAATTCTTGAAAAAATAGCTTTTATATTCAGGCATTATTCGTGTTTGTATTTTCGACTAAAAAAAAAAACCAACTCGAGCAGAATGTGGTTTTTTTTTTTTTTTTTTGAGCCGATGAATCATAAAGAAGTTTAGCATTCAATCATTGTATTCAAATGTAGCTCAGCAAAGAAATCAACATAAGCTGAAATGTATACAAAATGCAAAATTGAGAAGAGTCGCAATTAGTATGCGAAAAAGAGGCAAATAAATAAAGGGAACATCAATTTGAGTTCACAGAATGAGCGCGGAGAGCAACGCTTTCAGCCACTTTTGGGGCTAAATTGCGTTAAAGGTCTGTGGTTCTGGCAGATGACTGGCTAATGTTTTATTCAGACTTGGTATGATTTGCATATCAAATTGCTTGTTAGCTTCTTTTATTTTTTATTTTTTGTTTTGTTTTGGATTTAAATATAAAATGGGTTCCCCCCCTCCTCAAAACAAAAAAACTTTCACGTGCGCTTAACTGGCGCAGAGAGTGAAAGGTTGTCAACATTGGGAAAATGTTAACCTAATAACTAAATAAATTGATCTCTGATTTCTATATAATATACAGCAAATGCACATAAACTGCATAAAATACCCTTAAGCTTAGTTAAAGGTTAGTTTTTACACTTTTTATGGCATCAAAAATGCAACCGATGAAACTATGACATTTGAGTGGAAAAGTGTGTCACAGAAATTAACGAAGGCGGCAAGCGTCCCACGCAAAAATCACTTTAAATGATTTTAAAAAAAATTATTCAAAGGTGTGAACATTGCCCAATGAAGCGATAAAAAAACCATCGGAAAAGTTGACATAAAAAAAAGCATTGTTTTAAATACTTAAATAAAACAGATGTTCAATTTGCAATATTTTCATTAAGTTGTTTTTGTTTGTTTTATTATTTACATTTTAAAGTATGTTTTACACTTAGTTAAAAAGTGTTTTAGCAAAATAATAATTATTTTAAATACAATCAGATTTACGTATATCTAAATTTGAAATTTGAATGACCAATTGAGATAGTATTAGTGAGTTTTTTCATAAAACGTTTAGAGAATTTCAGTTTGGAAGTGTTAGTCAAGCTTTAAGCTTTCACTCCAATAGTCAACTTCTATTGTATATTTTAATTGTTAAGCTTTTTTGTAAGTCAGACATTTCTCGGAATAATAGTACTTCTTGATTGTATTCCTATAGTTATTTGCAAATGAAATTTAATAATTGAATTTGTTTTGATTGAATAAAGAGCCAACACAATGCATGCAACAAATTGGCAGTTGGACATTGAAATGCCACAACTCTCGGTTTCAATAAAAAGAATTGGGAACGCAGTAAAATAAATGTAAAAAATCATAGAGCGTTTATACAATTTCAATTAAACAAGAGCCCTCAAACAAAGAATGCAAAATGAATAAATACAAATTGAGAAATTGGCTTAAATGAATCAGTGCCAAGAGTCAAAGCAGAATTCAATATTGGCACTGCCAACAGAAAACAAAGGGCGCTTTTAACCAACCAACCAACCACAGAGGGAAACAGCTGTCATTTAAATCCACTGGGCAGGTGTTAAATGTGATAATAAATGTAAACCATAAAAAAATATATATATATATGTAAAAGGTGTAAAACTTTGGAATGTGCAGTTGGTTCTGCTTGATTTGATGCGAACGACGCGCATTACAAATTGATGTTGCAAAGAGTAAGAATCTTAAACGGTTATGCAAATATTTGTTGAAGGCACGTAAAAACCTGTTTTTTATTTCTTCAGTTTTTATTTTTTTTTTGTTGGTTCTGCTTTGCGTTATGAATCAATTGTGTGGAATTTGCGTCTTTATTGTCTGGGTGTGGTATGCATTTAGACAAGCACAGCATATTGAAGAAGTATAGCTGGAGTATATATATATATACATATATATATATATATATATATATATATGTATATATTATATAAGCTATTCATGAATTCGTCCAACTTATGACTGGCAAGTGCTGCAGCTTATTTCCTAATCAATTGCATAGCAAATTTGTAAATCTTTTTGTTTTTGTCTGCTACTAAAAAGCGCGTTGTTTGTGGTTGTTGTTGTTGTTGTTGTCTGTCTGTCCGTCCGTCCGTTTGTCTGTTGTGCCAGTGACTTGATTTCTGTCCGGTGGCTTGTCATCGGTTTCGTAAGCAAACAAGTCTGGGCATTTGAGTGGCTCTCAGGAGCCACATGAAAAATGCCGTCACATTTAGCGACCACATTTTTGTAGTCATAGCAGAAAACAAAAAAACAACGGAAAAACAAGAAAAAAAAAATCATAATAATAAATGGCAAGCAAATGCGGCTCGAACGCATTTTACACGTATTCGAATCTTTTTATCTTGTATCTTGTATATATTTAGCTAAATTCAGTTGTGCACCAGCAATTGAAAACTGGCTCAAACAGCTTGGCTTTTGTTTTAGCTGCTTTAACAAGGCCTGGTTTCTATTTGAGTTTCAATTACAGTTTCATTTTCATTTTCAGTTTCAGTTCCAGTTTCAGTTTCAGTTAATCAAGATTGTCGCTTTAGATTACGATTTCCATTTCAAAATGTTAATAAATCGCTGCTAATAAGCTCGTTTCACTATAAATATTTATTGTGTGAATTTTGTGAATGGCAGCAGCAAAAGCTGTTTAATATCTTTAGACCTGAGAAGTGGCACAAGTCGAATGACAATTTTTTTTTTTTTTTGTTGCTTACCACTATTTGAAGGTGAAAACTTAAGTTTATGTTGCAGTTGCTCTGAGTTACTATTGTAATAAAACTCTTATTATTTGGGGTCAGCCTGCTTGGCATATGACACTTAATACTCATTATTATGAAAGAATTTATTAAGCTCAAATCTGATTTCTCGTATACCATAAGCAGATACATTATTTTTTTGTATTTTATATATAATTGACCTCTTTTGTGCATATCAATTAGAATTGATTTCCGACAGTTGAAAAAAATATATTCTTCCAATTAACCAAAACCTATTTTTATACCAATATCAGCCAGGCAATTTCGTAATTAAAAGCTTTTACTCGTTGCTGTCTTAATTACAACATTTAAACTTTTTTTCATATATTTTTCTCAAATGACTTTCTCATAATTCATTTTATTATGTAAATTTTTATGCATTTATTATTGACTATTAATTCTGTTGGCTTCAGTTAAAAAGTCACTTAGGAAATGACTTATATTTTATGAATTTATTGCAATACTTTTTATTGCTTTATTGATGTACTTTATACACTCACTTTATGTACATTTTTTTCTATCATTTATATTTTTTTTCTTTATAATTTTTACTTTAAAGAGTTGTAATTTTTTTTGTGAGCAATAAAGAAATCAAGGGGTTTTTCCTTTATGCACCATAAACCATATCAAGCACACTTATCATAAAGTTAATCACAGTTTTACTAACAAGCAAATTCGAGTAAAAGCGCATAGAGGAAAAAAAAAAACAACCCGTAAACAATCACAGAGTTAATTGCATGACGAGGAAATTACAAAAAAAAGAGAAGAAAAGTAATAAAAACAACCAACAAAGGGGTAAAACAAGAAGAAGCAATTTAAGCTCACGTGACTAAAACACAATACAGTAGCTAAATTAACAATTTTACAGCTCAATCGAGCATAGCGCCCCCAAAATGGGGCCACTGAGCAAGTCATGCCAAGCATTTGGTGCACTGCTGCCTGCTGCCTGCCTGCCAGCTGCCGGCTTCTGGGCAAAGGGCTTCATCATCAATGCTTCATGCCAAACAATTATGAAGATTAACATGGCAACCAGGCGCGTGGAACTGGCAGGGGCAGCTCGAACCCAAGCGGTGGGTCGAGCTCCCTTTCATGGCCGGGCCCAGCATGATTGCCCGAGCTGCGTTCCATGCACCCCAATGTGCCCCGCCCCGTCGGTATGTAGTCATGTAGCAAGCACAAGCTAGAAAAATGTGCCTCAACGATTTCAAATCGATAGTGTGGCAGGCAAGCAGACCAGGCAGCGAGCGCATTCAATTGTTGTTTGATCGTTGCAATTCACGGCCTGTTAGATAACTTTCGAATCCAAAGGCCCCAGCTGCAGAATATAATGGCGTTAAATTACCAATATAAATCAATGTGTTAACCGAACTTTTGAGCCGCAGAATGGCAACACAAACAGACAACAACATTTTTTTTTTTGTATTTCTTATGCCCAACACCCGCATCTGACAGACACTCAATTCACGGGCGATGGCAAGTCTCCAAAGGGAGTCGGGGGAGACTTGTGTATGTGAGGAAGGGGGCAGTGGGGCACAAGAGGTTTAAGCAAAGGGCGATCCGAGCCTGGGGCCGGTTTACAAATCTTCTGCTCTCTTGGCTCTGATCCGCATTGAAAAACCAGTTGAACAACTTGTCTTGATTCTGAAGACTTTTTCTTTCTTTCAAAATGAGTTGGTTTCTCTCTTTTAACGCTCTCTTAAATCTTTTATCTTTGAGTGGAAGAGAGTCTGTGCTTAGCAGGCATGCCTTGTCTTTTTATATATATATATATATCTTTTTTTTTTAGGGCGACATTAAGACACACAATTCGTGTTTGTGTGTTATGTTCTTGTTGCTCCTCGAGCAGATCGAACCTTTTTTTTTAATGGCGTGTTCCATGTGAAACCAGTTTCTTTATGTGTAGAGATTTTTTTTTATTGTGACTTTGCTTAAAGTTTGAATTTTTGTATGTGTTTTTTCTTTGCTTTCAGAAATCGGTTTAAAGGATTTGTGTGGCGTATTTGTGCACATAAATTGCGGCTTAAGGTGCTCCAAAATGTCTTCATAAATTTGACAAAAATTGTATGTTGAGAACGACACCATCACAAAAAAAAATAGAAGTAAAATAGTAAAAATATATTTATGCACTTGAAAATAATATTTGCAAGTAAACAACTTAGATAAATGCTTCTCAAAGTATTATTAATAATTTGCGAATTCTTGTTATTATTAATATTACTAACAAAATTTATTAAAATTGTGCTAAGAGTGTAGTTAAATGATCTGCACATAAATTATGAGCATATTATTATTATTATTATTATTACTCATATGAATTATTAAATATATAAAGATTGAGTTCGTCGTTTGACGACTGGCGCTCAATAAAAAGTGAATGCCAGCTCCATCGAGCAGCGCCCAGTTTGGTCAAGCAATGTCAAGTTTCTCTAGTTAATAGTCTTGGGGTATACGTACTGGATTAACCACATTTTTGCCCCTAATGTGAGCAATTGACCATAGCATAGTTTTATACTTTTTATTAAATTATTTATTTAGTTTTTTTTTGTCTACAATTAAAGAAATTACATTTAAACTAAGCAAAGATGGTTACTGTTTACATGAGTTGTAAGCCATGCATAAGACGCCTTCGACCCTAAAAATCATATATATTCCTGATCAGCACTTTAGCTGCGTTTCTTGATGAAACTTGGAAAAGTCTACTGTAGACCACAGGCTCGAAAGTTGACTTCCTTTTGGAATAATTACTTTTTTTTTACCAAGTAATACAATTAGTCATAATCTATAATCAATATCGGACTTCTACCTCATAAAGTTAAAAAAAAACCAATCAGAAATTTAAATTTATGATAAAATTTGGCTCTGCAAGGCTGTGTCCTTGGCGTATCAAAGTTTAAAATTCATTTTTTATTTATAACTCAAATTTATATGTTTTTAAATTAATTTAAAAAAATATATATATATATATATATATATATATATATATTTTATATTATATGTATATAAGCAAATCTCAATAAGTTGAGCTGAAACATATTCATATCATGTGTTTTTATACATTCTGTTTTGAAATACTTGCTTAACAAGCTAACAAAGCATTGTTTTGAATAAAATGTGATTAGTTTTCTTGTTATTCTTTTTATTAACATTGCTTTTATAAATAATCTATCTATATCTCTATCGATATCAAACCAAACATGTTAACAAAGATCTTGTAATTGCTCAACTTGAAAGAGATTTCCTTATGATACAACTAAGTAAATTGGAGGACCAAAATTGTTATCATAAACCATTCATTTGGGAAACGTCAACGCCAAAAAGTTTCACTTTCAAAACTTTATTAATTTGATGTGTACAAGTTTTTGTTTTTTTTTTTTTGAATTGGGAGGAGGCAATTGGCAAGGGGCACGCCCCCAGTAGCCGTGGCAGCTTCATGTACTGCTCAAGACGTAACGCCAAATTTTTAATGACAGTCCAACTGCACATGCACCTAGTTGCAGCAATGCCTTTTTATATAATTTAGTTGCTTGTTTTGCTTTTTGGTTTTTTTTTCTCTTTTTTTTATGTTTTTTTTTTTGTTGATTACTTTCCACCAGCTGCTGGCGCATGTGCTGAGCATATTTGCTGAATTATACACTTTATGTTAATTGACAACGAAGCAAAGTGGCTGGTTTTTTCATCCTTTCGCTGTTGTTTTTGCTTTTTATGGCTTTTCGTGCTTGTTTACGATGTTATCAGTGAAATTGTGATTGATGCTTGGAAAAAAAACAAAAAAAAAACAGGAAAGCTAAAAGAAAACTTGGCCATGCAACCAAAACCAAAGAGTGCAGCATTTGTTTTGGGAGTGGAATTATCAAACCTTTGGCATCGTTGCTTAGAAATTTTTTATTTAATTAATAGCTTCTCCAGATAATCAATGGTTAATGTCCAATCTTTGAGCTTTCCTCTACCATTTGTCTAACTCAAGTCAACAATTTGTCGCATTAAATTCAATTAGTTGCCACACGTTGATTTGTTATTGTTGTTGTTTGTTGTCTCTTGACAATCTTTATGGCTTTTTTTCAGTTGCCATAAAAGACTTTGAGCGTTTCACTTAAATGAAAACCGCTGTAAAAATCCAACTTGACATTTTTGCAATTCAACGCGAATTGTTGTTGTGTTTATTTTTCTTAGTTTTTTTTTCACAGTTTGTTGATTGGTTTTCCAGTGCCACATAACGCTCAACATTTACTAAAGAGGTGAGAGTTTTGCAATTGTATTCAAGAAAATGTAAATATTTTATAAGTTGCAGAAGTGACAAATATGTACTTTTTATGTATTATCTTATACATTTCAAAAAAAATTAATTACCAGTTTAGTTTAGTTTCTTTTAATATTATATTTATAGCATAAATTCAATAATAAACATAAATAAAACAATAAATGTTGAATCTATGATTTTCGACTAACCTCGACTAATCAATTGTTAATTATATAATTAAATAATACAGCGGCGTGTCTAACAAAAGTTTGATATTTATAAAAATAATAAAGAATTATTGAATTGATAATGAGACGAGTCAAAACGCAAGGCCTGCAGCACTTTTCCACAATGCTAATGAATAAGATATTTGTAAATCAAATTTGAAAAATAAAATTGACAGTTTCGATATTTGTTGTTATAAAATCGCAGTCAGAGCTAGATTATAATAATTTAATCATAGCTCATCCAAGTCTTTTGACCTTTTAAACCAGAATTGGGGTCGACTGGCAGAAAAAAAAAAGTAGCTTTTATGTTAAATTATGAACACTAAATATTAAATGAATAATCCAATTGATGTAATTGCTTGACTCGGGTTCATCGCATTCAATTCGATTCAATTCAATTCAATCAAGCAAAACTTTCTATGGTCGGCAATCGACACTCTGTTTACAATAATCATCGTATTTACCTGTTGCAGCAATGATTCGTGGCGATAATGATTGTTTGGTAGAACGTGCTGATTGCCCGTTGCTGCCCCAACGATATCCATGTTAACAGCAGCAGCAACCACAGCCGAAAATAATATCTGAGAGCTTGTCTTGCTGACGGTCTGTTTTTTTTTTTTTTCCTTCGCTGTTGTGCTCAGTGCGACAGCAGATTTGCGGACTGTGGCTGTAGCTGTCGCTGTTGCAACAACATGTTGCACAAACTAAATGCAGGCGTTGCGCATGTGCCGTTCAATTTTGCAATTATTTGTATGCGTGTCACAAATTTTTTTTTCAATTTTTTTTCTTTTTGTATTTTTGGTTAATTAGTTAAACAATTTGTGCACTTCATCTATGAATGATTTTTGTTGCACTACACTTTTGAATTTGAATATTTCGTTTGCACTGAAAATGGGCTTGCGTCGGTTTTTGAGGAGCACTGCAAAAGTCGCGAGACACGCGCGTGACAAACAATTTGAGCACGAAAGCAACAGCACAGCCAAAAGGAACGCCAACAAACGCGACAAACAAACCGCTAACGGGGCACGTTCATACAAAATTGGCCCACAGCAACGAAGTTCGAAGTTGTTGGCATAAATAACCCCCCCGCACCGATCAAAAAAAAAAAAAGTACAGGCGCCGACGAAGTGCAGCGAAAAATCAAAGCGCACGACTAGATCTAAGTTCGACAACAACAACTTGTTGTATATCGAAACGAAACGAAACGAAACGAAGCAAAACAAAACAAAACGAACCGAAATAAAACGGACGGCGGCGAAATTCATCCGTTAATCGCGTCCATTCGCCAGCAAACGTTGTCGACTTTTGAAATGGACGCCGAGCGCTCAAGAAAGCAAAAGCCGCCGACGTACGTGGAAAACGTAAAATATGCTCAGAAATGCCCAACGCACACACAAACAAACAAGCACACACACACACACATATACAGCAACATAGGCAGGTAAGCAGCGCGCACCTTTCACACAGACACACACAATCGAAAACGCATACAGAGACAGAGCCAAAGACAGAGACAAAGACACAGGCAGATACATGTGTCAGGTAGACGACAAAACTTGTTGCTGGCAACATGCGCGCGTTGCTGGCAAAAATGTTGCCGGGCAACTTTTTGAAACATGGGCGACAGAGACCCGGTTTGGCGCTTGACTCTACATATATGTATGTATTAATGTGTATATGTATGCATACATATGCATCCTCATGTATGTGTGTGTGTATAGCATGTATATATATTTCTTTTGTAGAGTTGAGTTGAGCGACAAAGCAACAAAGCCACAAAGCGACAAAAGGCAACAAAATGGGCAGCACTGGCAACGGGTTTGTGATTTTTATTTAATCATTTTTTATTATTATTTTTATTTTTTTTTTTTTGTGTGTGGCTCCTTTAGGCAGGAGTTGAAGGAGTGCTTGTGTGTGCGTGTGTGTGTGTGTGTTTGTGTGTGTTTGTGTGTGTTTGTGCGTTTCTGTAGCGTGTTCAAGTTTGCAATCAAAGATAAAAGACAAAAAAGAAAAACTTGCAGCCAGGCTGCAGTGTGAAGTGGTATTTATAGGAATGTGGCTCCCTTTGTTGCCTGCTGTGCTATGCATTTCCAATGAGCTAACTGCTAACTGCTAACTGCTTGCCGAGCAATGCTGCCAATATGTATGTACTTTGGCTTGCCACGGCTTCTACTACTTGATGGCCCCTGCCATGAGTCAGTGTGGCGATTGGTCAAGTGGTCACAGGGGGCGTTAAGTGGACATTGGCGTTTGGGTTTTGGCGCTGGCACAAAAACCTTTCGCAATTCAGGAATTTCCTGTGCGCCATCAAATTACACTTTGCACCCTTTAAACATACTTTAGATAAAAATAATCTTTGCAATTTATATTAATTAACTTTCTAGTCAATATATATTCAATTTGATTTCTTTTCAATTTAATTTATAATTGCACATTTCTCAATTTTTGGCGATGAGTATTCAAAATAAATAAATAAATAATTAATTGATTTAATTTAATTAGATAATCAAATTTTTTAAAAGCTATGTCTTCACAGACTAATCACCATCTGCCGGAAAATCTTATGCCATAAATATATCACACAAAAATATATGTTCACAATTTATTTGCAGTTTTTCATTCGTAGTTCTTCATAATTTTCAGAAGCACGTTTTAAGTTAATTACAAATATGCAACTAGTTTAAAATAAGTTTTAGAATATAACAAATAAAATATAAGGCAACATGATGTAAACTGGTTTTTAACTTGAATAAAAGCAAACAAAAAATAAATTATTTACGTAGTATTTTATAAAGTACATTTTGTGGAATTGCTTCTAATATTTAAATATTGCAATATTTGCAACTTCTTGCTATATATATTGCTCATTTTACCAAGCCAACTATTTAACAAGTCACCAAACAATTTAAAAGATAAGTCGGGTCACAAAACTATTTAGCCGTCTTCTGCACAGACTTGGCCTAGCCCAATATCAGCCATCTGCATTATTGTTAAGACATTTCAAGCGAATGCTTATAGCCTGCTCAAGTGCATGAGTAGACAGAAAACAAGAGCACAAAATAGTTGCCAAAGCAGTTGCTGCCTCATGTTTTCCGTATTAGCCCACTTGAAATGTGGGGGGAATATTTTTGAAAATTAAAAACTTAGGCTAAAACGTAATCTGAACTTGGCTAGGAGTAGAACAAAGCTTAACTTGCAGTGAATGTAATTTATATATATCATAAACACAAATAGCTAAGCAATATGATTCTTATCTTTCATTTTGTTTGCGACCAATGCAAATGCTTTAAAGGCCTAATGCATTTTTTTTGTACCAACAAAAATTGTTTTATCTTTAGCGTTTTTTTTTATGATTGCCAACAACAACAACAACAACTGCAGCACTGGGCACGTGCAGCATTTCAAACTGACTGCAATTCGTTTTTTGACACAATTATTGCTTGAAAGGGCAACGAAGTTGAAGGGGGGAGAGGTTTTACGATATGACACAGACAAATCCAGCTGGCTTATAGCCCGACTGGTTGGCTGGCTGGCTGCTGGTCATTAGCACATGAGACTTGAGTCTTTTGGGGTCCGTTGGGTAATTTGATTTGTACACGAACATTGCAGGCATAAAACTTTAAGAGCTTAATTGTTGTGCCAGTGGCCAGTGGCCAGTTTCTTTTTTTTTTTTTGTGTTTGTTTTTGAGTCGTTAAAAAAATCGTAGAAATTTTTTTCAATAGCTGAGCATAGCAAATATGCAGCATTTAGTTGATATATATGCATCCATAGGATTTGATTTAACAACCACCTGGATATTACAAATGGCATGCTGACGAAAGTAATTATTATTATTATTATAATTATTATTGTTGTTGTTGCTGTCAGTGCAACCACCTGCAACTATTGTGCCCCACCCATAGAAATGATTTATAGTTGTTGGTCCAGTCTAAACATGGCCAATAAGTCACATAAAGTTAGACAAATCTCTTTTAACTTTCAATTTTCATCTTTACTGACTGCCAAAAGTGCTCATTTTGATCTATTATTAAGGCAAACAAATTAATCGAACTTCCATAATTTGCCTACTTATTTATTTATTTGTCGAAATTTATTTCGTAATATTAATTCGTAGAATATATATATGGTATTATAATGTTAAGTTTTTTATTTAGTAAATATTTTTAAATTAATTTATATCAATTCATAAACAATTTAAAAAATCTACTTAATTATGCAAAATACACATGTTTAACAAAAAAGTTAAATTGAGCAATGCAATTTTCTTGCAGCCTTTTTTTTTATTTCGTTGATTGATACAAAATGCAGTAATTCATGCACAATTACAATAAGCTGCCGCAAAATGTAAAAAAAAATAAACGTATTTCGTATCTGAAAAAATAAAGCTGGCAGTTTTTGTGTGTTTGGCACGTGATACAACCAATAAATGAAAGAAAAAAAAAAACGTGCAGAAGAAAAATCGCTGTGCACTTTTGTTAACAACTTTCTTCTTTCGCCAAGCGTCATCAAGCGAAACCCTAACAAAATGCCATAACATATGCCCCCCCCCCCACCAGCGAGGAGGAGCGAGGAGGAGCTGCTGGCTGCCACTGCGTGCTTATTCAATTTACGAGCAACTGCAGTGAGCCGGGCACCTCTTGGCAACTACTTTTCTGGCCAACTCTGACCAACTCTTACAGCTGGACACAGAAATAAATACACAAACTAAAACTGCAGTTGTCAGTTTTGCATAAAGTGGTTATAGTGTCGGTGTGTCTTCCCCTACCCCTCTCCCGCCTCAACCACTGTCAACTTGCCACATTTTTTTTTTTTTTGCTTCTACGTCGCAACTAAGCAGACATTTTATCTATGCTGCGTTTTGCTGCGTGCTGCCAAGAAATTCATTTCACATGTTGGCTTAAATTCCAACACATTGCTCGTATTTCAGAGGTTTAGAGTACGAGAACGAGACATCCAAGTCTGGAAGCCCCCAAGGAACCATCAGGCAGCTGCTGGTTAGAATTGAATGAGTTAGCATGTTTTCTTCATTCGTTTTCATTTATATTTGATTCCGAGTTGATTCGAGCATAACTTTAAAAAGGTATCTTGCACAGCGGAAGTTGACTCATTCTGCACAGTGGTATTTTTCTATTGAAAATTTTTGATTATATTTAATGAAATTCACCATTTAAATTTAGGCACTTCGAAATTAATCAATAATACATTTTTTACATATTTAATACACAACATTTTGGAAATTTCTTTGAATTTCGAATTTATAATGTTAAACTTAATACAAATTAAAATCAAAATAATCCTTACTCAACTAAATTTGTTATTTAGTACGAGATAAAGACAATCATATAAAACAATTGAACAAATAAACAAAATTAGAAGAAATTATACTTTCAAAATTATTATTAGTTTTTACTTGGTTTTATTTGCCAAAACTGAACTTAAGATAATTATTTCAAATATATTTAATACCACTTTTAATGTAGAAGCTCCACAAAATTGTATAATACACATAAATGAAAATTATTATTTAAATTGTTACGTCTATTAATTTAATTTCCAAAGAAATTGATTAAAGAGGATTAACTAATTTTATTATTGACAAGTCAAAATAGGCCCACTGTAACTTAAAAAAAAAAACAATTCAAGGAAACCAATTTCTCAATTTTAAATGCTAAAACAGAAGCGCAAAAATTCTGCCCACAGCGTATAAAAATGGCGCAAAATAAAACTAAAAATTGGTTTTTAGCTTCACTAATGATTCTGAGAGTAGACTAAAATGTGCAAAGAATACTTCAAAGTCACTGGCCAAAATGGATGGATGAATGCACGAATGAAATAAAGCTCTTTCTGCCCCAAAAGTGACTGCATAAATAAATACTCAAAAAACAAAAAAAAAAAAAATGATGCGAATGATTTTTGGGAGCTGATGGATGAAACTGTAATGGAAACCGCAATGGAAGCCACAAAGGAACCACAGCAAATACACAGATAGGCTGCCAGATTGTTTTGTAAAGGAGCGCAACTGGCAGGTGTGCCTACAGATGTGTGTGTGTATCTGTGTGAGTTTGTGTGTATCTGTGTATCTGTGTTTTAGCCGCAGTCAACGGCAAATTAGCTGCTACTGTGACTGCTTTGCGGCTGCTTTTTAAACCCTGAACCCAATGAACTTGCGGGACAAAAGGGTATAATAAAGATGTATATAAATATGTAACAGTTATGAGAAAACCTCTTCGATCTCAAAAGACATTTATAATCCTGATTTGTATTTAGTACAAAAAAAATACAAATACTTCAGGTGAATGATAATTCCTTCCGTTAGTCCAAATATCGATTAAAATCGATGAGTATAAAATTAATTTTTAGGACATTTGCGACTTATGAGACTTGAAGCCTTGGGTATCAGATAGTCGAGCGCTCTCGACTAGAGCATTCTTGCTTGCTTTCGTTTGCTGTCGCTGTTGTGAGCCGCAAGCAAAAATGTTGAACATCATTAATTTTAATTTTTGCGCAGACGCGCCCCGCGGGACCCACCACAAAAAAAAAAACAACAGAGAAAAAAAACAAAAGAAGAAGGGCAAAAGCTATGCAAGGTTCGCTGGGTTCTGGTCATTTGAGTGGGATAGTGTGGCATGAGTGAGTGATGGGATGGGATGGGATGGGGACAGGAATTGGAAATTCGGCGTGACTGCAGGCGTGTCAACAATGTCTCGACTTGCAACGCAATTAAGGTAAATGGAAATGTTACATTCTTGCTTGACAAATTCCATGGGATGTTTGATTGATCATCCGGTCGAGACTCACCTTTTTGAAGCGTCGCCTTTGTGTGGAGGATTGTATGGAGGCCGTTTCGATTTGGTTATCAGCGCTGGCGTCGCGTCTGCCCAGCGCATGCAGCAAATCATCCACATTGCGTATATAGGGACGATCACGTTCCCGCTCCCGATCCCGCTCCCGCTCCCTACCACTTAGTGTGCCGCCACCCATGCAACTGGTGATGCTTTTGCTGCCCAGACTGTTGCTGCGCGAACGGGAACGGGAACGTGAACGCTGCTTGCCCAGCCAATAGACCTGATTGGCCAGATTGATGTCAGCGGCAGCCGCTTGGCGCACGCCACGACGATCAGCGGCTGCCTGCTGCTCCTGCGTCTGCTCCTGTGTCGGCGCCTGCTCACTGGCCAAATATTCGCCGGCAATGTGCACCTTGGGTGTGCTGACCAACTGCAGCCCGGTGGCGCCCAGCTGCTGGGGGAACTCGTGCAGTTCGAGTGGGAAACGCGGATCCATCGGCTGGCCAGGCTGACGGGGATACATGTACCCATCACGTAGAAACATTTTGCTGGTCGTATAGACGCGATCTTCGATCTGATAGAGGCCATCGGCGCCCGGCCCGTTGCCGCCGCCAATAATGCCATTTCGTACATAGGCGGCGGGTCGATGTCGTACGAGGGGATTGTAGAAATTTGCTTTCGGTTGCAGTTGTTTCGTTTTGAAACTGCGACGTCGCGTTGACGGTTTCATTTTGTTGACTGGCCCAAAAACCAAAAACAAAAAATGTGCAAGCGGTTTTTAATAACCAACCAAGCACAAAAGTATGCAATGCTAATTGCAGCACACGCGCCTAAAAGATGCCACAATTTATAAATTTCAATTGGCCAGCAACTGCACTAAAAATCATTGCATACTTTTGTGCGGCGCACATAAAAGAAATCTTAAGCCGAAATTTTGTTTGAGGGAATTTACAATTTTTGTGTAGTCACATTTCAATTCGAACTTGCACTTGAATTATTAATATTTAAAGAAAATCAAATAATCATTTATCGTTTCTTGTTGTACACCGAGTCTCATGAGTCACATGGAAAAAATCACAGATCAAACTAATATTCAGATATATTTGATTTTGGCAAGTTTCGTTTTATTTATTGCATGTTAATTGTACTTTCCAGCAATTAAATTACTTTCAACTATTAACTTTAAATGTTCTCAGTTTTTAGTAGTTGAAATTACCCTTAGCAGAAAGTGAAATTCGGCTTATTTGTTTTATTTATTTTTTATTGCAAATTTTTTAATTTGATTTTTAGCCGAGCAACGCGCAGGAGACGTTCAACACTTTACACGTTCGATTTTTTACTGCAATTGTTTGAAATTTATTGCAACAACTTTTTCTACTATTTGCAAAAAAGGTATGCAGTTAATCCAATTAGCGCACAGACCTGAACCCCGTACCCCGTACCCCTTCCTCGAATATACCTTAACTATTGTCTGTCTATTAGCCGTCAGTTCAAGCAAGGTAACTGACTAAAGTATTGACACAGTTTGCATCAGTTGTTTTGTTCAAACAATTCGTCTTCCTGATTACATTATATGAGTGATATATATATATATATACTACTTGCCAAGAGCTGAGCCATGTAAATTTCTATGCTAATCTGTCAACTTGAGTTGGCTAATTAAGCTAGATTTGCAATAATTATTGGCTTAGTGCCAGTGGCCCCAATTCAAAATTGTAATCCCCGCCGAAACCGATACGTCAAATGTGTGCTGCAAAATTGAGCGATTAGACGACAAAATGCTCGGACCACTAACAAAACCAAAAACAACAAAAAAAACACACGTAATTCAATTGACGCCCCTTTTTTTTTGACGTTATTTTTAATACTTGTTTTAGTTCGTGTTTTGCGGTTTTTGTAGCTCACTTTCCAAGGTTAATCAAGTATTACTTTAAGTAAACAACATGATTTTTGGATTTTCGCTTTCATTATTTTTACAGCTTATCTATGTCAAATGAATGCACTCAAAGCCAATAATCTTTTGACCTATTCAGTACTTCTTCTTAGATTTCTTTCTTCACTTCACATATCGAATACAAATGTAAATGAATCAACTTTTTTACTTCCGCTCACGCAACACAAAAAAGGAAATGTCAACGAGAAAATGTTGGGGTTCCGACAAGCAACAAATGTGTACTAAACCAAAATGCATTAATTTAAAGAGCAAATCTACGGGCAAATGAATATCCAATGGTCATTCATTATATATAGCTGAACCGAAGATAAGCCAACGAGCACAACACACAGATAATTTCCAGCCACAAAAGCCACGAAAAGAACAAAACGAATTGCGATAAAAGTTTTGTTCTTTGTTAAAAAAAAAAAACGTGCGGCTTGTAAATACACCCCCTGTTTTTTTTTTTTATTTAAAAAACGAATGGAAGTGTCGAGAGTAGAGAATAGATTGAATAGCTAACCAAAAAGCTTTTCCAATGCACAAAGCACATTTCTGTGATTGAAAGCTTTTGTGATAAGAAAACGGAAATGCTGAGAGAAATTCTAAGATCAATGAACATATTAAAATAGGTTTAAAGAAACTTCGCTTGCATTTTATATTATAAAATCTGGAGTTGAGAAACTATTACAACACTATTGGAATATTTGAAAAAAGTATTTGCGATATAAAAATCGGAAATGCTGAGAGAAATTTTTAAATCAATGGGCATATTAAAATAGTTTTGAAGAAGCTTCGCTTTTGTAAAACACAAAAATCTGAGGATAAACTATTACAACACTATAGAATTATTTGAAAAAGGCATTTGTGATATGAAAACGGAAATGCTCTGATAAATTGTGAGATCGATAAACATTTTAGAACAATTTTGAAGTAGCTTCGCATGTGTCTTATGTTATAAAATCTGAAGTTATTAAACTATTAAAACATTAAAAAAACAATTTTAAAATACCCAAAAGACTTATTTAAGTTATAAGAATAAATAAAAAAAACAATCAAGAATTAATTACTTGAACCCATTATTCTTTGCAAAGTTCAAGTCGAAAATAGTTTCAAATATGTCATCAGACAAAAGTTTGATTGAAAAGTTAAATTCAATTTATTAAAAACTGAAGAAAAAAAAGGTAAAGAATCTCAACTTATGCATGATAATAAAATCAAGGGCAAAATGAATTTCTCTTGCGTCAAATCTCCACACGTATTCGAAACCGGGTCGAGAGATTAAATGGTATTTCTATTTAATTAAACTTGCAATAAATACGAATCGCAACTAACAAAAAATAAATGTGTATTTAAATGTTGAATATATCTAAAAAGCTGATAAGAAATTGTTGCATTTGTTGTGTGTTTTTGTACTTACAAAAAACTCATCCTCGATGACCGGATCGGCGAGCATCTCAATGGCTTCGGTCATGGAGCGGCAGGTGCGATTCGTGTTCTTCTTTTTCTTGAGTTTGCGTCCCAAGGTGGCCGCATCGCTGAACCGATGCAGCAGCTTGTCCCTCTTGCGTACGGCCAGCGGACTGGCCGTGGAGCTGGCGTGGCACAGCAGGGACGAGTAGCCGCCATTGGTGGAGGATATCGTGCTAGTGTTGGCATAGAAATTCTGTGGCTGGTATTGCGCTGGGGCAGTCAGCGTGCTATTTGAGTCGATCTTCTGTATGAGATTGTACTCAGACTGCGGATACTTGCTAATGCTGGACGCATGCGAGGAGTCTGTCGACTGCAGCGATGCCTTCGATGTCAGTTGCGGCTTCGGTGGCGGCGGCGGTGGTGGCTCCTTCATGAGCGCCACACGACGCGGCGCGGCACGCGGTATGGTCGCGCAGTGGGTCGGGGAGGTGCCACCGCCATAGCTAACCGCGCGACGATTGCGATCGTTTTCCTTTTCTCTGCAAACGAATAAGAGAACAAAAAATATCAGTTTAGTTCTCAGATTTAGTGCACTAAACAAAAATTATTCTAAAATTATCAGTTACTAAAAATAATAAAATAATTAAAATTAGATTGATCTGAATTTTTAATTCCAAAAGTGTGGTATTTTTCTAGCTATTTATGAAAAAGATAAATAAAAAAAATATATAAATATTTTTGTTACAAGTTGAAATTACAGCTAAGCTGCACATTTTCCATTAATTAGCAAAAGAAAAAATTCGAAAAATTTTTTGTAATTATAGAAAAGAATCTCTTTCAAAATTCAGAAATGAAAATGCTTTTATGAAAGACACAACTTTTCTGTGTATAAATTATTTTTCTAAAAAGTCAGTTAAGCAAAAGAAAGGCAATTTTTTGAAATTTCTAAACGGTATTTGTTTTAAGTGTGGGAAAAAGAGAGTTTAGATATCTTCTTAGTTCTATTCGTATTGAGGACACGGCCCACCTATAGTGTCGCCGTTGCATGGGCGGACTGAAGTAACAGTTGGGCGCCAAAGGCACAAAATAGCCCCACTGTGGTGGTGCTGAAGCTGCTCCTCCTGCTGCTGCTGCTGCTGTTGCCCCTGATCCTCCATCATGATAGACGCCCAGCTGCGGTGTCAGCTCCCTGGTGTTGCTGCCGGCACGCAAAATTGGCAACGAAATCCGCTGTGGTGCATAGCGTCTATTCCCCAGCTTTGGTTTTTGGTGCTTGCGATAAATGTGCTGGCGATGCTCAATGGAGGAGGTTGTCGTGGCATCCGAATCCAGTGTGCAATCAGAGTGCAGCACATTCTCGAGCGTGCCATCGCTATAGTCATCTTGGCCATAACCATTACCAGCACAATTACCATTACGATTTCGATGCACAGCATCATTGGCCTCATCATCATCATCATCATCATCATCATCGGCGTCATCATTATCATCGGTGGAGCACTCGGGCACCGTGTAACAGGTATAATCGATCTGTGACATTATTTTTATATTGTTTTAAAATTGTTTCGCTTTATTTTTTATTTTTTTTGGCAATTTAATCGCACGTTTTTTCACTGTCATCGCCCGTTTTCTCAGGCCAATTTTATTTGTTTATTTGTTTAATTAGAGCACGACTTATTTGGTATTTGTTTGTTTGTTTGTATTTCAGTTCTTTCAGTTTTGAGCTGTCTTTGAGAAATGTTAAGCGACTGTTTTAAGTGGTTTTTTTTTTTGCTACACATGCAATTACTCTACAACTTCTATTCTGACACATTCTGTGCTCCACTGACTTTTAACTACTCAAAAAAAAAAAAGTAGAAAAAAAAGTGAGTCCACACATTTATCATGTCTCCAGTCAGCAGTTGGAATCTTGTGTCCAGTGGGTGCAATTAAAAGTCGTTTTGTGCTCGAAAAGTTGGCTTAATGAGGTGCCGAGCGGAAGACGACAACATTTGTCTATCCCCTTTGAGATATTTTTACTTCGTTTTTTTTTTCGTAAACTGCAACCAGGTCGACAACTTATGTAATCCCCTCCATCTTAGATGGAACAGAAATTTAGCTCAATTTTAGATTTGAAAGGTGACTTTTAGATAGGCGCAGCTAATTGTTGAACACAGGTTTTACTTGATATCTCTATAGAGAATGCATTTAAAAAATGTTTCTTAATTGTTTTAAAAATGTTTTTTGTTTTATTTTTCAATTATATTCAAATTATATCTAAGATTTTGAATCATCATTGTCAACACTCAACCTAAGCGACGCTTCTATTTATAGAATTTAATATGCTGTTTTGCCAAAATTAACATTTTTTCAGTATTAAAGTTAAGCTTCTCTTCATATTTTTGTTTTCAACAATTTTATATTTTATATTATTTTATATTTTATTTATTACTAATTCTAATTCTAATTCTCTTATATTTTTTCAATTACTCTAAAGTTAAGCCTGCAAAACTTAGAAAAAAAAGAGCAGAAATAAATTTATTTACCACAAACTGCATTATTTAAAATTCTCTTTTTATTGAGTATCTTTTCTTGTAAGTCAAAACTTTACTAAGTGAAAAGTTGGTAAAAACAAAGTTAAGCAGTTAAGCTCAATTTTAAGTGGTTTTTACCAGCCACTTAAAATTGAGTTTGCCAAAATAAAATGTAAACTGTAACTGAAAAAAAATGTTCATTACGAATTGATGTGAACGCAAAAGTGTCAACAGTGAAATGCATCATCAAAGCAATTAAGATGTCAACTGGAAAAGAAAAACCAGGAACACATTCAGCTGCTGCAGCTCAGCACAAAAACAATTAGGAGCGAGGAATGAGGAGTGAGGAGTGCAACGAGTTTGCCATTATAATATGGCGCAAAAAAATAATAATAAAAAAAAAATAAAAAAATACGAGCGCCGTCAGTGTCACAGTCATAATGCAAAAGAGTTCAGAATGGAGATGAGTTCGCTGCCACAGAGGAGGAAGAGAGTGAGCTGGCGGAGCAGAGCTGGAGGTGCGGACAGATGGTGTTGGTAGACAGTCGACATGGTTGTAGACACGCAGCAAGCCGGATATGGCATGATTACAAGGCTTTGTTGTTGTTTGTTGTTGTTGTTGCCGAGTTGTTTGGTGTGTTTATGGTGATTTTATTGTCGCAATTATTTTAAAATTTGCGCAAATGAATAGAACCGCAGCATATTAACAAATGGGCTTGATTAATGCATATATAAAAAAAAAATAAAGAGAAATGGAAACAGTCGCTAAAACCGGAAGAGAGTCGCACAATAAAAATGAATTATCTGTCGCAGCTATGCGATTAAGAAAAACTTGGTAGTTAGATTCCATTAGGCCATTATCGTAATTGGTAGAAAGTTATGTGTTTATTAACAATTATTTATGCATTCTAGAAGAGTGTAAAAACCTCGATGAGGAAACAAAACGAGTTCTTTTGATGTGGACACATTTTATTAACTCTTCTTTAGAGAAGCCAACTGCAAAACATTTACAAAAAATACAAACTTTTTGTCAAACTTTGTTTAAGTCGATGACAACTTTCAGTGTATTTTAAAATTCTATACTACATAACATTTTCAGTAAAACTAATTTATCGAAATACAAAAAAAATTTCACATAAACACATTTTGGCCACCATTTCCAAATTCATTCAATGAGTAAACATTTCTCTTGTTTATATAAATTTTGTCGACTTTAATGATCTGTGCCAAAATTTGCTCATTTCATGATTCATCACTAACAAATCGCATTTGTCAACAAATAACAATTTTCATTTGTTTTTCACTTTATAAATATTCAAAATATAATTGTCATCATTTCACAATTGCTCGCTAATAATTTAATTGCAATAATTTTGATTATTAAATAATTGCAAATACACATTTGTAATCACATTTTCCACGAGCTGTGCGTTCATTAAATAGAATTACAAAAATAGGCGAGAAAACGAAAACGCCAAACGGAAAACGGAAAATTTTCGAAAAATGTAATTCACGTTGTTTGGGTTTTTTTTTTGTCGAGCGGTGCCGCCGAATAAATGCGCTGACCGCCGGCAATTTTCGAACTGATTGCGAGCAGTGCGACAGAAATGCTTGCAGCCGGGGAGATGAGAGCAGATACACAACGGAAAGGAACGGAACGGAGCAGAGCGGCGGACTGCGGACTGCTGATGGCGGATGGCGGATGGCGGACTGCGGCGACACAACCCCCCAAGAGACGACATGCGCGACAGACTCATGCCGGGTGCGGGATAAAGGGGAAACTGCGCCTTAAACAGAACAGACATTTTTGTCGAAATTGCTTAAAGTGTTCGGTCAAAAATAAAAGCAAGAATAAAAAGCATTTTAGACAATTCAACTGGATAACTAGGCGCATGAGTGTGTGCGTGTGTGTGTGTGTGTGTGTGTGTGTGTGTGTGTGTTGTGTGTCTGCGTGTGTGAAATGTCATGCGAAATAAATGTGAAACGTTTAAGTTCCTCTCCACTGCCCCGATTGTCATCTCTCTTTCCTCTCTGAAATTGTCGTGACTCTTTAAAAAAAAAAATATGTTTTTGTCTGTGTTTAAAAATACATTTTCTCACTTCTCCAGAGCACTCCACAATATCCACTTGTCAACATACCTGCCCGGATGCTCCTCCACCCGAAAAGATAATTTGTAGTTAACCGCGAATCTGTGCCATGGTTTATTGACATTTGTTTGCCTGCAGCCAGCCAGTTTGGAGGCAATTGCTGTAATTAATCACAAGTGCAACCAAAGCTATTTAACCGTATCACTCTATCGCTGTCTCTGTCTCTATCGCTGTCTCTTTCTCTGTCTCTCTTTCTCTTTCTCTGCTGTTGCAGTTGCATTATCAATTACACTTGTTAATTAACGGCTCGGTTCGACACGTCATGGCTATGGATTAACCCGCATCTCAGCCCACTAACCAAAAACCCATTCAATTCCCATTCCCATTCCCATTTCTATTCCCCCAAACCCCAAATTTATCCAATTTTGCCCACAATTGCCGGGAGGGTGACGATATGTATTTGATAACAATTGCATGTTGCCAATGTGCTGGCGCACAATTGCAATTAAATCAGTTCTAAACGGGCGTTCACTGAAGCCAATTTCTGTTGCTGGTCTTTCTATTAAACCATGCTGGTTGCCGGGTTGCCGGGTTGCCTGGCTTGCACCCTGTCTCCATGGCTGGCGTGAAAGGCGTGGTTCTTATATGGGTTGCGAATACCATAAAAATTAATTGAAGCAATGCGAAGAGATCTTAAAGATTATGCCATGAGTCGGTAGGTACATATATATATATATACCTATATATAGACATATGTCTATATATATATATAAATATATATTACACATGTGCATAAGGAAACACGCTATAGATGCGTTTGCACGATATTTTGATACCCTGTAATCAGCTTGATTGGTGGGCGTTATAATTAAGAAATATAATTAATAAGCTTGTTATACAGAGAATAAAAATATGTACAATATTTATGTAATATTTATTTATATTTTTGTGTTGTCTTATTATTTCTTAATTTAATGAACTCAAATAATAATAATATTTTTTTCTTAAGAATACCTTGAAACCCCTTCGTTTTTTTTTTTTTTGTAAATCACCAAATCTTAATTAACATTAAATTTAATTTTGACTGTCATTTAATTTTTTTTTTTTACCTAGCTATATCGTTTTCAATTGCCTGTCATCGCTGACTCTTTTGGTATTTCACAATTGCCAGCTTCTGCATTTTCAGTTAGTTGCGCATGCCGTGATTTATTGTGTCCAAGCCGTAATTAAACGGCATACCAAAGACTCAAAGACTAAAGTGAAAAAAACGTCATTTTGTTATAGACAAAAAAAAACTCCCAAGTAGCGCCAAGAGACAAGTGGCTGTATTATGTTCACTCGCAAGACGCTAAATTCATTTTTTTATGACACGAGCAACAGCAGCAGCAACAGCAACAACAGCAACAGCAGCAGCAACAACAGCAGCTTGTCAGCATAATTATAGCTGCTGCTCAACTGTTGTGTGTGTCATTGTGTGGTGGATTTTCCACTTTGTTTGTTTTTTTATTTACGACAATATTCTCAGTCAGCTGTTGCGTTTTGGCAGCTCTGAAAGGGTTGCTAATAATAAATTGCAGTACTTAGATGATTCTCTTGTTGTTGTTATTTATTTTTATGAATATTCAATTTTTTTGTTGCTGTTGTTATTTATGGTGACAGATGGAGGGCAATCGGTTTCTAGGGGTTAGGAAAAAAGCCCCCCGTTTGCCTCCAAATACCTACACAATGAAGAGATATTTTTAATGGCCAGCAACTTTTAGTGATGCCTCTCAAAACTGACAACACAAACATTGCCAGCAGTATTTAAACAGATTTCCAAAATATATAAATATATATATATATTTTTTTTTTTTTGGTGTTTCCATCATTGGAACATTTTAGTTTTCTAAGTGTTGTTCCCACTTGATTTATTGCTACACGAGGCATGAGTTATGTTGAGGAATTGGTTGAGGGAGTGACCCAAAATTTGTGTTTGCTTAAAACTAAATGTGAAATGAATTTTCTATAAATTTCTCATGGCTCCACAAAAGAATATTGGCACGAGTTTATGGCTCATATGTTTAGACAAATACAATTAGTTCTTTAACCCTATAAAGCAGAAAAATTGGCCAAGTATTTTTTTCATATTAACTTATGTTTTTGTTGTAAATTGCACTTTTGTCAAAATGTTCTCTATTTTTAACAAATGTATTAGTAAAATTTACCTTTGAATTTAACTGTTTTATTGGATTGAACTAAGGTTCACTTGTCTACCAAATAATTCGAACTTTATCAAATTTTGAATATAAATATATATATTCCGACAGTAGAGCAAAATACTGTCGGTTTTTTAATTTGATGTGAAATTTAGTTAAGTTTCCAAGTGGCTAAGATAGTCGTTAATTCCTATTCCAAATATTTTTAAATTCTTGGTGATTATAATTAAAAATAAAGCGATGGGCAAATAATTTCTATATACAAAATGACGCATGATGTCGATTCGTTGAAAAAAATCTTAAATGTGCCAATAAATACGACAACACTTTGTTTCATTAATCATAATTATATTTGCCACTGTGGCATATGTCAATTAGTCCACGTGCCACCAAAATATCAACTTCTGTCGTCAAACTAAATGAACTGTTTAACAATTTCTGGGATCTCGGCTCAAGAGTCGCCGATCTCTTTGGGTCTGTCTGCCTCTAAGTCTACTGAGTGAGATTGCATCTGGATCTCAGTTCTGCTCAGTAAATTATGAATAATTTCTTATGAATTATATTTCTTATTCTCCCCTTGTTGTCGTCGCTTGCCACAGTTTCGTGTCATTTCGTTTGTTGCCTCAAAAGAAACAACTGCAAATTGCAACTGAAAATGCATCTGCAGCTGTTTCTCTCTGTGTCTCTCTTTCTCTCTATCTCGCTCTCTCTCTCTTTTGTGTCGCCAATTCGTGTCAGAGGGTTAAATTATTGTGACATCGTGTATTTTAATAATTTAGCATTCGTTGGCCCAGAGTTTAATTTAATTATCAGCTAAGTGAATCAACTTTAGCGAGTAAGTTTTTAATTGGTACCGCTAAAAAAAAACGGTGCTAAAAAACACTTTATTACATCATGTTTGCTCTTTGTAGTTTTGATTCATTTTGGAAAATGAATTTATTTTATATTCTTCTTAATGTACTTTTATTTTATAGTATTTTTAGTAATTATTTTACAGCTGACAAAATATTAAGCATTCATTTTAAACCAATTGTTATCGAATATCTCAGACATCTATTTTGTATGCTAAATGCCATGACAAATCTAAGACATAAATCAAATTCAATTTTTGCTTATAATTGTAAAATGTGGAGCGCAACATGAAAAACCAAAAATTTGTATAGCACAAGCCAAAGGCCTACAAAGATTTATCATCGTAAATTACATTTAAATCAGAGTATTTTTTCTCACACGAAAGAAACGGCATCAAAGGGAAATGATTACTTTGTTATCGGGTTTCCCATCATCTTTTTGAACAATTGGTATTACGAACAAAAGAATGAAAGCTGCGATAATAATTTATATAAATGCTGATATTGATTTCACATAATGAGAAAATATTAAACGGCTTTTGATGAAAGGTGTGTGTGTGCAACATGCGGCATCTTTGAGATCAGTCGTTAATAAGGTAGATAATTAAGTGTGTACATTAAATGACTTAAGTGAGTGCAATGAAGCCAGCAATCAAACTAACTGTAAACTACACAATTGACTCACATTAAAGCAATGAAGCACTTTTATAACAGTTGAAAAATCTACACATTTGGGCATTAGTTGAAAGCAACTCATTCAGCTCAAGCATAGAATTGGATTGAAGTGCGAATAGTCCCGATTATGTCATACTTCGCAAAAAACCAAAAATCGCCAAGACTTGATTAATATAGACATCATAACCATTTTACAATCAGTCATACCAGTTTTCATCAAGACCAGCACCTCAATTGGTACTAAAACTCAAGGTAAACTTTTGTTTTTTTTTTTTTTTCTGAAATGCATCAACAGTTATTTGTTTTAGACTTTAACAAGTTCCTAACTTGTTTACACACATTGTGCATATGCTTAGTATATAATTAAAAGTTTTTTTTTATATCATATTTAGACATATTTTTGATGAACAACATTCATGCAGAAGTCAAACTGCTAAAACGTGTTGCTGCAGCTGAAATATCATTTGAAATGGAAATAGCTTCAAAATCTGATGTGTCGAAAATAATGTGATGCGTTTGACACGCAAACTTTTGGCAAAAATATAAAAAAAAAAAAATAGATTTGTAAACAAAATGTGAATGCATTTGACAAGGCGACCTTTGAACTTTTGAGTAAAAAGGTTGCTATGACTTTGACGTTTGGTAGAAAAATGTTTTGTTGATTAAGTTTTATGGCAATAAATATAAACAAAAAGTGAGGAGTATAGACAAGATACAAAATATAATAGCAAAATAAAAGTAAATTTTAAAACAAAACATTTCCAAATGGATTAGCTTTAATTATTATTAATTTGAATATTTTCTATAGTCTATATGAGCCACAATACTTTTTAACAAATGTTAAACAACAAAACAAACTATTAATTATAGAATATTAAATATAGCCAAAAATTCCAAGAAATTATAAACGACACAAACCACTCGAAATCAAAACCTTGCAGCGCAAAAATGCAAGCAATCTGACAAAGCTTGCAGGCAAAATTGGCCCCAATTGTGCCATTCAAAATGCTCCGTTTTTACAACTCACAACGCGCAACGTGCAACTTGCAACTTGCAACTTGCAACTTACAACTGGCAGCAATATACAACTCAAAATTGCTGTTATGGGTGGATAGCAGGAAGTGTACAAATTAAAGCACACAGCACACAGATTGAGTCATACAGTTGTGACTCGGCTTAGATTCCTCCAATCAAATCTGGTAACAAAGCTATTTTTTTTTTTGCTGCCAGTTTTTGCCGCCTCTGGCTATAACCATCCACCAAATTTGAGACCACACAATCAAAACCAGTGGCAATTTAATTTGCGCAGTGAATGTATCGGAATTATCTTTTGGCTTTTGGCTTTTGGGTTTGCCAACTAATTAGCTGCTGTAGGAAATATTATTATGATGGTTATTTGGTGCGTTACTCTTCTGGATTCTCTTTTGCTTTTGTTTTCTTTAATTTTCTTGTCTAATAACGCAAAGGTTCAAAGTTCAATCAATTGCAAGACAATTAAAAGCAACATTTTGAACCCGAATGCCCCAACAAATGGCGAGAGTCCAATTGCAACTTGCCAACGCTGGTAAAAAGTCAAAAAACCAGAGCAGCTGCAAAACCAAAACAGAATTAAAGAATGGGTAGAGAGGGGGCGAGGTGGTCGGATTGGAGATCGGGTAGAGAAGAGCGACAGCTGTGGCATCGGCGGCGCGTGTTCCCAATTTATCTTGAGCGATTGCCCCGCCAAGTTGCAGATTTGTAGTTCAGCTGCCTCTCCGACGACTTGGACTCTGACTCACGGAGTTAATCCTGTTTTTTCTTTTCTTTTTCGTCAGCTTGATTAATGGCTCAATGCGCTGCCTTCGTCTGGATGGGGTATATGAATAGCTCGAGGAAGATCAGTCATATGAGAAAATAATTCAAGTGATTAGGTGCGAAATGTAATCTAACTCGAGAAGTTTGCAAATGGAGTAACTAAAGTAAAAACATGTTATTAATCTTTCTGCATGCATAATTTTATTAATAGCTTCATTTCACCATGAAAATTGTTGAAAAAACGTAAATTTTTATAGGTGTTTACATTTTAGCAAAGTTACTACTGGATTTAGGTTTCTCTTTTTTAACTTCTTTTGTTCTGATATTTTTTGATTCGATTTATATTTTAAATTTATGAAAAGTCAATTTTTATCTTGCTATAATTTTTGTTTACCCAAAACTTATTTTTATTAGATAATTTAGTATTTTACTTTCTGTATGAAACCTGTTTGTATCTTTTATGATGTTTAAGGGAATTAATTACTTTGTGAAATATGTTTAATGTTTAATATAATAATAATAATAATATATATAAATATTATAATATAATATAATATAAATATAATAATATAATATAATATAAATATAATAATATAATATAATATAATATAAATATAATAATATGGAATGTATATATCAAGATCATTTAAGATTCTTCCATTCTTGGTTTATTTCTGAAGCAAAAGGTTATCTAACAGTTTACTCTTTCTCTTATTCTCGTACTCTCTTCCTCTATATACTAAAAACAACACATTAATTTTATCTTGAGCTTTGTTTTGCCCGGCTTGTTTTTGCCTGACCAAGTTGCTTTGTTTATAACTGGTTCAAAGTTGGCACGTCTTTGGTATATATATATATCTACATGTGTATATAGATAAATAAAAAAAACAAGCAGCTAATACACAATCTTTCAGCTGTCTGGCAGGCTGCGTCTGTTTCCTTATTTCTGCTTCTGTCTTTATTCCGTTGCCTTTGCAAATGATCCTGTCCCGTCCTGTCTGTTCGCCCCTCGCTTGACAGGGTTGCTGCATAGTTTTGTAATATTCACTAACGCTGCAGTGTTGCATGTCGGCTAATTTCCATGCACAGCTCCCAAAAAAAAAATAAAAAAATAAAATAAAATTGAAGCTGCCAGCGCTTTATAGCAGCTAAATTGTCCGTTCGTCTATTATAATTTCATATAGTGGTTTGTGTTTTTTTTTTTTTTTTTTTGATGAATATGTAAATTCCTGGACAGATTTCACGACTGCTTTTTTTTTTTATTCAAATGCTTTGCGTGCATTTCCTACTCATATGCTAATTTTACATATGGCACACAACACTTTCTGAATGTTAAATAACAATTTGAGCCCCAAACCAAATGCTTGGTAACATTATTAAATGCATATTACGTTATTACCTTGTAGCGTGTTGGCCTATTCTGTGACTTTGTAAGTTTTCGTTGCCGTATCTTGTGATTTGGTTTTCTATTTGGGGTCAACGAAGCTTTGGGCGCCCCCTTTTTGCATTGCTCCCAATTAGTGTAATGAAAATACGCTAATTTATGAGTCAAGTGAGCTTACCAATTTTAGGCTGCAATTGAAAATGTTAACGCCCAGAAATATATATATATATATATCTATTTTTTTTTTTTTGCCTTTTTTGCATTTTAAACTCAAGTTGGCCAAGGCTCAGGCTCAGGCTCAGACTCTGGCTCTCAGTCTGGCTCGTGCCTTGGCGCTGCCCCCGCAGGCTAGGCTTTGTTGTTGTGAAAGCAGAGTTGAGAACTCGGCCCAATAAAATTGCATAAAAATGCATTTATTAATGGTTCGTAATGATTGCAGGTGGGACACACAAAAAAAAAAAAAAAACCAAAAAATTATAAAAATGATAACTACAACCAAAACTTGAAAATAAATAAAAGTGGGCAATGGCGTAACGCCCACAAGTTGAGCAAGTCTCTCGATCATATTATAAAAAAAAAACGCGCTAAAATATTTGCGTTTTATGCCCGTTATATTTTTTTGGGGCGTTGTGGTGTTGCAACGCCAATCTGATAAACATAAACGTTTAATTAGAGCACTAAATGCATTTTGAGTAGTCATAATACCAAATCAAAATCAACAAAAAACCAAAAAAAAAAAAAAAAAAGGGGGGCAAACATTTTTATTGACTTTTTCACATATTAATTTATCACTGTGCAGTATTTATTGTCTTGAGTTTTGGCACAAAGTTTGTCAATGCAAGCCGCTGACAAAACATAAAAAACAACAGAAAAAACAAAACAAAAGAAAAAAAACGAAAGACTTAGACAACAAACTTGTTTCTTTGTTCGCTTCTGATTTCCATGAAAGAAAAGCTTTTGCTCAATCAGATTGCATTATTAGCGTTTCGGTTTGCATTTGTCAAGATTTTGCTTTGTTTCACGATTGATAAATATTGTTTAGAGATTTTATGGTTAAAATTCCTATTTGACTTGCATTAATTGCGATACGATTTGTAAAATTGAATTTAGCTACGAAATTAAAGCTGTTCACACATAAAACATATATTTCCCTCCTCTTTTAGATTACGATACAAATTTCCCATTACATTTTGGTATGGGAAATCGACTTTTTGACTTGTTATTCATTTAGCTTCTGCTTCTGCAGGCACAAAAACTTTGCTCTTTACCCGTTTTGGCAGCAAGCTGTTTATAAACTGTATTTATTGGTTCGTCGTCATTTGATAGTTTCTCATGCATTTTTGTTATTGTCATGCTAAAACCATAAGCAGTCGATCGTTTGATATTTCCAGCAAACAATAACAACAGAAGAAGCAGACGAAGAAGAAGAAGACGAAGAAGCAGACGAGGCAAAGGCAAACGCAAACAAATGAAGCCCCCTCTTTATGTATTTTAATAGCTGTCTTCGTTTTTTTTTTTATTTTTATTGTTATTATAATCGGCTGGCAGGTCGAACGTGACGTAATCACCGTCACTGGTTACACCTGTTTCTTCGCGCTAAACCCTGTTACATCGTGTAATGATATGCCACCAGCGCCCAAAAATACAAAAAAAAAAAAAAAAATAACTGTATAGTTCAATGGTGTTTCCTTTGCCGAAAAGTTCATCAAACGCAAAGGCATGCAACAACCGCAACTGCAACTGCAACTTTATCTGTTGTCCAACTACTTATAATTTGCAAGTCTTTTGATGTTTGCCTGTTCGACTGCAAAATAAGTAATAGGCGGCCAAGCAGCAAATAACTGTTGATTTGTTTCTTTTTTTTTCGCCTAAGAGTGAAAAACCCACAACAATAAAAACAACAACAACAACAATCACAAATGTTATCCTGACTGTGCTGCGAAATCTTTAAAATATCATCAATTAAAAACTGAATTTAGTGAAAGTTTTTCGCACATGGATAATGCGTAGGAAATTTCGCAATAAATATGTGCAAAAAAAGTGTATAAAAATCACACGATTTATACATATATATATATATATATATATATGTGTGTGTGTATGTTAATTTTTATGCGTTACGCCTGTAAGAAAAAAAGAAGAAAAAAAACATTCAGCCATGCGACAAATTGCCATCAATTCATGCGATTGTTGACTCTTTAGCTTCATTTGCATACGTGAGCTGCTTTGAGCCAGTTTTTTTTGTACCGATTACCCCAAAGCAACGATGACGCTACAAAAAAAAAAAAAAGATGTTAAAAACAAAACTTACAAACAGAAAAAAAAACAAGCTTTGATTTTGATCGAAAGTGAAATCTTTATGGTGACCAAAAGAAAGCGTTTCACTTGCCTCATTAAGTTGTAGGAGTTTTGGATTGGTTTGCTCAATTTGTAAATTTAGTGAACGGCATTGATAAGCTCTCGATGATAATATTCTAATTTTTGCGTTTCGACGATGTGCGTTATTTATGGCCAAGTTGTTGGGATTAGCAGCTAAGCAATTAGTCGACTTTTAACCTGTCAGCGATCATCAACATGCAAATCTCGTTTTGCACACACTCAACTGTGTGGGCGAAGTGCTGTCATCGTATTTAATGGGATAATACTAAATAAAGATGTTGTCTCATTTCAAATAAATGGCATTAAAAGCTTACACGCAACAGTTCAAAGGCTGCAACACATTTGGGTCGGGTGTTAAATGTTTTCTATGGTCACAATGCACTTCATTAGGCCAGCTTAACAAATGGTTCAATTTATTAGAGAAATCTGGCAAACTAAATATGGTTGAAACTTAGTGTTTATTTGTGTTCAACTGTTAATTAACTCAACTGGCCAAATAGTGGGTGTCATATAATCAAAACACCATTTATAACTTGAATAAATGATATTCCTTTTTATATGGAGTTTACTATATACAAAAATATATTTAATATTTAATTATGATCAAATATCAAGCCTTTTTGGAAACTTTCAAATAAATATGATTTATTAGACTAGACTTTAAAAATGTTTTCACTTCACAAGTTGAATATATTTGTGGCTTTTAAATTAAAAAAAAAATTTGTATTGAGTTTAATCTGTTGATAATGAATAACAAAAATCTAAATTTTAAATTATAATATCAATATCTTAAGGCTATCAAAATTAAGAAAGTATTAAGCAAAGCAAATTATACTTTTTAATTATACAAATTACGTTTAAACATAAAGGGAAATAAGCTTTAATTAAAGTTTTTTGAAACTTAATTGATTACTATGCTTTCAATAATAGGCGCACTTTGGTGCACATTTCTATATTTTTAAATAAAAATATATTAAAATAAAAAAAAAACAGAATTTCTTTCTCTGCGCTCCTCAGCATAATCAACTTATTACAATGCAACAAATGCAGAAAGTTTGTTTTTTATTTCTTTAGCTGTGTCCATGAAATTCTCTAGTTGTATCCGTTTACATTTGAGTCGATATCCCATGGGTAATTAATATCTTATGGGAAGTTAATTAAATCTTGTTGCCTGCCTATAAACTTGCCATATTCTTTATGTAAGAAATGATGTCTGCAGTTTGAAAACGTGTTTACAACACACACACACACAGCAAATGCTGGTAAGAAACCAAAAAAGTGTTGCACAAACATAGCAGAAGAAAAAAAAATCACTGCAACTGCGAGTACAGCTTGAATGTCATAATTATTTGAAGTCATTAAACTTTAAGAAGCCAAATCTCGACCACATATCAAGAAAGCTAGTCAGCTTTATGTGCTGAACAGGTAACAAAATTTAATTCAAAAGATTACAAAAAAAAAAAATATGAATTATAGCCGAAACGATAAGGAAATTATGTATTAAACACATCAGCAATTCGACGGGCAACATGATCGTAAAAGAAATAAAGTCGAATAAACGACGGAAAAAAAATTACCATTTAATGTTGGAAAAAAGTTAACAAGTTGCCGGTGACAGCAAAAACTGCAAAATCTGCCACACCAACCAATTTTTTGTGGTTGTTTAACTGAATTAAATATTGCGCAATCTGATGCTGTGTGTGTGTGTGTGTGTGTCTTTGAGTGTGTGTGTGTATGAACTGAAACTCGCCCGTGTTCATTGGCCATATAAATGGTAACAACTGTGCCGATCATCGAGACGTTTGCTGTTGCTGTTGTTGTTGTTGTTGTCCAATTGGCTTCCACAAATGGCTTAAAAGTGCTCATGACCGCAAGTAATAAAATCATTTTAAAGCGCAAAAAAATTGCTGCATAATTCACACCTACAGTTGAGTAAGTTTCATGGCTAACATGAAAGAGGTAACACTTACTTCTTGCACAATTGAACTAATTCCTTGGGTTAAGGGCAAGAAAAAGGCAACAGAAATGAAAAAAAAACCCCCGTAATTTTCGTGTAATTAACTTTTATTTGTTGGCCACAAAACGTTCGTTTTGGTAACAAGGCAAACATTTATTACAATATTGTAATTAACTTGTATTCCCAGTAAAATAAGAACTGATATGTTTATATTTTTAGATTGTATAATTTATATCTTGAAGCAATTAATGATTTGAGACAAACAAAAAAATATGGATTATAAATGGAAAGCTTACTTAAACATGAATTGAATTAGGTATATATACCTAGTTTCATTTTTAAAAGATATTCTCGAATAATTCAATTAGAAAAAGCACATTTCGTTTTTTTTTTTACAAAACGAAAGCTAAGTTAATTCCCAAGCAAAGCATTTTCAATTCAGTTCGCACAGCATAAATCTTGCTTAAGTCTAAAATTGCAGAATGTCTCTGTTGGAAAATCTGTGATGCAACATTATAATTATTTAATTAATAATAATCTCTTTGCTTAAACAATATATTTTAACAATAACGTTTTAGCAGGGATACATTCTTTGCCTTGTTTATTCGCTACAGTTTCTAACTTCCTATTTAATCATTTATCATACTATTTTGCTAACAATTCCTAAGATTTTCTCAGTTATGGTTATGGGATTTGAGCAACCCAAAAAAAAAAAAGAGCAGCAGCTTGCAAAACTGTTTGACATAGCAATCAAAATTATGGTAACTTATAATTTACGACTGACATTTGCCCTCTGCTCGTATGAGAAAAGTTGTGGTCAGCGCAAAAGGCAACAAAAAAACAAATCGAACTACTAACAAATTGTAATTGTAATTGTAGTTTATGCACAAGAAACTCAGCAACAACAATGACAACAACAACCATGACAAAAACTACAACAACAAGTACAACAATCACTGCAGCAACAGCCAACACTCAGCGTTGTCAATTTAAGGATTGGTCAAACGTGGCGTATACACAATTTGTTCCGGCAATGCTCAAATTGCAACTGCAACTGACCAAGATTAGTGAACAATTATGGTTTGGAAATTGCAACAAGTTAATTCAACTTGTAATTGCTGACGGTCTAATTTAATTTACGTAGTTGATTTTTTTTTTTTAAGGGCGTGTACAGAAAAAATATACATAAAACGGAAAACAGCACCAAAAAAAAAATATATAACAAAAAGTGGAATTGAAAAAAAAAACAGCATTCGTTGGCAATTGGTAATTTTAGACTGCAACTTAAATTGGCTGTCAAAGTTGCGATTGAATTAATTTGGATTTGATACGAATTAAATTGTAAATTGACACCTTTCCTGGCTGCCGTATTTGGATTTTTAATTGCAGGTTTTGCTTTAGTTGAGCATTTATATATTTAATACTAACTTGTCAATGTAATCGATCGTTTCGATTTCCTTTTGTATTTTTTCCTCACTTGGACTGTTCTCCAGATTGGCGGCATCTGTAAGATGAAGGGTAAAGATTTAATAATGAGAAATACGAATGAAATAATTTTGACACTAAGAAACATTACAAATATAAAGGCGAACTATCATTTACTACTTCTGAGTATAAAAAACAAGACACATGTGAATAAGTTCTAACATTTATCAAGTAAATCGACATTTGTTGTACATAATTAGCATATTACAATTTATATATGTTATTACTTATCTATGGTTTATGGTGACCAAAACACGATAAAAGTGTTATAGTTACACGAATGCTTTTCAGAATTGTAAACACAAATGCCACTTAGCCAAGACTTACATAAATTAGCCATACCATTGGCTTATAAATCATAATTAGTTGAACAACTAGAACAACACACACATGTACACACACACACACATACACACATTCACTTGTCAATTGGAATTGCAAATGAAATAGAAACATTGCAACTTACGCACCCATTGAACGACAATAACAAACAATGTCTGGGGCCACAGTAATATTTAACCTTACAACCAGGTATATATATATATATATAAATCGTTATATTTGACTTGATTTATGACACAACAGTCAATCGAGCAACCAACGCAATTGTTCCCACTCTTGAGAGATATGTGTATAAATCTGTGTCGATTTAAATGGATCAGTCAATATGCCGATAAATGTCAATCAGCGCTGATTGGTAATAGACAAGGGCCAAAAGAGACACTTGAATACATGTGAGTCGCTCAAAATGATTGAAATCATTTAATAGAAACAAGCTAAAAAGACAATGCTGAAATACACTAACAGAAAAACGTAAGACTTTTTTTTATTGTAAAAAGTAAATGTTAATTCAAATTAGATGTAGAACAATTGCCATTTTAATAATCATGCCTGCTGTGAACTATTTATTTTATTTATGACAACATGTTTGTTCAATATTTATAGAAAATGTGTGCAATATTTGAAAAAAAAAAAATGTATTTGCTTTTGTTTTTACATTATTACAATTATACAATACCAGTTTTTATATTTTGTTTACATTCTTTCGAGTTTACTTGCGGCATAAAACATTTTTAGACAGTTTTGCTCGTAAAAACTCTGGCCAACATTTATTTTACAAAAGTTGTCTTTTAATTTAAATACACTTTTATTAAAAAAATATATATATATTTATTTTAAAATTGCAAAAAGAAACTAGACAATATATTTAAGGCATTCGTCAATTTAAATATCGTTTGGTTGTAATTTTTTTAATTGAAAATTGTATAAGTTATTTTTTCGATTACATAAAGTAATTACTTATATTTAAATACATGTAATAAAATATTTCAAGAATTTTAAACTAAATTTGAAGACTTAAAAACATAGCATGAATGAAGATATCAAAGATAAAATTACAAGATTTACAAAGAATTACAAGAATTGAATATTTTAAAATAGGATGATAACCAAGCCAATGAGATAGTAGTAAAGCCCTGCCTAGGTAAATATGGACATAGAGCAATTTGTAAAATACATGTGGATTAGAGAAACAACAAGAAAAGCAACAACTGCAACGAAAATAGCAGACACATTAAGAACTTGCCACACAGACACACTGGCAACAAAGTGGTACAAGTAAATAAAAGTTGAGTGTGTGTGTGTTGTGTGTGTGTTTGATTATAGATTGACTGGGGTATGTACGGGTCTACTGTGGCTGCGGCAAACACTTCAAGTTCAATTGAAAAGCGGCTGTCTGGCCAAAAGATCAAATGAGCAACGGAGAGCAGGAGAACAGGAGACCCAAAGACCAACCGCATGGACAGACTGTTGTTAAATATACACACATATACATACCTATATATATATATATATATATATATATGTGTGTTCCGTCTGATGAGTGACTTGGCTGGGCTGGGCTCAGCTGTTGATAGCTTTGTTGCCATATCTTGGGTTGTTGCTATAGTTTCTGACGTGTTTTTTGTTTTTTATCTTTTACGGCCAGGCCAAGTGAGTGACTCGATGTGTCTCGGTCGTGTCTCGGCTCACTTTGCGATTTTATGCATGCAAATTAGTTTTAGAACCTGTTGCAATTTTGTTGCTTTTGAAGTTGCTGTTGTTGCTGTTGCTGCTGCCAGTGTTAACGGCGCCCTGAAGTGGCAGCCACAAAATGGGCACGGACTACGCTTGCCAATTGGTATTTGCGCCCAGTTCCCATGCCGCATGCTAATTGAGTTTTGAAGTGTAGCGCAGAAATCACTAAAACTAAAATAAACTCATGGAATATTGTGCTCCAATTATTGGGCCTCCACTCGCCGAGTGGTCTGGCCTGAAATGCACTCGTGCATATCCTAGAGACATGCGTGAGAATATCAACATAGAATTTCTCACGGATCTCACCACAAAACAGAGCAAACAGACAAAAAGAAAGAGAGAGAGAGAGGAGAAAGGGGAGCAGGGCACAGATGGGCAAAACCACCCGACTTTGGTCGCATTTGTTGTCGTACATGGAACAAATTTATGCGCCGCCAGCAAAACTTTCAGCCATTCGTCGAGAGGCAGACAGACAGAGGCACAGGGATTGCCTGCCAGTTGCCAGTTGCCACTTGCCAGTTGCAAGTTGGCAGTTGGCAGTTGGCAGTAGGCATGCTGATTTTGAACTTGTAATGTTTAAACATAACAACAACAACAACAACAACATTCAACTATATACATATAATATATAACATGCTTAAATTACACACACAATATACATGGCAATACATAGCAATAGTTAAGTGTTGCTCCAGGTTGGGTTACCTCCTCTCGTCAGTGTTGCTTGATTGTGGATATATATATATATATATATATATAAATATATGTATGTGGAGGAAGGAACTTTGCATGTTCATCCATGCCACCAAATGTAACCGAAGGCGTCGTCAGCACATTTTCAGGCTGTTGCACTCATTTCTGCTGCACTAAGCCAACAATTTAAGTTTTTTTTCTTTCTTTCTCTTTAGTTTTAACGACTTCAACACGCCCGACTTATACCCATCTGATTCTGTTGTTAAAGTGCTTTTGGGCAAACATATATAAAACTAAGTAGCTAACAAATGTGTGGAAATCAATTTGCGAATTTTAATTACTAAATTCAATCGCCAAAAAGCAGGGAATTAAATGCAAATTTAGTTCAACTATCAACAATGATTTAATAACTATTTTATGCAAATTATAGTCGTATTTGTCAGCTATATAATTTAGTAGTTCGATAACAAAGAAATATTGGCTAATTTGCTAATAATATAAAAGACAAATTAGCCTTTCAGCAAGTTTATAATAAATTTAAACGAATCACACAAATTTCCAAATGCGAGTAATTAAAGATAATCATTTTGTGATTAAGTTGTTGCCATTCGAATTTGCAATTTAATGCGTATATTTGAGATCAATATAATAAAAATTATCTGTGTATTACGAGAATCAAAGTAAACGTTTGAAAATTGTTTTTAATTACATTAAATTTATAAATAATCGTTAGCATTTTCAAAACGTGTTTCAATTTAACATTTCAAAATAATAATACAAAATTCATAGCTAATTTAATGATTATCATTTCACAGTTTTTACTACTCTTGACAGATTATTAAATTGTTGACACTGAGCATAAAATTATTTAATGGCCCATAAATGACGGCGTGACGATTAGTTGTGTACTCTAAACTTTTATTGTTGATTCACGCAAACAAATATTGGTCATATTCGGATTGTGGTCACAACAGAAAAACTTAAGCAAAGACAAGGGAATGCCAATGCCCTGAAGGCAATCAAGAGATGAATGCAAATAAAACCACAAAAGTATAAGTTGAGTCAAAAAAAAAAACGCTTTAGGCAAGAACTGTATTAAAGAGTTAGCCAAGTCAGCGACACACACACACACACACACACACAGACGAACGGAAGCGGAAATATCTGAGCCAAGTTACGGCAATTTGCGGTTTTAATAGTCGTCGGGTGATCTTAAAAAGTGTAGGTTAGAAAATAAACAGTTTTATAATGCTGCACTTGAGAGCTGTACATGCAACTAGACGCTCTGCATATGGCCAAGAGAAAAGAACTGCACCTGGGAAAAGTGCAACAATTGCGAGAGACGAGATTTATAAAATATGCAAAGAGGTTTTTGGAGGAATATGCTGGCAACACTTTGTGGTTTAGTTAACGGCAAAACGCCCAGCTGCAACAGCCAAGCCATGGCCTAAGTTTACAATTACGAACATAAATATTGCATTGAGAAAGCAAAATACCAAAGAATAATAATATAATAATAATCAACGTGGGAACATTATTTCAAGCATGAATATATTGAGGCTTGATTATTGAGTGAGAGATCATTAATACAATTATCATAAATCTTATTTAACAAATTTAACTTTACACTGAGTAAGAGAGAGAGAGAGGGAAAAGGGGGCGAATGCTCGACTTGTAAATAAGTTTCAAATTGAAACACAAATGCGACGTGTAAATAAAAAGACCAAATAAAAAAAAATAAAAAAAAAGATAACAATATAAATATATGTGACAAGAGTCCAAATATGAAACCACTTAAAGTAGCTGGGAGTTCAGCCCCCAGCAAGCGACCCACTCGTAAATGGCAGACAGCCAGACAGAGGGACGGACAGAGGGACGGACAGAGGAACAAGAGACTGCGGGGCAGACAGCTGAACCTACAGACAGATAATGTCGCTCCAACTTTGGTCGAGTGTCAAGTTACCCCGAACGTTGTCGTTTGTCGCTTGACAGCAAACAGTAACACACACACACAAAAGCCAAGAAAATCGAAACAAATAAAAATTTACTGTACAATTGTTGCAACAATTACGCGGCAACAATGCTATCTGAAAAAAAAAAAAAGCCGCAAGTGACATAATTTTTAGAGGCTAAGGCGATTTACACAGAGCGCCAGACAACCCAGGGAAATGAATACCCCCAACCGATGTGGCAAGTACTCGAATCCACTCAAAGCATATATATATATATTGATAGATATATATATATATTTTCTCAATTAGAGAAGAATTGTGCAATTTAGTGAAAGAGGCGACTTATAAAAGAGATTAACTCGATGATATTTAAGATGAAGTGTGAAATGTGATATGAATCGACAAAAGAGTTCGCTGGGAATGTGAATGGAATTTGCTGGTAAGTAAATATAATATAATAATATATAAAAAAAATCATCATTTCGTTTTCATTTGGAAAATAAGGAAGCATATGTAATATATAATGTAACCGCAAATGTAACCAATTTAATTTCTATTTAAAAAATAAACAAGTAGTTTTAGATGATAAAAACTCGTAAAAACTAAAACCACTCACTTTAAATTAAATGTAATATTAAAATTAATAGTTGTAATTATAATTTTAAAATTAAATTTTAATTTTTAAATATTGTGCAATTTTTTTTATATATAAAATGGCATAGAATTATTTATAGCAAAGATGTAAAAATATTATGTTAACAACTTTTAAAATGTTATTCAAATGTAAAGTAAGCTTTTGCTGGCAAGTAAATAAATAAGTTATAAACATTGATTTCATTAACTAGAATACCAGTTCAATTTGGGTGTTCTTGTTTCTAAGCGTAGATTTACATTTCCATTTGCATAATAACCCATTAAAAACAGTTTCTTAATCAGCCTTTAAACACGCAATGTAAAAATTCATTTAGTTAATATGCATGAAAAAATTAAAGAGTATTTGAAAAAAAATAATGTGTCGCCTTTCCAACTGTGCGCATAATTAATTAACTGCATACTTTGAGAGCAAAGTTTACAAATTATTCATTATAAATTCAACGTTAAAATATTTTTGTAAGCCTTACCACAAAAAAAAAAAAAAAGAGCGAACGGATTAAGTGCAGGCTGCCGCACGCTTTGGCCATTTGTCACAGCCATAATGAGCGGCTTTCGATGCAGTCAAATGAATTGTTTAAATTCCCCAAACAATATGCAACAAAACAAACATAAATATGAACAACAAATTTGTCGCAACGCAGCGTCGCACAAACTGTCACAAACTGATTAAATGGGGCTTAGCCAAGTGTCGGTGACGAAGTGGCAGAGTGTCAGACTGTGGCAACGTCAGCTGGCGTGCCCCAAAATCTAGCTGAGGGATTAACGTGGCAAACTGAATGCTGAGATAATCATTGATCTGTTTTAAATTGAGCGAGTCGATAGGCTTTGACCCTGACTGACTGACAGTCATCAATCTGTGCAACTGCGTCATGTTAATCAATTTTATTAGCATTTTGTTGCTACAGCAACAATTGCTGTAAATAAATACATTTTGTTCGATTTGCGTGTTCCGCCTTCAACTGCCTGTTGGGGCACGAGTGCTGTAGCACTTTTTCAAAACCAATTTCAAACATCAAAAGTCAGCTTTCGAGTGCTTTCGAGTGCGGCAACTCATCAAAGCTGTGATTAAAAAAAAAAATAAAATTATGAATGAGCTGGCAGCGTCTACACATTTTTTTTTTTTAGCATCTTCCATTATGAATGACGACGCGGATTTGTTCTGTAAATGGTTTCTCTTTCTTGATGTTTAAACATAATTTTGTGGTTTGTCTGCCAACAATTACAATCAGTTTTTTTTTTGAAGGTTACCAACCATTTTAGGCCTCGATTTGAAAAGTGGCGATCAATTCGATGGCACTTCCATTTCTAGGCATATAAATTCAAAAGGGGCCTCAGCATGAAAATGACGAACCGCTTGAAATAAGAGGAAATAAACATAAAACAAAAATTCATAATTAATTATTCACAAATTGAGTATGTGCATAAATCTTTAAGTTTTTGAAGTAACGCTATCCAATTTGTAGCTGTCTGCGATTTTGAGAATTGTACAAGTATAAATAATTATTGAGGTTTTTTGAGGTTTGACTAGACTAGTTACAAACTTCTGAAATGTTTACTCAAGTAAAAAGTTTTTGAACATGACTAACGCTTTTCAAACTACTGCAATATAATAATTAATTGTTAGCTTGCTTTTGTAATTATAAATTTTCAGTAAAAAATGTCGGTGTGGTGCTGATGAAAAAATAGCTTAAAGCATTTCTCATGAAATCGCAATTGTTTCAAGTTAAACATGCGATTCTATGAAATTTTAAACTTGTATTGGAAAATCACTTATTCAATTAACTTATTTATTTAATAAAAAATATTAAATTTTTGTATACAATAAACCCATTGAATAAGGGAAAAAATGTAGAGAGAAGTTGTTAAAAGTAAGGGCAAATGGAAGTATTTACACACATATATATATATATATTTATATAGTTAAGATGCACCCTTAAATCCCAACAAATATGAAATATAAATACATAAAAACCACTTCTTTCTTTCTTTTCTTTGGTATTGCAATTCCAAATTGCGAACTGAAATTAACCTCATTTAATTTGACAGATCTCGTTTCCTTGCAAATAATATTTGTATTTTGTATTGCACTGCAACATATTTGGCAGTAGCAACAGAAATCTTTTGTAATCGGCTCAAGGATAACCCACCAGCAATTTGCAACAGACTCGTGCTATTGACAGCTGACATTACAACAAGTGCTTGTATTTTTGTAATTGCTTTGCTCGACTTGAGTTTCAACCCTGACAGAGCTCGGGGCCATATGACATGTGCCGTGTGGCATGTGCCTGACTCTATCTAATATGTATATATATATATATATATATATATATATAAAAGTATGTATATATATATATCTGATATGTGCACATGCACCTTACTGCTCTTCCTTCCTGTTCAGCAATCAGCTCGTAAAGGAAATTTGATACACCCTCTCTTCAAGTCTGCTGTTGCAGATGTGTGTCGAACAACCCTTTTGCATGCAACAACCCATGCCGCAACTCCTTTCCCCAAACGACACACGCGAAATAATAATAATCCCTTTTTTTTTCGTACAGCTGAGTGCAAAAATTTTGCCATTTCACCAAAAAAAAAAAAAAAGAAATATTAAAAATGAAATAACGTTTCGTAAAATTATTCATATTATATGACAGAAATTCGCTAGCTGCAGCTGTTGCCCCCTGCACGCTTCACTGCATCCACGCAACCATGCTATCCAGTTATCCAGTTATCCATCATGTTATCCAGTTAGGGCCCAAACTCCAGTCGCGACCTAATTCATATTTCATTCCAAATAAATAATCAACGCAAAGGATGTTGAAGACGACGATGCAAAATAAATTTTAAAAAAATAATAAAACAAACACCTGACTTGCCTGGATACCCGTCGAGGATCGGGAACATGTGCTCTACCATTGCTCCAGATATAGGAGGGCTACTACCTCAGTGTCTTACAGCAGTGCTTACTAAAATACATGATGGAGTCTCCGTCACACTGGGGAGATGTCCGTCAGCTCATCATAAGCATACAGAAGGATCTGAGATTAGACGAAACTTAGCGGCGAGTAGAGCACATGTTCCCGATCCTCGACGCCATCGTTTAAAAAAATGATTAGATGCTTAGATGCAGCGCAGTTATTAGATTTTCTCTTTTGTAATAATTTACCAATTATTACGAATTAAATTCAAAGTCGTAAAAAAAAAGAAGAAAATTGTAAAAATAATAATCATTTGAAAAAGAAAAAACATTGACTAATTAAAAGCAAAAAAAAAAAAAACAAATGAAATAAACTTATTGCCTCTCTTTTTTCCCCCAACTAATTGCAATTCTTGGCTGATTTAGGCCATTGTCAGATGCATTTCTCGAAAGGAGAAAAACAGATGCAGATGCAGATGCAGATGCCGAAGCAGGCATTAAACTGGAACGTGCGAATAAAGCGTTTCAATTGGCCGACTCTTAAATCGGGAAATTAGGCTAATTTTCTAAAGCGGCACACAAATGCCAACCATACTGGAATAGAAAACTGTAAAAACGACGAAAGAATAAAATATGGGGCAGACACAAATACAAAAACAAATGTGCAAATTGCAATTGTCGTAGCGGGCACATTGACAGCTCCATTGAACTTGGGTTTAAGTCGTTGCCCCGCTTCTGATTGTAATTTTAATCAACATGTAAGGCGGGGGGTGTTGCACACAAAGCGTTTGCCGCCACCGTAAGAGTTGCCCAATTTGTTTGGCTAGTGGTGACCAGAAAAAACACATGAAACATGAAAAAACACGAAACAAACCTCAAAACATTTAAAGGCAATTATGAATGTTACAGACTTGGCTCTAGGGTGATGCTGACACGGTAATTGTCGACTTAATTGCACTTGGCCGGTTAATTGCGTTTCAGTTGTCAGGCCAAGACCAAGTGTCGTCTCGGTACTACTATGCTGCATGCTACATGCTACATGCTGCCACATGAAGGTTGCCTCACAACTGGCAACAACAACAACAACAGCAACCATATCGACAATTGACATCTGTTCGTCGTGTCCCATGTGTGTCATTCTGTCCAAAATGATGAGTCGTGTTTGAGTGCAACTTACAAGTGAACAAAAAAAAAATTTAACTGAAAATAATACAAAAAAAAAAAAATATATTGAATGCTGCATTTGAGTGGCTTTTTGTGTCTAAGCACACCCGATTTATGACTGCAGTAAATAATAATAATGAGATTTTATAATTTCAATGTCATCGACATGTTGTTTGAATATATTTCTCAGTGTTATTGATTTCATGCCTCAGAAATGTTGACTCGATCACTTCGCTAATTTTCAAAAGAATTCCATTGTTCAATTTGCGACGATAATTAAAAGTGATTTCAGTTTAAGTCAGTTCAATTAATTACACTTATTTGCATTCTAAAACATTCATTTGAGTAAAAACTGAGTGCATTTTTTCTCTTACTGATTAATAATTATCGCAAGTGGCAAATTTCTCATAAAACATTGCAAATATCTGAGATTGTTGTTGAATTGATTATTCAATATTAATTTAAATTTTTAGTTCACTTTTAAGAAAATTCAAAGTTAATTTCAAGGTTTTTCGAGCCTTTGATCTTTTAAAGTATTTAGCAAACTGTGCATTAATAATGCAAATGTTTCGATGTTTGGCAAAGTTGATTAATCGCTTTTTAATATAATTTGATGCATGCTAATAATAATTTAATTGAATAATAATAATAACACGTGCCAATAATGATTTAGTTTGTTATTAAAATACTAAAAGCTTATTTTAGGAAAATACAATCGAATTGAGTAAAGCAATTTTATAGATACTAAATTTCCAATGTATTATTAAAATACAAATTTTAATTGGTGGGTTTGGCAAACTAATTTGAAAGCATTATGGAAAAACACAAAATGTTCAAGCTGTGCAAATTACTTGTTACAAATTGGTCATAAAAATATGAACTTTTTCAATTTGAGAAGTAGAACGAAAAATTACACTGAACTGAGCACGACTGACTAAATAAATAAATTATAAAATTCATTAAATATTTAATAGCTGACATTTATTATTGAAGTTTGTGGAATATGAGTTGAGGCCTAATCAGATTTCACCGTAGGCAAGTTTCTTTGATTTAAATCCAGACAAACTTGACAATTTAATAGGCAAACTCTGACGGACTTTAATGGACATTTGCGACATCTTCATTTGAAATCCAATCTTAATCATAATCGGCTTAACTGTGCAATAATTAACTCTTAATTGAAACACTGGTATTTTTTTTTTATCGACAAGCATGCGACAACAACATTCCATTCAATCAAACCGATAACAATCTCCAGTTTCACTGGACACACTGGTGTCCGCATCGTCGTCAACTGGCAAATAGAATAACTTGTTTTTCCCCCATTTAAACGGGGTCAGTTGGTAATTGACAGTTGGCTTGGCAGTGTCGGCCAAACGGTTTACAGGTCAACTGCTGCGAATTGTGAACAATAAAGCCAATGCAATTATTGCAAATCATAGCGCAAAATTCAGTGTGCGAATGAGTGTGTTTGTGTGTGTGTGTGTGTGTGGCAAGCAACGCGGCCAACATTTCTCAAAGTAGTCACAATTCAAAGTCAACGCAGCCAGCTAAAAGAACAGCAGCCACCAGACAGAAATGGCAGACACAAGCCGCATCTGCGCATTTCCTAGGAAAATCATTAACGTGTCTTAAGCATAAATAATTAAAAAATAAAAAAAAAAAAGCAGAAAGCGTTCCACAAAAGACCAAAGACAACAACAGCAGCATCAGCAGCAGCAGCATCAGCATCAGCATCATCAGCAGCAGCCACAACAAGCACAGCTTTGACGTCTCTATGACAATCAGTGATGCCAATTGCGCTTTTTTGGCCTGAAAATCTAGTTAAACCAACAAGCATTGATTGCAGTAAATATTTAAAATAAGTAAACAGTGTGATTTTTGCAAAAAAAAAAAAGTTGTAAATTTTTAGCTTTTTGTTGATTAAAAAAATATATTAACTAATTATAGGTTAATATTATATGAAGAAAAAGTTTATTGAGCTACAGTTAAAAAAAATGTATACAATTTATTTATAATGTATATAATAAGTCACATAAGACAGTTTGTTCTGTAAAAGTGCAATTATTATAATAAAAAAAAATTTATGCTAATATTTGAATTTTGGTAAGTTAATAAAAAGAATTGTTAATAGTTTGTGATCGGATCTGGTGTTAAACCGAAGCCAGCGAAAGAGCATATAAATAAATAATAATTAAACCAAATTAAGAGATCTATCAAATTATACGATTATACTATACTATTATATATATTATAATAATTATACTATTACAAATATGTAATATATTAGGCACATAATGAAAATGATAATAATTTAATTTACCTAGTATTCATTTAATTTTAGATAAAATTGCATTAGCTTTTTCTTTTTCTACTAAAAGGTAGCGAGATTTCCAGTTGCAACTCAGTCAGCACTGCTGACGCTGTGAAGTATGACAACTGGGTTTTAGCATCCGAGTTTGTGTCTTTGCAGCACTTGGCTGCCAGCGACGATTGGCGCGCACATCCTGTACAAGAGTTGGGTTTGGGAAATGTGTTGAAGACTAGTCGCTAGTAGCTAGTAGCTAGTAGATAGTAGCAAATAGTTAATAGCTAATAGCTACAACTACTACTATTAACACAGAGTTGCAATTAGAGAGCTGACATGAAGCTAGAAGGAAGCATGCCTGTCAATATGATGACAAGTGTGTGTGCTTGATTGCTGCATACGAGTTGATGGCCAGGTTGACTGACTGACTGACTGACTGACTGACTTGACATACAACGTGGTCGATCTCACTTTACAGTTTGTACGCTCTCACGGCCTGAGAAAGCTGCGTTTCAGCCTCAGACACAATACTCTTTGGCATCATCGATGGATATCGCATTTCCGGTGCGGTTATTGTGGTTATCTCATGCACAAAAGAGAAAACCCAATGAGATAAGCATCTCCAGCTGATTGCAACTACTGTGTCATTCCATATATATATATATATATATAATAATAATAATAAAAATCAAATGAGTTATAGCCTCATACTCAATATTTATATACCACTTAGTGCGCTAATGCACCAAATAAATCAGTGTAAATATTTAGTATTCATTTAACACTCGAAAAAGCGAACGTTGTTTTCATGTTTCATGTCTCATGTTTTCCAACCCCTCCCCCCTTAGCCATTCATAGGCAACATTCGCCACTGTTTTTTTTTTCTGTTCTGTTCTGTTCTGACTCACAAACTTGTCTCGCACGCTCCCACATATATGATAAATATTTAAACATATTTAATCTCGACTCGCTGCCCACTCACTCAGTTCAACAATATTTACGGCTACCGAGTTCAGCGCAGTGATTGTTTTTACGCACACACACACACAGCCAGAAGTGTGTGTACATTGTATCTATAAACTACACACAAGTTCGCCCAAAAGGTGCGCTTGAGCAAATAGCTCAAGTTTGACGAGTAGTTGTAGTTGTAACTAGCAAAAAAAAAAAAAAAGAATGAAAATAACTGCGCAAACATGGCCAAAAACAGTGCAAATAATACGTAGAATGAACAATCGAAAAAAATATCAAGCCAAATACAGCAAACACCCTGAGAGTCTCACCTTTAATACTAAACAGAAAAGTCTTTTTCTAGCAAATATTAAAATTAAATATTATTTTATTTATACTTGAATATTGAGTAACTAATCTAAAAAATTGTGAAATACAAACAAAAAATTACATTTTTCGCATTTCTTATAAAAATACAACAAAAAACTTAACTTGTATTATTAATTATCTTACTTTCATAATAAATGTAAAATTTAAGCGTCTTTTGTTTTTTTTTTTTTTAATAAAAAACTAAACACAATTTGTCAAGTTTCATGTTGGTTGAAAATTATTGTTATTTTTACAACTGTTTATGGCAGGCCATAAATATAAAATAAAAAAAAAAGATATTCATATATATATAAATATATATATATATATATATATATATATAAAACAAGACATCAAAAGCAACAGTTGCCGACCTGTTCAAGTATCTTACGCCTACACTTAAAATACACTTGTTGCCAAAGAGCAAATTTCTTGAGCTTTGTAATGGATTTTGGGATTACAACTCTCAAAAGCCTAAAAAGCCATTACCTAAAAAAATCAATTGTTTGTATTGTCAATATATTAACTGCTTAACTTATTAGAATGATAATATGTACATATTATTACACAATGTCTAATCTGTGATTTTCATTAACTTAATTTGTAAACATTGTAATAAAAAAAAGCATGGACAGTTTTTAGGGTAACAAAGGCAACAAATTGTCTTACAAAGCCAAGTTATCTTTGTTTTTTTTTATAGGGAAACAAGACTAGAAAAACTGCAGTTATTTATGTGGGTGAAGTTCTATGCCAGACGGCTGTTGGCCACTGCTGTTACCATTGTTTTTGATTTGTTTTTTTTTTGTTGTCTGAGGCAGAGCAAAAGTGATTTTTAAATATTGCTTTCATATGGAGAAACGGACAGAGACTTGGAGCGACCGGAGCACGTTTATATGACCTGTTGAGATATATACATATATATATATGTATGTAGATGAACTATGAATATGCAAATGCTCACATTTATGATCACATATGAAGGGAAATAAAATCACAGCAGTCCAAACAAAAACCAAATTCGACGGTGTTAAGCCAAGCGCAAAGCCAAAAAGGCTGTAAAAGTCGAAGAGTTGAATTTGAGAGGCTTGGCTGGGGATTTTGGGTTTGGTTTCGATTCTTAAATTTGTTCTGCTTTTTTTTTTTGGTTTTGTGTGTGTGTGTTAGTGTGTGTGTTGCTGTGTCAGTAATGAGTGGAGACTCTTCCAGCTTCAAGAGCTAAGCTCTTCGTTTGTATCATAAAATTTATGATGTGTTTTGTTATGTGTTAAGATTTCTTTTACTTAAAACCCAAGTTATAGTCTCACATCACGACTTGCGCGTGCCCAAATATATACATTTATATATATATACATTATATATATATATAATAATACTCGTATTCTGACTCTTTGTATGTCTCTGGCACAAACACTAAAATCAAATGGCGGCTAATTAAGGCAAGTTTAGCAAATTATATGATCAATGTATTTCAAACGAATTTCTCTCTCTTCCCCCCTCAGCTCAGGCATACAGCTGGCCAATTTTATGGAAATCACGCAAACTTTGCTAAACCGACAACTTTTTTTTGAACAGGATTGACAAGTTTTCAATTTCGCTTGAGTTTACATAGCCATAAAAAACAATTAATATGACGCGAAAGTGTCAAATTTTGTATGCCCTTCACCAAAAAACAATCTATTTTCAAATTTTACGATGAGCTCGAGACGCCTTCAAAGCTCTGACGCTGCTCATTCAGTCCAACATATAGCAAATGCCAAGATTTCCTACTTGTAATTTGAGGAGTGTCCACACACACACTGTGTGTGCATAAAGCATAAATATATTTATTTCTTGCAATTACATTTTTCATAATAATTCTGCTCATATATAATAATTTTTAAGTATTTGCTAAAATAAAATTCCTAAATGATACTTTAATTTTCTTTGTAAAAAAGTTTATATCACAATATGTTTATTAAGGTATTTTTATCGTCTGGTTTGTAACGGGTACATCTCAGACCCGTAGAAACGATCGATCGAAACAAGACGTCTTTATTTTTTTTATTTACCAATATTTCCAAACGAAATTGTATAGTAATAAACGTTGAATTCGTGTAATTAGTAATCACTTTTATCAGACTACATTATCACAAAAATCTATTTGGTTTTTTGTTCTAAAAGGGTATCTTGTATTCGGTGTATTTATCATAAACTAAGTTTCCTGTTTTAACATATTCTATTCTCATCATTTGTTTGATGAATGGCTTATTATTTTTTAATAAATCTGGCCAATCTGTCTGCAATGTTAAAAAAAATATATTTTTATGTTTTCCTTTGTTAATGCTATAAGAACTTTGCCTAAGCCAATAAGCTGATTGTAGAAAGATTATAAACATGCAATTCGATTTAAAATAAGAGTTTCATGAAATAAATAGAGTTATAAAATCGGATTTAAATTTTGTTATAATTACTATATAAAATTGCATAATTCATTGAGTAACCTTTCAAATTATTCTCATAATTATTATTATTTCTATTTCTACAAAGTGGGAAAAAAATTTAAAGAAATAAAAACTGTACTTTTAATTATTTCTATTATTAAATTATTCTCTGCTTATGAATATAAAATAATCGCCTCATGTTTTGCAAATTTATAGAGATACCTGTTTAAAGATAAAAAACGATGCCAAAAAATGATGTACGTGATTGGAAATGTGAATTGCTCTGCGTATTACACCATAAAAACAGACAGCAAAGAATATTATTAACCAGCTCATATATAATACTGTCAAGTTAATTCCTGGTGTCTCTTTGATCCCAACTTTCATATCCATAACTCAACTGTGGATTGATATGTAAAGCGAAAGCATTTGCAGCCACACCCGATATCTGAGCAAAAGCAAAATAAACTGATCTGCACACATTTCAGCGTGTAATATTATACATCAAGCAATTTGTATGCCAAAGGCATAATAAAACCGTGTAAATTTTTGTAATTTTCAATACACTGTTAGCAAAAGTAGAAGAGCATATTTGTTTTTCGAAACTGAAGTTATTAATTTGCTTAGGACAGCAAAAGATAAAGTGTTAAAATCGAAAAGCTGTCAAACGGATAACTTTCGATAAGTTTAAATTAATAAAAATCTATATTTGTTCGAAATTTAAAGCGCTGAACTAGAACTTAGAACTAAAACTAGAATATATATATATATATATGTCACCCTCCACAAATCAATATAAACATTAAACAGACTCGAAAAACATAGTCATCAAATTTTGAAGGTAAATTGCTGGCAATAACAAGTTTTAATTCTTAAATGATAAATTAATAAGTTTCTTTGATGATTGAGTCAATTTCATCCACATTCAGCAATCCCTTTCCCATCCACCTGTAACCAGAGTATTTCCTAGTCGACTACGTTTGGCAGTCATAAATCTCACTTGATTTTTTGTATATAATTATTAACATCTCAATAGCTATAACCGCGTCGAATTGTAAAGCAATTATTCGATTCACACGCCAGCGCTGGCTGCCGTAATAAATTTATAAAATTTGAATGTAATGAAATCCAATGGTTTATAACAAAATGGAATGCTTTGCATCGCTGCATTTCAACAGGCATCAAATGTGGCACGCTGCTGAGTAATTTAGCGAGGCGCAACTGTAGCGCGTTGCATGTACCGGCAGTATTTTTTTTTTTTTGAATTTTAAGCCATTAGCAACTATATATAAACAATGGACAATGATGATGTCATTGGCTGAAGTCGTTAGGCATAATGAAGATGAATTTGATTTGTTTATTTGCTTTTTGTTTTACAAACAGGAAATTAATAATAGCAAAATCAAATAAATACGATTTTCTGTCAGTTGTTCTTTGATTTTTTTTTCTCTTTTTTTTTGTGGCTAAAAAGTTTTGCTTGCGAACATTGACCATAATATTTGTTTTCAATACAATTTTTGGCAAGACTTTGCGTCGCCGGCTTTTCAACTATTATTTGGCCAAAACAATACAAACAAAAATCTGGCACACAATGTGAATTTCGCGTACTGTGTAAATAACTGTGGAAAAATTGCGTCGCATACGCAGAAAACAAATTGCTGACGTTGTCATTTTTGTGTGTCTTGCCATAAAAATTCGATGGATGGGAAAAACATACAAGAAAATAAAAAAAAAAAAAAAGTTATTGCATTTTGCGCAATTTGCACAATATTTTTGTGTTGATTTTTCGTATTTGATTTTGACGTTGTGTTTTGTGTCTAATTTTGCCACCTGCATTTTGGCATATTTGGCAGTTAAGTCGGATAGTTGGTAACTTGACCAATTGCCAATTGGCAGCTCCTAGTTGGGGTTTTTGATCGATTGGTTTTGGCCAAAAATGGTCGGACACGCAGCTCATTGGAGAAAAGGGTGGCTCATTTTGGTCAATAATGATTTATTAACGTGTTCAGTTGTTTATGTCGACTTGCTCACCGCCTTTGGCCAAGTGCAATTTGTTATTTAACAATTTGTAAACGATCCGTGTAATGTTATACCTTGTACACAATTGCATATATGTATTTTGACATTCCAACTGCATTTTGATATAGTTATTACCAACAATAATAGATATAGAGATATTTACCAGCTATTTGATACTCAAACAGCAGCTAGAAAGACGTCATTAATGATGTAGTTAAGCTAGAAAAACTTGGATCAAACAAAGATAACTTTGCGATCAGCAGGATATAGCACAGCATATATAAAGAGGTTTCTTATAGAACGAAAACTATAAAAAATAACACTTTTAGCCAAACAATATGTGCAAGAATTTACTGTCTTTGTAGGCTAAGAAATCTCCTAACTAAATTAGTATAATCTGTAGCGGAATCTGTCGATTGTTGCCAAGACTAGTTTCTTGTTTTTTACCTTTAATTTTATTATTTTTGTAATATCAAAAATATCGACGTTCAGCTAATGCCAATTTGAATACAGAAAAAAAAAACAAGACAATTTAAATTTTTGACTGGAAAATATTGTAATTAAGCAATTAAATAATTAAGTAATTATTATATTCAGCGCACAAAAATGGACTGTTAACATGGATTGAACGGAAGTGCGTGAAAATCCAAATAGGTACAAAAAAAAAAACATACATAACCAACTTTTGATGATGATGGCTCATTTCACATCAAAGCAACTGCGCCGAATTAGCCATTTGCCAGCTCACAATTCAAAATATTTAACTTGCTTCTAACAATTTTTTATACAAGCCAAACACGTGCAGCAAAATTACGAAGCTTTTATTGAAGAAAACAAAGCCAGAACAACAATAATAATCAACAAATAATAGAAGCTCTACAAAAGCGACAAAAATAACAATAAAAACAAGTCGTAAATAAATTGTTGAATTTAAAATGACAACAGCAACAAAACACACACACACATCAACAAAACACTCCATTCCACAAGCTATGCAAATTCTACGTAACAATAATACAATGGCAAAAAAAAAATATATATAAATATATATATGAAAAATGTAACTGATGGAGGCTTCAGAATTTTATTCTCGGTGAGACGGCATTTACAATAGGTGCCAGAAAACACTTACAGATAAAGTATCTAAAGTAATAAATTGTTTGACTTCTGTTTTGCGATATGAATTCAAAATGAGTGGCGCATAAATTTATAGTTTTATGATTTAATAACGTGTTCAAGACCCCCGACTAGTCTCTACAAAATCTCATAAAATACGAAAGAACTGGTCAATTGGTAACTATTGACACTGATATGTTAAAAATCGAATATACATAATCCTATTAGGAATGCAGATTTTAAAGTGAAAGGCTTGTAAGAAATGTGTAAAATATGTAAAAAAAAAATAGGCTTATCATTAAACAAAGACTCAAAAAAAAACAAAACACAAAATAAGTTAATAAATTTCAAGTTTTTAATTCTTACAATTTGGGACTGAATAGCAATATTTGGAATGGTATAAATTAGAATTATGGGAAATGGGTTCGCTTCAAATTTACAAAAAGTATTTTTGTAAACAAAGAACAAATTTGTTAATAAAAATTTTCCAATTGTTTTAAAATAAATTTAACAATTAAATAGATTTTTGATTAAGGTCCATCTTCTGATATGTAATTGATAAAATAATGTTGTGAACGTGATATATGTAAGATTATAGCAAAGATTTACTAGCGATGACGCGAAGGAATTACAAATAGGTCCCTGAAACTAATTTATATGGCACATTCACAATTTTATTACGTGGTCATTGTGAATGCGCTGGCCAACAAAATAAAGGCGATCATTAAATAAATAAAGCACAATTCATGCAAATGATATATAAAAAAAAGAGAATGATTTGAAACGGTTTTGATATGAACAATCGGCAGTTAATGCTAAATGAATTGGCAATCTTGGCAGTCGCAGCATAATTGAGTATCTATGCCCACTAAATACTCAAACCGGGCCACTCCGACACAGACATGGATCATAAGTATCGCAGTGCGTAATGAAAAAATGTTTGTGTCCGTCTTTTTTTTTTCGTCTTTTTTCCGTCTTTTGTCCGTCTTTTGTCCGTCTTTTGTCCGTCTTTTGTCCGTCTTTTGTGGTTTGCTTGCTGGCCTCCTGCCATATTTGTACAAAATGCGCATGCGCGCGTGCCTCACTTGGCCTGGACTTGGCTCGAGGCAAGATCTTTGGACTCATCGACTGAGTCGACTTGAATCCGGGCGGGTTGTCTCTCAATTGTTTGTCCGTTTGCCTGTCTGTGTATTCAAAGCACGCGCGATTACAAATTGAAAACTTGTTAAGCGCTTGCTGGCAGGCAACAGGTGAAGCCCGCGTGTATTGCCGGACCTCGCCGCAGCCCGTTGACGGATTTGAGCTGCTGCCAATTTGCGGCAGTGTGGCACATAACTTAAAGAGCCTTGCGTCTCTGTCTGTCTGTCTGTCTGTCTGTCTGTCGTCATCGTGTTGATCGCTTTCAATGGGATGGAGTTGTTGACATTTTGCGACTGCCACTATGCTAATTGAATGGCAACATTTTTACTTACACCCAAGCGAGGGCACACAAGAATACCCAAAGTGGGCTGCAACATAGAACATACCTGAAAGTAAACAAAACAAAAAACATAAATTTCAAATGCATTTCAATGTTTATTTTTATGTACAAAGGAAATTGGGTTAACGCATTCAATGCTCAACAAAATGAAGTGTTGAACTCGAGTCTTGTGCATTATAATTGGGAATTTAACTTTGATTTTTATTATTTTCTTTGGTTTCTTTAAAAAATAAAAACAAGCATAACTTTTCGATTCTTGAAAATGGCTCCCCAAAGACTATTGACCCAGTTCTATGCAAATGAAATAAACATTTTCACAGTCGATTAAGTGGATTTTCAGCACTTGGCACACAAAATGAAGTCGATGAAGAGGAATTTAATGCAATCCAAGTGCATCCGAATGCCATAAGCTACTCCAAGCCACTTGAGTCTCTTTTATAAACAAATGCAGTAAGTGGAGTCCATTCCAGAAACACACAAAAGTGTTCATTGGGTTAATTGTTGGGAATTGTTTGGCCAACGATAAAGTTAAAAATAAAATAACAAAGAAAAATTTGAAATACCTCATCGATTAATACTAATAAATGTTTGTATATATTTGTACATATTTTGTAAATTTTTTATTTATGTATTGAAGATAAATTTTCATAATTTGAAAATGTACTTCGCTGTCTAAGTTTATTATTTTAATTTTCTGCACAAAGAAACTAATTCTTCAGTCTAATTTATTTGCTCATTATAAATGTGAATAGAAATTTTTAATTTGTTTTTAAATCAAGCAAAGAAACAATACTTATTTGCTAGCTCGTCAAATGGTACTATGAGAAACATTTTTGTTTTGTATTAAATATTGTTATTAAATATTTACTCTTACTACCACAGCATTTTTCTATAATGCTATTTCCAAGGCAATAGATAATCAAAAATGTAAGCATCTGCAACTCTTTGGTATGTGAAAACATTTAATACTTTTCCTACTTATCAAATTACTGATTGCATTCAAGAAAAAGGAGCCGCTAACCGCCGCAAAAAACCTCAACTCAACGTTGGAAAAGTCGTCATTTTATTTCTATGCATTATTATGCATATTAAGCGACTGTTCAAAGTTCTTGGCTCCGATGCAATGGTGTGCAACACACACACTCCCCATTTAGGGATAGCTCAAATGAAGCCACTTTAAAGAGTGCACTCCACAAGAAAAACACAAGAAGGCCCGCCTGGCTTGGCCTGGCCTGGTCTGGCTTGGTCTGGCCTGCAACAGTACACACTCCACAAAGTGGCCACGGAGTAAACCAATTGACACTTGAACGTACGTACAACGTGGTACGTGGTGCATGGTACGTAGAGTAGATGGCAATGGCAATGGCAATGGCAATGGCGGAGAAACCACCAACGCACCACCGGGTGGGCTCGACTGTTCAACTGTTCAGCTGTTCAACTGGCAAACTGGCAAACTGGCGGCTTTGCCCTTTTTGGCCCTTCACTCAGTGACACTCAGTTTGACGGCAAAGCGTCGGGCAACGTTGACGTTTTATTTGATTTTCCGCTTGGTTGCATTTTTGCACTCGTCCCTCTCTCATTCTACTTAAGTAGTAGTTGGTGGACGATGATGGTGATGGTAATGGTGATGGTGATGGTAATGGTGGTGGTGGTGGATGTCTGGTCACTCGATATGCATCGCATCGATTTTAAAGTGGTCGACAGCAGCAGCAGCAGCAGCAGCAGCAGCAGCAGCAACTTCAAAAGCATCATGCATAATTTATAACTGTGACACCAGCATTGGTCGAACAATGGCCAAGATTAATGGTGCCAGTGGAAGGATGTTGCCCATTTTATGTTTTTTTTGCTGACGTTTTGTTTGCATTTGAAAATGCATGATTCTGGCTTATCTCGTTTTCTGTGTGTGTGTTCTTGTGTGTAAATTGTCTACAATTTTTGCTTACTTCTACATTTTTAATGAGTTTTCACATTTGTGCCCAAAAATAAGTTGACTAGTCACTTGCCTATAACTTGAAAAAATAATTTATCTAGTTTACAGAAATTATATTTACTGGCTTTTACATGCCTGATTTTGCTGAATAATTCTTATATTTATTTTGTATATTTATAATTAATATTTATTTTCTTTTGTTTATCATATTTCTTACAAAAAGAAGCGTATTTCTCAGCTGGAGAAATTATATAAATATTATTCGAATATTTATACAATTATTTTGTTTAAATATTTAAGCAAATAAATAAAAATTGCATTTAAAAACGAATATTTTTTTCAGTGTATTTATTTTTTTTCCAGTGCACAAGCTTTTACATATGTAGACAGTTGGACACCTCAAAGGGAAAAGCACATTTTATGTACGACTTCATCTCCATTACCATTTGCTGAGAGGGAGAGAGAGAGAGAGAGCTAGAGAGAGAGGGAAAATAAGAGAAAGAAAGAAAGAGCAAGCATTGTCTAGGATATGCTGGCATTGTTTATCCTGTCAGTTTACCATATTGTTTTGCCCCACTTGACATTGCTCGTTGCGCAAATAAACTAACAGGATTATGTGCAACCATTGTTGGCCTCTGGCTTAAGCACTCGCTGCATGCCCCGTAATCCTTTAATGCCAGTGCCTAGCTTGCTACCCATTTTGGTGGCAACAAAACTGCCACACAGCCGCGTCAAGTCTATGCAAATTTATTTAGTCTTTGGCAAGAACTTGAAACAAAAGCAACGTGTGCGGCTCACTTTGCACTTGGCCAACAACAATGTTGGCAACTTGGCAAATGGCAAATGGCAACTGACACGGCACAATGCACAAGGACAATGACTCCAATTGCACATGAAATGCATCAAGGATGCGATGCACCACAATTGGCTTGGTTTATAGTCAGTTCAGTCTTAAAATAGCTCTGAATTTAATCACATACAAGTCGATAAGCATATCAGATAAGTTGCCAGCCAATTCAGTTCACGTAATTGGTATCAAGCCAAGCCAATTAATGTTAACCACAAATCTTATCGAATCAATTGCAAGATGTTGAGTTTCAGATATTGAGTGAGTTATATAAATACCTCAAATTGTGTTCTTTGAATATATTCAATTAAAATAAAAAGAAAAGCTATTTCAATTGGTATTTAAATAAATAATTCAACACAACAAACTTAGATGTTCTTTCTGATTTGATTCATCAAGTTAATTTATTTAGCACTCATGTGAATTATTTTTTGTAATAACAAATTCTTTTTTTCTTATGGATATTCATTGATTTATTATTATTACTTTTCATTATACCCAAGAATCAACACTTAAAATAGTAATTTATTGGTTATATCAAATTATTTTCAATATACACAAAAAAAAACAAACCTATGTAGACTAATGAGCTGCTTCCTGTTCGAACTCGAGATCTTTGCCAAATTTACAACAAACAAAGTTGTTTGGCAAAACTTCAAAGTAATTACAGTATATACGAAAATATATATAGACATATATACATGCTAGATATCTATGAATATGCCTATATATATATATATATATATATATTTATGTGTGGTTATCCACTGCAGACGCTGTCAAATGCAACTGAACTTTTGTTGAATCGTCGAGTCGAACTTTTCATCTAGTTTTATTTTTTGTGGCCACCATTCAAAAACTGTCTGCTCATGCCAAATGGCAAAACGAAATCAAAACACAATTGGATTGGACTTGGAAGCCAACAAAACCAAAAATAAACAAATAAAATATAAACTCAGCCAGATCGAGGCAGAATTGTAAATGTGCCACGATTTCGAAATGTGCACAAAATGCATTTAATGGATATAAAAATAGAAAGAGACAGCGGCAAATGCAGAGCCAAAGGCACTCGTCGACAAATTTGGTTCGGACGGATACTATATTTATATATATATATATATATGTATATAGATATATGTACATGGTCTGTCGGGAATTGTTGTCTGCACTTGTCTCTCTGCCACTGAGTACACAGATGCCCTGTCTCTGCCTTCTCTCTGCCGGCCTGCAAAAGCCGATTTTTGATTTGCATTGAAATTTGTCTGACTTGCTGCTGTGCTGCTCTCTCCACTTTCTCTGCACCCTTCAGCTGGTTGCAACTCCCCTTCCATTTGGCGCGTGTCTGCAACAACCGCCACAACAACATCAATTTCCATACAACACAAGTAAATGTGTTGCCAATCGAGATTGCTCCACTGGGAGATACTTCGTATTGCTTATATAAAAAACAATCAACAAATTCAACTTTTCACTTACAGATTAGCGAAAAAAAAAAAAGTATATATATATATATATAAAATATATGAATTAAAAATATATATATATATAAATAATATATAGATATATATAAAAAAAAAAAATATTTTTAAAAATATTATTAGTTCAAAAAAAAAAGAATTGGGATTGGAGACTTGAAGACCTCATAAAGACTGGTAATCATTGCTATAAAGACTCTATCGTCCTGATCGAAAGTATATATATGTAACAAGTAGTTACATGTATATACATATACATATATTAGTCATGTGGCAGCGCTGGTTAACACACAGCAAGAGTCGTAGAGAGCAGTCGGAGAAGAAGAGTAGAAGCGAGTCGACAAAGTCCCAAATCCCAGTTTTAAATTGTTGGTTCGTCGTTTAAAATAAGTCGTTTATTATAAAATCGTAATTTGTTTTCTTATTACTATTCTAATACTCTTATTTCAATAAAACACACAATTTCGAACAATAAAATTAATAATAAACAGGACCTAATCAGTACTAAATAATATATATTTAATATATATATATTATATATTATATATTAATATATATTTATTTTAATATATATACTACAAATTGAATACACCCCAGCTGTCCATTTAATGAGTAGTGGGTATTAAAAAAATGAGGGAAACATTTCACGCTGCGCCCGCATCTGGACTAAATGTAAGTGCAACTGTTTCCTCTCGCCTGGCCAGCTGCCCATGCCTCTGCCTCTGCCCCTGCCCCTGCCCCTGTCCCAGCCCCTACCCATGCCACTTCACCCGCTGCCATGTCAGACGACCCATTGGTGCATAGGGCATGTGTTTTACATACTTGACAAATTAATAATAATTACGCTCTCCATTTGTGTCGGTGTTTTCTGCACTTTTGTTATGGCATCCAGCGAACTCTACAAATTTGTGTCTAATGTTACATAACACTAAGTCTGTCGCTCTGTCGGTCTTTCTGTCTGTCTGTTTTTGGGGTGTGGAGTTTTTAAGCACTTTTAAGTTAATTTTGATTGATTTTGTAGCATTTGCTTGATTTATGTGATGAGCCAAGCTTGGCGGCCAAATCAACTTGTGGGAGCTGACGAGCTACATTTTCTCACGCACAAAGAAAGGTTTCAAAGAGAAAATAATGAACTAGTTAGACTTTAATTATAGTAATGAATTAAAAAATGAATATTCAACTCAGTTTTTAATTTATCTTTAGTTCAGCAAGATATGCTCATTGTTTTAGATCCTCTTTTAATATGTTCAAAATAAGATTTTTGATTTTTACCTATAGTAAAACTATAACTAAACAAATAAGATTTATTACCATAAATTTAGCATTAGATCTGCAAATGCATATTTAAATATTAGTTCTGGCAACAAAACTCTGAACTTGCCCAACAAGTTGTAACCAATTTTATGCATTCAGAAAGCTTTCCGTTTGGCAATAAATTATGAAACAAGAGTAGCATGTGAAAAGCTAAAAGGAAAGCAAAAACGGAATTCACTCGGCAATTGCAATCCACTCAGCTCCCCTACACTGGCCAAAATAAACGATATGCATCTCTAAGCGGAGCGGAGTGCAGTGCATTGCAATTTATACCACTTAAGCGCTCAAGTTGGGCCATTAAAACCAAAAAGGCGTTAACCCGCCCAGCTGAGCTTTGCTGCCAAAAGGAGTAAAGTGAACTGGAGTGGAGTGGATGGGAGTGGAGGAGAGTGAAGTGAAGTGAAGAGGAAAGGGGCACAGCCTGCGAATGTTTTATGTACTAGTCTGGCTGGGCTGGCTTCTTCCGCTGCTTGGACAACAGACACAAAAGAGTTGGCAAAAAAAAAAACACATACATTTTATGCAGAATGGAGAATGTTGGCTGGATGTGCGCATATCCTGGCAATCGGGCATCTGCATACTTTTGGGCCAACATGCAAAATGTTAATTCATTTTCTAGTCGACTTTTGTGGCACGGCGCCACATGAACCGGATGTTTATCTCTCACGTGCGAGGCAGCTTCGACTTCAACAGCGCACCAGGAGCAAGAAGAGCCCCAGCACAAATGCCAACTAAATTGTTGTTGGCCACAAAAAAAATAAAAATAAAAAAAAAACGTTGCAGGCGTTAGCACATTTCCGTTTCCGTTTGTGCGCTCTGCAACATTATGTTGAACTTAATGCAGCTTAAAAGCTGCCAGTTAACACAAGATTTGTGGCCTGTCCTGTCTGTGATTGAGAATCTGCAACTTGGGCATTTTCTAAGCTTTCATCCACTCGCTGCACAAATTGAGTTTTCAAACTCATCCATCATTTCTCAACTGCTCAAATTTTAATAACTAAATTTCCGTCAGTTAACTTCAATGTTGCTGAAATATATGGTCTTTTAATCAGTCTACTGCCGCAGGCTGCACCGTGGCCAGAGAGTGCCAGTCAAAGCTGCTTATAATCCAATTACTCCATTCACCCAGCAAATGGATTCAGGGCTCTGCATTTATATGGCATCTAATTGAAAATTATACCCACATGATTGACACTGATTTAAATAAAATAATTAGTTGCCTAATTGAATATTATATATAATAAAATTAACTTTACAATTTCCATTTAATTTTTTAAGTGCAATTCAACATTAATATGAATATTTGGCAATACCCAGCTTTGAAAAACTTTTAGTGTTGAGCAGAATTGTTAAATCTATTTTTTAATAAATAAATTGTACAACTAAGTAGTAACATTTTTAAACAAAAATACTTTTAAATTACAAAAGTCAATTATTAAGCTTACAATTAAAAAAATATATAAATTTTATTAAAAACTATTTAAAGTCAATAAATGTGAAAAATTATGATTTCTATAATTAATAGTACCATAATTTACCATGTCAAATTTGAATGCTGATGAAGCCAAAAACAAAAATGTTTTCAGCACTATGCTAAAGACACATTTATCATTATTTTGATTGAAAAAAAATAAAATGTTTAAATGTTTTAAACACAATAATTTGTTTGCAAAACGAAGGTTGCATTTAATATGCATTTAGTTGATACTCAAATCACTGTGGCTAATACTACCTATGGCAAACAAGAGTGCGGCATGTTGCCTGACTCTTTTTAGTTTGCCAGTTGTTGCTATTCGACATCGCCATTCGAACTCGCCATTCGACGTCGCCATTCGACATCGATATCGATATCGAAAATGCAAAGCGAGTGTGGGTGCCAAAGTACATGTGTATGTCGACGATGACAACGCAAACGATGTCGCTGGCAGAATGGATGAATGTTTTTGCCTTTTGGCGTTGGCCAGCGTTCATGCTTACGTATGCGTATCTGTGTGTGTGTGTGCGTGTGTGTGTCTGTGTGTGTTTATGTTTTTGTTTGTGCTTTTAGGTCTGCTTTGACTGCCCACACGGCATTGCACGGGCAAAATAAAACACGAGACCATATGGGTATATGGAAATGGCCACTGTCTGTTTTTGGGCCCAACCAGCTGACGTTTTTAACTCTAAAAATCTACATCAAATGTGTATGTATGTGTGCGTGTGTGTATATATATGTGTGTGTGTGTGTGTGTACGTATGTTTGTGTATACGTTTGGCAGTCGCGTGGTCGGTGAGTGCATTTACATGACGCAGCGAAAGTGAATGCAGCCTGGTTCCAGACAACGACGACAAGCAACATCAGCAACAACATCACAACTAACAACAACATCAGCATCAGCATCAGTAACAACAACATTTGACATGTGTTTGATTGGACTCACGTAAACTACACAGCAATAAAAATATATGGCTTGATTAACCTTGGTTTATTGATCATAATAACAACAAAAAAGAAAACGATTCGCAAAAAAGTATAACATAAAAAGTTATTGCTTTGATCTACAAAATCGTATTCTTGTTTGAAAAAACAAAAGTAAATCTACATATTTAAAATGTTCAATATTAAATTAAAAGAAAAGACTGACATGATATTTGGGGAAGTAGAATTTGAAATACTACCATATTTGGAATATATAAAACCCAATAATAAATAAGAAACAAATGCAATAAAAAATAAAAAATACATATTTATATATATCTTTAATAAATAAATAGCTTTTAAATGTGGTGTTAAAGGTGATTTTTTCTTGATATGTTCTCAGTGTATCTAAATAGAAACAGTCGACGCTGAAAGGATGGATAGCTTGGCGAGCTGTAATGCAGAAGGAGCAGCAAGAGTAGGAGAGGAAGAAGTGTTTGGCTGACCAGTCGCCCGCTTTTGTATTGAGAATCAAAGCACAGTGCCTGCCACTTAAAGCGGGTGTCGTAAAAACATGACTTGCGGCCACAAATTATGTTAAACGAAGGTGCCACACAGCGGAAGGTGGCAGTCAAGCCCAGCCAACTCAAGTAGCTGCTGCTGCTGCTGCTCTCTGGCGATAACAACTGCTGCTCTACCTCCCTGCCCCTCTGCCTGTCAACATTGCTGATGGAGCCGACAGAGCGAGCATGCCCCACAGCCACAAACAAAAATGACGCTCAATCAGCTGAACATCTGTTGCTTGCTGCCTCATGACAGACAGCAGTGACATGAGGGCGTTGTGGCATTTCTCAGCGCTACTATAGTAATTTGCATGGGGCTAAATATATCTCTACTATAGCCCAGATGGATTCTGAAAAGCATACATTAGTCAGCTATACTAGAAAAACTGAAAAGCAAGGGACAACTTTGAGCTAGAGCACAAAATCAAAAACTCATAATTATCAAGCTGTAAAAAAAATATCTACAAGTTAAAAAAAATGTTTACAAAAGGGGCAAAGTAAACAAACTTGGCTTGCAATTTATGTCCTCAAAAAAAGTTGTAAAAAAGAAGCTTCAATTGCAAAGCTATTGAAGAAAATTAAAGAGTCAAAAATTTCTAGGGTGATTTAATGATTATTTTCTCCATTATAGGAAATTTGAGTAATATAACTCAAAATTACTAGTTAAATTCTTGATGACGTGCTATGCATTTATTTCATTAACGCATTAAGCCGCATTCTTATTAGCCTTATACATCGTGCTCAGTTTTTTTTCTTTTCTTTTGAATGCTTCCAGTCCATTCCAGTTGCTCCCTTCCCGTCAGTCAATTTCCAGCATGCTCATCAATTTTGTTAGTGTTGCGAGTATTTTTAAAATCAACTGAGCCATGAAAATGCGGTGCATGTAATTTATAGCAATTTCCTCTTTGCTTTGGCTGCATTTTTTGTATTAGTGTTTTTAATGTTGTTGTTGTTGTTGTTGCTGTTGTTGTTGCTGTTGTTGTTGCTGCTGTTAATTCGAATTCCACGCCCGCTGATATGCAAATTTGTCGCCCACTCCCTCTCTAGCTGACTCCCCAAATAAAAATGTTTTAATATATGCAACACTTGAATTTATATTTATTATTGTTGTCGTTGCTAGCCCTGTGATTTTCCGCTACATTTGTTTAGTGAGAGGCAAGTAAATTTATTGAGCACTCGTCGCTGTCACATTTAGTATGTCATTTATTTTACCACATTCAACCGTAGTCAATATATAGTTATATATATATATATAAATATTTATTTATATAAAAATTCACTTTAACAAGGGTTTAATGAAGTTATGCAGAAGTCTGAAAAAATATATTATTATATGTTTTTTATATAAACAACCAGATCTCAAAGACTATACAGATATAGGGAACTTCATATTTCAAATATTAGTTTTCTATTACTCCTCATTACTCCCGATCAGTTCATTATGCATGTTTACATTTGAGAATTCAAAACATTGGCAAGCTGAGTGCATGGTAGCTGGCAGTCGAGCTCTTTCGACTTGTGCATTCTTACATGTTTTTATTGTGGTTGTTTTTGTACTCTAATTGCTAGCATTGATGACTTAACAAACTGAACTTGTTGGCCAAGCTGTTTTGGGGATGCGTGGGTGTTTCCTGCGGCACACGCAACAAGCATTGCATTTTTTATATGTGGGGCATGTAAATAAATTTGAACTTGTTGCATATCTGGTTATTAGCACCTTAATGAACCTCTTTGCAACTACCAATCACAACTCGGTGAGCTTTGTAGGCGAAACGACAGCTTCTCCAAAATAAAGCTAATATTCAGTTTTTCATTTAACTTATATTCATGTGGGAGGCGTGAAATGTAACTCTTTTTTTTAGCGCTTTTCTCGTGTAAAGTGGTCATTGACTTTTGGTCTTAGGTTTGCTCTTGGCAAGCTGGTGGATCATGCTTTATGGAGGAAACACTTGACTTATGGCCAAGACGCCAGTGGGCGGAAGTGGTTGTTGTTATAGGGCGGCTTAATACAGTTTATGGTGCCATAAGAGCCTCAGTTTTCAAACATGAGCCAACGATTTTGCATATTTAATGAGAGCATTTCTTACAAATACCATATTTTATAGACTTAAGAAACTATTAAAATTTGACTGTTAAAATTGATTTCCACTTTTTATTTAAGATTAAGCCAATAAGTACAATTAATATAGTTAAATTTATAAATGAAAGCAAATAAATATTTAGATACTTTTAAGAATCTTAGAGACTTAAAAGTATCTTTAAGAATGCATATTTTTGTCACTTAACTAAATTATGTTGCATATAAAACATGAACTTTGAACTTGAACTTAGCCAATTAAATTGTTGTCAGTCTGATTGCTGATGGCATTCATAAATATACCGACAATTGGAGGTGAATGCGTATTTGTCAACAAATGTCATTTATTACATTATTTACCATTTAAGCCGGCCATTTATAATAGCAATAAATTGTCGCCAGCATTTGCAGACAACCTCGGAGGAGCTGTGGTCAATTGGCAATAACAACAAGCAGACAAAATAATTTATAATAATTGTGCGATATTAAATTATCAATTGAAGAGCAGCAGGCAATAAATAAATTGCAATTATACATACGTATATATCTATCTATGTGTGTATATATATACATCTATATCTATGTGTGTAATATTGCATGTGTGTGAATTGCGAGAAATGGTATTTTCCCACAGGAGCGAGCTACCCTCTCTCGCTTTCCCTTCTTCTGCCTTCCTGCATGTTTGCTTTACCATAAAATTGCATATTAGTAATTGCCAAGCCAACGCGGCATCCGCCCCAAAATGCATTTCGAAAACCAAACGGATGAGATGAGGAAGTTTACCCAGCGTCTGCATTTGTGTGAGTGTGTGTGTGTATGTGTATTTGCTGCATTTTCTGCATGTCCGGCACGTGCAACGACAATATTTACACAGCCGCAGAAGTCACACAGACACCCTCCACACACCCCACACACACATGTTAGCGGTCATTGAATATTATTAGTTTTGTACTTTATTCGTTGTATGTATTGAAAACCGCCTAATGCCGAAGCGTTCAGATCTAGTTCGACGGAACCATCGATCGAACTAAATGTTACTCTTACACCAATAAAAAAACGACTGAACTACTTTCATGGAATGAACTAGGAAGTACAACTCTAATTTGTGGATTCAGTAAAAGAAAGAGAGAAATGGCAAAGAAAATTAAGAATTACCGTTGCAATGCAAGACAGACGGCAGTCCAAATAAGCAAATTCAAATGCATACACAACAGACACACACACACATATATATATACATATATGATGACGTTGATAATTGCAAACAGGTTGCTGGGTGCGACTTAGTCGTGTATTATGACGTCAAATGGGAACGCCAACGCCACGCCTCTGCATTTACCGCTGCATCTGACTATGGTTCAGCGTCTGCCTGACTACAACAATAAGATATCTAATTTGGCTTTGTATTGCGTTTTCGAATTCAAATTAAATCGAATTGAACTCAATTTATAGCAATGTGTACATAATCAAATTGGCATACACCCAAACACACACAAATACACACAAATACGTCGCCTAATGACATCCAATCAGCGCGCTGTTGTTCGCTGACCTTTGTGGCTTGCACAGGTGCGCAAATAACAAGACACCCAACATGCGTAGCCATTGAACATAATTGTCACTGACGCAACCCGAATCCAGTTTGAAGGGGACCGCAATACATTGTGCGACAATTTAGTGGCTACATTCTGAATAAAGTCAATTCTAGAGTCGCTTGCATGTGCTCCCAATTTAGAGACTTATTTATATAAATTCAATTAAACAAAAAAAAAAAAAAAAAAAAAACAGCATTAATTGCTTAAATGACCAATTAAGCATAATCAACAGATAATTGTATTTTCTACAGCTTTTCCATAAAACGTCAGTTATTTTTTTAAGTGTACTACTCATTCAAATACCATTTTTTTTTATTTATGCATAAAATTCTATGAAATTCAAAAAATTTTCAAAATAAATAAACTTCAATGCCTTTGCCTGAATGTGTCTTGTTGTCTTAACTTCCAGCTGTTCTCACTCATGCTTGTGGCAGCATACAAATAAAAAATAAGCAGCGATAAATATTTATTTAAAAAAATAACTGACTAGTTACAAATTAAAAAGCTACCATAAATTTGCATAAGCTGAACTCATGAACAAAATATAAAGCGTTGAATTACACAAAAGCGTTTAAAAATAACCAATGATCAAACAAAAACAAAAGCGAACTTAAATCTCAGTAATTTAATCATCATCAACTGTAGCGGAGACGAGCGACAAAACGACTGAGGCTTTCTACAAGCCAATTCCAATTCTCTACAAAGTACACGAGAGACGCCAGACGCCTTGATTAATATAGATCAAATCAAGAACAACAACCACAAGAAGAACAACAAAAACGAACAGAACAAAAAGGCATAAAACATGTCTGCTGATATTTTTACCGTCTGCTGGGCAAACTGAACGGCAGCTTCAATTAAGAAATTTCATTAAAAAAAAAAACACACGAAGAGAGACAGAAGTGAGTGAGAGAGAGAGAGAGAGAGAGCGCAGGCAGGCCCCTCCATTTTGCCAGTCTTGCAGTGTTCTACAGTGTCCAGTGGTCTGCTGATTGCCATGGACATGGCTGGAATTGCTGTCGATGATTGAGATAAACAGTGCACGTCGCACATACATTTACAAATATTTATGTGTGTGTGTGTGTGCGTGGCTGAGCAGAGCAGCAGACCAGCGATTTGCCGGAAGCTGTGCGCACACTGGCGCCCTCTACCCAACCAACCAACCTATTCACCTATCCCTCCCCCTCCTTGAAGTGTTCTTGTTCATAATAATTTAAATTTTCTATAAATTTTAAATCACTGCATATTAAAGAAATTTATGAGCCTAGTTGTTGAGACAACGCCTTCTTCAGAATAAGATAAATGTTCTTAGATCGTCGATTCAGATTATCAGCGCAAAATGAAGTACTCTTTTTACAACAAGGTCAATCGAAGTTTTATTCAATTAATATTGATTGATAATCATGGCTTTTACGAACTGATTTATGGCTATGCACTAAGATTAGATCCGGTAAAAATATTACAAGAATCCGCAGAACACAATTCAATTTGTAATTTGTTCATTATAACATCATTTTTAACATTTTTATTTAGCAGAGATTTTTTCGGCGAACAATAGCCATATTTTTTGGTCAATCAAATCAATTTAACTTTCAAATGGTTCCCTTTTTCTTGCGAACCTTTTGCAAATTTCTGAAATTTTGCCAACTCATTGCATGTTCTTCTGCGATTCCGTTTATTTATTTACACAAGATGCAGAAGAATAAAACTCGTAAGAAAAGCAAATATTAATGTTTAGCTGTCAAATATGCCGCCAGAATCGTAGGGCGTTGTCCCACTGTGCGGCATACCCTATACCCATTAAAAATGTCTACAAATGATGAACTGATGTTGTGCAAAAAGTTTGTAGGTGCCAGAAGGAAGCATCTCTGAGCATTCAGATAAAGACTTGCAGTTTGGAATGTACGTTTTATCATTTCATCAATATCTTTCAATTTCTAAGCCAATTCATTTTTCTGCAGATCATACTGAACTGATCTTTGAGATAAAGTTTTCGAAACTGAATTAAAAGCAACCGATACTTGTGGAACCGATACATCAATAAGACATCCACTTCGCACAACCCTCAATAGGTGGATTGCAACTTTAATTTTGTTAAGATTACTTACAAAACAGGACAGAAATTCGCAAAGTTTTATTTATCAAAGTGTAGAATAGCAAGCGAATATCTAAGTTGTTTGCGTTCAGGGTATCTGCCAGTCGAGCACTCTCGACTATCATTCTTATTCATGTTATTACTATTGAACACTATTTCTCATAACCAATAGGAGGGCAACTGTGACAACTAGCTTGAGGCGGCAGCTGTCATGTCAATCCAAATCAAATAGCAACGCAGATTCCCAAAAATCACAACGACCACACACACACTGGCAACTGCTGTGTGTGTGGTCAATGGCTCACTTTGCTTCCCCCTTCCTTCTATCAAAATTTGAGCCCCCTGGCGCTATTTGTTGGCCTAACTAACCAAAAAAAAAAACAACCTTCATGTTCAGTTTGTGTTGTGATTTCATTAAAAGCAAATAAATTCTTGTTAAGAAGATCGCATTATTTTTTATTGGACAGTGAAGCAATAGCTTTTGTAGAATTTTATGGCATTAAAGACTTTAATTGCTTAGCAAAAGCATATTGCCTGATAACATTTAATTTTCATTTGTTTTTTTGTTTACATTATATGATGATCTTTATAGATAAATATTGTGTGGTATAAAGACTGAAATAATACAATTTTCGGGGAACAATATAAAAAGATCAGTTAAATTTATTTTTAAACAATAAAAATAAAATAAACTTGATATGCATATGGTATACAAAACATTAAATCTCTTTAATATTTAAGATTTAACCTAGTCGACTTTAAGATACATTTGAATTATTTGTTGCCTCATTTATTAAGAGTATCTTTGATTTAAATATACTGATTTTTTTTAGCAGAAGTGAATTAAATCCCTATCAATAATACTTAATACCTAATGTAAGTTTACATCCATGCTTGCCGTATTTTAGTTTATCCTTTGATAGAACCTTCTTTTGTTAACTCTTGCAAATTCTGGTTCAGAGCAATGCAATTAGAAGACATTGTTGCAAAATTCCTGGGCAATGCAATGGCTAGAATCCAATTTGGCCCATTTTCCAGCTGAAAGCACTTCAATTATTTTCAAATTACATGCACTTTCCCCCCATTCCAGATGATCATTATAAGGCGATTTGCTTAGCCACGTTTGACCAAGTAAAACACGCACTGAAAAGACTCGAACTCGACTGGCAACCCAAAACAATGAGCGCAATGTTCAGCATACATACAACAAACACAACAACAAACACAACAACAACAACAATAGCCACTAACAGCTGAAAACAAAGACTAATTTTTCTTGGCAAACTTTCTTTTCTATTTTTCAATTACAGCCAAAAAAAACACTATATAATAATGCCAACATTGTTGTGCTGTTGGCCTTTGTGGCCCAAGACTCAAGTTGATAATGACTAAATGGCGAAAACTGTGGCGAAAATCTAAGGTGTTTGAGGAGGTGGGGGGCGAGAGTTATGCCAGCGAAGTGGTCAAAATAAAAAGCTTACCTCGGCTACCGTTAGCCAGATATGGTATCATACATTTGAATAAAGCCAAGGGTAAGCCAATTAAACGCCCAAACATTATATTTATTAAGTTGGCAATGCCAATGTTGAACATGCATATTAAAAATTAAAATTCAAATTATTCAGCGAGTTTATTGTTCAAGTAAATAATCAAAAAACAGTGCAAATGAAGGCTATGAAGCTATAATTTTGAAGGTAGAAAGAGACAGAGATCCAGATAAGAGTTGCAATACTCTTTCCTTGCTGTAGAATTGAGATACTCTTTTTCTGTTTCTCTCTCTCTAAATTCTAATGCCAAATTAAACAATTTAAAAAAAAAAATATATAAAATTTGTAGATACACAAAAGAAAAATTACAAATTTTGAATTTGAGGTCATTTTAAATAGATCTACTAATATTAAGAATTAAATTACCTGCATTGGCAATGCCAATGTTGAACATGCATATTAAAAATTAAAATTCAAATTATTCAGCGAGTTTATTGTTCAAGTAAATAATCAAAAAACAGTGCAAATGAAGGCTATGAAGCTATAATTTTGAAGGTAGAAAGAGACAGAGATCCAGATAAGAGTTGCAATACTCTTTCCTTGCTGTAGAATTGAGATACTCTTTTTCTGTTTCTCTCTCTCTAAATTCTAATGCCAAATTAAACAATTTAAAAAAAAAATATATATAAAATTTGTAGATACACAAAAGAAAAATTACAAATTTTGAATTTGAGGTCATTTTAAATAGATCTACTAATATTAAGAATTAAATTACCTGCTACAAATTGAGTGTACTAACAACTCATACAAAAAAGAAATTAATTAATTAATTGGTCTTCTTTAAAAAGTGAATTGTTTGTAGGATGATATCATTAGCGGAGAGAAACTGATTCAAAATCTTTCGTGCATTTAACAAACGGGAAAACCAGATGGAAACCCGTCATTAGTTGTATTGTCTCCCTGCGTCGCAGTCAACGAAGCGTTAAATCAAACATTTGCCCAACATACAAACAAAATAAACACATTTATTTGGGGTTTAATCAAACCAATCAATCATAATTTTCAATAAGACTGACAGAGAGCGAAAGCGAGAGAGCCGTAAAAAGCTCAATAAAGGGAATTATAATAATGCCCAAAAATTAAAAGGATCGGCAGTGTCTGTTGGGGGAGGGGGGAGTGCTGGAGCTGGGCAGACGTAACGAAGAGCGAATAGGAAGAGATCAATCGATCGATCAATAACCTAAGGCAATCTCGCATCAAATAAGAATAATTTTTTATCTTTACGTTACGTTCCGCTAGCTGCACTTTATGAGCCAGAACGCCGTCATTAAAACTATGAATGAAAATAGTCGCTAACCCGATGTGTGTCTCTGTGTGTGTGTGTGTAAATAGTGTGTGTAAATTAAAGCTAATGACTTGTAAAAATAACAGAAAATTCACGTAGAGAAATGAGGAAAAAAATACAGATAAGTCTCCATGTTCTCAGCCACAAACACAACAGATGCATTTACACGCAGATGAGTATTTTTTTCTTTTTAGTTTTGCTTTGTTGTTTTCTGCATTCGTCTCTATCTCGCTCTCTCTACACAGGTCAAAATGCAGTAAATACAACACAATGTTGTTGTTGAGATTCAGTGGTAATGGATACAGTTAAAGCGGCTGGAAGTCTGCATTTGACGGGTGTGCAACTTCAGCCAACTGGCAAAAGGCTAACGACTGACTACGCCAAGTTTATCAGCTGCACCAGCAGGCAGCCAACATCCAATTTAACAAGTCGAATTTGTGTCTCATAGTGCTTACTGGTAGACGAATGAATACCCTGCAGCAAATATATATGCTATTTTTTTTTACAAACTACAGCAATTTATTAACTATCCAAGACACCCAGCCAAGCAGCAACTGTTCATAGGGTACAAGAACAGTTGCATGGAACAGACGCCAGTCTGCAGATCAAGTGAGCGGTGTGTATGCGTGTGTGTGTGTGTATATGTGTTATTGGGGAACGGTTTTACAACTACAGAACCGAGAATCGTTCGGTTTGCATGAGTCACCACATCTTTTGGGCGGATTTGTTGTAAAAAGAAAGAGCGTAGAAACGAACAATGGGTAAAAGAGACGCAAACAAGTTTCGTAGAGAGCTCAGCCAACGCCGACAACGTGACAGTTGTGTGGGTAAGCGGCTTAAGAGATCGTCAGAAGCAGTTGCAAGTTTCTGCCCACAATTTGTGTCAAAGGAAAAGGCTGAAAAGGCTGAAAAGACCTTAGCTTTGACTGCTACCGAAATTAATAAAGATCTTTGCACTGAATGCCTAATGAAGCTGAATCGCAATCAAAGGAGAAAATGATCTACTTACCGCCCAGAAGTAAGCAGGTTTACAACTTGTTGCTTACTCTTAGTTTTTGTTTTATTGCCTTGCTTCTAATCTGGAAACATAACAGCTTTAACCCATTTCTGTTGCGTAAATGGATAAGAACGATAAAAAAAATAAAACTGTCATATCGCAACAGTCACATTAAACTCAAGCAATCAGCAACATCTCAAGCGCATTTTAATAAAAAAAAAGAGCAAAATAAAAAACAACACATAACCAGTTTTGCAGAGTTTTTACGAGACAAGCCAATTGACATTATTGCAGAATGGTCAAGCAAGCAAGCAGGCGACTGCTAGTTAAGATAGAAGCTGAACTGGAGCTGTCTAGTGAAGTTCAAGACAACAAAAACAGCAACAGCGACTGACAAGTGGTCAACACGCCGACCTACTATTTGGCCTGGCCAGAAGAGTAAAAGAAATAATAATGGCAATACTTTGATGGCGCCAGGCACATCCTGAGTTCGTAACTGGAACGAAAGAGTTGTTCGGGAAATGCAATCGATGATCACAAAAAAACAAAGTAAGCGACGTAGAAAACGCGTCATGAAAACCTACTTGAGCGGAATGAAGCTTAAAAGAGAGAGGGAGAGAAGTATGATTTCGACAACGACTACAATGACAACAACAGCAATAACGAAGGCGGTCACTAAAACAGGATGCGCCTGCGCAGTAGAAACAAAAACCGAAAGGTAAGCGGGAACTTCATAATGACGTTGAGTGGAGGTAGAAGAAATAAGAAATGAAAAAAAAAAACGAAATCAAAGAAATCAACAAATAAACATAAAAGGAAACGTTTCTCAAGGCACACACACAGAGGCACGCATACAAAGAAGTGACGAGCGAGAGCGAGCGATAAGAACGGTGTACAAAGAAAACGAAATGTTTTACGGTACAGGACAGCGGGTGGGTGTTTAACAGCAGCGGCAGTGTTGGCATAATTTAAAAGCCAAAACAAGCTGAAAATATTGTTTAATACAAAACTTAGAATTAGCTAAAAACTTCGAAATGTATTAGGAGTTAGGAACGTTTGTAATATCTACTATCAATTAAGACGAATATATTAATCTTTCTTAAACACAGCCTTATAAAAACAAAAACCATAATTGCTATAAAATAAGAAAACGCAGCAGCAGCAGTTGTCACAGATATACAAAACGAAGATAGTGAGAGGGGAACGGCTAACGATAAACGTCATCGAGCAGATTATACTGAATAAATTATTAAATGCAAAAGGCAAAGCCAAAAGGGAGCGCCTCAGTTGAGCGCTTAAGACAGAGAGAGATAGAGAATGGCTGGGGTTCAGGCAAACATTACGCGCTGTAAATAATTGTAATTTACGAACGGGGCAACTGGCTCTGCACCATCATCATCTTCTACCTGAGCGCGCAAAGAGATGAGAACAAGAAGTAGAAGGAGAAGAGCAAGCAAAAGAAGCATCGCAGACGGCAGCGCAATAGCAAACAAGAAGAGCACGTACAAGAAATTAGCAAACAGAAGAACTTTGTACATAGAATAATAGAAGACGCAGACAGAGGCACTAAGTAAAAGCGAAACATCAACGCCGGGCATAAGTGAGTAAGTATTATGATTATGAAGCTAGCTTCGACTAGCCGATCATCATAATGATGAATGGCCCACAGCCAGTAAAATACAATAACAAAAAATACACTATATATATAAAATCCCTGTAGCAATTGTACAAACGGAGACTTGCACACACACACATTAATATATATATACATACACTAATACATACGTGTTGGCCCCATGGATATTGGACCACGCGTAACGCGTTTCTTGTAATCGTGGCCAGAATCGTAAAACGTGATCGAGTGCCTTGTGTACAATACACATTGGCCATGGGCCTTTTTTTACTACTACAACTAGTTGTTGTTGTTTCCATTTACTCACCACACAGAAAATGGGGTATATGTGTTTAAAAGAGTTGTGGAACAGTTAATCAATTGATAAATAATTTATACAAAAAAAGTAATAACATAAGTTTAAAAAATAATAATATAAAAGCAAGAAAAAAATAGATTTAATTTATGTATACAATTACATTTAAGACTTTTTGTAGGGCATTTACCGGTCTTTTATTTTCGGCTAGAACAGATTTACTTCGATTTTGATCTTGTTTAGTTTGTTTCTGGAGTTGTTGGTCTGATTATTTTGTTTTTGGTTTAAGCCAACAGCTTTTTCATTAGGGAAATACATGTGCACAGCTACAACAACAAGAACAACTACATCAAGAATAACAACAATAGTTTATATTTTGTCTGTTGTCTTTGTTATTGTTTTTGTAGCTGCGCGATTCAGTCTGAATTTTTTTATTCTGGTTTGTTTGTGTTTTTCCCCGCCTGCCGCTTACTGCCGTTTGTCAGCAATGGGGTAATTTACAAGCCCAGACAGGGAAATTTACATGCAGACCCCAAAGAGAAATGTTTCTTTTTTTTGTATTTCATCTCTCTTTCTCTCAATTGCTGAACTATAAGTTGTGGGTCAACGAATCAATGAATCACTGATTCAGCGCGTGGAACTTTGGAACAGCTGTGCGAATTTTATGATAAAAGTCAGTTGGGGATTTTTAAAAATGGTAATAAGAGGTAAAGCTAAGTTTGTAAAGGTAACTAAATTGTTAAATCATTATAAAACGTTTGAAATACCTTTCAAATTTACAATTTTTATTGAATTAATTAAAAATTGTTAAAAAATGGAATAAAGCTTCAATAATATTAAGGCTATCCCATCACTCCTTTTATTTGTAAAAATGATACGAGTTTACCAGTACATTAAATAAATTTTTAATTTAGTCTTCTTTTATTCCTCAGGGCAACCTTTCTATACTTACAAAAGAAGTTACAGAAGTTTTTTAATTAATTTTTAATTGTTTACACATAATTCTATGTAACATATATTTGATATATATGTTAAAGTCAAAATATTAAAATATAATTTAATTTGTTTGGAAATACATATTTAAAAAGATTCACAAAGCCAAGGAAAATGATTTGAATAATTGAAGTAACATTTTAAGCATATAAACAAAGAATATTTAAAAAAGAAGAATATACTTGATAATATTCAGTAAATAAAAACCATTTTTTTTTAAATCTGTGAACAATTAGAAATTGACTTATGTAAAAATAAACAAATTATCAATTTAAATATAAAAAAAAGTTATGCACTTGTAGAAAGCAATTTCCTGTTTTGATTTCGTAATTATTTAAGCATAAAATTACCTACTACTACCACTATTCTTCGTGGAATGCTGCCAAATGTGAACAGTGCCACTTAATAAAAACCACAATTAAATGCCTTTTTATAAACTGGCAAATCAATTAATGGCAACACGCCTTCGTAAATGCCAAACGCCCACATATGCAAAAAAAAAAAGGTAACCAAAGTCATTAGCTGAGACGGGAGAAATTTAAGAATCGATCGATGCATAATTTAGAGGCTAGAACAGTAGAACAGGTTTGAGTGTTGGCAATGTTGGTCGGTCACTTACCGCTTTTGAGACGATCGTTAATTAAATCCTCAATCAGCTGCGGACACTCGCACTCGATGGCGTAGCAGAACTGTTTGAATTTCTCGAAGCCACTTTTGGCGATGATGTCGATGAGATTGGCGCACTGCAGCCGAAGTATTTCGGCGTCGCTTGGTGCGCCGACAGAGGGCGTTAGGGAGCGATTATCGCCGCTCTGGGCGTGCTCGTGATCACCGTTAACACTTGCACTGCGCGACGAGCCCGCCAAACTGGAGCTATAATCGCCGCCTATGCTGACGCTAACGCTGGTGCTAACCCCACTGCCGCTGCCGCTGCTGCTGCTGGCGAATGCGCTCAATTTGCGTTTTGTCAATGCACCGGCGCTGGAGGGCGCAGCAGTTGTTGCTGATACTGCTGTGACAGCTGCTGGCTTCAGCAGCAGATCCTCCTCGGATTGGCTAAGCACGGAGTTTTTGACAAGCACCGCCAGCAGATCGGTGCTGCCCAAATCGAGCATAATTCGCTCCTGGTGACGGGAGAGCAACAAGCGCACCTCTTCCTCTTCTTCGCGCGTCATTTTGACGATTAACGTTATTTGTTGTTGTTGTTTACCTTTTGCACTTTTTTTGTTGCACTTGCAAGAACACACTCACTCACACATACACACTTTTGGTTGTATTTGTTGTTGTCGTTATTCAATATGCATATTCGTATTATTATTATTGAGATTTATTTATAGATTTGTATTATGTATATTGATTGTTGTTAATCGAAACGCAAAAAACACAAACGCGCGCCATTTATTGGCGCTTACGCCGCTTTTAATTCGTTGCTCCGCTCGCACAACGTTCGCTTAACAAAGTCAGACAGTAACTGAAAAACCGGCTCGGCTTGAAACAGCGACGGAGTGTCTCACATAAACCTGAGAGAGAGAGAGCACCAGACGCCCGCACACAGCAGAGAGTCCAACACAGAGCGCACAGTGGTTGACTGAATATACATTTCGCTGTTCAATTTAACACTTCGTTTACAGTAGCAGTCGGTTATGTTTTGTGATCTAATTCAGGTAATTAATAAGAACATATTTTATATATGCTATTAATTTCTCAATATCGTATGTATGATTAGTTATTTATTATAATATTTTACATTATGTGAGACATATCTACGAGTGACTTTTTACCAAACTAAAATAAAGAACTAAACCACTGTTCGCCTCTTGTGTTTTCTCTGTATTGGCTGCAGCTGCAATTGCAGCGATAACAATGTGTTTTTGTTGTTTGTGCCGGCAATATGTTTTGTGTGTGTTTGTGTGTATGCCTGTGAGTGTGAACAACAATATGTAATTGCATTTGATTTGCTTCTCTTACTTACTTACTCTCTCTTGCTCTCTCCGTTTACGAGAAAACAAAGAAATTGCCTTTGCGCTGTTCCGATGCATTTCTTTTCGATGTCGTAATTGAATAACGTAAGTTACAAACGATTGCCGCTTATATTGGGAAATAATATTTACGTAAAGAAGATAATGGGAAATATAAAACAATATATGAATTGTCATACAATGAAATGAGTGATAATATTTAAGACAAAAACTTTTTTTTAGGCAAATTTTTTTTGTTTAAATAAATACATAAGAATACGAGTAAATAAAATATAAATACAAATTTGAGAGTAAATTGGATTAATTATCAGATGCCAACTAATAATAATAATGGTGAATCAGAAGCAAACAGTTAATTTCACACACACGCAAACACATGTTTAACTACATATATACCTCAAGTGTTTTTTTTGCAGCCTATAGGAAAACATACAAATTAAATGATAAACACATACACAAACACACAGAATGCTACTCAGCATTTGGAAACAGTTGTTTTTTTGGGAGAGCCGAAAGGGGCTCTAATTACACGTATTTGAGTTCGGTTTTTGGCCTGATTAGTTTCTTTTGGACGACTCAGTAAAACGGTTGAATTGTAGCAGATGTTGGCTCAGCCGCAAAGCAAACGGATAAGGATAATTAAATGAAACAACCGATTGAACTGAGACTTGCAAAAATTGAACTCAGAACAGAAAAATTCTTAAAATAAAATATTTAATAAACAGCTGCGGTCAAAATAATAGAACTCCAGAAATATTAATATGAAAAACGTGACATGCATAATTATAAAGAAAACAAAATTAAAATTATTTTAATACTTCTTCAAAGTGAGTTTTTAATTAATATTTTTTTTTTTAAATGATGTAACATGATATACAGATTTAAGATTAAAAACTTAGGTATAAATGCATATGCAAAAAGTATCAATTCTTTACCCACTATAACATAATATTCACAGTTTGATACTGTAACAAGCAGTTGTCACGTTCGTTTCTATTTAGATAATGCTCTTTTCGAGTTTGGCACGTTTTTAGCGCCTTATCGTCTATTTATTAAGTGATTTGGAAAACATAAGAAAATTGTGTTTACCTGACAACGGCAGCGGCATATTCAAACAGAAACCAGTTAATTTAGTGGCGGCATTCCTGACATTGTTTCCATGCAAATCACTATCGAAATATCAAATGAGAATCGGCAAATTGGCAGCTGGCCACCCACAACAAGTGGCAATAACAAAGTTGCAAATATGCATTTAGTTTGTCTAGCTGCGTAATTTATGGGAAAATGCTGCACTTAATTACAATTTGAGGCGGAAAATTGCTTCAACTTCCACGCATTCTCGCTTATCTGTCAGTCAAAAGCCAAGCGGACAATGCTCAATGTCGTATTCAAATTCATATCAAAAGTCTTTAGCCACTAAGCAGAGCACTCAATACTCAAATAAGTGCTGACAACTTTTCAGTAGCGATGAAAAGCCTTTTTTGACTCGAAAAAGTTATAAATCTTTTGTAGAAAACAGCTTCAATTTATAAAGTTCAGCGTTTAATTTGTATCATTATTTGCTTAGATTGTTCAAGATAAATAGGTCATATTATTTTTTAGCTTTTAGTCTTTATTTTGCAAAAGTACCTAAATTACGAAATAGCTAAGTCACAGTTTTATAGAAAATTATGTTTTTGAAGAAAACAGAAGAAATTTCATAAGCAATATAAATAATCTTTTAATTTATATCCTTACTCACTTAGATATGGAAAAATAATAAAAATAAATGGGTTTGTTTCTTTTCGATATTTTTTGCAAATTTTTTTTGTAATAGTTGCAAGAATAAAATTATTAATTTTTTAACATCAAATTTCCGCTATTCGCTCTTTGCAAATATCATTTTGTCGATATTTTGCGGACAGTTGCATTTGACGGGAAAAATGCTAAATTGGCATCGCATTCAAATGCATATGCAACGGGAACTGAGTGTGCAATATGCGCGCCGGTGTTATGCAAATATCAGTGAATTTGACTCTCATAAATAGAGCAACACAAACTTAAGCGCAAAGTTGTTGTTCTTGCGGGTAGTTTTCGGTATTTTACATTTGTTTAATATTAAATAAAATATGACATTTATAGCACAAGCAAACAAAAATATACGTATACAAGTATAATTAGATTTGCAGATAAAGACTGTAATAGAATAAATAAAGGAACATAGTTAGATGCAGAAGCTAAACTGAAAACGCTTTTAAAAAATTTCATAATTTCACTATATTTTTATATATATATAAAAAAGTGAAATGTATTTTTTTCATAATGAAAATTAGCATTTACAAAAATTTTATTTTAATTTAAAAAGACTGCAACACTACAACAATGAACATTTTGCTAAATTGAAAAATAGTTTCGTCAAATCGAGTGATCACTGTAAAATAAATAATATTATTTGATGCAATCATGCTGATTATTTAGTAATGGAATTGCATTTGTTTGGCATTCCGCTGATTAAAGTCAAATCGAAAACGCTTTTAAAAGTTGGCATATTTTGTACATCATATTAATATTAGTAATGTTTGTAAGCAAATTGGAATATTACCACTAAAACCAAAAACAAATCTGTGTAAAATACAAAATGATGTTAGCTGAAAACTAAAAAAAAAATATTACCAAGAAATTTTCTTTTTAACTGTTAAATTGTAGAGTTTTCTTATTAAGGCATTACAAAGAATAAACACACTGTAATCGTCTTCATTTTCCATCCTCATTCACTAAGTTTAGTCAAACGGGTAGAGATGGTCAGAGAGCGAGTGAGAGGTGTAGACAGATTACAGTTGCAAATACAAATCGTAAAAATCAAAGAGCCGCCGTTGGGTGGACTGCAAGTTTCACATGTTCGATGTTCATGTTTTGTATTGCTTGTCACGTCTCTGCAGCTTCCTCTGCAATTAACACAAATTTGGTCAATTTGGGGGTTTAAAACTCTAATCTCCCTCTCACTCTTACACTCTCCCGCCTGCTGGATGTCTGCCGCATTTCCTTTTTCCTGGTTCACGAGTTAGCAAGAGAGAGATAAACAGAGAGAAAGAGAGACAGAGATAGGTGTCTTGGTCAACCATTCATCCATCCATCCATCCATCAGCGCTGTCTGTCGGCCAATCCTCAGGAGTGTCTTGTGTCTTGTGCTCACAGGTGGAAGTTATTCGATAATCATCTGGGGAGTTGAGTTCGAGGCAAGCAACTTATTATTATCCGGTAGTCAATTTCGAGATTGGCGCTGCACGTGGTAATCCTCGCTGGATCTGCTTGAGTTACCGTAAAATGTTTTTATTTCGTAATTACCTATTACGCTTGCATTGCTTATCTGCAGCGAATAAGAAAACCAAAAAAGACAAAATAAAAACAACTGCGGGCCGAGGAGAAAACTCATAAAATGTATTACGCTCATTGTTGGACTCGAAGGTGGCAACTGCTTTTTATTACGTTATCGCACACATTAAACGCTCTATAAAAATGAAAACTTATTTTTAATGTGCAATATTTTCATATCTGCTATATTGAATTAAATGGGATTAGTAAACGATACAAATAACATTATTTCTTGTTCTATCTTTCAAAGCAATTAATGTTCAGTAAAAACCATCTGCTAATAAATATGTATATATATTTTTTCATTTCAAATATTGAGGCACCCTACTACTCTCAGTAGATATAAACAGTTAAGGCACGCAATCTGATGGACAGCTCCCACACTTGCCAAATTGCAGTTATCAATACGAATACCAATGCAAATACACATGCAGCTGAGAACTCTCCAAAATTGGCGCACAGAGAAAGATGAATGGAAAAGGAGAGAGAGACAGAGAGAGCGAGGACGTGAGACAATGCACATGGGACAGACAAAGGCGCACTCATTTTCGACAAAACGATGGCGACATTCAGAAGTGAATTTAACAGCGTGCCGAACACTTACAATCACCGCCTGACGGCATTGAAAAAAAAGTTGACCACGTGTTTGCAGCAGTGGCGCCAGCAGCTGCTAAAATTACACCACCAGCAATACCAACAGCAGAAACAACGTGGCTTTAAGCAATTCTGCAACAATAAATCAACGTATTTGCGAAAATTTCAAAAAATTTTCACAACACGCCAGAATTTAGTAGCAGCTCAGCACCAACGAGTTCTCAGTAGACACATCAGCCGTGTGGAGAAGGAGAGGGAGGAGCAGCTTCAAGTTGTGGCCACGCTTCTTTCATCGACTTTAATATCGAAACATTGCTCCAGCATGACCATCATGGAGAACACCTATCTGGGGGTGCGCGACGAGTACCCGGACATTGATACTGAAATACGCGCCATATTGCTGACCAATGCCCAGAATGGGATCACGATATCGAGCATCAAAAGTAAGTACAAAACACGTGAAAGACTTCGTTCATTGCAAATATAACTTTTTTTAAATGTTTAAATAACAGCAAAAAAATGTAATTCTTGCAGCTTGATAAATAATTACGTAGAGTTATGTAATAATTTAAATTATTTACAATTTTTAATATCAATTCTAAAAAGCTATTTCATAATCGGTTTCCATTAACTTACATCTTTAATTGAAAATTGCTTTTTTGATTGGTGCAAGAATTTTGACATTTATTGCAGCGTTTATTACAAGTTAAAATAGTATTAAATATTGTTTTATAGGTTATTAAATGCTTAAGAATTTTAATAAGACGTAAAATCTATTGTTTTACATAATTAACTCATACTGAGAAATATCGACAATTGGCAGACAATTTTTACTCTTACTTGTCAAATATTTTGGTAACACCTTTTTAAATCCAGACTATTGAAGGGATTGGTAATTTTCTTTTTTTCAATTATTTAGTGCATGTTAAATCTACATTCAAAATATTTTCTCACATTCTGACTGTCTTTTTGCTAACCTTTTGGTAAGTGGCCATTGCATATGTTAAATATTTTTTATGTAATCCGATTTACATTTCAAATAATTTATTAAACAATATTATTATTGACTTAAATTGCTAAAAATTCAAAAATTGTTGGGTACAATTGTTTCTAGTTTTGTATTAAGGTAACAAAATTATCATTAAAATCTCAATTTGCAAAATAGCTATGTAAATCATAAAGGAAATATATAATATGGGTCATATTCTTGCAATTCTTGCAGAGGAATATCGACAATTGACGGGCACGGCATTCCCGCTGCACGACAACATCACCGATTTTCTGCTGACCATTCCGCAAGTGACGGCCGAGTGCTGTGAGAGCGGCAAGCGTCTGTTCAATATCAAGCCCACAGATGGGACGCGGCATCTGCACGAGATGATACTGCAGCAGCGACCGCGCGACAGTGACAACAATGCTTTTGCACCAGCGCAGGAGATGCAGCCACCACGGTTGTGGCGCTCCCAATACAAGCGGCGAGTGCCGCAAAAGTGCAACCTGAACTACAACATGAACTACAACATGAACATGTGCGAGAAGCCGCCAGTTGTCAAGATGACTCAAATGCAGCATTTGGCCAACGCTGCATTGGAGCCCAGCTGTGTCTATCAGGACAACTGGAAGCATCTGTAAGTGCAACACCAGCTATTCGCTCCAGTGGGTAATCTCTGTTTCTCTCTTTGACTTTTCTCGTATTTTGGATTTCACTCATTAAATCATGGCAAGAACTAAAAATTATATTTTAAATTTCGGTTATTATTATTTATTTTTATAATTTAAATTTGAGTTTTTCGGGCACCAACTCAACATAATTTCACTATATTTTTATATATATTAAAAAAGTGAAATGTATTTTTTTTTTCATAACGAAAATTAGCATTTACAAAAATTTTACTTTAATTTAAAAGGACTGCAACACTACAACAATGAACATTTTGCTAAATTGAAAAATAGTTTCGTCAAATCGAGTGATCACTGTAAAATAAATAATATTATTTGATGCAATCATGCTGATTATTTAGTAATGGAATTGCATTTGTTTGGCATTCCGCTGATTAAAGTCAAATCGATTACTGTATTTTTACAGCAACAAACAATATCTGCTACCGCAGCTGGCAGCTCTAAGCAACTACAACAACAACAACAACAACAACAACAACAACCACAACAACTATTCCAACGCCTTGAATCCTGAACAGCTAAAGGCAGCACCAACTTCAGAGCAACAACTACAAACACAACCGCTGCAACAACAACAACAACGGCAACAAAAACAACAACAGCAATATCAACATACACTGCAAGAAGAAGAAGAAGAACAACACCAACAACAACAACAACAACAGCAGCAACAACAGCAGCAGCAACAACAGCAGCAGCAGCAGCTGGAGGAGTACACACACAAGAGACGCCATGAATTTACGCCCACGCCAACAACGTTGTCATGTCCATCGCAACATGACTCCATGTTCGCCATCAACTCGGACTATGATGCATATCTGTTGGACTTCCCATTGCTGGGCGATGACTTCTTGTTGTATTTGGCGCGCATGGAGCTCAAATGCCGTCTCCAGAAATGTAAGTAAGAATGGGACAGAGTCTATTGGAGTATTGACCATAATTTGTATGTCACATCCATCCACAATCCACCTTTCCTCCCTAGATGAAAAGGTGTTGCAGTCTGGATTGTGCATCTCGGGGCAGACAATAAGTGCGGCACGGCAACGGTTACACCACGTCGAGCTGGCCGAGATGACACAAATCATTGTTAACATCGGTTCGGTGGATATAATGCGAGGCAAGCCGTTGGTGCAGATCGAGCACGATTTCCGTCAGCTAATCAAGGAGATGCACAATCGCAGATTTGTCCCAGTGCTGACCACGCTGGCACCGCTGGCCAACTATCGGCACGACAAGCAAACATGCGACAAGGTGTCGCGCTTCAACAAGTTCATACGCAGCGAGGGGCGACACCTCAAAGTCATTGATATACACTCGTGCCTGATCAACGAGAATGGCATCGTACGATTCGATTGTTTCCAGAAGTAAGTATCTAACCATCACACAATCACATATATATATTTATACATCTGGCATCTATTTACCCATTTTATTTAGTGTATTTATTTATACGCTATTTAATATGAAAAAATCCTCTGCTCATAGAAATTATTAGCTTAAAAATATTTCTTTTGGGAGTTAGAGTTAGTCACAAACTAAAATTATACTTTGTAACTGCAGCGATACTTTTATAAAGATGCTATATTATATATACTAATTATACAACAATTTGTTCTTCTTAACAAGACTCCCATTTTTTTTATTTTTATATTTCTATAGTCTTTACTAATCAAATTCAATGTTTTTTTTTAATGTTCTGCTGATGCCAATAATAGATTTTAAATTTGGTAATTAAAACTGTATACCACAAATGTCTATCTATATCTCCCACAATTTATGAGTTAGAATCACAAAGTTAAAACGGTATATTTAGTGTTCAGCTTAATGTTTTAACATATTTTATATATTTTTAAATAAGTGAAACTCTATTTGATATCTGGTGAGATGTTAAATTCTTAGTGCACCGTTGTAAAATGTATACAAATTTAAGATTGAGCAATGTTTCAATTCCAATCCAATACAATTTGGATTTTTCTGGTTTACTTATTAAATAAATTTGCATTGATTTTTGCAGCGCGCCACGTAGTGTGACGGGTTCATCGGAGCCACATGTATTCTGGAACAAAATCGGACGGCAGCGCGTGCTGCAGATGATCGAGGAAAACTTGGAGTATTTTTATCTGAGCTGAGCTGTGGCAGAGACCAGAAAACAAAAGGAAGGAAGGGGAGCGCCGGTCTGGCACCAGGCAACAAATTAGCTTGTTCGAGTTTTACATTTCAATTATTTTTTGAAAATGACGGCACGCTGTTTTTAAACCGAAATGTAATTTCGAATGTTCTAGATTTTAAAGTGTTTTATGTGTGCGTTTCGTTCTGTGTTAGTCTTTAGTTAGTAATTATATGTGATAAATACATGTTATATGTTATATGTTAAATGTTTTTTGTGTTCTATGTGTTCTTTGTGTCAAATATCGAATGAATCATTTGAAATCTTCAATCTGTTGCATTTTGAATTTTCGTGTATTTGTTTTTGCTGCTATCCCAAAAACATTTAACGAAAATTCAATAAATAACGAATTAGATTTCATATAACCACTGTTTTTTCCTATCAATTTCAATTCCCAGTCATTTTTCATTGGGATTTCCGCACAGAGCTCAATGGAAAATGTTTCAACATTGCAATGTTATTAATTGTGAATCTTTATCTCTGGCCAACTTAGCCCAGGCTGATGTATTAAAACTGATCTGCTCTGTGCACCAGGATATCTATATACATCCGAGCCATGTGGCTAGTTGCATCCATGAAAATGCATTTGTTTCACTTAATGCTTGGCTTGCACAAAATCAATACCGCGGTTGATTTTCTTTCAATTGTGCTTAAGCTTTATTTAAGTGAAACATTTGCACAATTTTCGTGTTTTCGTCTTAGCGTTTCAATTTCAAATTGTACACTGTATATTTAGCATGCCAATCAATAAGTGCGCGCTATGACGGCCTGCTTTCTTTCAGTGTACTCTGTTAGTATCAGAATTTCGAATTCGTTGCCAATTGTACAAAGAATTAGGCTCATTTTGCGTAATTATCATAATTATAAAATAATTTATTTCCTGTATGTATGTTAAGTGTCGTTTTGTACGCTGATGTCACCTTTTTTTTTTGTATGTCCAACCATAACAAGCAATGTAAAATCCAAAAAAAAAAAATTATGTCAAAAATAAAAACAATCGGAAAAACTATAAAAAGTGGCTTTAATATCAAAATTTAAACATTTCATTATTATAATGCATGGGTTAAAGCTATAAACTTATTATTTGTTATTGTTTTGGTTTCTAAATAACCTGAAACAAATAGTAAATTATTTAAATAAAATCGTCTTCTTGAGATTTCCTTCAAATTCATAGGAATATAATTCTATTGGATTAAGTTCGATTTATATAAAACCAGAACATTTCAAATTATAATTATAACATAGGTGACATACGATTTGTTTTTAAGGTATTACACATAGTAAAAAATAATCTTATTGTAGATATGTTTTATTATAGGAAAGTTCGACTGTAGTTAGTAACAGTAATAGTATTGGAATTGGAATTTTCTTTTGATTTAATGAGCAACTGCTTCGTATCTACTGAGAGAATCAACTCAAGAGTCCTCAATACAATTGTCTCGCTCCAATTTAAGTTGGCTTCGATCCTCATCCAGCCCAAAGATTTTCTTAACTCAAAAATAATGCTAGAGAAATTAATTATATAAAATGTACCTCTGAAATTTGTTGCTTTAACATTCCTAGCTTTTTGGAAACCACATTCGCCCGTTGCTGCAAATCATTTTTCAATGATTTTTCTTAATATGCCTTCAAGTCAACAAGCTTGAATTTGATAGCTTCGGGCGAAGTTGACAGGCCGTTTTTTCCACAGTCTTTAAAACACCTGTCAGCAGAACTGCTTAATTATTTCTTGCTGATTAGTTGTAATTTCAACTCGTTCAGCTTGGTCTAATTTTGAAGCAAAGCAACACCTAATTAATCATAAGAATTCCGTTGTTGATTCTGCATCCACTGAGTGAATTGGTAATAATCCATTTTTATTCCCGCCTTTCTTAAAGTATTTATGATTTTCAAGCGCCCAATATAATAAAATTAATAAGGATATTCGGGTTTCCTATTGTGTGGCCTGTTTCGAGTTCAGCTGAAAATTGGACTCCATACCGTTATTTGGCATTCCAAGAAATTGGGAAATCATCTAAATAATTGTTTTGTATTGACTTTGAAGAGTATACGTCAAACTATATTTTTAAAGATTTGACATTTATTTTGTTTCTGGGTTATTGAAATTAAACGTTTAAAATTTTAAATATATAATCGGGTATTATTTTAGTTGAGTTCGCACGCCATCAATTGAATAATCGTGTATTTTTATCGATATGTGTTCATATCAGGTGCCATTGCTATGCAGTTTTTGATAACAGAAAGGCCAGCAATGTTCTTTAGATACAGAAAATTAAAATTTAGGCGTGTAACATTTTTCACTTATTTTGTTGCAATTGCCTAAGTTTAAATATTCAAAAGTTGATTTCAGTTATCGAATAAGCTAAATAAACAGCTGATCAATGTGTGACCGTATTTAAATACTAAATCATATAACGATAACAACTACTAAATTTATATTTCAGAAGGCGAGCGAAGTGAGTCGGAGACTGTGTTGAAATAATTGCCAACAAATTTAGATTAGTATTTGACATATTTTAGACAAAAATGGCATCTTTCTTGGCACGTGCAGGCGGTAGCCTAATCGAAACTGTGAAACCCGCGACTGTTGCAAAGGTAAGTCTCGTGCAACGTTGACAAATGTGCAAGTTTTCACCGTACTTTTACATAATTGCAATTGAGCAACTAAATCCAACAACAACATGACAAGGTTAACACAATGCTATGTTGGCTCTCTCTCTCTCTCTGACGTGAGCGGTAAAGAGCTCAAAGGAGCCACCTGACTTGCGGTCTTTTCGATCTATTTGTTGTTTCTATGTATATATGTGTGTGTGTGACGCAACTCCTCTAGTCTATGGATACGAAAATAAGACCTTGACCACCTAGTAATTGCAAATATGCTTTTTAATCAATGAGCAGCAATGTCAACTGTTGCTGCTTCCGCTGCCGAGCCCGCTAATTAAAATATTCAAAATATACGAATTGGATTTGATTAGCAATATGATATGCCGTGATACGTTTTGACGCTCTCAGCTCATATCTTTGACTGCGAATCTGTATTTCCCGCTTTTGTTTGCGCCAATCATATCTGCTTATCTGATGCGTCATTGCTTGAATTCGTTTTGTGTTTTGTCATATTTATACTTTTCCAATCGGATTCACGTGACTTTTCGCTAATTGGATTTTTTTTTTTTGCCTTTTACCTGCAGATCCTGAATTACTCGCCAATTGGGTTGCAGCAAATAAGAAATTTAAATGTGCAAGAACACGTCTCATATACCCTGCTCAACGAAAGCAACATCCCAACGCCTAAGTAAGTAATTATCGTCATATATTGTATAAATAAACAGTTTCAGTCCAAAGTTCAATGAAAGTGCCGACTATGCATCTTTGTGCTCTTCGAATATTATTTAATAAAAACAATTAATGCAAGTGTTGGTAAACAGAGTGACAGCTAATGAGATAATGATAAGAAGCACTGATAACATTCAATATAGAAAATATTATTAAATGTGTCAGTTGATAATCCATTAACTATTTTCAGTTATTTTATAACAAAACCTCTTAAGATTTAAATACTGCATCTCTTTATATTGTTTAATATTGTAATTTAATATGAAAACCTCATTTAAAATTTTTTTGTTATTAAATTTATGACGTCTAAAATTTTAGACCCTTTGCACGAAATATTGTAAGTAATTTGATTTTGATAGTATTATTGAGCCATCCCAGTCTAGTAATCATGATGTGATATATAATTGTTTATAACGACAATACTTTACTTACTATTAGAATTATTTTAATTATTATTATTATTATTATTTTAATAATATTATTGTTATCATTTTATCATTATTATAATTATTATCATTGTTATCAATATTATCTTTATTATAATAATTATAATTTTCAACAATAATAAGTAAATTTTAACATTATGGGGCATGCAAGGCGGACTATCTGCAAATATTAAACAAATACTTATGATTCAACTTGTATTTACAGATTTGGCGTTGCCAAGAATGGCAAGGAGGCTAACGGTATTGCCCAAAAGCTGAAAACAGATAATCTGGTGCTGAAGGCGCAAGTTCTTGCTGGCGGTCGTGGCAAGGGAACATTCAAGAATGGCCTTAAGGGCGGTGTGCGCGTCGTTTTCGAGTAAATCTTATTCACTTTCTTATATATATATTTATTTATTTTGCGTAAGATACTAATGTTAACTTTTATAACGCTCGTAGTGCCAACAGCGCAGAGGAATATTCGTCCAAGATGATTGATCAGTTGCTGGTGACCAAGCAAACTGGCGCTGCAGGTCGCATCTGTAAGAAGGTAATGGTTGCCGAGCGTAAATTCCCACGTCGTGAGTTCTACTTTGCCGTCATGATGGAGCGCGCCTTCAACGTGAGTTGTATATCACTCAATGTTTTTACTTATTAATTAAATAATGAATCGATTCTTAGGGTCCGGTTCTGATTGCATCCAAGGAGGGCGGTGTTGACATTGAGGAAGTTGCCAAAGAAAATCCCGATGCCATTCTTTACGAGCCCATCGATATTGCCGAGGGTCTCACCAAGCAGCAGGCCACCAGAATGATTGAAAAGGTCGGACTGGGTGGAGCCGGTGCTGATGAGCATGTCGATATGCTGCTTAACTTGTACAAACTGTTTGTGAAGAAAGATGCACTCTTGGTTGAGATTAATCCCTATGCCGAAGATGCTATGACCGGCTGTAAGTTAATTTTGTTATGCAACTATTCTTTATTAATTAACAATATGTGCATTATGTCCTCTAACAACTAACTCATTCCTCATCTATGTTTAAACTCATTGAATTTATATCTTGCGTGATGATGACCCAAAAAGGCTGTAAGTATTATTCGAAATGCTTGGTAGCTAGTCTTTATAAATAGATTTTAATACACACATTATGACATTCAATAGAATATTTTGTGATATTAAGAAATTAAATCAAGAATAATTATTTAACCCTCAATAATTAACATTATTAAAAATTGTACGTTATATTACTTTCGATGTGAATATTTAAACTAATGCATTATATTGCCAATTGCAGTTTTTGCCCTTGATGCCAAATTGCGTTTCGACGACAATGCCGAGTTCAGGCAGAAAGAACTGTTTGCCATGCGCGACTGGACTCAGGAAGATCCTAAAGAAGTCGAGGCGGCAAAGTACAATTTGAATTACATTGCCCTGGATGGTACCATTGGTTGCATGGTTAACGGTGCTGGTCTGGCCATGGCCACCATGGATATTATTAAGTTGTACGGTGGTGAGCCAGCCAATTTCCTTGATGTCGGCGGTGGCGCCACAGCAGAAGCCGTCAAAGCGGCATTCAAAATTATTACATCAGACAAGAAAGTCATGTGCCTGTTGGTCAATATTTTCGGTGGCATTATGCGTTGCGATGTTATTGCCGAGGGCATCATTGCTGCAGCTAAGGATTTGAACCTGAATTTGCCAATCGTTGTGCGTTTGCAGGTGAGTTTTTTTTACTGTGGCTTCAGAGTTCTTTTCTATACTAATCTCTTGTATATATTTGGTAACAGGGCACCAAGGTAAAGGAGGCTCGCGAGCTGATACGTTCATCGGGTTTAAAGATCTTGGCGCGCGATGATTTGGACAAGGCTGCTGATATGGCCGTGCATTTGGCACAGATTGTTTCGCTGGCGCGCGAAATGAACATGGATGTTAACTTTGAGATTCCCGATGCACAGAAGTAGATCAAATCCAATTAACGGCTAAGTCAACAATAAAGCCCACGTACAACACAGGCAACAGTCACACAACACACTCACAAATCTACTCAACAAATTAGAAACAATTTACATTAGCTACTATTCATCGCTTGGTAGTTAGATATATATATTCGCATTCGATTGATCGAATCAAAAGAATTCAACAATACTGCAAACAAAAAATAATAATATTCTGATAACCTTTAAGATGAGGTTCAACTTAAAACTCGTCATTGTTGTGTATTTTGAACAAACCACACGCCGTACTATTATATAATTTCGAATAATCCTAAGCACTGAAAGTTTTTTGCACCTGTAAAAGATTATATGAGTAAATACCTAAATATACTGTTATTTGCACGAAACTTTAATATAATAGGAAACGTACAACTGAAACTGAAAACTAAATGCCGAACGTGATTTTTTGCTAAACTCATTTAATTTATTGAACAACACATTGCTTTAAAAGTAATTCGACGTGTATTATGCAATTTAAATTAGTTTGCTTTTAATTAAATTTCAATACTATTACAAAACATGCTTTATCGAATTTATTTGGTTTAATAATTTGCTTTTTTGTAAACCAATTTTGTTATGTCGAATTCAAAATACCCCATCTGATTCACTTAACAAATTGTCTTTATTTTGTATAATTTAAAATAATATGTATTCCGCGTATTTAATGTTTTCCATAAGATAGAACCAACAACTAATTCATAATTATGCAGGGGGAAGGACAAATGCGACAAGAATCAGGAAAAGAAGTAAGATGAAAAATATAAAAGGAGTACAAATATAAGAAACTAAATTAAACTAATTCATTTATCGTCCCATTAAAAATAACAATGGCAAATATTCTCAGAGGATAACATAATTATATACAGTTTCCAAAGAAAGATGCTGGGATAAGAACAGAGAATTCGCCTGCAGTCAGACAAATGAAAATAAATGCAAGTTGAAATTGGACGAATGCCTTCGATTAAAATTGTAAATCTAATATTGTATTGAAAAAAAAAACAAACAAATTTTAAGTTTCTAAATTTCACAATAATCAAAATTTACTAGATATTATAGGCAAATCAAATTGTTATTGTGAACGCCAACGGACGTTTAATTGATATAGTTATTTATATTTAGTTGGAATCAAAATCGGTCTACTAAAGAAAGTATATGCGTCTGCTCCTGCTCTCGCCAGTCAGTGTCGCCATCTCCCAAATTGCCAGCGTATTCTAAAAGTGAAGTATTCATTGAAATTAATTACATTTTGGATTGGGCATTAGCAAGTGTTTACCTCTCATTATGCTTCGAATTGTCTTCATTGAGGCACCGCGCAAGTTTAGAATTTGTAGAGCACGCTGCTTGATTGTATCCGATGTAGAGCTGACCTCCAGCAGAATATAGTCGATGCGCTGCAGCGTAAATAGACCGCCAGTTAGGCGTTTTATGTAATTGTTCTCCGCCTCCTCGTCTTCATCCACGCTCGCATCCTGTTCAGATAAACAATTTTGATTATGCGTCTGTATCAATCTATATTATTAATAGTTGTTCTGAGATATCCATGCTTCATGGCAAGTCTCAGTAAATTGCTTACCTTTGGTTGCTGATCGATTTCCCTGTCGATGGTTTCAACTTTGGCCAAATACTTGAGATGCAGCTCGAGCAGACGATCAACCTTCTCGTGATCGTTCTCAGTGAATTTGGCCAGCATGCGTTGGCGTTGAGTACCCTTGCAGTTGCGCAGCATGGATGCAATCACAGAGCAAACATGCTCTTCGTGCTCGTCGATGGAGAGCAGACGCTGCTTGTTGCGCTTGGGCGTCTTCATGAATAGCGGAAAAATGGTGCGTAGGCCAAGGATCTCTACAAATTTATTGCAATTCTCCCGTCCATCCTGGCCAGCCATGGCATGATCGAGCACCTTGAGTGAACCGTTGCGGGACATTTTCTTCTCGCGCAGCATCAGATTCATTAGCTGCAGACCCTCGCCGTTGAGGAAACGATCGCGATTTTCGCGTGCCATCAGCGCCGAGCACATGCAATTGAACATATTGGACATGTACTCCTGCTCCTCGTTGCTGGCCGGATCGTGACGCTTGTATACAGCTAACTGTTGCAGCAGCACATCCACACCTTCCAACGTGCCCAGCAGCAGGCGATTCTCGTTTTCTGTCTGTATCAGTATCGACAATATCTCGCTGCAGTATAATTTATTTGGGTCAAAGGGCGACTTGCCCTTAAGCCGTTTAAGTAACCAGCCAAGCAGACCTTGTGTGGCCGCTTCGCGTACAAATTCACCATCAATTTCCGTCAAGTTCTCCACAATGGCCAGAGTATTGTGGACTCCATCTGCCTCCTCCTTTACCTGCTCGTTGAGACGCTCCAGATTTTGTACGAGCAATGCACAGATTTGCTCCTTGCGCAATGCCTCGATTAACGCCTCAGCGCCTTCGCTACTTTCACCTAGAATGTCCACATCGGTGACTTCCTGCAGCAGATCAACGACGGCAACGGCAATGTCTGTGTTCTGATGTGCCAGCAGCTCGAGCAGACTGTGCAGGCCATGTAGCTCCACCAGCAGCGGATAAAGATCTGGCACTGTGGCAATTGCTTTTAGCTCTTGAATTACCATATGAAGATCCAACTCAGAGTCCATGAATTTCGAAGCATTGTCGGAGAATTTGATTCGCATCTCCTGATTCTTTAGGTTGCGTTTCTCAAACACCAGTATTAGCTTCTTAAGACCCTGTTCGTCCAGCACATCACCTTCGGCTTCCTCACTCTCCACATATTTTAATATATTGAGACGCTCCTCCTCAGTTAACTCAGGGTCAAACTCGAATGCGCTTCCGGTGCCCGACCCCGAACTGCCTACATGCGGTTTTCTGTAGTTGGCTGTTTCTTTGGCTTCTGCAATGCGGCGCATTCGCTTGGCCTTTTCATCACCGCCGCCGCCCCGTTTTCCAATATCGCTGGTCGCCGGTTCCGGCAGCGCGAAATCATCGTCATCCTCATGTGGTCGCTTTGGTGTCTGCTCGGGCTGTTCACATTCATGTGTATAATAGACTCGTTAGTTTGTTACACTTTGTTCCATTGCACATTACTTGCCTTGAACGCCAACAGTTCGCCAATATCCATATTCAACCAGCAAATTCAATAAACATCAACGCTTGTTGTGCAAATCGCTTCGATACTATAAAGTATCGATACTTGAAGTATTAAAAAAATACCACATTGAAATTTGTCTATCGATACTGTGCAATCGCGCTACGCGATATATTTTTATGGTTGCTGGATCTGGACTTATGTTTTAAAAGCAAAGTTTCTTTTTTTTAATGATTTTTATCTAATCAAGCATAATAAAGAATTTCGTCTGTGCTGTTATTGCCGCTATATAGCCAACATCATTATTTAAAAAATTGTAAATTATTTTAAGATTGGCGCCTACATTAAGCTTTTGCTGATTATCGAACAATGTGTCAATAAAAACACACAAATTTGTCCTTAATTTTGAATATAGCCTTATATGGGAGTTTGTGGTCATATAGGAGTTGTTTATATGTGAGAGATGTATATATCATATGCATAAACGTATATGTATATATATATATATATATCGTCTCAGTGATGACCCAAAGACTATTTGAAACCCTTATCTCTGATATGCATACAAAATAAAATTCATTTTTATGTCGTTTTTGAATGTTATATTATAATTTAAGAAATCATAAATTAATACAAAATTAATAATTAAACTAATTGACGAGGAAGAGCGCAGAGACTGGGAAAGTGTTACAAAAATACATAGGTAAGACAAATAGGATACCCAGAAGTTGAATAGATAATTATAGAGTAACTAGCAAAAAGTACATGAGCATGTTCGCACAGAAGCACACACATCTATACACATACATATGTACTAATATATGTGGTAGCTACATAAAATATCATTTTTGGTTTATTTGGAGTAGCTCCTCTGGGCTACAACCTAATTCCAGCTGCTATCAATTGAGCAAATTAGATGCGCAGATTGGGATTTGTGTAGCGCACATATTTCAGCAGAGCATCGTTCTCCTCACAGACAAAGGACTTCTTGTGGTGGCAGGCAACATCGTGCCAGTTGACACCATCGTTGTAGAACTGGTTCAACAGAGCCAAACAGTTTTCGGGAGCGCCGTTCTGCTTGAATTCACGGTTATCGGGCTGGGGCAGTCCAATGCCGCCGGTGGGTGACCAATCGCCCTGGGAGCGCTCTGTGGTGGGTGCCAATTTCTGCAGTGTGGCAGTCCAGAACCAGCCGTTAATGTTCGTCGGCTGCAGATCGGGACGCTCACAGCCCTTAAAGTCGCACAGACGACCACTGGTCCAGATATATTTCACCTGCAAATATATTTTTTTTTTTATAAATAAAATGTAAATAAATTAATTAATCAAGAAACATAAGAATATTACGTATTATCATATATTTTATTTTAAAATTAAATTTTGAGTGTACCTTTTTTTTTTAAAGGTTTCATTTAAAGGATTTAAATTCTTTTAAAATGTTTATTGATCCATCTATTTAAATTTTTAACTAGTTCAAGTTCATTGCACTTGCAGTATGGTTTTAAATTCCGTTAGCTCGTTTTTTGTACGCATGAAAATGCGTTGGCACCGATTACAGCTAATAGAAACTCAAGCTTTGGCATTTGGTGATTTCCCGGTTTTAGGCTTGGGCCGCATACGCCCATTAACCAAAGGCACTCAGAGAGGCAGGCAGCCACTATTATGGTATCATTGAAAGCGAACTCATTCGAAGTCGCGCCCTTTGTAGCCGCACCCGTTCCAACGTCGGTGTTTGCGTAGAGCGGCTGTATTCATTTCAAGTGAGCCACGGGAGGTGGCAGGGGCAGTGGCAGTGACAGTAACCACTCATCAGTCACTTTCACCCGAGTGGCCATAAAATTGTATATATTATATATATATATATATATATATATAGTATATATACATATCGGTATATACATGTACCGTATACCTGTCGTCAGCCAAGTGTTTAATGCTGCCCTTTTGGATAACTCCAATGAGCGGAAAGTTAAAGCTGAATGGGCATGACATTGTTTTCTTTTGTTTAGCTGCGGGCCAATGTTGTAATTGTAATTGTTAAAGGTTCAATCAATCAATTGCAGCATTGCGGAAGTGAACAGGTGCACTTGCTACATTTTGGTATTTGTGTGTGTCGTGAAGTGTTTTTGTCTCTTTGATCTGATATAAAGTAAAAGTGGAGCGCTCATGATGAATGCGCATGATATGAGACAACTTAAGGCTCTTAAGCTTATCAGCAAATACGTAGGTAGGTCGATAAAATTGCTCAATAGAAAAGTTATAAAATGAAAGTCCATACGGTGTTTCTTAATGAGATCATGGAAATGTGTCTAAAGAACTTTCTCAAGTAAAAACATGTATTTTATTGTGCGCATAATCTATTGAGAGTTGAAAAGCCTATGCTTGAAAAAAAGTTTATTTCTATTTAATGACAATAATATGGTAAATCTTTAGCTTAACTATTATTCCGCATGTACAATGGTATACCTTGCGGAAAGTTCGTTGCTTAACTCTTTTGTTTGGCATTGGCACCGATTTGCCTGGAAATATTTGAGCCGCAACAACGCTTCCTCGTTTCTGTAGATATATTTGCGCCGTTAGCTGAAGACACACACACACACACATACATTATTGATTGTTTTTCTCGCTTTTGTGCATATATATTATTTCCTCACACCCAACTTTCGTTTTCATTACAATATCAGTTTTTCTCACGTAATTCACACGGAGACCGCTAAGATGCTGCCGGCCACTGGTCAGCCGACAGTTGCAGACAACTCTTTAACTTGACACTTGCCGTCTTTCAGTTGCATAATCAACGAATCGTGCGCGCAAAATATAATAACAGCAATCGCAACAAAAGCAAAATCAAAATTACAAATAAAGTTAAATCGTTGTGAATCGAACACTGAAGTCTGCGAAAGTTTTTGTTTGGCTTTACATTGAACTTGAGTATTGAAAAAAATAAATATAAATCAATGTGATATCCCACATCTATATTGAAATCTGCCCAATATGTCATTCAAGTTGTATTGGGGCCATTAACGTGGTCACTTAATTATTCGATTATCTTTGGCACACTTTCGACAATATTACGAGTTGTCATAAGTTCACACAAAAAGTTATTTTAGATTTTCAGCTATTAGCGAACACTTCGTCAAAACAGATATGTCATAATCTCAACAATAGGCTACAACTAAATTTAAACGATTAATGCAAACATCATAAATTATTACTAATTGCTTTGGCTTGTTTAGTGGTAATTTTTGTGTAATCTTTTCACGTATCGTTTAAGAGTGCCGCTCATTTTGAGAAGTGTGATAAACATGACCTTAATGCATACATATTTTTGTACTGACTTGATTAAATTCAAAAGATTTGTTTCATTGCTCAAAATAGTTTTAAAAAAAATATACATGTGAATCAGCACTAAAGTTTGTTGCTTAAGTCTTTTGTGTAATAGCAAAAATTTGTATTCTTTTTTTTATGTTAAGTTTAACTTACATTTTCACCGACGACGCGCTGCTTGATCCATTCATTCTCCAGACTGGTCTCCAGCGAAACGGAGTCCATGCAACGTCTACGGCAATAATTTCTGGCACTCAGCCAATCCTCCTCCACGCCCTTCAATTGTGGGTCACGCCACGAGAAGAAGTAGCTATATGGTTAAGCGAGATGTAAGTATGATTATAGCTAATTCTGCGGAAGTACCTTTTTAGAGCACTTAGTGACTAATTATTGGTGTTGAACATAATCAATAACTCACCCTTTGCCATCAGGTGTCTTCTCGTGAATTATGCGCTGGGCACATAGCTGCGGATTTGGTGGCTCCAGACGACCATTTTGGAACTGCGCCGAACCCAGGCTGAGCAGACCGAACAAACAAACACCGGCGACAATGAACGCTTTCATTTTTCTGGATTTCTTTAAAATATTTCTCTTGCACTCACACCCACACTCTTACGTATCTTATATTTGTTTTTTTCTTTCAACAATTTTTCGAAACTTTTCGCGACGAGGAAACCAACGACCGACCGATCGACTATAGGCAACTGCAATGACACAAATTTTTTGGTAACACCCGGTCTTATATATGAGCGACTGCCACTTCGGCTTGGCCGTCGGCTTGAACTTCGGCTCTCGGTTGTTGTGCGGGTTTTTCATATACCATGAAAATTTTTTGGAGCTGCTTCACTAACGATGCTGAATTTTAAGTGCCCGGCCGGTTGCTGGTTACTGGTTACCAGTCGATTGCATTGACAAACATTGTCGCACTCACTTGTCTCTGTAGGGGACCGTAGGTACTTACTTACTCGGTCCATCCATAATAGATGCGTTCGGCGCCCATCATTTTGCACCACTTAGTAGTGCGAAAACGCGCCTTGGCAATTTTACGTTATTTACTCGACGCCCCTGGGCATCAGCCTATATAATTAGCTATACAAACAAGCAATGACCACGTCTCAAATATCATCAAACGCATGGCAATTTCATGTACACATCTATAGATTTATAAACATACATACAAATATATGCTTCAGTTTCTTTAAATTTACACAATTTAGTGTATTTTAATTTTGTTGTTCGCCAATTGTATTTGTTTCAAATAAATATTTATCATCGGTGTGTCGGGCTGGTGTACTCTTTTTTTGTGCCTTGGCTTTTTGACCATTACATAACCCAAATTGTTGTTCAAATTTATTTGGCCGAGAGTCACTTGTGACACATTTTACTTTCAGTCTTTACCTCGAGCGCCAAGCTTTGGGATTTCATTTTCAATTAGGAAGTCGGCTGCTAAATAGTTGTATTATTTATGGACATCTATCAGTGTTGTTTAAAGCTTACTACAAAGATTACAGCAGAGGTGAAAAGAGAGAGAGATCGATGGAAGTAAACCATAATCTTAATATCCAGTGGATAAGATAGAAAGAAAGTAAAGATAAAAGTTGAATTTTTCCTTTTTTCAAATCCTTAATTAATAACTTTAATTTTTAATTTTGTATAAATATTTAGATTTATTTTGAATAATTTCTATAAACAATTTGTTATAATAGAAGTAAAAATTTATGAGAAAATCTGTTTAAGCTACAAAAAAAGATATATTAATTATCACTTAAAGTCGAATATTAATGAAGATAATGTGAACATCAATTTGAATGTAATGACTCAAAAAATACAACAGTGGATGTAAAAAGCGTAAACATGAAAGATAAAATTTAATTACAGAGACATAAAAATATTCCCAAAAATAATATTTAAGCGACATTCATTTATCCAAAACAATTTAAAATATCTTAAAGACACCAATGTAACTCAAGTTAATATTGTTGGGCAAAACAATTCCCATTATATATTTGGATTTTTTGCACTCTCATCATTAACTGTCTAGGCTAACAATCGATAAGATTTCAGGGCAGTGAATGATGGCAAGACACACGCCCCCTATCCGATTTAACTTAACGGCAAACAAGTGCTTAACCCATTACATAACGCACATAAACAACGAGAAGATTTACATATTTCCATATTTATGTGTGTGTACGTGATATTGCATAAGCATTGAATTAAATGACTCAGGCAACTGCATTCTGCTCAGGTTCCCCTCAAGTCTGCTCATAACTTGCCCAAGTCCCGTCTCCATTTCCCATCTGCGTCGCCATGCGCAGATCAAGGTCAGCGTGGCGCAAAGAAATTAACGTCAGCAGCAAGTACATCAATGGCGAAATTTCACCAGTCAAAAGCAAATTTAAAACCCAGCTTCAGCCCGACTCAGACTGTCGTATTATTCATTTTTTTCTGCGCACATTCACGTATTTCAACACAATGAAAAACAAGATACATTTTTTCCCGTCTTTTGCGCTTTTGGACATTTTAACATGTTTAGTGATCACGTGCGGTAAAGCATGCAGGCGCTTCGTCACCCCTATTTGCCATGATGAGCCAATGTATCTGCTTTGAAAATCTGGCAACCCAGTTATACATTCAGCGTTGTCAAAACTGGCAGGTGCTTGTCATACATATACATCTCAGCATTAATGGATAATACAGCTGCAAATGCCTCGCCCAACTTCATGAAGAGTACAACATTTAAATATAAGCATAAAATAAAACTTGAATTTTTTTACATCTTAATATGAATTGCAAAAAAGAGAGAGAGTTTCCAATCTAAAAAAACGATTATTTAAAAAATGCAAGTAATTTTTTTATATTTGAGACTCTTAAACTTCCCTGTAAGCGTGTCTACATATTTTAACCAAAAGTTTAATTAATATGAATTTTAATATTTTGCTATCAAAATCAAATATGTAAGTATTGAGAAATTGTACATTTTTATAATTGGTAACATAAATTGATTTTCGATCAAAATTATTACAAGCTTCCAATAAAAATGTACATTAATTAATATAAGTGAAACTTGGATTAAATTCAATCAAAATCTTTCAGCAAATAAAAATGTATATATATGAACAGTAATTGCAATGTTTATTTAAATATTTTTTTTGTGTAATCTTTAGTATTTTTTTTTTTGGCATTAGGCCGATTATCAAAGTTCAAGTTTGCTTTAATCACCTTAATTACTTGATCTTTATTTAATTGCTCGCTTGGGTCAGACAAGTAGTTAGTGTTGATGTCTTTAAACTATCAAGAGATACAAATCAACTATGCATAAGCATAATAGGTTTGACATAAAACGTTTACCCTTATGGCTTTCAATTTGCTGTAACTGGGAGTATTTGATCTCAGCTTTTGATAAGGAACTGAAACCAAGTGCCAATAATACTTCACATCAGATTGAGAGGCTGGAACACGTCTGTTTTCTTATTAAAAATTACCTCATATTTATGCAATGTGCACACGGATTGTCGTCCGCTCGTCCACACGGGCCAATTTACTAATGTGTTGGGTAAATGTAAATATGTACTTATTGAGGGAGAAAGTGAGGCCGTTGCGTTGTTTTATATTTTTATTTATAGTTTTTAAAAAATATTTTTTTGCACAGCTCGCATACTGTTTAATTGTTAGTATCTGCTTGTGTGTGTGTTCGTGTGATGTTATCCGTCCGGTATTTGCACAAAAAGAGAGTATGACAGGTGCAGCTGACCTATTTTCATGGGTGTGAATGGATTGAGTCAACATTTGAAGAAATGGGCTGGGGCGCTTAACATTTCTCGTAACAGGTGAAATTATTATGTAAATTGAACACCCCTTTGGAACTTGGAGTTCCCTCAATTGGTTTGTCTGTTTGATCAACACTTGTTTGGCCGTCAATGTCACATTTTTGACTGCTGTTCCGAATGGGACATAGAAACAACAATAACAACAATAGCTGTGGCGATTACTTATTATTTATGTCAGCGACTTATGCTTGTATAGATATAATAATTAAAGTTTGTTTAATGTTCACACCGTGATTGGATTTTAAATACGTATTTATATTAATATAGTTGAATCGGAACTTATAATGTTTATTCTGGCTCTTCTATAAACATCATTGAGCTTATGACTTTGGGTTTTTTTTACTTTAAATATGTACTTATAATATTTATTTTGACTTTTCAATAAACATTGAGACTATGATAATTGTCGATGTTACCCGACATTAGACACGTAATTTTGTGATTTTGGATTAGCTTAAACAAGTCAAAAATTATTTTGATAAAAGAATGCTCTATATTTCAATAAAAGGAATAATAATAATTATAAAAATTACTTAAATTATATTTTTGATGATAATTTATGAACCTTGCATTTTTTTCTATTTGTGATTTATAACACTACTGTAAATTAATAAAACTTTATCTTCAATACATGAAAAGAACTTTTTTTTTTAAATTTTTATTGCGTGTGGAATTTTATTATTATTTTGTATTATCCAATTATGAAACAAGAATTTTGGTGTGACCTCTGCAAATAGTATGTAGTAGATATTTAATAAACTCAATATATAAAAGTAAAAATATTCAAACATGTACGTATATAATTTTTATTTTGTTTTCAATTTATGTAGATGATTTGTAAGTGTTATACCCGCTAACACATTTGGATTTGGAGGCCAAGGCTGCATTTTTGTGTATGTCAATAGCAGAGACGCTACTGAACTTTTTGGCACCTGACCAGATTCCAGTCGCGGGCGCCACCAGCACAAACAACATTGTACATCTGTATACATACTTTGTAGTAGCATGCTTGGTATGCATAATAATACCTATAGTTTTTTTTATAAACATTATACAAATATTTTAAGCAAGGGCTACTGAAGTGGTTTCTTACGGACAAAAATGTTGAAATATTTTCATATTCGTTGAATTAGTCGGCAATTGAATTGTGTGTGTTTTTTTTGCAAGGTGTTGCTGATTGCGGACATGGACGTGAACGTTTATATCAGTCCAAATTCGAATTGCATTTCAAATAGGCGTCCGTCGCTGGCCTTGTGGCGGCACAATGCGCCTTGGCGCACGTGATATCTTTCGTGCTGGATATATTTATGAGAATTTCAGTATGCTGTGACGCATGCAAGTGTCGATTAATTGTATATTTCAGCAAATGCAGCATTAATAAATCACAAGATGCGTCCTATGCTGTTGTCACTTATTTGTAAAAAACAATCGTACCATTTAAATTCAAACAGCAACAAAAGAAGAGACTTGCTAAAGCTGACTGCTCTGACACTTCCCCACTTGAATACATTTCACCACCGATTGGCAAAGAGAATTCAGCCGACCGCCACAAACTATCGATTGTCAATCGTAATTCTGTGCTCTCTATGTGGAATAACACTTTGTAGATGACGAAATATGATTTTTATGTGCAAATATAATTTAAACAACTAAACTGCAGCTATGGTAAGGTGAAACATTGTTGCTAACAAAATAACACAATGTTTGATTTGAATTTTTTGTCATAGTATTTGAGTTAACGCTGCGAAAGTCAAATTGAACAGAACAGTGTAGTGTCATTCCAGTATAATCACAGGAATCTAAGTTGCAAATTGTAGGAAATATTAAGCATTTTTCTGAAACATCGTGAAAGCGAAACTGCAAGTATTTTCTGAACCATATAAAAAGTGAAACCATTAAGAAAAGACAATGGGGCGCCGCTGCTGCGTTTCTGAATGTCCGTCGACGTCGCGGCTCTTTGAGCACCACGGCGTCACTTACCACTCGTTCCCAATGGACCCCGTCATACGTGCTATTTGGATCAAGAACTCGCGAACAAGTCTCGATAGACCAATTACAAAGAGTGTGCTTGTCTGTTCGCGTCATTTTCGACGGCTCGATTTTAATACCGTGCGCAATGGAAAATATTTGCTAAAGCCGCGCGTTTTTCCCACCGTATTTCCGTGGGGAAAAATGGAACCCGCTGAGATCGAGGCCGATCAGCGTGCACTGCAACAGGCGACAGTGGATGGCGTTGGGGTCAGCGGTACCGCAAACAGTGCCACCAGCGAGGACTTGATCAAAGCAACTGTGGACCAAATTGTTGCCCAAATTCATGCAGAGACTGCCGAACGGAATGCCGCAGCCGCCGCAGCAGCCGAGACAGCAGCCAAAGACGAAGCTGAAGTGCAAACAGAAGCTACTAAGGAAGTTAAAATCGAAGAATCGAGTTCGGCAGCTGCTGGTGAGAATAAAATGGATGCAACTGCGACAGAGGAAGCCGTTGGTACCGGAACAGCTGAATCCGCCAATGAAACGCTGTCAGGTGCCAGCAGTGCCAATTCGCCCGTGTCTGCCACACCCGCCAAATATGGACCGCCCACAAACGTGACGATTGGTGGACGTCTCGAGGCGTTAAGCGCTGATGGCGTATGGCTGAATGCACGGATCGTTGAAGTCAACGATAAGGAGGAGACGCTCCTTATACGCTTCGAGCGAAACAGCAAGCTAAAAGTTATGCCCTCGACGAACGGCACCTACCAGGAATGGATGGGTTTCAAATCGGAACGTTTGCGCCAGCGCATCAGCTTGCGTGTGCCGCCCGCCTTTGAGCTGGAGGAGAAGTGCATGGCACGCTGGTCCGGACCACGCAAATTTCCGGGCACCATCAAGAAGCTGCTGGCCAACGAATCCTACGAGGTCCTCTTCGATGATGGCTACAAAAAGAATGTGCGCGCCGTCCACATGACCAAGTTGCCACGCCAGCTGTTAATGGCGGGAACTGAGGCAGCCACGGTATTACAGAGCGCAGAGTCAGCCACCGTCCCACTTGCAGTTGGAGTTGGAGTTAAGAGACCAAGTACTGGTCCTACTATCACCAATAAGAAGAGCAAGTCGACACCACAACGCAAGGACTGGCCTTTACTGGATATGTCCAATTTGGATTTGGGTATGTTCCCAAACATTTAAAACTTGTCTAACCACAAATTTTAGGCAGCTCGCCTAAAAAATACCCTATGTGTAGATATATATTATATTAATTTGCCAACTTCTTTTTTTTATCGATCTAAATTTTCGACAATTTTGAGAATTATAGCAAGAAAATTAGTTCATACAGAGATTAGTTCAGCATTATCCAAAGGCTTTGGAGTTGGAGTAGCTTATTACCTATTACATATAACACATCCATTGCACATCATGAAACTGTTTATATCGAAACGACTAGTTGTTTTATGTTCTTGGCCGATATATTCATATGATATGGGGTGTCAATTTAGAAACTTTGCTTAGTAAAAATTATGTTTAGTTTTTGCTTTTGTTTTTACCATAAAAGAGGTCTTAAATATTTAAACAATACTCGGCAAATTTTGTTGAGAAAAATCTCTTAATACATTTGCCGAAAAAATTTGTCTTTCAATATTTGTAATCTTATTGATTCTAGCCTTTTGCATTTGTGCGGTTGCATTTCGATTGGCAGTGAAATAAAAGCCAAAATTGTTTTTATTGCATCCCTGGCGATAAACAGCAAAACATAATAATGGATAGCTCGCTTCCTAGTAATTCTCGTTTAAGCTTATGAATATTTAATATAACATTATAATTGAGTTCCTTCATGCTTGCAGCTGCTTTGGGACTGCTCGACATACCGCATGATGGGGAGTGGACCTGTCACTGGGTAAATGATCAGCCCATTGGGACCGAAGGTTTTCTCATTGTGGGTGAGCATCAGAAGCCAACGGTAATTGTACACGATTGGCGACTGCCGGATGGTTGGATAAAGCACATGTATCAACGCTCAAATGTACTGGGCAAGTGGGATGTCATTCTTGTGTCGCCCAGTGGCAAACGATTTCGCTCCAAGTCCGATCTCAAGGTGTTCCTGGAATCGCAGGGCGAGGTCTACAATCCGGATGTGTATGATTTTAGCATTCATCGCAGACGCGCCAAGGACATCAATGCTTATGTATATACGCACGACTACAGTCCGCAACAGCCGGTCAAGTCAAAACCATTGGATGTCTCCCCGGACGTCAGTGCAACATTGCAAGATTTGAAAAACAGCAAATTACCAACTGTTACGCCCACATCTACGCCCATATTGGCCATGGGTACGCGACGCAATGCAAACGAGGAGAGTCAGTACATGGAAACGCCAGTGGCCTCATTAGTGCCACCTGCGGAGCTGATGTCACCTTCGCCAAAAATCCAAGGAGCTGAGACGCTGCCGCCCACAACTGATGCAGTTGCAACCAGCTCTGCTCAGGGCACAGAAGAGCATGGCAGCGTTGTTGTGGAAGATGGTTACGGTACGTTGGTTGTCTTATAAAAATTTTGCGCTTATTAATTTTGCTTATTTTTCAATTGCATTACAGCCTTTATTGGCGGCTTGAAAGTTCAAATAACCGACAATTTGTTCGTTTGCCCTCGCGAGGGTTGCGGCAAAACCTTTCGAAAAGAAGATTTTCTACAAATCCACATTCGGCATTACCACAAGGAACTTGCCGAGTAAGTAAAAAACAAAAAGTAGAAACATCGATGGTCGGAGATCTCTTCTTCAAATACATTTGCCTATAATTAATTTGTATTAATCATAAACTAAATTAATTTAACAGGCACGTCAGTCACTGTCCTAAGATGCAGGAGCTGGCCGTTAAGCGCACGCATCCCTCATCAATTGAGCAGAACGATCAGACACCCAAAAATCAAATACCCAACCAGCAGTTCTTTGCCAAGCTGTACCAGCAGGACTTACAGCAATCGCGCTCTTTTCGACGTCACCCAGTGGGCACAGAAACATCGCCATCGGCTCGGGACACATCTCCAAATAATTCGCCTACCAGTGCAGGAATATCAATACAATTAGAATCGACAAAAACGCCAGAAGCTGCTTCAGCTGTTGGTCCAGTGACTGGTGAAGATGCAACACCAACTTTAGTAGATATATATAAATCCACTACACATATCGGTACGACGTCGTCCAATCGATCCGTCAAACGACCACGTCCGTCATCCAGAAGACGTCAGTCTGGGTCACGTAAGAGCAGTCGTCAACGCACACAGCGTCGTCCAGTGAATTCATCCACAAGAAAAATTCCTGCTGCGGTCGGCAATTCGAGGAACTTACCGGTCTCGGGAGTAGATCACGATGTCAATCAACTGTCATATAACAAACCCATACCTGAGGCCCGTAACGATTCCAAGAAGCGACGCATAGGTACCTCGGGAGCATCGGCTGGCTCTCCTGCCAACATTGCGTTGGTGCCGAGACCATCATCAAACGATCAGGTTGACATAAATGCAGCTTTGCCGCCGCCGCCTGCGCCACCATTGCCCACCCAGACGCCGCAGTACATCAAGGAGAACGGTGAATTAATACGTATTGTGCGCATGCGGCAGGAGGAAATCATTAACTGTACTTGCTACTATGGCGATGAGGATGGCCTGATGATACAGTGTGAACTGTGCCTGTGCTGGCAGCACGGCCACTGTTACGGAATTTTCAAGGAGTCGGATGTGCCGGAAAAGTATGTCTGCTATATTTGCCGCAATCCCCAACGAATGCGCGAATCAATGCGATTTAAGCATGAACAGGAGTGGCTTTTCGAGGGCAAACTGCCGGTCGCTGGCTATCACACGCCTAATCAGCAGTCGTTGAAGAAATTCGAGCTTTTGAAGCACTCTCACACCCTAACCGGTAATTTGCTGGATGCTAAGCGTTTCATGCACTCACTGCAGGTTAAGATCAATATAGCTCGCAATCGCTGCCACCCCAAGCTGTATTTGTGGGCAAAGAAGTGGGACGAGGATCAGACAGATGTTGTCTCGCCCGTCAAGCGACCAAAGGTCGAACAGTCCAATTGGCCACATGTGCCACAACCTGAGGCTGCCATCGATCCTGAGGAGTGTCAATACCGGTTAATTGAGCATGTCAAGGTACAACAATCACTATTGATGGATCGCCTTAATGACATTGAAGCACAAATGGATGGTAAGTACTTGTTTCGTTTAATAAAATATATCAAGATTGTAATTCAATTAAATGGCTTTTATTACTTGCAGAACTTGAGAATGAAGACTATCTGACCGATCTTAAAGATTCAAACATTTCGACAACCAAAGAAGCCATGGCTACGTTTATTAAAGAGCTAGAGATAATGAAGCGTCTTGCAAAGCTCAACAGTGTGGCGAACACGAAGCAGTCTCTAAAGAACCAGGAATCGGTATCCGAAATTACTCAAGCGTAAAATACAGTAGCAGTAAATCTTATTTGAAATATAATTTACTTTAATTAATATTTTTTTGCGTTTATGAAACACTTACGCGCAGTCTATATTATAAATATTTCTTCAATGATTTTTTAACTACTCTGAGCATCTAGTTATATTCAAGATTAATTCAAGAACTACAGAATTTCTTACTTATTATACCTGATTTTCTGATACAATTCCATCATAATGAGCAGTTTGTTGTTTTTATAATTAATAAAAATAAAATATGAGGTAATTTTGAACTATACTTATGTTCACGAACCAAAATAAGTTGTTATCGATAGCACTTAGACAATGTTTTTAAAAATATCGATAGTATCGATGTTAGGCTTGCAGCTCTGCGGCATACTTCTCTTCTTCCTCAGCAGCACATGTGCTGAGTGTTTTGCGTTTTATTTTTACAAGTTATTTTAATAATTTGTAAAAATGCGCATTGAAACGTGCTATTTTTGCTCCAGCAAAATATACCCCGGCCACGGAGTACAATTTGTACGCAATGATTGCAGAGTAAGTCCAAAAAAGTCTATAAAAATTTTTTATTTACACATGCACCTCTACTCATATAAAAAAATACGTACACAGATATTAACAAATAACTGTTGCTGTTTACAGATCTTTAAGTTTTGTCGAGGAAAGTGTCACAAGGCGTTCAAACGCAAGAAGAACCCACGTAAGGTAGGATGGACAAAGGCACATCGCAAGTGGGCTGGCAAGGAGCTGACAATCGATCCCAGTTTCGAGTTTGAGATGCGTCGCAATGTTCCAATTAAATACAGTCGCGAAACCTGGCAGAAGGCCACTGTGGCCATCAAAAAGGTCAATGAAATCAAAGAGCGCCGCGAGAAGCACTTTGTTATGGAGCGTCTGCGCAAGGGCCGCGAGATTGAGATTCAAATGGATGTTAAGGATGTACAACGCAATATGTCGCTTATACGTTCACCTGCCGCTGGCCTAAGGGAGCGTCGTGCAAAGGAAGAAGCCGAAGAGGCGGCGCTTATGGACGATGATCTGTCCGAAGAGAAGATCACATACGTCGATGCTCGCGAATTGGAAAAGAGACTTGAAGAGGGTCTGGGCGTGGAGGATATGGAGATGCTAGAAGCTTAAGAATTCGTACAATTTTAGTTTTAAGTTTGCTGATGATAAAAATAAATAAATGTAAAACCCGTGGCACACTTATTGTAACATAAATTTATTACAAAAAATATAATACGCTTTATGCCATCTTCGTTTCCGCACATTCCTCAGCCTGTTTTTACAGAGGAGATTCCAATTCAATTGTAACCGGACCGTCATTTTCTATATGCACCTGCATATAAGCACCAAACTTGCCATCTGACGATGGAAATGAAGAAAGGATATATTAAAATATGCATATAGGTAAAATATACCTAAAGGATTACCTTTGATTTTGCTGCTGACGTACGATTGTCGCAGACGATCTAGGAAATGATTGTATAGCTGGTTAGCGTCTTCACCTTTCATGGCCGCTGAGAAATCTGGCTTGTTGCCCTTCAGTCGATGGTACAGTGTAAATTGCGACACGCACAGTATTTCCAGCTCCAAATCTTTGACAGACTTTTGCCAACGTTTGCCCTCATCCTCAAACAGCCGCAATGCGAGAATCTTGCGCACGCTAAGGTGTCAATCAAAAACCAATCTGCATGTCACTCAATAGTTAGCTATTTACCTACAGATATTCTACATCAGTTGCCGTATCACTTGTCTTAATGCCAACCAGCACGCAAAGGCCGGGTCCAATAGAAGACACAAGTTCATCAAGAACTGTATTAGAAATATAAAAGGTGGCTTTTGTGAAATTTCAGGAAAAGTAAATATAATGCTTACCCGTGACTTTGGATGCCTTAACACGTTGAATTATTGCACGCATTAAGGATTTTGTTAAAAATAATATTCCTGAAAAGGAAACACTTGACTTATCACCGATAAGCACCTGCAAACAGTTGTGCAATTATCGATAAGCACGCTGTTCAGCTTTTCGATTACCAACAAAACTTGGCGGTTTTAATTCATTTAAATAACGATATTAAATAAACAATAAAAGTTACATAATATATAATAAGTTGCTAAATACAATAAATTGACAATATTTATATACGTGTACAGTTTGGTACTTTGTGAGAAAGTCTTTTGAGCAATGTATAACTGATTTGGAAATACTTGACCAACGCATTGGTTTTGGAAAGGTTTAAAATCAATTGTTCTACAATAAGATTATTAAAATAAAGCTAACATCATTAGAATTTATAAATTGCCTGTTTGAATATGTTATCACAGTGGCGTTGGTGACATTGGACTTGAATTTATGTTCAATTTCTTCTCACACAGTTTTTTAATATGATCTTGATTGGTCATCTCCGCCTGCCTCAAGATTTTCCGTATGTCCGGCAAACGCTGATTAGAGTTGGCCAGCAAATATGCCGATTTAAGTTGACCAATAAAAATGTAAGATGAAATTCGTATTTCGATGTTCTGAATGCGCCGGACCAACTTGTCCAACGCCTGCTTAGTCTCCGGTTCGTTGCTATTAACAGCAGCATTGACAGCAATCGAGAGCAGCTCATCGGAATCCGAAGTGGTGCTGCTGCCGTTATTGCTGGCTATGCAGTCAAGAAGACGATCCACCTCGCTCAGCCTTTCGTTTTTCGCCAAATATTTAGCAGTGGCGCCAAACACTTTCATCGGCGCCAACTTGTAGTCCTGCATGATGCTGTAAAAGAGAAGACTAGTCATGCAGTCGGATAGCTCGGATAGACGGCGACGTATTCAAACATACCCGTAGGCCAGGCCAAAGCCTTCGTCTATATTCTTGCCGCAGAGCAGCACTAGAATGCACAACTGAATCTTGTCTGCAACGCCATCAAACAAAGTGGGCAATGTTCCGCGCGGCGCCTCTAACCGTATCTGTTTCAGTATTTTCAACGTGTAAAGCAATTCGCTAACCGACGCCTGTTCTCGTTCGCACTGTGCCAGAAACTTGGCCAACTCCATTTGGCGTCGTATTGTATTGATATGACCATTCAGAGCACGTGCATCCAGTTGCATGGCAAAACAAGTTGTGCTCCCATTGGAGCTCGCTACACTGACACGTCTGGAACCCGCTTGTTGTTGTTCCCGCCGCAAGTGATCCCACTGGGCCAGGTCCAGCTCGCTCTGAAGGTGCATGTGAGCTGAAACCAAATGTTGAGCATTCGCATGCAGCTTCTGAAAGTTTTCGCAGTGCAGCGAATAAAATTTGACGCAAGTCATGCTCGCACGCACCGGATCCTTGAGTAAGAGTTGCAGCTGATACAGAGAATTTAGTTGTTGCTGCTGTTCCAAAAATCTGCAGGTCTGCAACAGAGGCACACGCCATGAACTCAAATGCGCGTCGGTATCCAATTGCTGCAGTTCGTCAATCAGCGCCGGTAAGCGACCGCCTGCCAGTGACACCTGAAATATATGTAGGATAAATAAATCCACCTCCAACTGCTGATGCTGCCAGTAACGCAGTGCCGCACGCATCTCATCGCGCTGTATGAGAAACTGCAGAATGTCCGTATGACTGCCATAGGTCAGCACATAATGCCAAGATTCCTCAAAAGAGCGCAACTGACGACTTTCCTCAGGACCACATTTCAAAGTCGCCTCCCCATAATGTCCCTTGGCAATGTGCTTCAAATTGGCCAGAGCATTGATCACATTAAGCGCCGGCTCACTAAGTGGCGTCTGCACCACATACGGCTCTCTGCGCCGCGAGAAGAGAGATGCTAGCGATGTATTGGAGTTGCGGATTAGCGAGGCACGCCGAAGCGTCTCTGGCTGTGGTTGGGCCTGTGGCATTGTTGCAATTAGCTTGAGTATTTCCTGTAGCAAGGCAGGTCCACGTTGTGGACGTTTTTTGGGCGGGAGTGTGGGCGTGTCAGTTTGAGACACTAAGGCCGGCAAGTGCTTGCCAAATATTTCCTTGTAGATGTAACTGTTCTGATCCTCGGTTGACAAACGCGTCATACAATGCGAAAATTTTTCACGAGCTGAGCAAGAGAATTAATAAAGATGAAATATAGCTACACAAATGCAATATTGTGAATGTGCTAAGTATATTAATAACAATGCTTACCTGCATCATAGCATCCGGCGCGCAAGCAGGCCAAGCCATGGGCAGCCATTACACCAGTGGTAGGAAATCCCCATTTAAGGTGCACCTCCAGCGCCAGTTTCCAGTGCTCGGCCTCAACTAAATCATCGGCCAATTTGCGCATACTGTGATTGTTTAATGATCCAGCTGGTATTAATGATTCGCATCCCTGCTGCACCACGGCCATAATGATCTCCGAGTGCTCGCGTATGCTCTCAAACTCGCCTGGCGCTCCTCGAACCTTAGAGATATAAAATGATGTAACTTATTAAGTAAATTAGAATATGACTAAACTTACCTTCGCTGCCAATGCAAGGCAGTTCATCATTTTGGCAACCAACTCATAGTCCACCTCCGGATTGGGCACTAAGAGCTTCTCCAGCTTGCGACAGTGGAATAGTAATAGATCCACGCACTGCCGCTGATCCAGATGATGCCGCAATATGGATAAACTAAGCGCCACGCTGGGCGCGTGCTCGTAGCAGAACTCCTCGCGCAGCAGCTTATCGTGGGTAATAATGCCGCTGAGACGCCACTTGTAGGAATCGGAAGGTCTCGATGGTGCACTTGCCATTTCGTTGATATGCAACGGTTTCTCTGCAGCGACCGGGGCACAGCAATCATTGCAGACGCGTACCTCCACATCACCATAGAGCTCTGGAATGATCATGCGCTGCGCGGAGCAAGCATAGCAGACGACGCGACCACAGCGACGACAATGATGACGTCGCATCAGCATTGTAAAAGCAGAACGACGACAGCACATGCAGTGGGTGGCTTCCTCGTCGGGTGTCCACTGTTCGCGCGATGGTGCCTGCATGGGCATCTGAAAGGCACCGCACAGCGAATCCAATGAGTTTTGCACATCCGTACCCAAGGAACTCGGCTCTAGAGCGAGTCCAGTGCGTACATTGGCAATTTGATAGTCCAATGCTTTGCTGGCATAGATTCGCAACAGCAAGTCCAGGCAAACATTGCTGATCACATGATCCTGCTGGTACGAGTTAAAGTTCAGCAGAATAAATGCCTCCGTGCTGCTTTGACCCAATTGAAATTTTATCTTGCTGGTGCCTTTGTCAGTGCTGCTGTTGCTGTGTACATCGTAGGCGTGACCCCGCTTCTCAAAACAATAGCCACAGGGACCCAACGGAACTCGTTGCTGCAATTTGGCGCGTGCCGGCTCCAGCAGCTTGGTGAGCAGCTCAAAGCGCGTATTCATCACTAACTGTTCCACAATCAGTAAGGGATAGCGCAGGAGTGCCCAGAAATGTTCACGCTCAGCTTGGGGCAGCTGTCGCAGCAGCTCCAGCGACAGTTGATAATTGAGATAGAGACGCGCATTGCGTGCATGCCGTTCCAAATAGTCAACCAGCCATTGCAGAAGTTCCAGTGAACGCATCTTGTCCTTGTGCGTGTCCAGAAAATTTACCAGCACCTTATCTGGAAATAGCTCGGCAATATGCAACAAGTGCGGATCCAATTCATCATCGTCGCGCAACTCCAGCAGCGCATCTAAAAGGGTAAGCAGACAGACACGTTGCTGTCCAGCCGAATCCGTTAGATGTACCATGCGGCACCATTCGTGGCACAGCTCGTAGTGTCTACCTTGCAGCAGCTTCTCGAAGATCACATTCGGCGTCTGGCGACCAAAATCATAGGCCTGTGGCCAGCTCTCGAACTCCAACAATGCCGAGACTCTCGCATAAATCGTGATGTCCGAGAGAGTGTGCCCCAATTGGGTTCGTAGCAGCTGTGGAATGGCACTCTCTGCAGTGCGATGCTGCAGTGTCCGCTCGATGAGTTCTTTGGCCAACTGACTGCTGGATATTTTAGTAAAGTGCTGCTGCAACAGTTGCGCTCGAGTGCCCAAATCGTTCATATGGGAAACCAGTTGTATATGCTTCGGATCCTCTGCAATGAGCTCGTTAATTATACGATCGATTCGCTTCTTTAGCTGAGTACTAGGTTCTGAAAAAAGAAACGGTTGAGAAATGGTTTCGATTCATTATTCAAAATAAAAATAATGCATCAGCCAGTTGGCTTGACAAGATGAAATACATCTTATCCGACAGTTACCTCCCTGTCCACCAATGCCCATAAGAAGAATGCGCAATTGCAGTTCCTTGCTTAGATCCAACCGCTCCAGATTTGCACTGTCCAGTTTGTAGGCATGCAGAGCAGCCATTACTGGGTTATTGTCATGCATGAGCGCAAGTGTCGCCAATTCGGGCAGCTGCATCAATTGGCGCAGCCAGCTAAAGTTCAAGCACGTCTCGGAATCATCTAGGGGTAGAAGATCGGCCAGTTGAATTGCCTGCAACAATTGAGCCAACAGCTGGTTGTGTTGAGCAATGTAGTTATGAATTGATTCCTGCTTCTGGACCGGCACCGAACGTGCCGATTGCTTTACTGTCCCTTCTGAGAGCTGTGGACAAATATTGAGAGCTATGACATGCACCAGATTCAGATGAAGTGCAGCCACATTGCCCTCTATCTCCAGCGGTGTGATGTCGCAATCGTAGATCAGCTCACCAATAACCTGGTAGGGATCTTGACGCAACAATTGCGTGTTGTGATACTCCAAATTCGAATCACGCAGCTGCAGCAAGCGCGACAGTTGCTGCATATACCCACAGAAGCGGGTGTAGTAGTTGCTCCGCGATTTAAACTGCTGAAAAAGGGACGCGTGGGCACGTAGCTCCCGCGAATGTGCATAATCCATCGAGGCCTTCTGGTAAAGCGTTGTAAAGGCCCTTTCCCGTTGCAACTGCAGAGCCAGAGGAGCTGGCCTCAAAGCATAAGTGTGCCGGCAGAGAAGCGCATTTAGCGCTGGTTGGCGGCCAACGCTCTCAAGCTGACGCATACACTCGCAGAGATTCTCCATGAGGTACATGGCGCCAATCTCGCGAGGGCCTGCATCCCTAGAGCTATCGCCCCAGGATTGTTGTTGTTGTAGCTGCTGTGGCTGCTGCTGTTGCTGTCGGCGTATGACCAGCAGCAAATTGCAGGTAATCTCTCGATTGAAGCTGAGATTCACAATCAAATCACAGACAATTAAGGCATTCAAATTGCGCTCCTGGAACTGATGCAGGAAACCATTTTGGACATTTGTGCTATGTCGCTGCAGAAGGCTCCTCAACTCGGCGCTGTGCTGCAACTTCTGCGACTGCGCGAAATTGTCCACCACACTGATGATCTTCGATAATTCGAAGCCCTTGGCGGCCACACTTTTAATTTGCTCCACTGTGGTGGTGCTGCTATCCTTGGTAGCATTGGCCTCACCAGCCAATGTCTCATAGTTTGCATAGATGTTGGCCAGCTTTTGTTTGATGAGCTGCTGATGCTCCATAAACTGCAGCTCGCGACTCAGTTGGCTTTGCTCGAGGTGAAAGGTCTGCAAGAAGGCGAGGGTTAATATTTATTAATTCTTGGCAGGCAAACATTAAATTAATTGAATCATTTTGTTTAAAAATAAAATTAATGACAACAACATTTATAATTTAAAAATATCATATATATAATACTTGTAACTTATTTATTCTGCAATGTCATTTAATTATTCATGCGTAAATCTCGATATGATTCATTACAAATTTTATTTGGCTTAAAACCACATGTTCATATCTGATATTTTTAATGTTGACTCAGGTTCCCCAGAACAATTATAACCTCTTACCTGTATGATATACTTGACATCATTGAAGTTCTTAAGCGCCAGTGCCATAATGGCCAACTGTTCCGGCGTGCTCAACATTTTGGGTATGATGGAGCGATCTGTCGGCTGGCCAACAGCTAGTTGTGGTTCCCTGTTGCGATGACTGCCGTGGAGCAACAGTTGCTGTGCTCTTGCACGACACTGTTCCAGTGTTGGTGCATCACTTGTTTTACTACCAGCTGCTCCACTGAAGCTGGCTGTTCGGCGCTGTCTGCGCGTCTTGCGTCTCGTTAGACTAGAGGCGTGATAAGATCGTTCGCGACTCTCATCGTCGCTGGAGGCCTTCTCTCGCGGATGACTGTGCAATTGGATGAGCTGCAGCATCTGTTCCGGTTCGAGGCTGCAGTCCGACGCAGAAGCTGTTGCCTTTGTCAGCGATTGTTCAATCTTCTGCAGAACGCTAAACTTCCAGAGCGCCTCACTGATGGCATCCACCAGGCGTTGAAAGGAACGCTGTTGCTCCTCTGTGGCATATTTGAAGTCCTGCGTGTGGAGTTTCTTGGTGACAAAACTCTTCAGATAACTAAATAGAGCATAGAGGGCCGGTGCACGGCAGATAAAACCAAAGCGACGTTTCTGAGCACTTGGCACATTTGCTGGGCGCGGTGGTGTCGTATCATCGTCCACATATTGTTCATCGTCATCATCATCGTCGTCGCCATCGCATTCCTTTGTGTTCTGCAGCTGCTCCCAGCGTAGAAATACCAGCTGGAAAATATCCTCCAAAAGCGCGCAGAGTATTCCCAGCTCACGGAGTTTTCGCAATTGAACAGAGAGCGACTGAAGCTGCTCCCTAATATTCGAGTCATGCAACTCCAATATCACATTGTACACATGGCACAACGCAGTGTAGTAGCTCCAAGTTTCTAGCTCCTCGGCACGCACGCTTTTCAGCGCTGGTGTCTGCTGCTGCCATTTGTAAGCGGCCTCGATGAGTTCAACAACTTGTTCGTTATTACATTGTATGCCATGCGCATAGATCAGGGAGAGCATGCCTGGTGCACGCAGCAGCGCATCCACTTTAATGGCCTTGCAGGCGTTTCCCTCCTGCTGCTGTTGCAGAAATTTGAGCAGCACACCGAGACGCTGAAAGTCAGCGTAAAAGAATTGCTGCACAGGTTTCAGATCGGCGGGCACAGTGGCAAAGTCAAAGTCAGCTAGTACTTGATCCAGTTCTGCCATCTCGTCCAGCGTCTGTGTTCCGACAGAAAATTCATTGGCCAATCGCAGTATGAGTAAATTATTGCGCAAAGTGCAATCGTGAATGCATGCAAAGCTCTTCAGCTGTTGGCACACTCGGGGTACAAAGTGCTCCCGTTGACTGAGTGCCAGTTGGAGTACCAGTTGCCTTGTGGGAGGTGCGCTGCTGCATAAGATTTCTTGTTGCTGTTGTTGCTTGTACAAAATTGATTTCAATAATTGTGAATCTTGACGCGCTAAAAGCGCCAGCATTAAATGCTCATTGTTTACCCATGAGTCACTTTCAAGGCGCTCTATCAAATTTTTATGCACGTTTGCCTCATCTAATATCTGTTGTGGTAAGTTAGATAGCACGCTGAGGAAACGTGATGTTGCTGAACTGGAGTTCAATGAGTCTTCGTCATCAATCATTTGCTTCAGTGCATTGCTTATGACGCGTCCGATGTAGAATTTGGACCGATTATATAGAACTTGAAGTATTTGCAGAGTGGGATATGGTGAGGCTATTAGCAGCGCCTGCAGGCGCTCCCAATAAAATGGAGCAACGGTTCCACCAAGACATTTGATAAAAGACTAAAATTAAAACAAATAATAATCCAAAAAATTAGGTAGAAACAAAGATCGAAACTTTAAACGCAATATTTTATTGACACTTTGTTACTTTTATACATTCTATGAATTTGGTCAAGGCGAATTGTAATTAATATTATTTTCTTTAAATAGAGAAACGTAACTAAATTGAGATTTTTTCTTTGGCCAAGTATCTTTATATTACCTGTATAAATTGATAATCTTCGATGGGCAGCAATTCGATCAGCTGTTGCAAATCCTGTTGCTGCTGCTGGATTGTTGCCATTGTTGAACATTCGTTACCGACACCAGTTGCTATTGGCATATATATTTTTTTTATTTCTGCAATGTTTCTGCTTTTGTGAGTTTCGTCTCAAGAGGAGTTCATTGCTCACATCGACTGCTACTGCATCGACTGTTGACTTTAGGCTTCTAAGTGCGTCTGGCAGCGAATAATTTGCTGATTGTATCTGGCTTTTGTTCGACGATCTACTTTTGTTTTGATGTCAGCAGCAGCTGTCCTCCTCTGGTTGTTGCTTTTGCTATTGTGATGTCGATTTCAGCGGTAGTCCCACAACAACCAGTGATAAGCGACGCCAGCATATTACTACCGCAGTTAGCGTCGAACTGAATTAATAAAGCGCAGCTTTAATAACAAGGGCCGCGATAAACAGCTCAATATATTTACATCTGTATAAGTAAACAAATACTATTATGAAAACATCAGATAAGTTGACTGCAATTAACACAATTTGGCGACACGTTGACATTCACACAAAATGCAACAGCTGTAATTTTACTCATAAGTGTTTTTGAAAGTAGTACATAATTGTTACACACAGAAAGTTGGAAAGAGGGTGTCACTTGCACTGGCACCGGCAGCACTCTCCGAAAACTTATCAGCTTTCTTTAAGAATTTTTGGTGAATTTTTTAAAGCTTATGTTTACGAATTTGATAAGCCAGTTTCAAATTCGCGGATACTAATCGACTGACCGATAACTTTTATATTTAAAATATAATGTTTGCAGACAGTTTACAATGTTTTATTGGCTTTTATAATCTCAGTATTTAATAAACGTAAGATATTGTTTTAAATCAAAAGTACGCCAACCGATATGTCGATAACATATCATAAAATAAGAGGCGCTACTTCTGCGCTTCAATTCAAATTGTTGGCCTGTCCCACCAGGGGCGGCAAGTGGGCTTATAATTGGATTAAGTCTGAATCGGATTACTTTCTGTGTTCTATGTGCGCTTTCTCAGCTAAGTAGTTGAATTTCATCATCTTATTCTACCGTCACGATATGGCAATCCATTTTCAAAGTAAATTGATAAATATATAAATCTATTTGCATTTAATAAATCTATAACATATACAGAGATACTCTGTGTTGGCGCCATTAGTGTTGGCTGCATCGCGATATTGTTGATTGTGGTGTCCAAGCTGCTACAGGAAAACATTCTAAATGTATTGGCCCTTGAAAATATGGAACTTGAGTTTGATTATATTATTGGTAAGTTGTGAGTTCAGACCTGTATCCAACAGATTTAAAGTGTATTTAAATTATTTTAGTTGGTGCCGGAACAGCTGGGTCGACTCTCACATCCCTACTGACCAAGCACAGCAATGGCAGTGTGTTGCTCATTGAGGCTGGCGGCTCATTTGGCTACCTGAGCCGTATTCCACTGTTGAGCACATTTCAGCAAATGGGTCCTAATGATTGGTCTTTTCTTTCGGTACCACAGAAGTACTCATCCAAGGGCTTGATTGAGCAACGTCAGTCTCTACCACGTGGAAAGGGTCTGGGCGGATCAGCCAATCTAAACTATATGCTGCATTTCGATGGATACGGCCCAGACTTTGATGCCTGGCATAAATTTCACAATTTGAGTGAATGGGGCTGGGCAGATATGCGTCCTTTTATGAAGGCAGCCACGCCTAAAAAAATTGATCTTTATGAAATTCCACGAGATTACTCAATGTTATCCGTAGCACTTGAGGAATCGAAAGCAGAGTTTGCCGAGCAACCGTGGCAGTTTCGACGTTCTGTCTACAACATTAGGAATGGATTGAGACACTCGGTACTGCATCAATTTCTGTTGCCAGTGCTAAACAGTGTGAATCTCCGTCTGCTGCCAAAGGCGCTGGTCAAACGTATAAGGCTCACCTTAAACTCAACTCTGAAAGCCAGCTCCGTTTTAGTGGGCATCAAGGATGAGCAGAATAAAGAGGTGGAGTTCAATATTAAAATTCGACGAGAGCTGCTGATATGTGCGGGAGCCTATCAAACACCGCAATTGCTCCTAGCATCCGGCATTGGTGACAGCACAGTGCTTACGCAGATGGAGCTAACCGTGCAACATCATTTGCCACTGGTTGGTCAGGGGCTGCATGATCACTTTAATGTGCCGTTGTTCGTATCTATTGGCAGCATTGGACCCACTATTAATCAGCGCATGTTGCTAAGTCCTATGAATCTGTTAAATTATTTAAGCAGCGGCACAGGAGCCTTTGGCAATTTCGGGGTGTTAGGACAGGTCTCTGGCCATGAAGAACCCGCGCCGTTTGGCATTGCTTTTTTTGGCGCTGGCGCCATCGATGAAAGTACCTTCATGTCCATATCGAATTTTAAGCGTTCAGCATTTCGAGCGTTATTTCCACTATTTCATAATGCTACGCAGGAGGGTTTTATTGTGATTTCGAACTGTCTGCAATCCAAGTCTAGGGGCACTGTGACACTGCTGAAGAAGAATATGCGCAGAAACCCACTTATTGATCCGAACTATCTGAGCAGCGAACAGGATGTCACCTGCACCATTGCGGCAATAAGAAATGCCGTAAAGGTAACAATATTTACAAATTGTTTGATCTTATTTTAAAAGTTGCAATTCTTTTTATAGGTGATCAGATCCTCCGCTTTTTCTAAATTGCAACCGCGCATTCATTGGCCCAAACTGCAGGAATGCGCGAATTTCGGACCATTTGACCGAGATTTCGCAGAACACCAGCCCTCCGATCATTATCTTGAGTGTGTTATGCGGCACATTGGATTGGGTTCGCACCATCCAGGCGGCAGTTGTGCGCTAGGAAGCGTTGTCGACTCGCAGCTTAGGTACAATATTTGATATACGGGTTATGCAATTTTAGTTTAATTAATTTTTCATTCCAGATTAAAAGGCATTTCGAATGTGCGCATTGTTGACGCCAGCGTTTTGCCTCGGCCCATTTCCGGTAATCCAAATACTGTGATTACAGCTATTGCTATACGCGCATCTTCATTTGTACTTAAGAGCGAGCTCCAAGATAGTCTAGTTTAGTTTACTGTTAAAAACTTGTAAAATTACCATAGTATTAAATGAAATTAAAATTCTGCATAGTGTTACAGTTTCTCGACTTTTGCTTTGATAATTCTCAAAGGATCTACCGGTCTATCGTTCTTGTCCGTTTCCACCAGGCCAATACGCTTAACAACCTCCATGCCAGTGTATATCCGCCCAAAGATGGTGTGTTTGTTGTCAAGCCACTGCGTGGGCGCAAGAGTAATGAAGAACTGAGAGCCGTTTGTGTCTGGGCCCGAGTTGGCCATGGACAGGATACCGGCGCCGGTGTGCTTTAAATCGCTGTGCAGTTCGTCCGCAAACTCGGTACCATAAACGGAATCGCCGCCGCGTCCTGTTCCGGTTGGATCACCACCCTGTATCATAAAGTCGCGAATGATGCGATGAAATACCACGTTGTTGTAGTAGCCACGGCGGGACAACTCAGCAAAGTTATAACACTGAAATAACAATAACAGCTATTTTATATGTACCAAATGAAGTCCCATTTTCTGTACGTACTGTGTTTGGTGCATGCTTCCAATACAATTCCACTGTTATTTCGCCCATGCTGAAGACAAAAAAATGTACCAATAAGTTAAACGGTTGTTTGCAAATACTCACGTTGTTTCCAGCGTTACAAAATGCGGCTGCCACGCCTTATCGGGCACACTACCAGTTGCAGGATTTGCCAACATTATTAATAATTACTTGAAATATTATTGTAAATTTATATTGTAAACAAGAAAACAGCAAACTATTTGTTTTCTTGATGCTGCGGCTCTATCGAGTGGCGGCAGGGTAATAAATTGTCGATTTGTTGCCTTCGATAATTTAGTCGATAATTTAATCAAAGGGAATTGGGAAATTAATTCCGTTAAGTGGGAAGGAAATTCTATTAGTTTTAATTGAAATGAATTAGAATCATTTTGAATAAACGAAATCGTTCAATAAAATGCATCGGTTTGTTAGTTTTTTTTTTTTTTTATTTCCTTTGTATTTAAAATCACATAGTTACATAAATCCAGAACTTTTATATGCTATGTAGTGGGTATGGCAGTGCATTGAAAATCCATTTTGTTTCACACACCCATTAACTTTTCAAACATTAAATAATCTTTTCCGTAAGTTAATAATAATGATAAAAAAAGCGATAGAAATAAAAATTATGCAAATTTCTTGATAGTTTGGGGGTCAAATATTTTTATGCGGAGATGAACGGGCCCCAAAATCACTGTATCTAAGGTCAGAACGACGAATATGTTGCAACTGAGGGCTTGAGTGTCGCAATTCTCTCTAAGCATAGCACGGCAACAGATTAACTAAAATAATCCCATGTGTGTGGATTTGGTGTGTTGCCCGAAACCTCAATTGCCCCACAATTGACAATTGAGCGAAATTGGATTGAATCACAGAGCCTCAGCGTCTGCCGACTAGCACCCAGTGATTCAGTCAATCACAGATGTAAACGCAACGCGACTTAGTACACATCGCCACTGAGAGATCTTCAAGTTCGGGTCGGATCACGAAAATCGCATTAGCAAAATGCATAATATAGAACAAGTTTTAGGAGAACTTCAGCGTTTTTCATGGCCCGACTATTTAGCATTTGTGGCCATGTTTCTCCTCTGTATAGGCATTGGCATCTACTTTGGATTCATGAAAAAATCCGTCTCTGAGGATGATTACATGTTGGGTGGCCGCAAAATGTTGGTGGTGCCCATTGCCTTCTCACTGGTGGCCAGCTTCATTTCGGGCATCACGTTGCTGGGTCTGCCCACTGAAGTGTATTCATACGGCATACAGTATCTGTATGTGGCCCTCGGAGTCATCAGCATGGTCTTTGTGATGGGTGTCTTTTATTTGCCGGTGTTTCATGATCTAAATATAACGTCCACTTATGAGGTAAGCAGAATAAATAAAATTTTAAATAATTGAATAAATTGGACCAATACAAAATAATGATACAATGAAACATTTTAATTTCTTACAGTATTTGGAGTTACGCTTTGATCGTCGTCTGCGTCTGTTCGGATCTGTAATGTTTTCCATAATGAATGTAAGATATGGACAAAATCTCTACAACGAATCAATATTTATTCTCAGTGTTACCCAGGTAGCGTACCTGCCCATTGTGATCTATGTGCCGGCGCTTGCCTTTAATCAGGTAACTGGAGTAGGAGTCCACACCATCACTCCCATAGTGTGTATCATATGCGTGTTCTACACCAGCATGGGTGGACTTAAGGCTGTCGTCTGGACAGACGTGGTGCAGGCGGTGTCCATGTTGGGTGCTCTCGCACTGGTTGCCATCAAAGGAAGCATGGATATAGGCGGTGCCAGTGTCGTAATAGAGCGTGCTTGGAGCTCAAATAGAATAGAGGCGCCCGAGTAAGATAAGCTGAATGAGAAAACTTGTGCAATTAAAAAAATAATTATTTATTTATTTATAGCCTCAGCATTGACCCCACAGTACGCCATACATTTTGGTGTTTGTTTATTGGTGGCATTTTCTACTGGACTCAGACCAATGCAGTTTCACAGAACATGATTCAGCGCTATCTGTCATTGCCCACGTTGGCAGATGCTCGCAAGGCATTATTGATATTTTGTGCAGGAGTTCTAATCGTGATGGCCCTGAGCGGATACAACGGACTACTTATCTATGCCACATATCAAAACTGTGATCCGCTTACGACCAAAGCAAGTTAATGTAGTATCCGCAATGTCTTTCATGCACTCATTTACCTGTATCCACAGCTGGCCAAGGCTCGAGACCAGCTTTTGCCGCTCTTCGTCATGGACACGCTAGGTGAGATTCCGGGCATGACGGGTCTATTTATTGCGGGCGTCTTTAGTGCTGCTCTTAGCTCTCTATCCACTTGCCTGAACTCCATGTCGGCTGTAGTATTGGAGGACTTTGTGAAACCTTATGTAAAGCAACCACTTTCGAATTCCGCCTCCACTTGGATCATGCGTGGTGTGGTATTGGGCGTTGGTGTGCTTTGTGTAGCTCTAGTCTATGTGGTTCAGCACATGGGTACTGTGCTCCAACTGACCATGAGTCTGGAGTCAATAACAAATGGTCCGCTGTTTGGCATCTTTACTATAGGAATATTCATTCCCTGGATCAATGGCAATGTAAGTGAAACTTTAAATATTAATAAAATGCTAAATCTTATGAATTTTGTAGAGTGCAATGTTGGGCGGCTGTGTGGGCGCCATTGTTATGTTCTGGGTCAGTCTGAATGCACAGTGGGCAATTGCTTCGGGCGCCATTCGTTACGAGACTAAGCCATTAAGCGTTGAGCAATGCAGCTACAGTTTTGATGCAGCTGCTTTGGTGAGCAGTTCCACTAATGCCACTCATTTAAGTGGACCATCGGCGGAGTAAGTACAGCTACTTATGTAATATATATAATCTAAAAATTATATATACACACTTCTAATTGAGTTAATACCTCAAATTCATGTGTCCATATTAGGATTTGGTGTCCGTATTTCATATTTTAAAATGTTAATATATTTAGTGTTTTGATTTGGTATTCACTTTTTATAAGCTGTACAAAAATGAATAATTTGGTGAATTAAAAATATTGATGGAAAAAGTTGATTGAAATTTGTGAGATTTGATCCGATAGATTTTAAACTAATTTGCATAGAACAATGGAAATTCATATCCGTCGTACTTTACACTTTAGGGGAAGTCCATTCGATACACTAAAGAAAACATCTCTTTAAAAAAACCAGTCCACTGACTACAGCTAATTTGTAAAATAAAACCATTTATTATATCTCTTATTTTTTAGGGACATATTTCCATTGTACCGCATCTCCTACATGTGGTACACCGCCTTGGGTGCAATGGTTACAATAATCGTTGCACTGCTCAGCACATTCATCTTTGGCACCAACAATCCCAACAAAATTGATCCAGGACTGCTCACACCCTGTATTCGAAAGCATTTTAATTTTGAATCTCACAAGCCAACGGTAAGTATACATCTTTCCAGGCCATTAAATAAATATTACAGTTGTCTGTCAAATATCTTAGGACGCTTATAAGGTCGAAAATCCGCTGCAGCATAAGCTACGGATTGACGAGGTGGCTCTTTAATTAGTTGTAAATTTAATTAAAAATAAACATTTTTTTTGCACACACCTGAAATATATAAATTGCAAATTGGAGTCAATCGTTCAATCGATTTTTCTTATAGTATTTTTAACAGATTAAGTTAAAAGGCCGTTTCAAATCAATTCCAGTGATTTTATAAGGTAGATTGTTATTTTGAAAGGTATATAGTTCAATTCAGTGAAAAAATTATAACTAATGATGCAATTCAATATTAAATTATACCGTAATACTGTCAAGCGTTTGCAGTGATCTTTAAAAGCTTTTTCGACTCTATAAATTTTAAATTAAAATTATTTTACATTATAAAATAATTGAAAACAAATTGTGTAAAGGATATGTATAATCCGGATATTAAACTATTCATCAACGCTCTTTTTATACTAAGACTGGAGAAACTTGAAATAAATTACTATATTGCTATTATACTATTTAATAAAACCTTATAACATACGTTGACATTCGATGCAAATATGATAAAGAATTTCATTTATTAAATGCTTGATAACAATTAACACAATATAATGGGGTGTGAGATTTTAAATGAAGTCTGTGATAGATGATTGTGCCGTCAATTCTTACTTCTGCTGCACCTTGGACAGCAGAACAAGGCGTTCGGATTCATTAAGGTGTTCGTAGAACGTAGCAAAGTGTTCATTTTGAGTAAAGTTGGTGAGGAACTTTTGCAGATTCTCCCCAATATCGCCAGAGTAGTTGGACTCCTTTAGCAGCACTTGGAGTACCTGCTCATCCTCTGCATTGTACTCATCATTATCGAAACACAAGTCGGAAATGAAGTGCGGTTTGGACGCAGTGCCTGCAGTATCATCCTCCTCGGTAACCTCTTCCTCGGAGTCCGTAAGCGGCGCATCCGTTTTACTTTCCTGAAAGTGCTGATATTCGGAAATCAGCACTTTAAAGATTTTCACAAGTGCGGGAATTGTCACCCACTTCTGATATGTGGAGGCCACTGAGCGTGTGCGAATGCGATCGCCGCAGGGCTCCTCCACCAGTTCCTTGTACGTTATAGATGTCAGGCGATTATCCTGCGTGGCCACGCCGTACTCAAATAGTTTGCAAAGGGCCATCGTTGTGACCTGAGGGTATATAATAAGTAACAAAATTGTTATATACTGAGTAACTAACTTAAAATCTTATAATAAACACTTACTTTGCGCTCATAGGCTCCGAAAAATGAGTTGTGACGCGACAGCCAATTGGTCAGAACAAACTGTAAGGCAGGCTCGCCGTTGGGTCCAGGCACCGTAGAGAGAAAGTTGAGTACCGCATCCATTTGGGTGAGGAACAGATGGGCAAATATAAGCACCAAATTCATGATGACCTTAAGGCACTCGAGGTTTTGCATTTTACTTATAACTGCTTTGAGCAGCATGTCAACCGATTGGCCCAGCATACTTCCCATTTTGGTGATAATGGTGATGACCAAATGTCCAATTTGTCCACCGGCCGTCATTTCGGCATTCATTGGATTTAACAGCACGGTGGCCACTTGCATTACATAATTGACCCCCTCGCCATTCTTGTAGTTGCATATCTGCTCCGGCGACACGTTGATGAAGCTGCGAAGGCACTCGCCACCGGCGACCATAACGGTATGATCGTCCGTGTGTAGGACGCAGTTGATCATGGCGGGAAAAGCAGTTTCCAGCAGGGCACTCGGCAATGGCGGTTCTGTGTACCGGACAATTGTGTTGAGCACGTCCAAGGCAATGTCCTGCTTCTCACCGTATTGTTCACCCTGCAACGCAAGTATGCTAACTATGGTGGGTATGAATTTCTCTTGCAGCGGGCCAAGGCACTGTTTGCGCTGGCACAGCGCCCTTATCAGATCCTGCACGTTCATCAGCACAAACGGATCCTCGGCATATTTAAGGAAAGCGGCAATAGTCAGTGGCGTGATCCTTGAGTGCGCTGCATATGCAAAGTCCGCATCGAACTTGACCATCATTGTGAGCGCTTCCATTAATAATGCAATCACAGTAGCTTTGCTGCCCGGAACGAGCGTCATGATGCCATCTAGAAAGCCGGGCAACTTGGACACAAGCAGCGTTCGCTTCTCACCCTCCACGTTTTCATTGGCCTGAAGAAAGCCGTGTAAGGTTCGAACGGCGCTTATGCGCAGAATATGCGACTTGTCCGGCGACAGGCTGCACAGTGTTACATCCAGAATTTCAACTAACATTTGCGGATTGTACAAATCCGATTTAGAATACGTGCTCAGGGTCCAGAGTGCACGACCGACTAGATGCGGCGATTCTTGATGCACTAGCAAATTACGCACAATCGTCAAGTAGTTAAGCAAGTCAAACTTGGAGTCACCCTCGAGGATGATGTCGCGAAAGCCATGAACAGCATCCATGCAGGCTTCATGAATCTTCCACCAATTGGGATTGTTGGCGGCCTTCTCTGCTTCCGCCACGCTGAAGTGTCGGCCCAGCGCCTCCTGAAGCGGTTGAATGGCCTTCTCATTAAACTCGTCATTTATGGCCTGCATTTCAAATTAAATGAATTGATTTTGATTAGCAATGTAAAACTAAGTGTTTTATTATGAAATTAAAAATTATTTCGACTTACCAGCAGGACATCTCGGCCACACATGCGTACAGTTAGCTCGACGCCGCCATCGTCTTCGTCGTCGACGAACTTCTCTGGATCGTCTTGCCAGTCCTCTAGCTGCTCCTCACTGAGCTGTATGTAAACGATGGTGATGTAGATCAGATCCGCGAGCACATTCTTAATGTTGCCGCGCAGCTTGACGCAGGTGACAATGCAGTTAATGAACTCAAGGATCTGTATGATGAGCGTTTGGAAGTTGGTCTGCTCGTCATCTTCTTCGTTATCACCACTAGCTAGAGGATTTGGCTCGGTCTGATTCACCGATACCTTAACGTAGGTTTCCGCAATTTGTGTGAGAAGCTGCCAAATAATAGGCAATATACGTTCCATAAAGGGATTTATGTACTTCGGCATTTCGGTAACCAGATAAGTAAAAACTGCAATTTAATTCGGAAATAGAATACAATTACTATGTTTATAAATTGATATATTATTCACCTTTAATAATCTCAGAACGCAGTAGAAAACTGGAGCCAGCGCCGCAATTCATGCTCAGATAATGCACTAGCTTGTCCATAAAGTTTGAGAGTATGGAACTCATCATGGAGCTTTGCTCCTGCTTATCTGTGATCAGCGCCGATATGGACATGAATAGCTGCTTAAGGGTACGAATGGCGGAGACACGCGTCTTAATTGAGTAGTTCTGCTCCGAGTCGAAAATACGATACACTTCGGGTATGATAACCGGGCCTAGATCTTTGATCTGCTCCACATCGTATGTGAAATCTTGCAGCACTTGCATAGCACCATGTATAGAATCCTCGTTGCCACCCAGACACTTAACAATAATGTCAAACAACTCCGACCAGCACTGAGGATAATCGGTAGCCGCTATTGTTGAAATCGTGTGTGCCACAGAAGAGCGTATCTTTGAGTTTGGATCGTACAGTCCATTTGGCAAAATGTTACGTATCGTGCGTTTTGCCGGCTCGCTGGCAATGCCACCACTGCTTGCCTTGTTGTCCGCCTCGCCGACATCCGTCCAGTGGTTCTCCACATATCGAGTCAGCATAATTATGGCAATTTGTCGCAGTGGCAGCTCGTGCGACTGATTCATTATAATCTCCGCCAAGTAGACGCCATAGCCTGAAATTCTGAGCTGTTAACTACAAGTTGACAACGCCCGGCATTTGCCGCACTCCGCCGTACCTTCTGTGTATTGCAGTTGCTTGTTTCGCTTTTCCGCCTGTTGCAAAACGGTTGTGTCCGAGCTGAGCAGATTTTGCAGCTCTTCGATGATTGCCTGCTTTACGGAATCACCAGCACCGCGCACGACTCCGACGCCACTTTCTCCGTTCGACATGACAAAATACAAAAAATTAAATATATAAAAAAAATATATAAAATTAAAAACTTGGCAGATCTTTGCCGTAGTACAGCGTAGCACATGTGAATTACTGTGCGTTCTGTTTGAACTTATTAAAATCAGTTGACGAACACTGTACCGTTCAGTGATGAACAGTGACAAGTGGCAACTGTTAATTAGAAATAGTTTCTCATTAATTAAAACAAATTTTCCAACTGAAAATGAATTTTAAATGGTAAAGGTAAAGTTTTTTTTATTACGATTATTAACTGTACGCACACTTATAAAGTAATATATATATAACAAATTCAAAATAAAATGTGAAGAAAGTAACTATAAAATATTTGTCACAATAAGTTTTAGCCATACATCAAGTCGCTGCTCAACACTACTTTTATTACCATCGCCTTTGCTCTGCTGCTGCCGCCCTGTCGACCTGCTGTAAATTGGTTACAAATTATAAGAATAAATAGCAAGTAAAAGCACAATGACAGGCATCATGGACACAGTAGAAATGCCAAAATTACCGGAAAATCAAAAAACCTTCGCCGGCATACCAGAAGCAATATTTCTAGTGAGTATCAAATGGCAAGCGTCCAATTCTAACCTAGACGGGGCTGCAGACCAAAAAAAGAAAAAACAGCTGTAAAAAATATTCAGTATTAATCATCGCTCGTGTTTTGTTTGCAGGAGGAAATTGATACGTTTATGACACAGCCCGAGAATGAGAACTGTGAAAAGGTATTACAACGTCTGGACGAGCAGCATAGCAAGTACCGGTTTATGGCCTTTAATTTGGAGGCGCGTCGCCGTAAGTTGAAATCCCAGATTCCCGATCTCGAGCGATCGCTGGAGATGGTGAATGTGCTGCGCAAGGAGGATGAGGAGCGTGAAACGCAGTTTCTGCTCAGCGATCAGGTGTTCATCAAGACGCTGGTGCCACCTACGAAAACGGTTTACCTTTGGCTGGGCGCCAGCGTAATGCTGGAATATCCATTGGACGAAGCAGATGCGCTGTTAAAGCAAAACGTAACATCTGCTGTTGGCAATCTAAAATCAGTGGAGCATGATCAGGACTTTCTCAGGTTCGCCTATTGGAATTTGTTGCACTCTTTGTTAATATCTCTAATGTATATCCTTCACTCCCACAGAGACCAGATTACCACAACTGAGGTAAACATGGCGCGAGTCTACAATTGGGGTGTTAAGAAGCGGCAGGCTGCGGCTAAAACTAATACCGCCAGTAGTACGCCTTCCTAGATAGCTTTTTTATTGTTAAAAACTAAGCAAGAACAACAGTACGTTGGTACACACAAAGCAAATCGGATGTTGTCCCTTATACATTATTTATTTGAAGAGTAATTATATTACTTGATTTTGAATTCTGATGCTCGGTAAATACATAAAAACTTAAAAAAAATAACACACAGTTCGCAGTGCTTTCAAAATTAAAATTAACTAAAAAAAAAAAAAACGAAAAGACGCCAATTGCATTTTTTACTTGTTTTATTCTTGTTCTCGATAATAATAAATATGAAATACATACAATGCGAAGCTTAGGCTTTTCAGATATTCCTTCTTATGAATTGTTATGTAAATCCGTATGCAGCCCAAGGATGCCTAGGACAAAGAAATATATTTTCCGAGCATATGCCATAACAGTTGCATGAAAGGTTTGGCTCACATTTCCGATCAGCGCTACCGCAATGTTCGCCAGATTTCGAGAAGCAAAAGTATCGATGACCACATCTGGTATTGGATGAAAAGAAGTTGTTTACGCATGTGTCCGGCACAGTCTCTGAACCAAAACAGGGCGGAATAGGAATTTCGCTACAACAAGATACTTAGTCTAGATATCAAAACTGGAAGTTTAAATACTTACATAGCATCATATTGATTCTGAAACATTAGGAGGAGCAATGTACAGAATAGAACTACACTGCAAGAATGCAATCTAATTTGTTGATGCATTCTTAGTTTAGAAAATCTATATTTTACCTATGGGCATCCCCTACTGCATTGATACGTTCTAGAGTAAAAACTGAATAGCTTTAGTATAGTTCTAAGTAAATAAATAAAAAATCTGGGTGCGTAAAAGGCCAACCTGAGGATTTATTGAGTCAGCTGAATATTACTTTAGCTGATTACAGTAATGGGTAAATTTCAATCAGTCACGTTTTTTGTGAACCCAATTATCCCATACACTTGACATGGTTATCTGCAATTTGCTTGCAAAACAAAACTTGCTAGTGTCATTAATTTATATTTATTTTTAATTGATTTTAAACAATGTAACAAATTTTAGCACCTAATCAAACAAATTACTTTAACAGCAGCCTATTCCCATTTCATAGCTTGTTGTACATAATCGCCATCTGGGCTTACGTAATTCTTTATAGGAGGCGTTGCAACCGGCCCTTTCACGGATACCGGCAGCAGTTTCATGTCCACTTCTATAGCCGCCTGATAAAGTTCTTCGGACTCACGACGAAGCTCCTCGAGTGCTTTAGATTGAGAGTGCACCAAACGATCAATGATTTGGAAATCAGCAACCTTTTCATCGTGCTTGTAATGCGCCCATTCTTTTTTAATAAGTGCACGCTGCTCCAATTCAGCAGTTCCCAGAGGTATTAGCTTTCGTTCCCGTTTTCTGGCCAAGTTGAACATTAAACAAACAAACTTTATAAATTTGAGGCAAAAGCAATCAACTTACGCCTTGTTGTCAATAAGATCCAAGGGCACTTCCAGCTCCTCCACCGGCTTTAACTGGCGAGCATTCTTCTCTAGCCTGCGTATCTGCTTCTCGATTTTCTTTTTCTTGCGGTCCTCTCTCTGTTTTACGACTTGCGGGTCAAGTTTCTTCTTCTTCTTAAGCGGTTCGGCGCACAGCACTGGTGATATATGCAGGAAACGTGTGGCAACAGAGCTGCTCTGTAGGCTCAACCTAATGGTGAATGAAATCCATTATTATATAGCCAAAAGTCTATGATTGCGGGTTGTGCTGCAATAATTACCTGGAGAGTGCGTTGAGCAGTGACATTTTCAGTAAACAATTGAGCTATCAACCGAAACGCTGTTTGCGTAATGTGCTGCTTCTTCCCATAGTTGCTATCGAGTGTATTGACTGGCCTATCGATTTCTAAACATATGTTCAGAGCTGTATCTCAGAGCAAGGCTGCAGTGTTGCCAGACAGGTAAACTCATTTTCAAATGGATAAAATAATGGTGCAGTAACAGTAGATGACTGAAGTCATCAACACTGGGCTAGGTGAACATCCATCACGATAAGGCGGCTTTAGCAAACTTAGCTAGGACGTTTACCAAATAGCACCTTGGGGTATTCCTGGTATGGGAGCCTTGATGGAGTGAAAGGCCTGTGCACGACCGATTCAAAGGTAATCTGGGATCGGAAAGAGAGAAATTTGCGCATATTCTGTGCGTTGTTCTGATCATAGGCGAATTCTCTTTGCTGATTGCAACTGAAGAACAGAGCAGAGAATGTTCATATTAATTAAACTTAATTAAAATTTAAATCAGAGGCAAAGTTGATTTCAACAGGACGTGGGACACATACCGTGAAGGTTTTGGTACCCTTGATAGCGACTTTTTCTTGGGCTTGAAGAAGATCCATCTCTTGACGAACAGCCAGCCCCATGAATTGTTTATATATCTACATGAATTTTTTTTAGAAAAAACTTTGAGATATCACAATTATGCCATTGCTGATTAGAGCGATCAATATTGACTGGACTTAGGAGAATATATTAGCAACGTGGAATATAACAATATTCGCAGCGGCGCAAATCAATCACGTAAGCAAATGATTACCTGGATTATCTATAATATATTTAACTGATTACTCCGTTTCCTCAACAGAAGTTTGAATGGAATCTACTATGACGATCTTGATGACTGGAAGAGCAATGGCATATTTTGGCGAAACCCAGTCAGAAATGTTAAAATCCTTATACGCCCAACAAAATATTAAATAAATCGAATCGAATTTTCCAATTATAAATAATATGTAATACATTTTCAATTAAATAAATTATGACGCCATCATTAAACAGTTGAGAGAGCTCGACTATCAGATACCCTGCAGCCAGCTGTTATACATAATCGATATCGATAAAAGCACAGCCTCTAAGCATATTTGTCAAATTATCCTTTCAATATATTTTGCACACTTAAGCAATTTATCCCATTTTTACGGCTGATCATCTAATAAAGTTTTACAAACCTGAAAACGGAGTCAACGGCTTGCCACAGCTATATATATATATATATATATATATATATATATATATATATATATATATGACATGCTGACAGAGGATAGTTCAGACAGACTTGCCTGGCTTAATCGACTCGGCTTTTGTTGCTGATCAAGAATATATAAACTTTATTGTGTCAAATTCTGCTTCCATCTGCCGGCATTTGTTGTTATTAGAATATACATTTTAAATGAAAATCAAAAGTTGTTCAATTGCTAAATTGCTCCATTCAAAGTAAACTTTGTGCACACCGTTATTAATGTTCTCCTACAGTATATGTGTGTTAGCTCTAAGATTGTTTGACTCCACCTATGTAATAGTCAAAATTTCTTTTTGGATTCGTCTTGAGTTTGCTGATAATGGACTACCATTATCGCCATTGACCTATAATAAGTAATGCTTGACCTGTGATTGTGTCGCTTCTCAATCTTATAAGATGCGGGGAATTCTGACTCTGAACATTCAGTCTACATCTGATTCTATTAAGTCCAGACCATAGCAGAAAAAGATGAAATTAAATTGTGTTTTCTTTACTTTCTACATAAATTTGGTGCTAATCAAAGGAGAATCCTCCAACGAAGCTTCAGCTACCGAAAATAATGTAAGCAAATAAGTCTTGAAAAGTGACATGTTCTATTTATAATATTCATCAGTCTTTGTCAGCATTGAGACTGCTAAAAGTACAATTAGAAAGCAATGAAAGATCCACTAAGAATTGTAAAATAAAAGAACTTAAATTTGGATAGTCTAATACGAATACAATAGGGAATAAAGAGAGCAGATTAATAAATGATTGAGAGAACTAATCAGCAGTAAGGACAGGTAATTAAAGCTGCAGGAAATACTAGTTCAGAAACATGTATATGAAACCATCATTCAGGATCTGATAGATCAAATAATGAGCAAGCTAGATAATAATAAAATAGGAAGTGAGGACACTGAAATCAAGAAGCACAGAATAAACTAGCAGATCAAAACGAATATGACGCCATCATTAAGAAAATCAGATAGATTTATGTAGGAGCAACAATGACAAATTGCAATCAATCAAGAAATAATTAAATAATCAATATTTACAGAATTTGAGGATATTGCAAAATGCTTTAATTGCACAACAACAATTTCAAATCGATTCCTATGTAACCAAAGTGCAGCTGCTTTATAATGTGTGGAGCGAATGTAATAATACCATTGAACAAAAGACCGAAGAAATATCCAATTTAAATAACAATCTACAAGATCAAATTAATAGAGATGAAATCAAATTGATGGAGTTTAAAACACAGTTGGACGAACATAAAAAAACCATTGAACAAAAGAATCAAGAGTTATCCAATTTAAATGATACTCTACAAGATCAAATTAATAGAGATGAAATCAAATTGATGGAGCTTAAAGCAGAGTTGAACGAACATAAGAAAACCATTGAACAAAAGAATCAAGAGTTATCCAATTTAAATGATACTCTACAAGATCAAATTAATAGAGATGAAATCAAATTGATGGAGCTTAAAGCACAGTTGGACGAACATAAGAAAACCATTGAACAAAAGAATCAAGAGTTATCCAATTTACAAGGTGATTTCAACATAACTTGCTCTAATTTTAATGGTACATTGGGTGTTCGTAAGCTCCATGTCGGTAAACATTTCTTTGATGCTTTATGTTACTCGGAGACAGCAGGTCCTGGATGGACAGTTATCATGCAGCACAGCCATAAAGATTTTGCCTTTAACAGGGGTTGGAAAGCTTACCGCGAAGGATTTGGAACATTGAATGACACCTTCTTCATGGGGTTGGAGAAGATTCATCTGTTGACGAGTACCCAACCCCATGAAATCTATATACACATAGAATATGTAAATGGAAAGATCCTAAATATGAGATATGAGTACTATGCTATCGATGGCGAAAAGTATCATTATCAGCGGATTGTTAGTAAATTCCATTTGATAGATCGTGAGAATGATGATCATGATAACATACAATGTGTAAAAGAATACAAGTATGGAATATTGTATGATTACTCTTGTAATTCACTGTAAGTAAATAATTCTCTACATCACCTTTCGAATTATTAATGTTTTATTTATGTCTTCCACTGTAGATTTTGGGCTTCATATGTGATGGATGATGAAGGGCTCGTACTTTTAACGAAAAATGATTTACAAAAAGTTAAAATACTTATACGACCATCATCAATGCACAAATTATGAATTGCAAATATAATTATAGAAGTTGTATCAAATTTTATAAATTTCGATCTATTTCCGCTTGCGTGTCTTTAACTCTCCGAAGGATACATACATAAACTTAAAGAGAATCTATCAAAGCTATCGAATATATGTTAATTATATAAGGATATTAATTACATCTTAGAACTAAGAGTCTCCCAGTGTGCGATAGAAACAGTTTTAAGGGCTGACCTATTCAAGTGGCGAGGAGTGTATTTAATAAATATATTAATAATATTTAATAAGACAGATCCTGGTCAAAAGAACTTGTGGGATGGTTCGGATGGGGCTAAGCTGAGGCCACCAGGAGGGTCGCGAGTTGCGGATAGCGGAAGGCTTCTCCTCGGGGATGTTAGCTGCGAAAAATACGAGATTTGTTGAAAATAAGCAGTACCGAACAAACAGCGGGTACGATAATGTCAATCGTACTGGCGTTTGTGTCGCCGCCTCTTCAAAAGCATAGCCTCACAAAACCCCCAACTTCCCTGCTCGAGTGTACCTACCACTTTCCTACCCCCACATCTGACTCCGGGCCGGTCTAAGGTGTGACTTGGACCGTGCCAAGAGTCAACCTGGCTGGGGGGCACAGGTAAATAACTAGCCCAGTCTCTTACGGTGAGCTCAGGCAAATGGCGGCCGCCTGTTCTAATTAGCGTTATCCGGGTAATGCGGATCTCTGCTTGGACGGATATACCTTCTCTCTCCCCGCGGAGCATGTAGCAAGACATTTGGAGGACCGAACCCTCGAGGGGGGAGGTCGTATAGTGTGGTAGATCATGCTCCACAGCGTGCTCCTCCATCACCACACAGGAGAGTGCCGCAGACACAGCATGCCACAATTTCAATGCGCGGGAATGTGTTAGTCGGACCACCACAACCGGCAACGAAGCAGAAGACAGAAAAGAGGGTAGATCTAATACCAACAAGGAGACAACCCGGTGGGCTGGATGACCCGAACCGTCACAACCTCTGTGGCTCTAGGGTCAAGTGGTATCTAGGATACCTCCAGCAAGGACTTACACCAGATGAAACCATAAAGAAGGCAAAGGAGCCGAGGTCCCAAGCAATAGCAGCAACCTAACGCCTAAGAGAGTGTGGCCGGCGGCCAGGAGTGCACCTTGCGGACCATTAGCGGCAAGGGTGGAAAAAGCAACGGTAGGCCTGGGCCCACGCCCGAGCACACCACGTGCAGCCGCCAAGAAGTCTACTTCGCAGTGAAGGTGAAGATGGCCGTGCTACCTGTAGAATACCCACAGGTACAACTAAATACGAATAGTAGTGTGCCAAGTCGTAACCCCAGAAAAACGAACTGGGAACGATTCAAGAGATCCCTATAGCTCAATTTATCCAGAGAAACATATGGTATACCCAAAAATTGGGAATTTCAGCAAAATGGTAATTGATGCTTTTGAACAAAACTTCCCGGTAGGGAGAAAATGAAAAAAGATGGCCCATGGTGGATCGTCAGTCTTGATAGACTACGTCGAACTACACGTCGTCTCTTTAACACAGCTAAGAGAAACCGAGATTGGGCACGGTACTGTGATAGTCTGACCACCTACAACAAGGAGATCAGGAAGGCTAAGCGGAAGAATTATAAGAATTTCTATGAAAGCACTTAAAGCACCAGCGAAGGCGCAATCATTGAAACGTAAAGATGACTCATTTACGAGCAATAATATGGAAAAGCTGGAGCTCCTGTTTTAAACGCATTATCCAGGCAGTACCTTCAAAATGACGCTGTCGACAGTGGGAGTTGGTATAGGCAGTCAACTGACGACTGGCCAAGTCGACAGTCACCGTGGAGAGATTGAAATGGGCAATAGGTACATTTCAGCCCTATAAATCTCCCGGAATAGACGGTATTTTGCCAATTTTTCTTCAAACCAGTGAGGACTTGCTCCTCTCTCGTACTAGAAAAATGTTCCTAAGTAGCCCTGCGCACGGACATATACCGATCGAATGGAGTAGAGCTAGGTGGGCTCCACATATAAATAACAATATAATTTCAGCAACTTTTGAACAAAAATAATTCTAGTTTTCCTCCCACAACAACTGCAAATAAAACCATTTTTATTTTTTACTATTTTTATACGATTTTAAAACTTTATTTTTAAAGATGAAAATAAACAATATACTTTTATTATGTGTTTTTTTTGTTGTTTTAGTAAATTTTACATAATTTTCAATAAAATAAGTAGGTTTTTTTTTTTTTGATTAAAAATGTTATATTATAGTTTAGTGTTCTGTTGTTGTTTTACTATTTCTTTCCCTTCACGCATTTATTTGTATTTATTTTTTCTTACAGTTGCTGCATAAATATAATTTTATGTGATCATATTTGCTTATATCCCAAATATTTAATTTTTTCTTACACTTTTTTGTTAATGCTGCGTTACGTTCTATGGTGTAATGTAATGATTTTTTTTTTATTTTTCTTTTTATTTTGTTTTTTTTTTTTAGATGTTGTCTTGAAATGCAAATCAAATATATCAAATTTTGTTTTGCGAGAAAATTACAAATTTTGTGAGTCTGTAAGTTTCTTGTTGCCATACGGTCCAGGCAAACGTTTTCGAAAATTCCAAAATGTACACCAAGTGTAAAAAGTAAGTAATTATAAAACGGAACCGATACCGAAACCGAAACGTACAAATATGTATGTATATATGTCTTGTATGTCTATTTTGCTGTGAATACATACATTTGTATGCTTGGTTGGCTTATTATTTCTGAATTTGTTTTATTTTTTCCTTTTGAAATGAGTTAATCATATAAAGTTAGTATATGCCTCATACGCAATTTAGATTTCTGTATGTTTTTGCATTTTGCGTATTACATTCATATAGTATTTTTATATGTTTACTGTGGTAAATAGTAATGTGTGTATTTCTGCTTTTTGGGTGTCTCGTAAAGGGTTATGCTCATCTATAGTTATTACATATACTTATAATTTAAATTGTTTGCCATCTTTTTCAGTTCTCACACTGCTGTCTTCCTTTCCATATAGTGTTCAAATTATAGTTTTTTTTATGTATGTACGTTAATTTGGTTCTCATTACTTGAGTGAGTGAATTCATTTGGAATGATGTTCTGAATTGAAGAAAACAAAGATTACAAACATCGTGTTGTTTAACTCTGTCAAGTTGGAATTTCGGAAAAAAAATTATAAATGCCAGGCTCGGTAGTTATATTGGCTTTCAATTTCGCTTAGTAATTAAAATACATACAAATCAGTGTGTGTTTAAGCTAAAATTATAATAAAATCGTATATGCTTTGAGGGACTTTAATTACATATTTAAATGGCGCTCTAAGTCATCTCATTTTATATTCGAAATCGGGTGATTTTTTGAAGCCCTCGGATCTTTCGTGATTTTTTTTTTTGGTAATCATTTTTTTGAGCGCCCTTTTTGCCGCTTATTTTATAATTACATTATAAAAGTTATTTCTAAAGTTGTTTGTACTATTTCTTGGAAATAATTCCGGTCTATTGCTGCATAACTCAAAGTATTTATTTTTAGTTTAGTTTTTTTCTTTTATTATATTTTTTATTTGGTAAAATCAACTCAAAATAATTTTCGTAGTTTGATTTTGTTTGACTTGGCTCTGGAGTTTTTTTTTATTTTTTCAATTTTTCACTCTTGCATCAATCAGTCGAAAACGATGCGATTTTTATACTTTGCCAAAAAGATTATAAATTTTAATGTCGTAATGTTGCCGAAATGTTTAATATATTTAAAAGGTTCTAAGCAAAACCCTTGCACATTTATTCCTGCTCCTGCTTCCGTTCCATATATGTATGTATGCACGGTACACATATTGATGAATAATTTGCTGATGTGTTTTTTTTTTTTACTGTTTTTGGCTTTTGTATTTGTGTTCAGCTCCGAAATCGTAATTCGTAATCGATAAATGAATATTGATACATACTTATATACATAGTGTGTGCATCTAAACACTTTTTAAATTAATGCATATTCATAAATTAATGTTAATGTTCGTAAATTGTAAATTTTAAATTTTGCTAATTTTCGCTAGTTGTTTTTCTTCAAAATGTTTCGAAGTATGTAAAACTCACAACTCAATCCTCTAAACTGAATAATGCAAATATATGTTCATTTCATTTTTTTGTTTTGTTTTTATCTGTTTGTTGGTGTCAGTGTTTATGTGTGTATGTCTGTGTGTGTGTGTGTGTGTGTGTGTTTGTGAGGGGGGAAAGAAGCACAAAAGGGACACTCGTATTTACTTTGTTTCCTTTTAGTCTTTTAGTTTTGTATGCGCCTGCGTTCACTGTGAACTGCTTGCCATTCACAATGTACGATTATAGCCTCTATCTTCTATTTAAGTAGATGCCTCGTATGCACATGCAAATAGTAAATGTTATTCACTTTTTATTTTTTCATATCTTATATTTTTTCATTTTTGTTTTTGTTTTGTATCGGTAGTTGAGTTTAGCTTAAATTTAGTTGCATTATAGCTTATTGCCGCCTCTTAAGTATGCCGTTCTTAGTTGTCATGCAATCGTTTAGCTTAACTTTCGAGTTTAATATGTATGTATTTTATTTCCACCTAAGATCTAAATTAAATATAGTGTATTGTATGTGTCATGTATGTATGTGTATATGTGTGTGTGTGTTTGTGTGAGATTGAATGTTTCTTTGTTTGTGAGATAGAAAGTAATACATTTATAATGAGCAACTCAGCGCTATATGGTAGGTATATGTATATGCCTCGTAAGTAGTCAATGTATATCCAAACCTGTTCGTTCCTAAATTCTAAATCATTAATTTCATACATAATGTTTGTCTAAGTCGACATTTTAGTTGTGTGTGTGTGTGTGTTCATTTTGGTTGTCGTTTACATACTATAACTAAATACACGTATATATTATGTATGTATATCGTTTACTAAGGTAGTCAAGGACAACTTTGTTTTAATTGTGGGATTCGGGTAAGTGATATTTATGATTTGCGCTCGTCCTTTGTTCAATAACCTTGGATAAATAATTTGGTTTTTGTCTAACATAGGGTTCTATTATGGGTGATCGTGATCCCAAAAGAGAGACAGAATACGGCCAGGCCAAATGTTGAGCAGTTTTGGTATTTGCTTGAATGCTGGTCTATTTGGAGCCCTTTTTCATTTCTTTTTGTTTTTTGCTTATTTTTTTAAATTTGTTTATTTCTTTTTACAATTTTTAATTTTTTTTATACAATTTTATTAATAATTTCATTTTTTTTTGTTCTTTCGTTTTTTGTTTGTTTTAAGTTACATAACAAATTAACAGTTTTTTTTTTTGTTTTTTCTTTTTGTTACATGAAGGCACTTTAGATCGGACGTTGTGGCCCCATTTCAAAAATTGCTTTTAACTTTTGCTTAACTCGTTATCACTTTGATTTCTGTTCTTGTTGATTTGATGTTTGGTGCATGTGCGTGGAGACGTAGTCGCAAATTAACAAATTAACAACAAAAGCGTAAGTAATCCAAAGTTGTTCGAAACTCGCCGAAAGATACGTTCGAAATGTTACCGAAAAATCTTTGATTCGAAACTTTAACTTTACCCATGTCTTTTGCTCTGCGTCTGCATCTGCATCTACTATATATTAATAGATTTTGTTGCCCTTTACCAATTTTGTATTTTTGATTTTTGTTTGTATTGCCCTCTGTGCTATTGTACAAAACGGTTATGGATGTCCAGATATGCAGGCAGTCTAACCCATCGGTTCCTCTTCGGGCTACTGCCATGCAGTTTGATTTTATTTCAGGCTTGAGAACTGTCAACGCTTTGGCCTGGCACACAAATAAATCATTTATGTATGAAACTGTTTATTGTTTCTGTGTTGCTTGTGCTTGATAAATTATGTAAAATGATCATTAATTGCTTAAGTTGTTATTGGCATCCTGTAACGGAAATAACCAAGGAAATTGCCGATGAAATGACTATACCAACTGAAAACCGGTTCAATAAAATAATTAATAAATTGAACTAGGCTTTTAGAGCGCAAATCTTATGTTATCACAAAGTTGTTCAAATGAAATGGGTTTACTTTATATTCATTCATCATATATTACATATGTCTAGTAGGATATACATACGTGTTTGTTTTTAGAACTAATTATTAGGGACTGAATTTCGAGTTTCGAGTTCTATAATTTTCTTGTCTACAATTTTTACATACACTTCTTAATTTCTTATCAATTTTGTTTTGCCTCACCAACATCTAACTTAAGTACTGTCCAAGTTTTTTTTTTATACATCTAAACATTTACAAAGGGTTTGATAACACAAAATCTTTAGAATTTTACAATTTCGTTTTATATATATATATATATATTATTTTTTTTTGCTTTTTGTTTTTATTTGGGCATAATAAAGTAGAGAAAACCTTTGCTATTTTTGTGGTTCTGGGTTTTGATTTTGCAATTGTTTGTTGCTGTTCTTCTGTGCTTCAAACCGCAAGTTTTTCGATTCATAATTTTGTTGAATTTTTCATTTTCTATTAATTTTTGAATTTTGAAATCTGCAGCGCCTTTTTGTACGACGATTTTGAATTTTGCTGTTTTCGTTAATTAATTATTTTGTTCATTGTTTTCGTATTTTAATTTTCAATTTGCTGCTGTTCGAGTCATGGCAAAACACACTTTCGCTCAATTTGTGCATTGCCTGTGAATTTGTTGACTTGTCATGTTTATTTATATAATTTAAGGCAGATTTTCCACGAAACTTAAATGGATTTGATAAAGAAATTAGAAGTTGCTTTTGTGCAATTGTTTTGATGTTAGACTTAAATTAATTCATGCAATAACTACCAGGAGATTTATCGAAAGTGTTTTTTTGTTTGCTATATAAAATGTATACCTTTTTTTTGTGTTTCATTTTTTTTGTTTAATGTATTTAAATGTAAGTTTATGTCATTAAGGTTGCATTTATTTTTCGTTTTATTTATGTTCTTAAAGATAAGGCGCGAAGGTGCTTAAAATAAGCTTGTACTTTTTTCTTGATATTCTTCCAACACGTTTTCAAAATTTTGTTTTTATTTTTTTGTTTATCAATTTGTTGTTGTTTTTAGCGTTGAGCAGAGTATGAATCTTGTTTTCCCATTTTTGACTCCGTCTGCAAGTTTACCTACAATTTAAATTTAGTTTTACGAAATTTTGTTTTCCAAAATTTTGTAATTTTGCATTTAATTTTTGGATTTTGAGTTTTTTTTCCATTGCCTAAAGTCTAATGAATTTTTTTTGTTTTGTTTTTTTTTTTTTTGTAAATTTGTTGTCCTGAACTTTACACCGAGAGAGAATTATCCAAACATGGCCGAGAGTTTTCAATTTTGTTCGTTTGTTTTGTTTTTCATCATTTGGTTTTTTTTTGTCATCATTTTTGGGGTTTTAACGCGTTTGTTCTTATAGTTGTTGTCATTGAAAAGTACAATTTTGATCAAATTATCAAATAATCATAGAACAAAATTATAATGAAAACTAACAAGATTTATTTGTTTTATAAAATGCTGCCTGTAAATTATTTTATATTATTTATTATAATTTAGATCATTATATTGCCAGTGTTTCAAGTGCTTGCCAAATGTGTTGGTTTTCTTAATGAAGCATTTCTCCATTGCTTGACATTTTTATTTTGATATTCCAAAATGCTAAATGCTGAATTTCCGTGTGTCCAAAATTGTAATTTGTTTTATTTACCTTGTTTATATATACATATATATGCATATATACATATATAAGTATGTATATATAGGAACATTACCGAAATATGTTTATAATTAATTTTACACTTATACCTAAAACTTCTTTTATTTATTTTTTTTTTGCTTCGAAAACTGTTTTTTTTTTTGGCAGGCTCCCGAAACACTCGCAGCGCGTATTTTGTCATTGTCTTTTTCGAGTAGTTTGCGTCTTCTGTTGTTCCGAAATATACGCCAAAGTCTTTGCCGAGAGTTTTGATCCTGTGGATCACTTATATAAATATATGTTTTTTTTTTCTTTTCGTAAATTGCAATTTTGCACTACTGTCGAAAGTCGTCTGAATTCGATTTTTGTTGTTGTCTTCTTTTACTGTCTAAGCCGAAATATTCTTGCTCGAAACTGTCTCCTAGAAGAGTTTAATTTATAATGCGATACCACTTGAGCATATTGCCGAAAGCTCCTCCCATCGAAATGATTTGCTGTCATGTTCTGGAAATCCAATTGCGACATTTGAGATTGTTATTGTAAACATACTTACTAAATTATCTTTGAGTATTTTATGAAGTATACCTTTAAAAGTATGCTATACAAAATGTATCAAAATTACCGCAGAATTGGAAATCGGCACAAGACTTGAAATATGTATGTAGTTTCTAAAATATGACGTGTACACCCGTTAAAAGTATGCCTTTAAAATGATACTTAGTATTAAGTAATATTTTATAAGTTGTTTGAGAAATTTGCTTGTTTTTTTTTTTTGGTTACTGGGCTTTGATGTTGTTGTTGTATAGTGTTCGAGAATGTTGAGTAAGTGATAAATAATAAGTTGGCTAATTGATCATTTATTGGCGTCTAAGTTGTTGTAGTTGTTAGCTGTTGTTATTGTTGTTGTTGTTGTGATGTGAACGGCATTTGGTTGTTCGTTATTGTTTGTTTGTTCTTTAGCTGTTGTGTAGTTGTTGTTGTTGTTGTTGGCTGGCGAAAATTTCTATTTTTTTTATGAAGTTAGTTAGTTAGTTAGTCCATTTGGCGAACTACGTAAATTATTTCCTATATGCGAATTCTTTTGTGTCCATTTGTTTAGTTAATTGTAAAATAAATCAATTACGACGGCTAAACTATGAGTAGAAATTTATGTTTTGAAATTTTGTTTGGTTTATATATATTTCATTCTTATGTTGATTTTTTTTTTATGTTTTTATTTTTATGTTGTAAGTATGGAATTTATTTTATGAACTTTAAGTTTTCATACTTATTCTGACATTGACTTTTGTATTCTGACTGCTGTGTGTATGTATAAGTGAGTGAGTGTGGATGTGTGTGTGTGTGTTGTGTGTTGTGTATATGCATAAAATTAAACCTAAAGGCGGTACCTCTTCAATTTGACGAGTGCTTTTCCATTTGTTGTATACGTTTCTCGTTTATATGTGTATAAGTAAAAAAGCATACAAATATCATACGTACGTATTTTCGTATTGAGTTTTGTTTTATGGATTGGAACATATTTAATTTTTTTTAAACTGTTTGTTGCTATTTCTGCTGTTGTTATTGTTGTTTTGGGTCTGCTTGGTTTGTGGTTCCTTCTTAAGCTTGATATCATTTTTTTTTCTGCATAATTGATGATCGCTTTTTGTCTGTTTTATTTTTTGTAATATATATTTAAAATAGCAACTACCATTATTATTATTTTTTTTATGGTTTTTTTTTTGTTTGTGTTTACTTCATCTTATATAGATAATAAGTTATATATATTTATAGGGCGTGTGGCATGATGCATATATTGGGGGATACGTGGTGTTTGTGTTGGGGTAATTTGGGGGGCATTTGCTTTGGTGAGCAGTTGTTGGGCAAGAGGCAATCATTAAACGCACACCTGATGCACAGAGAGAAAATCAGGCGCAAATGAGATCATTTTCTATTTTTTGTGTTGCATACCATTTGATTGGCATTTGGTGTTGACTTCTTCAGTGTACATTTAAAACGTTAGTTTAGCTATGCTGAAATACGGTTTACGACGTCTAGAGTATGTATTTTTTAATGTATACATGTATATATGAATATAGTTACTTATATTATAAATATTACCGGCACTATTGTTCAGAACTAAAAGTTATTTCAATTTTTAAACGCGAGAAACTATAGCAAAATGTAGCCAAAAATTCTTGTTGTTGTATAAACATAATGTACATTCTCCCTTTACTCAGCGATAATAACCGAAATCATAGAATTCATGTAATAGGTATTTTAAAATTCATTTTTTATTTATCATATTTTTAGGCTAAAACGGTTTTTTTTTCGTTGCTGATTTTACGCTCGCCCTTCGAGCTCCTCTTCTACTCCACTCCTACTGAAACTAAATATAATCTTTGTATGAACCTTGAACTAAAATTACAGCAATTTTTAGGTGCTGTTCTTGTGGGTGTTGTTTGTAATGAACTGAGGCATTTTTTAACTGAAAACTGGTTTGAAAACTGTGGCGGCAACCTCTCGCTCGTGAGAGAGAGAGGGGTAGTGCCACCATTTTGGCTTTGTCTATTTCACTATTTGTAACTTAAATGGTAAATTGTTTCTGTGAAAGGCAACTGTTGCGCAAGAAGCTGCAGGACCTGCTCCTGGAAGGGATTCTGTGCAAGGCTGCGGCTTCCGCTCGGTTTGTTTGTCGTTTGCTATATTTAGAGATTGTTTTGTATATGCTATTGTAAAAAATATTATTATAAATATTTTTTTTTTTGTTTTGTAACTTTCATATTTTTTTTTTTTTTGGTTTTGTTTCGCTTACGTTTTAATATTGACTTACATTTTGCTTACAAGGTTGCGGTTGTTGTTGTTCATTGTTGTTTTGTGGATGTTCTCGATTCGATTTTGATTCGTTTCCCTATTGCAATAAATACTAGAGATTTTGGTTTTGGCTTTCTTATTACTTGTTATAGCGGTTGCTTGTAAACTTATATTATTATAAAATATCTGATCACATTTGTTTGCAGTCTCTGTATAAATATTGTTGCTTCTTTAATTGTTGTTGTGGATTTTTGTTTGTTTGTTTTTTTTTTTGGTTTTTTTTTTGTTTTGGTTATATTATTATTTATTTGTTTGATTTTTTTCATTTGCATTTCTTTTATACATATTTTACACACGCACAAAGGAGGCGTGTCAACTACGTCTTGTGTCGGTTTCGCCTTTGTCATAAGTAAAAGCGAAAAAACAACAAAACTGAGAATGAACTCAAATTAGGAAACTGAAAGACTATATATATATTAAATATATAGTTATGTATATATCATTTGATAAAATTGCGTTTTTCGTTTGCTCCTACAGTTTTTACAAAAAATGTGTGTAGAATTTTGACAAACGTCTGATGCGATTTCTGACAAGCGGCGCTAATTTTAATATAGATTTCTATCTATAGATTCAGATACCTGACAGACCTCGGCGTATTCCGAGCAACAGATTAAGTATTGCTTAACATCATCATCATCTGATCGATTCGTGGTGCCAATGTTGTTCGATTTGTATTTGTTTGGTTGTACTTCTGTTTTACGGCGGTTTTTGGCGCCTCTCTAATCCTCGAAGGATTACAAAGAGGCGCCCTGGGAAAATAAGAATAATATTTCTGGGCTATTGTCTGTGGCTCTCTGTGGCGCACAATTCGAATTGATTGATCAATTTATCGCTTGTTTATTGTTTGCTTGTTGCATTTGTGTATTTCTATTTGTGAGAGTAAACCAAAAGAGTTTGCAGTTTTTCATCGTCATCTTGATATCTGTTGCATACACCAATGGAGCGCCAGGAGCGATCCTGTCAGAAATTGCGTCAGTTCAACGCACGCAAAGCTTGTGGTTCATATCAATTGATTGATTAAGTTTTTCGTAAGAGAATTGTGAAACAAAAGGTTTGTTTGTTTGTTTGTTTATCTTTTTATCACTTATTTTTGTTGTCTATTTGTGCTGCTGAATCTTGATATTTTTTTATATTCAGGGCGCTGGCTTAGGCAGGAGGCCGGCAGTTTCTACCACGTAATCTACAATTGAATAGGGAGTTTTGACACAATCACATGGGCTGGGCGAATATTGTTTGTTTCTTTGTAGCAGGCAGGCATCTTTGGGGGTCATCCAGTCATTCAGTCTTCAATTCTTCATATATATATATATATATATATACTATACACATATATATGTAACTTTCATATACTTGTTGGGTTTCTATTGTTAATTTCATTAATGGCATGGGCTTGTGTGCTCCTCTAATTGTAGGCGTGGCATGCTGCAAATACCTCTCGATGCATATAATGCCTCACCAGCTGGCAGTCAGCTCTATTTTTCTTTTTAACTTAAAACATAAATGTTGCTGTTGGTAAATTGTGAACATAAAATAGTTGTGAATGTGAACTAAAAGTTTTGGCTTATTTGGCTAATTGGCTATTGTTGTTGTTATGGTTAATTCATAATCAATCTTTCATCTTTTTGTTTGTATAAAAATATAAATAGTTTTATATAAAAATTTATTATGTATGTATTTTGTTTGTTTGTTTGGTTTTTTTTTTTTTGGTTTTGGTTTGTTTGTTTGTTGTTGCATTGTACTATAAATTATCCCGGTTCGCGCGGTTGGCACGTTTTGACTATTGCAAATGAAACTGTGGCATAAAATTCTGTCGACTTTCGGTGAAGTCATTGAAAATTCAACTATATGTATAAACACTTATAATATTTATATATTTTATATTATGTTAATTGTTATATAATTTTTTTTTGGTAAATATATCGTTCATATTCACGTTTTAAAATTTGAACTTAGGATGGCTTAAAGAGTCAACAGAAAAACACGTTTTAACGTCCTTGTCGTACGTTATACTTATTGGGTCTTTACTGTTATGTTTGTTTTCTTATTTTTTTTTGTTTTTTTTTTTTTTGATATGTGTAGACAACCCAAAAAAAGTTGCTGTTGGAAGTGCGATGTGTGTTTGTTGTTGTTATGGTTGTTGTTGTATTTGAAGTTATTATAATATTTGGTTGATGTTGTTCTTGTTCGTTTGTTAATATTGTCACATTGAATTGGGCTTGTTGTTACATTGTTGTATATGTTGTTTCAGTAAAAATAAATGAGAGATAAACTCAAAAATATCACATACGAGTTGTGTATGTTTCCCTGGCTATTGTTGGCTGTTAAAACTAAATTCACGAATTGTCAGTTATCAATTTGTTTCTTGTTATTTATATAGTTTTGTTTAATTATTATTACGATAAATGTTATGCAACTGTTTTTATATTATTATTTCTTTTCTTCTTGCTTCACAAACATGTGCAGATTGTGTTGTGTGTGTGCGCGTGTGTGCGTGTGTGCGTGACTGTGTGTGTGTGTGTGAGTGTAATATATATTTATATAAGTATATCAATCGAATTTAGAATTTTCAATTAGTTGTTGTGGATTTCTCCTTTTTTGTTTTATGATAAGCCAAAAATTTTAACATCATTTTATAAACTTCATAACTGAGGATGCTTAAAACTGTTGTTTGGTTTTAACTGAAAAATTTTTCAGTAATTTGAAAAATTTCGTATATAACTTAATCCGTTTGATTGCAGCACAGTGTGTCCCAAAAGTTTGCACGCCTGTGCTGCTCTATTGCAGTTGGTAACTTAAATATTGTCGCATCTCTTATGATGCGACCAAAAATTGGTATTCTCTGATACTCTACGCCAAATAAGTGATAAAAATTTACATTTTTCTCGAAACGTTTTGTGACTTTTTGCTATTTGTTATCTGGGTTCAAAAGTTGATTGAATTTTGTGAATCGCGTTCGCTACTAAAAAAACGCAATCATTTTAAGTATTCGTTTTCGTTTTCGTTTTTGTTTTTTTTGTTTGTTGGATTTTATTTTTCCTCATTTTTCTTGGTTTGTATTTACCTAAACTGCAAATTTTTGTGCTCATTTTTGTTATATTTCGTTATTTTTTTTTTGTGATCAGATGTTTTCCAAAATAAGGATGTTTAACTAACTTACCTAAATACAATTCAAGTATATATCATATATTATGATTTGAAATTTCATACTGCCTTTTGCCAAAATCGTTGATTTATTTGATATACATATACTATCTGTCTACAATGAGATACAAATTGTATCTGTAACTTGGTGTATCTGTATCTTATGTTGGTTTTTTTTTTGGCACATGTTCTAGAAACTTGAGTATCATTTGCGCGCATTTTCAATGCATTAAAGCTCTGTGTATAAGGATTGCCTTTGCCCTTGGCTGAGTTTAGTTTTGGTTTTGGGTTTGGGTTTTGGGTTTGGGTTTGGGTTGTTATGTTGATTGGTGTGGATTTAAGTGGATGTAATATTCTGTTTGGGTTTAGCTTTTAGGTTTGTTTGCTTATGCTTAAACTGTAGTAATATTTAATTACGTGTATGTAGTTGTATTTAAATGTGATTTTATGTACAAATTTAACCAATTGTTCTCGTTAAATCTTTTCATTCAGTATATGCGGTAATCGGTATTTTGGTATTTTGCGGTAATAATGCATTAAAATCTAGTTAAAATTGCATATGGCTGCATCTGCATTTATATTTCGTTTATTTTGTTTATGTGTAGTAAATATTTTGGTTTTTGTTTTTCGTTTTTCGTTTTTAGATTACGTGTAGTATTTTTTTTGTTTGTTATAATTTGCTTGTGCTTATGCTCACAATCAGTTAATCAGTAAATCAAATTATTTCGCTTTGGTTTTTCGGTCTGTCCTTTGCAGCACTGCGGATGCCACACAGTGCGTTAACCAATACTGTGCGTTATAACTGTTTTTTGAAGGGGCTTTTTTTTTATACGGTTTACCTGTTTTTTTACCTGTCCGGTTGGCTGTTTGGTTGCGGCTGCTTGGCTGCTGTCACTGCGATCTGATCTGGATTTTGTTTATTGTTGTGGTCTGTTTGCTGGTTTGGCTGGCTGGTTTGCATGCTTCCTTACAAGTATTCAATGCTTATGCTAATGTCCTGGCTTTCGTCCATTAACCAGAATGTAAACTGTACTTGGCCACATCGAGTGATGTGGATTGGCGGAATGGAGCCATAAAAGCAGTGACAAGTATTTAAATAAAATGATTTAAACTGATCTCCAGGCTATGGCGATATTTGATATTCGTTTCATATTTTGGAATTTATCAACACCAAAATCTCGTTTATACATTTCTGTGTGTGTGTGTGGTTAACAAAATGCAATTTGAGCGCCTCAGAAGTAATTGCCAAAGAGTGTGAATATTATTTTAAGGATTGCCGTTGCTTTCATGGACTACAAATTGACCTTTGATTATACATAGTTGATATGAAAAATATTTGCTTACCGTTAGTTGTGATTGGTTGTGATTTGGTTTTGAATTTGTGTTGTTGTTGTTGTGTTGTTGGTGAAGGCCAATCAATCCAATAGTCTCTGATATATGCCAAAAAGTTGTGACGCTTGTTCGAAATTTGTATAATTAAATTAAACTAACCGATAATGTTAAGAAAAATAATGCCAAAAATTGGGAACAATTTTGTAAAGAAAAAGCAAGCATCGTTTCACTTTGTTTGTGGTTTTTTTTTTCGCAATGAATTTTGTTTATTAACCAATTATTAATATGCCTTTTTTTTTTGTTTTGTTTTGTTTTGTTTGATTCACTTATAGTATAATTATGTATGTAAGTATAAATGTATGAAATATGTACGTATGTATGTCAATTTATATAGTATATGTTGTTGTATGTATTTAGTAGTGTATTGTATTTTTGTTGTTCATTTTCTTGGTACGCAAGTTTAAATGTGTTGATTCAAATTTTCAAACTTCTAAATTTCTCGTTTACCTTAAATATCGTCAATAAATGAGCTATGACATTTTGTTTTAATTTGTTTTGTTTTTTTGTTTTTTTAAATGGTGTGTTTTTTACTAAATCTACACAAGGAAATAAATTGACAAAACTGAAACAGAACAGAACTTTAATTTTGCAAATTTGTCGTTTTTGTTGTTGCTGTTGTGCATTTCGACGGACTTTTTTTTTGGCTTTTCTCATCTCTTACGAGTATATCAAATATATGCTGAATTTTGACTTGCTTAATTTATAAAATTTTGCCTAAATGTTTTTTTTTTCGTAGCCAAACGTTTTGTAGCATTTGTTTATTGTTAATACGCCTTAAATTGCCTAAAGGGGGTTTTTTTTTTAAATTTTTCTCAATTTCGATTAATTTTCTTCGCTTTCAATTATCTATTTTTTGGTTATCAATAATTTTGTATGACGGCTCGTGTGGATAGTGGGCGTAACCACCGCCCACCGGAGCCGCCATATTGGTATTTACCGAAACAGTACATTTCTCATGTTTTTTTTTGTCTTTTTGGTTTTTTTTTGTTTTTATCACAAAATCAGTTACAATTGTATTTAAATAAATATTTAAGTCGACTTCAGTGCCAAAAGAAGTTTTTAGGTTCAATTTCGTTTAATAAATTTTGTAAAGGCATTAACAATCAACGAGCTTTCAATTTTGAGTTTTCAATTTCGATTTCTGTCTGTTGCAAGTAGGAAATGAAACGAAAATCATTAAAAAAAATCAAAAATCAACTGGATAAATTTCAAAATAAAAATATTCGTTATTTTTTTAATATTTAGCCAAGATAATAAATTTATGTTTGTACGCTTTGTTAATCTAATTATACATTTTGAATTTAGTGTGTGTTTTTTTTTTTTAAAGAAATTTAAATTTTTTTATTTAAGTTTCGATTTGAATTTAAATTTTCAAAGTTCTTCGCATTAGATTAGGAAACTCACCGTTTATATTTGTTTAATTTTGTCATAATTTCGCCAAATTCAAAATTTGTTTAGTTGACCATACTTATGTGGTTTAGGCCTAAAACTTCTTGTTAGTACGTTTCAATTTTGCATTAGCTAAAATTCGACTATTGTTAAAATTTTGCATAATCATTGGGTTGCCAAAAGGTTTGCATTGTGATGTCGTACAAAATCAGCTCCGAATCAGCTTATATATTGTACGCCTTATATAAAGCGGTGTTCTTCCGACACTAATCATTAATTTCCAGCCAAAAAGTGCTAGGGAGGGGGCGTTAGGGGCGAGGCGTGTCGGAGTTGGAAACGAAGGCCGACTTATGAACTACTCAATGCACATGATGGGCCGAAATAACTGTGTTTCGAATGCTTGCCGCAAAGTTGTTGAGGAATATTTGTTTATTTTTTACTTCTTTTTTTTGTTGTTGTGAATGTTTGATATATATTTTAGCGATGTATTTATGTGTGTGTTGATACTGATATTGATGTTAGTGTGCTGCTATTGATGAAGTGCAGCATTGGTTTGCCCACCCATACAGAGCAGGCAAACATATCCCTCTTAACCCGCCCACTTTCCATGTTTGGTATGAAATGAAGGTGCATTTCTAGTTTCACAGCCGGCTTCACGTCAAGTGTTTTCAATTATATATATATATAATTATATATATATATATATATATATATATATAATAATATTTAATCGATTTGAATGTCAACTGATAAGAAAAGAAACTCAAATATTTGATTTTACAGTGTTGTGATTTTTTTGTGTATATATTTTGTATTTTGTTGCAACTTAAGGCAAAGTAATTTAAACTAAACATAAACTTAAACCAAATGCTATTAAACTAAACGTATAAATATGTACATAAATAACAGACTAGTGTGTGTGTGTGTGTGTGTGTCTTTGTGTGAGTGTGTATATGTATATATGTTAAAAAATATTTAAGAAATTAATATGCGTGCACATTTTGGTGCAATTAAAAATAAACCATTTATCATGGGGCATGTTTAAAAAATAAATCGCATTCAAATTTAGATTTTTTTAACAATTAACTTTGGTTGTATGTTTTGTATAACATTATTTAAAATTTAGCTACCCTAACGCCCTCTGCTAGTACAAATTATTATTAATTTTTTCGTTTTTAAATACTACGCGCAAAATTTTATACTTTTTTTTTACTTGATAATTTTTTTTTTTTTGGTAATTTTTTACTTTTCGTTTTTTTGTTTTTTTTGTTTAATAGACATCGAATATATGCTTAAGGTTAAAGGAAAAGAAGCAACCTGAACTTGGCTTATTTAATTAATATTTGTTTGTTGATTTATGCAACAGAATTGCACAAAACTTTTTTAAAGCTTGTGCAACAATGTCTCTAAAATACGTACAGAAAAGTTGGTCTTCAATTGGAGTCGGCTAATCAAAGCGATTGCTCCAACCGGAAAGCACTTTTCAATCGGCTAAAAAACACACTATGAATTTCTGCGAAAACTGTACCGATGTGTATGTGTTGTGTGTGTGTTGTGAATGTGGTTGTGTGTCAACTTTGGGTAGATTATTAGACGGCTCAACTATGTATGTATTTTAAATATATACGTATTGTAAAAATATTTTTTAAAAAATTTCAACTAGCAAACCAACGGTCAGAGTACAGTTTACACTCTGCATAGATACATTTCTGTAAGAGTTTTTTCTGTTTTTAACGGCTCAGGTGTTTTTTTTTTTGGTTTTTTGTTTTTTGTTTTAATTTGCACTATAGTATTTCTTGTTCAAAAGCGATGCATACTTTTCAGCGATCAATTATTTTGTGGCTGAAGCTTTTTGATCAGGTTTGTGTTTTGTATGAATTGGTGTAGTTGTTGTTGTTTTGGTTGTTGTTGTTGTTGTTGCTGTTTGTTGTTGCATCAAACCTAATGCGAAATGCGGTTATATTTGTATTTTTTGTTACACTTGTAACAACGGCATTTTCGAAATTTTTGAAAAAATATTTTACGGCTCTAGAGAATTTTTTTTGGTTTTGAACTTGAATATTTGTTGTTTTCTTTTTCTGTTTTTTTTTCTACGAGAGGTCTTAATCGGCAAATACTTCAGAAAGTGTTGCCTCTGTTTGGAGTTGTGTCTATAATACAGATTTATATTGTGCATTATGTCCAGTTGTATTTCTTACGTAGATTTATCTTTTTGACTTTTGTTTTCGCTTCGCTTTCGGCATTGTTGTTGTTGTTGTTGTTGTTGCTGCTCTTGTTGTTGTTGTTGTTGTTGTTGCAGTTGTTGTAGTAGTAGTCGTAGCAGGGTTCGTAGGATGTTGCAGGGGCGGTGGCATTGTTGGCAAAGCCAACTCCTCCACTTATTCCAGCTGCTCTAAAAAATTCGGCGACTTGAAGTACTCGGGCACGGGATCGTCCATGCGTGAGATTATTTTGTATATGGATTTCTTCCACGATTGCTCGGTGTCTTTGCCACCCTGTATTGCACGGAAAAATTCACGCAGTGTCTGTTCGACCACAAAGCGAAAATTTTGGGGTACCTGCGAACGTGGGCGATGCCGGAGGTGTACGATAAAAATTAGCAAAAGGTCACAGCAGCGAAACTCAAAGTGTTAGTGGGTGTATGTGTGTGGTTGTATGTGTGTGTTAGTGTATATTCGATTGTGTGTGTGTGTGTGTACGTGTGAGTGTATGTGAGTGTGCTCTAAATATCAGCTATAAATGTCAGCGATGTTTCATATCCCACTCTATTTCTACACTCACAAGCACACGACACTCTGTTAATGTTGTTCTTAACAGATCTATAATTACTCGTAATTACCATTGCAAGCAATTCTCAATTGCAATTACTTCAGTGGAATTATTTATATCATTACTTAATTACTTAAGGTTGAGTTTTAATCAACACTTAGGTAAGTGCAATGACTGAAATTAATTGTTGTTGAGAATTGAACTAATGCGCTTTTTTTTTTTGTGTTGGACTATTGATGGTAATTGAAAGTATTTACATCTCTTGTTGATAGTGGGAATGTTGCATACCTCAATGTGATTATTGCGATTGTAGTGCAAATTGAGCACGCGATATAATTCACTATCTCCAGCAATCAACAGATCATCGGGTGTCTTGATGCCTTCAGTGACAGCTTGTCGTGCATATTTCTCCATTTGTATGTAGTAGAATTCTCTGCAGATGCGTAGATGAGGAATATGTTTGGATTGGTCAGTATACTAAATAGCTATGCTTTGTTTTTTTGTTGTTGTTGTTGGTTTTTTTTAGATTTTGGTTTGGTTTTTTTTTTTTTTTTTGTATTTTTGGACAGCATTCAAATTTACGAAATCAAAGTAAAATATACACAAAAAATAATACATGAAATATACAAAATGAAAGAAATGAAAATACAAAAGAACACATAAAAATTATACAGCTAAATTAGGCAACTGAAGTCGAATATAAAAGTTAAAAAGATTTCTCATGCATACGCCGAAAAAAAGGAGACTTGCTTTCTCACACGCTCTCTCTCTCGCACTCACACACACTCTCTCTCTCTCTCTCTCTCTCTCTCTCTCTCTATCTAGTATTAAGCCTACTTAGACTGCCTTTTGTGCCTCTGTGGTTTTAATGCATTATATTGGATCGACTTTTGCAATATGACATTATTAATAAATTTTGCAGCATACTCTTAGGCGCCCCCCGCTCTGTGTCCTACCCTAAAAGCATCGACTCTACTTTTGTGTGTGTGTGTGTGTGTGTGGGTGTGTGTGATTCTTGTGCTTCTTTGTTGTAAAGAATTTTTAATAAATCTCAAATGTGCAACGACAGCGCTGAAAGGGGTATACGAGGCATATGCACATACACGCGATATATCCTGGCGCTTAACAATTGCAAGTCAACGGGCAGCGTCTTCTGGATGCGGTTTGCTCACCCGCCCACCGCCCACCACCAGCACCACCCGTAACCCCGCGCTTGACTGTTGCTGACTGTTGGCTGCCGATTGCCTGGTGGTTGGGGACTTAATTAGCAAGTGCAGTGGTGCCACAGTGGTGCCTGTTTATGCTCCTCGTGTTGGCTGCTGTGTCGCCGCCTTGTTTAGTCAAGTGATTTGTGTCTGCACCAGTAGCTAGGACAGGGGCAGGGGCAGGGGCTGGGGCTGGGGCTGGTGTTTGGGATTGGCGGTTGTTTGGTAGTCGGGCTGATGTATAAGTGATTGCTTGTCTTTTTCTAATGAACGCTCCTCCCAACCCAACTCAACTAACTGTCAGTGAGCAGTACTGAGTAGCAGTCTGTGTGTATTTTTTTTTTGTTTGTTTGTAATTGTTGCTTGCCGCCCACTTGACAATCCGCTCCGATAATCGCGCTAATTTCAAGATTTCCCAGCAGTAGACCGCCAAATGCAGTTCTCTTTTACCCACTTTTTTTTTTTTCTTTTTTTGCTCTTGTGTTGATTTTTCCAAACAATAAGCGCGAATTGCGCAAATAGAACAGATTGCCAGCACGGCCGGCTAAATCTTTGGCATGAAGAACGAGAAACGAGAAATGAGAAATGAGAAACGAGAAACGAGAACGAGGCCTGTCAAGCTCGGTGCGAGCAGGAGTTCCCCGGAGGCAACTGCCACGCGCACTTGAACAGAGCCAGAGTCCCTACAATGGGCATCAGTGGCCATAATAATGAGTCGAGGCACAACACATACAAGAAAGCCGCCAGTACAAATTGTGACAGTTTTGCGTATGTGCATGTGTGTGTGTGCGTGTGTGTGTGTGTTTGAGTGTTGCTTTGTTTCAGCTTGCAACAATATCTGAATCTGCGGTTGCAAGGTGGTTGGGAGGGTGAGGGTGGGGGGGCGCTGTGTGTCTATAGTTATTAGGCGTTTGCCAACAATGCATTTGCCTACTTGGAAAAGCACAATATATTACTTTTTTTTTTTTTGTTGTTTTTTTGATGCAATTAGCTTTGGGTTTTCTTTTTTTTTTTTTGTATTTTTAGCTGTTGTTGTTTAGCTTGAGGCAGGCATTCAAATGCCACACACACATCAAGTGTTAAAAGTGGGGCCAGGAAAAGGAAGTTTAGCTAACTGCTGCCTGCCACAAGTGTGTGTGCGATGCGCCACTTAATTTAGATAATAAGCTACTAAAAACACACACACCACACACACACACACACACACGCATACAGTCATAGAGATTCACACTTACAGAGTCGTCAACGGATGTGCAGTCGCTTCTATTACTAATTAGTTTTATATATTTTTCGTAGCCTATTTACAATTCAGATTTGTATGCAATTTTTTTTTTTTTTTTTTTTTGGATGTGGTCGGGAGGCGTTTCTGCTGCTTCTTCAGCCCATTTAAAAGCAGGCAAGCGTGTGTGAGTGTCTGTGTGTGTGTGGTTGTGTGTGTGTGTGTTTCTGTGTTGTTGTTGTTGTGTGTCAAGTCTGCTTCTTTGCTACTTCTTTGCCTTTCTTCAGAAGTGCCATTCACTTATGGTATATGAATAGAGAATAAGTACATTAATAAGCTCACACATACTCACCCACACATATGCAGACATCTCTACCTCATACATTAATGAAGTAATTGGCAACACTTAATATACATATACATATATGTATACTATATATATATACTGAAATATGTGTGTGTGTGTTTGTGTGTGGGTGTCTGTATATATATATTTTTTTTTTTTAATTTTTTTCTTCTTTTTTTTTTTTACGTATTTTGTGTGCTGTTGTTGTTGTTGCTGTTCATTTTTCATGATATTTTCCATATGTATTTTTTATTATTTTTTTTTTTTTTTTTGGTTCAGCAAGATCTTTTCACGCGGCTGGCAGGCTGGCTGGGAGTGAAAGGGTCGGTAGAAGGGGGGGGGGTGCCTAAGCGCCAAAAGGACACTTAACCTCAAAAATGCTTGATGAAAAAAAGAAAAACAAAAATAGAAAAAAAAAAACAAAAAAAAAAAGAAAACACAGCGCATAGGTGGAAAGTCATATGTGCAAGTGTGTGTGTGTGTGTGTGTGTGTGGAGTGCCTTGCATATCCTTGAGCGCCTTTTGCCAGTTGAGAATAGAATTGGGAGGTGGTGGCGAGTGGCTCTGCCATTATGCGCGTCTCTCCAGGCGCGACTCTCAAGTAGATTGCCCCACGAACAAAACGTGGCAAGCGTGGCCAAAGAAACGAGCTCCTCCTAACTGGCAGTCAGTCAAACAAACTAATTAGCCTGCCCCTAACTGTACTTGCGTGTGTGAGTGTGTGTGTGTGTTGGTTTTTTTTGCAGGACATGCATGGATCCTTTGGATGCTTTCTTTTCATTATTTGCATTTGCCATAAGAGTTACAGGCAGATAATGCAATTATATAAGTGCCATACAAACACAAAAGGCACTTTTGCTAATTAGCCAACACAAAGGCCACAAAGAGTGGCAAGAAATGGCTTGAATGCTTCCCATTCAGTCCCATCATACATGGCTATGCAACACATCTACTTTTTATTCATATACATCTATATATATATATATATATATACATATATATTTTAATAATAAGCAGCCAGCCGCAGCAGTTGCAACTTTCTTCACACTTCGAGCATGTGAAAAGTGGCCAACATCCTTGGAGCCCTCAACTCAGCTCAACTGGAAGCAGCCCCTTTTGCATTTTCTTAAGTGGCCACTACAAGCGGCATGCAACATGTTATTAGTAGTAAGTAGTCTAAGCTCTCTCTCTCTCTCTCTCTGTCTCTGTGTGTGTGTGTGTGTGTGCGTGTGAAACTCATAATGCTAAACTTCGCTAGTTAAAAAAGCAATGCTTCAGTTGCAAGATGAAAAAGATATACTCAAAATGAAACCAAAATTAAACGAGATAAAAAATGCAAACAAGTCGCATTTGAAGTAATTGAAAAAATAACCGTTACATGGTAAACTACCCCTAAGCGTAAAGAACTGTGAAAAAAACTTAAAGAAATCAACAAAAATATTCCCACCCATTTTAACCTCAGCAGTCGAAAGTTGAAGTCGCTCAAAAGATACGCCAAAGAAATTCCCATGCAAAAGTCGCTTTGGAATAATGCGACACAACCCCTTAGAGTGTGGAGCAGAGCTGGGCAGAGCCAACCCCTAAGAACCAAAAGCAGCACCAAACAAAACAAAAGGTGTAAGAACCAAAGAAACTCGGAAATTCCGAGGGAAAAACCCCGAACGTGCTGCGATTTGTGTGCGCAGGTAAGAAATGTCCTAAGACGTTGCGCATGTCTTGAGACAAATCGGATTGAGTAGGGCAGGATTGGGTAGGGCACGGGCACGGGCACGGGCAAGAGCAGGGGCAGGGGAGGGTAGTTTAGTTGCTTAAGCACGAGTAGGGACAGCTGCTAAGCCAATGTATGTATAAGTTATGTATGTGTGTGTCTGTGTGTGTGTGTGTGTGGTTTGTTAGGGGCTGCAAATCAAAATCCAAAATCCAGGTGAACTATTGTATTGTCGCGTGGATAGAATTTTGCAGATGTGCCTCGCATTTGGCGCGAAAAAATCGAAGCGCAGTTTTGAACTGCAGGCAGCAAACTGCAGAAGCCCGCATCGAAAACACGAGGAGCTGTCGCTTTCCCAGCTGTCGATGCACATATATATATATAAATATATATATATTCTTTTATTTGGCAACTTCTTGACAGGCATATGCAAAATGCCAAATCAGTTTTTTTTTTTTTTTTTTGGGTGGTCGAGTTATTGGGGTTTATTAGTATTGCATGTGCTGATTTCTTGGAGTGCAAGTCAAAAAGGGTTTTCGACAGTTGAATTGGAATTTTTTTTTTATTGAAGTGTGCCTGACAGATAATGCTGCTCGTCGCTGTTGTCTATTGCCACATTTAGCTCTATAATACTAACCGAAAAAAATTTAAATGAAATCATAAAAATGAATGCTTAAAGAAGTTACATAAAATAGAGTTATAAATATTTATATAAATATATTTATATATATATATATATATATAGTAATTTTGGAGGAGTGTGCAAAACTTACCGAAAATTCGAGAACCATTTCACCAGTTGTGCTGTATTATTTTTGTTGAATTTGATGTCCGGGAAGTACATCTTGAGGACCGCTGAGCTTGGATAGCGGACCCAGAAGAACATCAGTTTCGCCTTGCGCAGGTGCATCGGTGTCAATGTTGAAGAGTGCAGAGGAGTCAAGGATTCGCAATGATTGCTACATTTTCATATATTAATATATATATATAGGGGTATAACGTTATTATTATTATAGTCAGTGCTGTTTTAGGCCCAAAGAAATTTCCATGTTCGTGCTCAGAGGGGGGGTGGGGGGAGTGGGTGGGGTTGGCAGTGGTGCAGGCTACGACTTCGAGATGGGGGCATGTCTAACGTTTGCTGTTGCACTTTCGAGTGTTGCAAAGGCAGCAATAAATGCCAATAATGAACGTCTAAGGGCGACGAGTAGTGGTGGGGCAAGGGTGAGGTGGCGTTGGCTGGGTGTGTGGGGGCACTGAGCTTGCCACTTGGCTTTGGCTGATTGAAAACACAACAGCGAGAATAAAAAAAAAAAGTGACAAGCAACATTCTGCAACGAATTTTGTACACACTTTCTATGCAAAACTTTCAATTGAAGAAAGTAAAAAATATTAAAAAATTTTTTTTTTAATTTTGATGATGTATTTTTGACTTTTTTTTGTGAATTTTGAAAAGTAAAAAATGTAATAAAAAATTAATAATTTAATAATGAAATTTTGTAATTAATGTCAAAAAGTTGTATCTCAAATCCGTTCATAGATTCTATCATAAATGGCCAATAATAAAAGGGTATATTGAGAATGAATTGAGGCAGTTGCATGGACGATGGGTTATAGAGGAATGGGGGGGGGTTGGTGTATGTGGGGTGTGTTACACTTGGAACTCATTGCAATTGGCTGCGCCGATTGGGCATTGATTTTTCTGGTTTGCTGTTGCTGCGATTGCAAATGCAACTCAAGCCAAGAGGCGGTCGAGACCGAGACGACGATGTCGACGACGACGACGACGACGACGACGACGACGATGATGATGACTTGAGGTGGTTGGGTATTTGTGGGTGGTTGTTGTATCGGGGCGTTTGCAATAAATAAGGTTTTGATTACATTTTATAAAAGAATTTAGTTGAAATGGGGAAATAAATAAACTGAAGAAGACACTTGATTGGTTTCGTTTTGTAAGCAACGTTGTGCCCCAGAGCTCGTCAATGTACTTAATTTGCTCTGCAACCAAACCCACCTCCCCCCCTTCCCCCCACCCGGAGCACTAGATGGACTATAATATTGGGTAAAACTCACTTGACCATTAGCATTGAATGCTCTCCAGATTGCAGTTGTTGTTGTTGTTGTTTTAAAAAGGATATAGTAGGTTGCATTCCATCGAATGACATATCGGCCGAGTTGCACTCGGACTGACGATCCTGGGCATCCATGACGGCACGAAGGCAGGTCTTGTAATCGGGCGAGCCGCCATGATGGGCGGCTGCCAAGAGAGCGGGATGCAGCATCGTTGGCGGATGTGGTAATGGCGGTGAGTCACGCGAATCCATTAGGGCGCCCAAGCTGCCCGGCGGACTTGACGATAGCTGCATCGGATGGTGGTGCTGGTGGTGCAATTGGGCAGCACTTGGCTGCCCGCCATGTGGCGGACCGTGTGGACCCGGCGCCGCATGTGGATTAAAGAATGGACTGTACGGCGAGAAGACCTTGGACTCGTGGAGCGATGGATTTGGTATGGCCACCGACGTTGGCAAGGACACCGGCATCATGGGTGGTGGTGGTGGTGGTGGCGGATGATATGTGCCCGTGGATTGGCCACGACCCGTTGGGCTCTGCGCTGGCGTTGCATTGCTGTTGTTATTATTGTTGTTGGTCTGCTGTTGCTGCTGTTGCTGCTGCTGCTGCTGTTGTTGTTGCTGCTGTGCGGCAGCAACTGCTGCTGCTGCTGCGGCTGCCTGTCCACTGGGCGGCACAACGCCATCCTGAGCCAATATGCGACTAACGGTACGTGGTGTTATACGCGTATCGGTGACCTTATGACGCTTCTTCTTGGGTGTCACGACCAGGCTCAAAGCCTCATTCTGCTCCAATTGCTGTTGGGTCTGCTGGGCGCTCTGTTGCTGCTGCTGTTGTTGCTGCTGCTGCTGTTGCTGCTGCTGCTGTGCGGCTTGCTGCTGCTGCTGTTGTTGTTGATCTGGTGGCAGGCAGAAGGGACTAGTCATCGAGTTGTAGAGCGCTGCGGCTGCAACGGGATTCATGCCCTGTGGCGTTTTGGGCGCCTGAAACATGGCCGCCGCTGTGGGCGAGGGACGTATGTGAGGTGGTGGTATATTAAGTGAACTTAAGCTATTGTTAGTGGCATTCGTTTGGCTAACATTATTGGACGCATTGCCTCCAGCAACAGCTGCCTCACTAGCATGCTGCTGCTGTTGCTGCTGGTGTTGCTGTTGATGTTGCTGCTGCTGTTGCATTGCTGCCGCGGCGGCAGCATGATGCATTTGCAAACCCATCGCGGCGGCAGCAGCTGCGGCGGGTGAGGCAAACGACAGCTGATTGCCATTTAAACGTGGTGCAGCAATTAGCTGCTGGCAATTGGGCAATTGCTGCTGTGCAGCAGCCATTGCAGACATGACTTGTGATTGATTAAGTTGCGGCTGTTGTTGCTGCTGCTGCTGCTGTTGCTGCTGCTGCTGCTGCTGTTGTTGTTGCTGTTGCTGCTGTTGTTGTTGCTGTGCAAGTTGCTGCTGTGCGCTATGCTGCTGCTGTTGTGCAAGTTGCTGCTGCTGCTGGTGTTGCTGCTGCTGTGCATTGCCAACATTACTGTTGCTGCTGCTGCTGTTGCTGCTGTTTTGACTTTGACTCTGATTTGCCTGCTGCTGCTGCTGCTGTGCGGGCATTTGACTATTACCTAGTAGTAGTGAACCATTATTACCTGATTGTGTTGCTGGCGTTGGACCATTCTGGGCGCCCGTTCCCCGATCCGCGACGACCTTCGTTCGTGGCGACTTCCGGTCGAGTATCTGCGAGGCCAACATCAGATCCTTGTTGAGCTGCTCCGCTGCTGCTGTCACCGAATCCGCCTGCTTGCTGAACAAACGACGCTGATGCACGAAGCGGGTGACAATCGTGTCCACCAATGCGGACAATGATGTCGTTATCTCGGATTTGAGCACATCAGCCAAGCCCTCCAGATCCGTGCCAGACATTCGCATCATTGAGCTGTTGTTGTTGTTGTTGTTGCTGTTATTGTTGTTACTGCTGCTGTTGTTGTTGCTGTTCTGCTGTCGCAGCATTTGAAACTTCTCCGAGAGTTCGGATTTTAGAGCACTATGTGCGGCAGCACCACCCATTCTTGTGGGTAGTCGGGCGGGTGGATGGAGTTGAGCGCGTGGCGCCACAACAGCAGCGGCAACATGTTGCTCTAGTTGCTGCTGTTGTTGCAGCTGTTGCAAGTGCTGTTGCTGTCGTTGCAACTGTTGCTGTTGCTCCTCCTTGCGACGCTGCTGCTCCTGTTCCTGCTCAAAGCGACGCTGTTGCTCCTGTTGCTGCTGCTGCTGCTGTTGCTGTTGTTGCTGCTGCTGCTGCTGCTGTTGTTGTTGCTGTTGCTGCTGCTGCTGCTCGGCAGCTTCTTTGGCCATGCGTGCCTCCTGCTCGAAGAAGAATTGCTGATACATGGCAGCAGCATGCGACATATCGCCCATGTGCTGGAGTAGCGGTGGAAATCCTTGGGGCAGGGCTGGATGTGGCACGCCCACTAGAGGATTATGCTGCTGCTGCTGTTGCTGCTGTTGTTGCAGTTTGCTGGACATCATTTTGCTCATCATCTGTGTGAGCATATTGGGAGTGGTTTCACTGTTACTCTTGTTGCTATTGCTGCTAGGTGGCTTCAGTGGCGGAGAACTGGAACCGGCACGCTCCACTGCATCTTTGGGCGTGGATTCGCTTAGGCTGGGTGAATGGGAGAGCTCAATGTCATCGTTCTGTTGTTGCTCTGGCTCGTGCTCCTGTTCCTGCTCCTGCTCCATGCTGTCCATGTCCTGTTCGTTATCGTTGTCCAGCTCCTGGCATTCGGATTCCTGCTCCATTCGTGAGCACAGCTGGACATATTTCTGTTGCATCTCGGCAAGCTGTTCCTGCATGGAACGCAGCTGTGACTTTAGCGCATTCTTTTCGACGCGCTTCTGCTGGATTTGTGGAGACTCCAGCTCATTGGATTCGCTGTCATCCTGGTCGAGCATCATGCTCTGCAGATTCAGTCCAAAATTCAGACCCGCTGCAGCAGCAACATACCGTTCCATGGCATGCTGTTGGGGCTGATAGAGCTTTCGCTTCTTGCAACCGTTCACTTGGAGCTGGCCAGCCTGTGCCTGGACGGAGGAGGGACTGCATCGCATGCTGGACACAATGTGCTCGACACGGGCGCGTTTCAGCTCCATGCCTGGTTTCTTTAGGCAGTTGCTGCTGTTGTTGGACTCACGTTTCGTTTCGATGCAATCATCATCTTCATCCTCATCGTCATCATCATCATCGATGATATCGTCGTTGTCCAGCACCTCGTCCTTGCTATTGTTGTCCAGAAGCATCATGTCCGAGTGACTGGGCGATGCCAGCGATTCCAAATCCGAATTACGTGAGTGTCCCGAGTGTCCAGCCAAACCCAACAATTCCACCTCGTCCAGCAAATCTTCAACAGCCTCTTTTTTGGTGGGCAACTGCTCACTTCCCTCCACAACTGTTGCTACTGCAGCTCCTGCTGCTGGAGTTGCTCGTTCCTCCTCCAGCGAGTCGGAGGACTTGCGTCGCAAACTATCATTGCTGGCAATGCTGTTGCTGCTGCTGTTGTGGCTATTGTTGCTGTGGCTATTGCTGCTGCTGCTGCTGCTACTGTGACTGTGACTGCTGCCACCGTGCGGCGAATGAGGCGCCTCTGTTGCTGCTGTCAGCAGTTCGGGTTCACTTTTGATTTTTATCTCCGACATTTCGCAATCCTCAATCAAATTGATGCTCTCGGTGACAACATTGTTGTTGTTGTTGGTTGTCGTATTGTTGTTGAGCTTTGAGTGCAGCTCCTGTTGCTGTTTCTCCTGATGTTGCTGCTGCTGCTGTTGCTGCTGTTGCTGCTGTTGCTGCTGTTGCTGCTGTTGCATTGCTGTGCGCAGCTCTTGATCTAGCTGCATTAGCTCCTTTTTGCCCTGCAATATGTTGCGCAGCATGTGATGTGCAACCAAATCGTGTTGCAATTGATGCTGATGCTGATGTTGCTGCTCATTGTTGGCGCCACCATTTAACGAACTCACTGAAGCCGCACGCGGCGGTGAGCCGCCAGCAACATCTGCTGATGCAATTGCTGCCGCATCCAGGGAGCGATCACTGCAGTTGGACACACGACGACTGTTGCCACCTTTGGGCGTGGATGATGAATGCGCCGATCCTGGCGATATTGAGGCATTATTATTATTGTTATTATTGCCATTGATGAGCGGCGTATTGTTATTGTTGTTGTTGTTATTGTTGAGCAATTTGCTGTTGTTGCTACTGCTGTTATTGAGGCTGCTGACCAGGCCAGCAGCACTCAAAAGCTCCGCACTGGTTGCCGTCTCCATGGCCGCTGCCAGCATCGCATTATCTAGACTCTGTGGCAGGCCACTGGTCGCATCCTGCGCCTGCTTCATTTGCCGCCCGAACAGCTCGTTTAACATTTTCGCCGATGAGCCACCGAAGAGATTGCCAAAGGCAGCTGTCAACAGCGATGATGCGGAATTTACCGAACCCGGCGAACTGCAGCCTGACAGAGCAGTTGCTGTTGATCCTGTCGCTGTTGGCGCTGATGTTGTTGCAATTGTTGTTGGGCTTAAGTTTGTGATGTTGCTAGTGTTGTTGTTGTTGTTGATGTTGTTAGTGTAGTGAAGTGCACCACCAGCGGCACCCGCAGCAGCCGCAGCAGCGCTACTCATGAAGGCAGCGGTTGCCGTTGCGCCGCCGTTGCTGCAGCTGTTATTGTTAACACAATTATTGACACTGTTACCGTTAATATTACTGTTATTGTTACTCAAGTCTTTGCTCAAGGATCGCGTGCGCGTGCGACGATTTCTCACCAAGTTCGCGTTCGAGTTACAATTGCTGGCAACTTTGGTTGCAGCAAAAGTCGCTATTGGTTTTTTAGCCGCGCACGTTGTTGTCTTGCCGACGGCCGTTGACTGACTGATTTGCCGTTTCTGTGCGTTACGGCGACTGCTACGACTGCGACTGCGGCAGTTACTGTTGGCTGTTGGCGCTGCTGCTGCTGCTGCTGCTGCCGTCGTCACCGTCGTCGTCGTCGTCGTCGTCACCGTCGTCGTTGCCTTGTTGTTGCTTGCTTCGATTACAACGACGTCGTCCGAGTCTGAGTCGCCCTCGTCGTTGTCGTTATCGTCGTCGTCCGAGTCGCTGCCTCTGCCCTTACAATGCTTCTCCGCTTCGCTAACGTTTTCGCCGCAATTCGCCGTGTCGTCGCTGCCGTATGCTTGTGTTAGTGCTGGTGTTGTCAGAACGTTGCCGCTGCCGTTACCGTTGCTTGCCTGCAATGGCTGCGGGGCTGGTGGTGGCAGCGCAATCGGAACGCTCTTCGCCAGCTGTGGGGGTTGCTGCTGCTGCTTAGACTCTGCCTCTATCTCTGATGTGGCTATTGCTGTTGTTGCTGCTGTTGCTATTGTTGTTGCCTTTAGCAGCACATCGTTCTCATCGCTGTACAAACCAAAACAGTCCGCGTCGTACTCCTCTGATGACATCATAAGATGATGCCAAACAGCAGCAGCAGCGCGCGCTCGCCTCTCCACGTTGCTTCTCCTCACTTGCCCTTGCCGCTTTGCTCTCTTGCTCTTGCTTTTGCTCTTGCTTTTGCTTTTGCTCTTGCACTTTCGGTCGCTCTCTGACAATCAGGCACACACATGCAGGCCACTTCTCCTGCTTGCGATTAGAAGAGACACACGGAAAGAGAGAGAGAGAGAGAGAGAGATACCGAGAGCGCGTTTCGCCTTCGCTTGTGATTGGCTGTCACTCGACGTCGTCGTCGCCGTCGTCGTCGTCGTCGTCGGCGATGTCGTAGCTGCGTTCTCCTGGCTCCCCTCTTTTTGTTCTGCTCTGAGTATTGTAATTCGCCGCTGTTTTGCTCAGGCGGCGTATGTGTAATTTCAAATTTGAGTCTCTTCGGTCTCTGCCCGATCTGTAATCTGTAATCTATAAACAGTATCTTTGTCCTTTATCTGGTTGTTTTGTAGGTCCGAGTTGTCGATGTGTGTGTGTGTGTGTGTATGCTGCTATGCTATGCTTCAAAACTTCTTTTTTTCAGCTGGCCCAAAACTTCAGATTCTTCTTGTGACTTCTTTGTATCCTTGGGCTGGGCTTCCTCCTCCAGTTCCTCTCTCTCTATCTCGCTCTCGCTGTCTTCGTTTAGTAGCGCCAAACTTTGAAATTTTGCTTTCGCTCAACTTGTTTGTCGAAATGTTACAATTCAAAATTGTTCGCGTTGTCGTTGTTGACAGTTTGTTGCAGTTGTTGTTGTTGTTGTTGTTATTGTTGTCGATTTTGCGTCTACGTTTTCTACGTTTTTTTCTGCGTTTTCTAATTGTGAATTTTGTTTTGAATTTTCTTTCCACCACCACACACATGCGAATGTCCTTTGCATTTAATGTTATTTCAATTTGTTTTGATTTTGTTTTCTCTTTGTATTAATGGTCTTCGTTTAATTTTTCTTCCTTTTCCTTTTCCTCTTCTTCTTCCTTTTACTTATTTTGTTTGTCGTTTGGTTTCGCTTTGATATTTATATGTAATTCTCTAAAAGTATTTTTTCGGCTTCTTTGTCGAGAATTTGCGTTGAAATTTCTTCGTTTTCGTGTTATATATTTTTGTTGTTTTTTATATTTTTTGTTTTTTTATTTTATTTGTTTTTGTTTTGGCTTTTGTTTTGTTGTTGTCTTGAATAATCCTTGCTTGCGCTCAAAAAGTGTTTCTGTGAATATACAGTAGAAGATGAAGTCACAAACAAGACTTTGACTAAATAAAAATACCGAATTATTTTTACATAAGCGAGCAATTTAATTGCAAACAGCCAGCGACGCCGCTGAGGGGGTTGGTTATGGGGGAGGTGTGTGGGAGTGGGTAGCAGGGGGTGTTTAAATGGAAAGTAAAAGTGGCGAGCCAAAAGCTTTTGGTTTGGGTGGCCACTTGATTGGTTGGTGCTCGGTTACTGCTGCTCGGGGGTTGACTCCGTTCGCCTGACCTTTGCCTCTGCTCTACCTCCCCGTCTACGCAATGGGAAGGAAGCTGTAATCGATGTGCATGTGTATGTATATGTGTGTGTGTGCGTGTGAGGGTGTGTGTGTGTTTGTTTTAGTCCTTAATTCAGCTAAAGCCAACCCTTTGGCCTTTTTTTTTTTGGGATGCGACAGGTTTTTATCTAATTTCTCCACTTGAGCTTATTTAGCTGGCAACTTCTTTCCATTCGTGTGTGTGTGTGTGTATGTGTGTGTTTCTCGCACCCCCTTTTGAATATATAATCATATACCGCATACGTGAACAATAAGTGTAGATAACGAATGTGTTATATTTGGCTGATAAGCAAGTTTGACTTACTTTCGGTACACAGTCACACAGATACACAGATACTTTTGCATATGCCCAGCGAACCGAATGCGTAAGCACTCAAAATAATCAATAAGAGAACTTTGCAACTGGGAAACTTTCCGCCAGCACACAATGCGTCAAAATCACTTTGAATTTGAGGGGCGTTTCTCCCAAGTCTCTACTTTTGTATCTATCAGCGGACTTTTCTCATATTTATACAATAAAAATATATCTCATTTACTCTGCATATATAAGTTGCATAAGTTGGCACAAATATTATTGCAAAATCATTCAAAACCAAACCTAATAAGAAATACTCATTTTATTTAACATTAAAATATTTAAGAAATCCTCTTAAGAAAATTTAAAGAATAATCGAAGTGACAAAAGATAAAGAGATATAAAATAAATAAATAAATAAAACTCTTTTATGCAATAATTTCTTAAAAGTTTTTTAAGAATTTGTTTTAATAAAATTTAAAAAATAAATCTATAAAACTATACTAAATACATCAATTTAAATTTATTTATTTTGTAACGTTTTTTATTAACTTTCGAAAAAAAACAATTTATTAAAAGAAAAAGGGAAAAAAAAACTTAAATACGCACCTAAAGTAAAGTGAAGCAAGGGAAATAAGAAACTTTTAAAAAACTATCTCTATAAATAAAAATATATACGCCCTCAATTAGCGTGGAAAATGAATTTACATACTTATGTAGTTTGTTAAGCTGTTAAAAAAATGAAGTTTATTACTTAAACTCGACGGTGAGTTTGTCTGTCAACTCGCAACTTATCTTTTAGCTGTGGTAGTTGGAGAAAGCGGATTTTATTCATGGAACTCGTAGTTGCATCTGTATATATGTGCCATATGCAGTTTTCCAAGAACCGAAACCTCCCCTGTGGGATGCGATTATTTTAAAGCATTGCCATGACAACAAAGTCGCATTTGCCATCTAATTGCATTGGAATGCAGTTCTCGAGGCGCACAGAGCCCAGAACCAACCCGCCCGTTGCCCAAGTCAATGTCAACAAAAACTCCGTCCATACCCACTCCCCTATGTGTGTCCTGGGTTCGGGTCCCTTAAAAGGACTGTACTTGGCAAGCGTGCAGCTTGCAAGGCAACGTCAAGAGCCACCCCTATACACATACATACGTACACACACACACACACATACACACATATATATATATATATTCATATCAAGGATCAAACTTGGGCTTGGGATGGGAACAGCAGAAATGCCGCTGCAGTCGCAGATCTTTTAATGAAGGTAAAATCTAGCAAAAAAAATATTTACCACAAACAAAGCGTTATTTTTCTCCGTCGTTCATCATAGATCCTCCTGCAAAAGAGAAAAATAATATTGGTTAACAAGATGGAAATAGTTAAAAGCCAATCAACTTATACCTTAAAAAAAAAGTAGAAAAGTTCAATGCACCTAAAGAAACGGCTTGTCTTGAGCCCTGCTCAAAGATCTATCGACCAACCCTTGGAATGGCAACCAAAAGTAACATATGGCCCATTTCATAGTTTAGATATAGCGCACTAGGGATCAAAGAAAGTCTTTTCACTATGAACTTGCCACCTACAAACGTGCCACAGCAGTAACATCAGGCGACAGCAGCGCACATAATTACAACCTTAACACATTTCTCCAGACAGGATGTCTGATCAGCAAAATTTCTCTTCTTCAATATGCACATTTTTTCTTGTATATTTATAATTAATATAATATATATATATTGTAATTAAGTTTCATATATTTTTTTTATCAATCATTTGCTGTATATTCTAATAAAAACTTAATAAATGTACATGAATTTGAAGTGCAATAAGATCTATGCTCGCAAAAATCAGTTTATTATTATAAAATTTATTATTACTAAATTTCTTTATATTTCAAAAAAGAATTCAAAATATATATATCCAAAAAATAATAAATTGCAATTAAAAAACGACAGTTTATTATCCACTTTTATTATTAATAACAAAATCAATCGAAAGATTCGCATAAAAAATTCACGAAAAAGCAAAAGCCAATTCAAAATTAAAAAAATTTATAAACTATCATAACAATTATTTTAAATGAAAAACGAATTTAAAAATAAAAAAATATTACAATCATTAAGTACTTCTTCAATAATATAGCATATATATTTCTATATGTTTTAGGGTTCATGTAATAATGTCGCAGCTGTTATCAGCACACACAACACACACACATACAAATTACTGTGTTCCATCCACATTTGGGTTCTATAAACCAGGCAGCACATACTTTGCATGCACACACACACAGAAACAGACACATACACACACGAATGTATCTCAAAGTGTGCTTTGGAATGTGCCTTCACAGATCGCGGCACACGGTAATGTACCCATCGCATTTACTGCCTACTCCCTGCTGCCTGCTGCCTACAAATGTACAAAGTGTGGCACAGCCATGTGTTCTCCTTCCACACCTCTCTTGGATGTATGTTGCCGCTTGTTGTTGCTGTTATTTTAGCCGGGTGTCATCATTAAAATATGCTTTAGCTCAACTTGGGCCGGGTGGCTAGCTGGCTAGCTGACTGGCTGACTGGTCCGCTAGCTGGCGACACTTGGCCACAATTGCGTTACGGTCAAGTGCTTTCGAAATCCGTTAAAAAATTACATCGCATTTGATGGCCTCAAAATAAAAATATGACAGCAATTTCGCCTAGTTGACACAAAAACAATTTGGCATTATTTGAGACGACTAATCGATTTTTAGATACTTTGCGTGAACAGATTGCTAGCTGCTAAATTTATAAAAAAAAAAAGAATGCAAAAATCACAGTCTGAATTGGGGGGAGAGAGAGAGAGAGAGAGAGAGACAGATAGAGAGGAAGAGAGAGTGTGCTTATGGTCTCAACCCCCGAGAGACCCCTATGGTTGTGTGCCTGCTGCGTCTGATGATGATGATGATGATGATCGCAATCGCGATCGCATGACAAGCAACAACAACAACAAGAACAAGAAGAAAAAGTACGTGCCACATCTTGCAGCCACGAGCCCAGTGCGCACACCTGGGCACAAAGTGAGACTCGAACTCGAACTCGACTCGATCTCAACTCGGTTTCGACTCGGTTCCGACTCGACTCGATTCTCGGGTTTTGACTATATGCCTGAATGCGCGTGCGATCGAGAAGGAAGGAAGCAGCGGGGCAAGGAGACCAGCGGCAGTCCAAAAAGGGGCGTTTTGGCTTCTGTTCGTTAGTGGTTGACACAAAGAGGTAGAAACATAGAGCGAAAAGCGAGAGAATTCAGTTCCGATTTCTGATGCATTACCTGAATGAAATTCTGTTGGTTTTGTATCGGAAGTTGACGATCCTCAAAAAGTTGCTAAAAACACCTTTCAACTTGTTTTTTTTTTTTTGGTCTTATATTTTTGTGGTAATTGGAAAACAAAAGTAAACACCACCCCAAAAAAAACGGCACTAAAAGCCCGTCTGGCTGCAATTGCTAAGCCAGCTAAGCAAAACAAATTAGAATTATATTTTGTAATGCGAACAACAAAACTTTTCTGGCAGTTGTTTCCAGGAGAATTGGCAAAATAGCAACAGCAACTTTGTGAGCACAATTCAAGCGAAAATTATGCTAAAAGAAAATGTCCTTTTTGCTCGGGTCGACCTTGCATGTGTATGTGTGTGTGTGTGTGTGAAGACAGTGGCAAAGATTTTAATGTTTATGTGAAAAGTTTGGCGCAACATTGGGCAAAAGGTTGCGTCTCTAAATGGGAATTGCTATAAAATGCAACTAATTTTACTGCGAGTGTCTAACGAGTGCTCTCAAAAGATACTTTTACAAGTAGCTAGATACATTTACATAACGTCTGCTGCGAGTGGATAGTTCTGCAAGTAACTGAACAAACTTGCATAACTTGTGCTCAGAAAGGATACTTTTGCAGGTAGCCAGATTCACTCATATCCTGTTTGTGTGCATTTGCTAATCAAGCTGTTTGTCAGGTTTCTATGCCACTTTATTTTTCTTGACTTGTAGTTAAGCCCATTGATAACACTGATAATATATAGTCCACATATATTTTTATATATATATAATTTATATATAATATATATCTGGAGATAGCGTTGCCTACATGAAAATACTTTTATAAGCGCGATACCGATTTAGCTCGCCATATGGCAGCTCTGCAGCTATCAATAACTTCCAACTGCTCTCAAGTGGAGCAGCACTGGCAGTCATAGTCACTGTCATTGCACTGAGAGAAAATTACAGAAAATCAATCAAGCTTTGTTTATGCGAATATTACTTTGTTTTTTTTTTTTGTTTGCAGTAGTCTAAGTGCAAACAAAACACCATAAAATCGATATTCATCAAAATAAATGCACAAAATATATTTTAAATATACATTAAAATTAAAATTAGTTAAACTGAATATTCTGATGTTATTTTGTGTATGTTGATGATTGATTAATGAATGATTAATTAAGTTCGTGTTATTGCATTAAAAAGCACTTAAAATATATCGTATTTTAATTATAATAAATATAGACAAAAAAGCATAATTTTAGAGCCATGTTTTAATTTTAAAATGTCGTCAAATAATTTGAGCTTAATTGTAAAGAAAACTAATTAAATAAACAATTGTTGCTTGGGCAAACTTTTTGTCAGTGTAGCCATTGCACTTAGCCAGCGAAAAGTAGCTGGCTCCAGTTTTAGACTCCCCCCCCACCACACATTCACCTTCGTCTCCACCTCTCTACCACTCTGCATACGAGTATCAATATCTACGAGGTTTTTCTAGTTGGCGTTGTTCCTGTTATTGTTTTAGACATGAGCACTTTTTGTGGTCGCTGTTTGTCGTGGCTAAGTGTGTGTGTGTGTGTGTGAGTGTGTATGTGTGTGTGTGTGTGAGTGTGCTGTTGGCTTTTATTGTCTTTCAGTGCTTGATTAGATAGCTGTGCTGCACACACACACACCAATACACACACCAATACACACACACACACACTGAGTCACACACGCAATGCTGTGTGCGCCTGTAAAAATGGCCATATGTGGCCAAGTTGTTAAGCATTGTATTTGTTTGCAAAGGGACAGCAAAGTCCGTCAGTTCGTCGTTTTCGACTTTGGCGCTGAATGCTTCTTGCCTGAATGTTTTTTTTTTTTTTTTTGTTGCATAGCGGCAGGCGCCGTGGCGAGGCTTTTGTCTATTACCTGGTGTCCGTCACTGTCCAAACGTCTGTCTGCCGTTTCGTGTCTGTTGCTTATCGCGCTTTTAATATCAAAAATAAAAATGGAATGGTATAAAAAAATGCACGCCTAACGTGAGTTTTTCTATATCAAATACTAGTCTCTCATGGCCTCTCATGCTACTCGCGTAGAGTGGGGAGGGGTTGGGGAGTGGGGGGGGGGGCAGTAGTTGGTACCTTTATCTATGCAGATATCTTTCTCTGTCCGCTGTCCGCTGTGTGTGTTGCATTAAAAACATTTTCATTGTAATCAAGCGTACTTTCTTTTATTATTACTATTTGCCTCTCTGTCTAATGCTAACGACGCAAATTACTCAAATGTATCTGCCAGATACTTTTTATTTTCTACTGTCGTGTGTGGCGCGTTTGCTTTTTTTTTTGTTTTTCGCTGCTCATATATTATTTATTGATCGCGATAAGCGTCACGAAGCCAATTTCAAGCGCACACCAAATGATAGAGAAGCACTCCAACTCCAACAAATACATCTAAACCACACACTCTCCTCCCACTCGCCATCCCCCACGCTATCTATCTCCAATGTGTCTAGGTGCCTTTGCTTTTGTTACGTTTTAACTTTCAGCTTTTCCAATCATATTTCATATGGCTATCAAAAAAAAATGAGGTACAGTCTGATCAGTTCAGTGATTTCCTTAACATCCGCCTTGGTGCGTGGCAGTTGAGTTTTGTCCCGGCCGCTTCCCTCAATTAACTCACAATCAAAGGTGGCCCTACACAGCCCTACCCTATCAGACCCTCCAGCCAGAACCAGCTGCCAGATGCCGCTTCAGTAAGCAAGTAAGTCACCCCACTTGGCAAACGTCTTCAAGACGCTCTGGGAAAACAACTGTCGTCGTCGTCGTCGTCGACGATCAAATTCAGCCGTTACCTTCGCCACGTGCTGCATATGCAACATACACACATACACATATATATACATAGACACACACATTCGCTTAAGCACGAAGCGTAAAGGAAAACCCATTGCAAGGCGCACTCAATGGAACTGTAAGGCACACACCACCACCACCACCAAAACCATACCTTTCCTCCATAGACCCACTGCTGCAGTTCCTTATCGCCACCTTTTCAAAAAAAAATAACACAATAACACAAAAAAATAATGCCTTATGTTCGTTTTTTGTAACGTATTTTCTCAAATTCCTACTGAGTTTATTACGAGTAAGTTGTACTTAAATTAAGCACAACCAAAAAAAAAACACCAATAAACTTGGTTTTGCTTGTAAACTCAACTTTTTTATTTCTTTTAAACCCCTTCAGATCTAACACGTATTAGGGGAGACGTTGCCGACTCCATTTAATATATATATTCTTGATCAGTATCACTTGCCGAATCAATATAGCCATTTTCTTCTGTTCGAATCGGTAGTCATGAAACTCTCTTATTATAAAATCATATTGAATGAGAATTGATATACATGCGTCTCTAGCTGAAGACCAGATCTTACCACTATATCATTTAACTGTCATATTATAAATACATATATAGAACTATTTAAGCTCTAATCTTTAAATGAGTTTGCTGCTGCAATTCAGTAATTTCAATAATAAAAATAATTAAAACATTTATAAAAAGAACAAAATTAAATGTGTTTCTAATGAGATAAGCAATAAATATTCAGTGTGAAATGATAAAATATCGATGCAAAAATAAAAATAGAAGAAACAGTTTAAATTATTATTATTTGTAGTTTTTTCTTGTTTGCCGCTGATATTAAACTATTTATTATTTAAGGCTTTCTATAAACATATTTTTCAAGTTTCTTGTAAACAAATTTTTACCTTAGAAAAATCACTTGGTTTTTTTCACTCACGTAAATATTTATTTTTTAATTATTTTTATTTTTTTTTTTAATTAATTTCTTTCTTTATAATAAAAAAAATTTATATGTGTTTAAGTTTCAGCACTTTAAAATTGTTTAAAAAAAAACTAAACATTAATTCAACGAATAAATTTATTATTTAAATAAATAACATATCCAATAAAAGAATTAAAATTTATAACATTTTAAAAATAACATCGCCAGGCATAAAGTTGGTAAAGTTTTTGTCAAGAAATTTGTTTTTGAAAGTGGCTCACGGAATTCAATTTGTTAACTTAAGTTTGGAGGCAACGCCTCTGGGAAGAAGTCGCCTTAATAATTCAATTTTCGTGTGTGTTGGCCGTAATAAGCATGTTGTGTGCGTGTGTATGTGTGTGTGTGTGTGTGTGTTCATTTAGTGTAATTAGGAACGCATATGACCAGCATTTAATATACATAAACATTTCTTTGCCATGAACGGCCAACAGTTTCCTTAACAAAACGCCTCCAAATGGCGCGTGGTGGGGTGTGGGTCGTAGAAGGGGGGTTGGGGGTACAACTGGGAGTACACCTGGTTGCCGGTTGCGTAAGCAACGCTTGCTCCATGGGGCAGGCAATGTGTGGGGTGGTATGGGTACTGGTTGGGTTTGACTTATTTCTATGACAAATGTGAGATATGTTAATGTGATAGGCAGCGGGTTATTAAGGAAATTACCTACAACGGACTGGCAAATGTCTGGACAGGTAAACGTCGAGTTTTGAGGTGTGGGTGTGGGCCAGCACCAAGTCCTTGGGCTCTTGGCCAGAACAAATATTTGAAGTTTCAATTTCATATGTGCGCGCGCGTTGACCGAGCAAGCATTTATATAGATATATATCCGTGACAGAGAAATGACTTCATGTCATGCCTTGAAATAATTAGAGGTTGCCGGGGCGCACTTTGCTCCTCCTACTCTTACTCCTACTTCTACTCCTCCTCCTCCTCCTCCTCCTCCTCCTCCTCCTCCTTCTGCTCTCCTGCTACGTTAGCTTATCGTTTAGCACAAATCAGCTTTATACTTTTCTGTCAATGTGAAAGTGTTCAATTTGCGTTTACTAAAAGGGCCAAAAGCCAATTGCAGGCGATTGCATGTCCAGGCAAGGAGCCTAGCCACGGATCGATGGTTTCTGTAGGGATACACATATATATAGACACAAAAAAAAAAAACTATATAGCAAAATGATTGCTATAATTCTCTGCTTTATTCCGTTGCGTTTGTGCTTAAGTGTTGCCATTTGCATGGCCATGGCTGTAGTATATCACACTTTGGTGTCATTAAGTCCAATGCAATGACTAAGGCCATCAACAGAGGCGGCAAGTGCTGCAAAAAGAGTTGACTCATCACTACGGGTGTGTCGAAGGGGAGGGGGGGGGGGGCAGAGGTTGCAGAGGGGGGCGTGTAGGGGCAACGAAGTTCAATTGAATTGTGAAATTGTGAGACGTGGTCGACGTGTTCTTTGTGTGTGTGTGTGTGTGTGTGTGTGTGTGTGTGTGTGTGTGTGTGTGAACTAAATGTAAATTTATTTAAATGTAACTGCGTATAAGCAAATTGATTGCATTTAATTCAATTGAATTCAAGTGCGGACAGTTTGACTTGAAAATTAAATTGAAAATGAGAATAAAATTCTCAATTGACAGCTAATAAAGATGCAAAGTTGAGTTCAGCTTGTTTTCATAACAAATTCAACAAATTCACATTAAGCAGAGACAGAGAGTCAAAAAGTCGCAATAAAATCTTGTAAAGCATAAAATTCAATTTCAATTGTTCAGCTTCAGTTTCAGAAGTCGACCCCTCCAGTGACTCCAGTGCCTCCTTCAGCACCATCTTTCTCCTTGGCCATTGTGATTGCATTTAATGAAAAGATTTTCTTGGTCAAACAATGGCAACTCCACTGTCAGTTGGAATATTTGTGTAGTTGGGCGTTTGTTGATTTATGCATCGGTGCAGAATTCTTGGAAAAGGCTTAAAGTTTGCCAATAAGCAAAACATTTAAAATCTGACTGGCTGCTGCTGCTGCTGCTTCATTATGTCCGCTGCATTAGTATGGAAAGAGCTGCTTCAGATTGGAGTCGTCCTGGTCAGCGCTGTTGCAGAAAATCAATGGCATTTCAGTCGAGTATCCAAAACTGGGCAGGACTGGGCACGACAAGGCAAGGCAAGGCAACTGGGATATTAACAAAACTTGCACTCGCCCTGCGGCTTGAAAAACTCTCGGCGGCTATAAGTGACATTTTCATTAAAAGGAAAAACTGTCAGCTGGTGGGAAATAGGACGGTAAGCGAGAGGGCTGCGACTGCGATTGGGGCTGGAGCAGGGGCAGGGGCTACAGTACATGAGAGGCACAAGGACGCTTGGCTGTAAATATAATCGCAGCGCCAACTTGTGGCCACAAGAAGTGGGGACAGTGCTTGGATGCATAACTCAAGTAGTTGAAAGAGCAAGCAAAGTCGCCCAGTCGGATTCATTATGATAATTTAGTTGCCCAGCCCCACCACGCTGATGAGCGAGCCTCGCGGAATGCATTGACATTTCAAGAACTGCTGAAGAGCAGCACAGCAAAAAAAAAAAAAAAAAAAAGAAGAAAACCAAAAAAAAAAAAAACATAAAATGAAGAAAAGCTTTGGGCGAACATTAATTAAATTAAATTTGTTGGAAAACAGTTTTGCATTTCGAGCAGCAGCATCAGCTGAGGGGGGGGAGAGACAACAGTTTAACACGTGCTATAAACGATTCCAAGTGGAATATGAGGGCAGATTTATCAGTGTCTCCCACTCATCGCATGGAACAAAGCAATGAATTAACTTTAACAATCCAACCACCACTTGCCTCTGACTGACTTAGTCAACTCTGACAGCTCGTCAGCTGGCACCATAACTCAAACAACCGAACCAGTTCCACTACCAGTCCAAAGGCTGCACTTAATGAGTGCATCCGGTGCATCCTATCCAAACCCTAACCACCCTACACTCAGAGAAACGAATTATCTTAATTGTCAAAAGACAATTTTCAAACTTAATTAAAAGCGGAATTTTCATTTTCTCATTTTATGATAGATTTTTTTTGACTCCAAAATATTTCATATTTTTCTTCCATTTCTATATGCAAAATATTTTTATAAAATTAAAAATAAATATTTTTAATGTTGTATTATTTTTCGTCATGTTTTGCTAATTTTATACAATTTTTTTTTCATAAATTATACCTTTGTTTTTGACACAAGAGGAACAATTTCTGCTTTTGAGCTACATTTTAAATTAAGGACAACTATTTTTTTGAGTGTAGCTAGCCGCTTCCCCCTCATATGTTGGCCTTGCATTGCTTCATTGCACTTTACATTAAAGTCGCGACATTACACAATACAAAAACATTAATGTTCATTAGCCTCCACTTGGACAATTTTTAAGGGTATGTCCAGTTTTTTCGATCGACAGGTTCGTCAATCCCAAAGTCCCTTAATGTTGCAAGGTGTCGGGGCATTGCAACGCTTCACGCTCAATTACAGCGTGCCACAGTCATCATCATTGTCATTCGCTTCTACTTCGAAGTTCCAAAATCTTTGATACGTAATTGAAACCCAGACTTATTCTACTTCATCTTCAGGTGCTGCTGCTGCTGCTGCTGCTGCTCCTTTTTCTTCTTCTTGTTCTTGTTCTTCGCAGGAAACGGGTGCAACCGCCGTGACGCATCCTCTCCTTTGCCCAGCTTTATTGTTTGTTTGTTTTTTTTTTTTTTTGGTGGTCGCTCCTAGGCTTTGTCTTTACTTAACATTACTTTTGTCGACTTGTCTTTCACTTCTTAGAGTTGACCTTTTGTTAACTGGTGGCTGGTTGCGGTTCATTAAGGCAACTTGAAACCCTTTCGGGTTGCTGTTGCTGCTGCTGCTGCTGCTGCTGTCCGATGGGAACCTTTTTCGCGTCAAGTTGAGTGAACTTTTGTCCGTTTGTCTGTCATTTTGATTTGTATTTTCCCAACTTGACTGGCCGATTTTCGACGCTTCGTCGTGGTGTCAATTAAGTGGCAAGTGGCAAGTGGTGCGCCTTCGAAGCTATTTGTTGTTTTAGCATTACTGCTGGCAGCACAACGACTTCAGAGAATTAGTTGATTTATGAATTATGACAATGTGGAGCAGAGTCGCAACCATTTGCAGACATGCTGTCTGCTTTGCCTCCTCTAAGCTGCCGGATATTCTAATAAAGCAACTGTTGCAGCAGCAGCAGTCGCAGCAGCAGCAGCAGCATCGGCGGCGGCGGCTCACAATTGCTGCTAAACTGTGTGTGCCACTGTGCAGATTTAACACTTCTTGTCAGAAATTGATTGAAGTAACCCCTAGCAGAGCAGTTGAGCCTCAGTGTTTTGGGTGTCTGTCCATCTGCCCTGCCTCGCTGATCCAGCAGCAGCAGCAGCAACAGCAACAGCAGCAACAGCAGCTGTTGTTGCCGAAGAAGGAACCAGCAATTGTCCCATGCGGAACTAGACTTTTACTACTTACAATATACACTGACTGCGCCCAAATTCTGACTACTTTCTCATCCATTTTGCAATGATTCAACTTAATATTTTGATTATAGAATATATAAGAAAGAAATAATTAATAATAGAAACATTAATAAATTTAATAAATATATTTATATATTATGCTAAAAAGAATTTAAACGCAAAGAGAATTTAGTAATTTTTTGTTAAAACTTCAAGCGAAAATATAATATATATATTAAATATGTTCAACTTAAATTTCATAAGAAATCTAGTTATCCGGTTAATACTATAATATTCAAATAATAATTAACAATAGAAAAATTAATAAATTAAATAAATTTATTATGCTATAAATTCAAATTAAAACGGAAAGTGAGATTAGTCATTTTTTGTTAAAACTTGAAGCCAAAATATACCTATTAATATTATATATAATAAACTAGAATTACATAAGAAATCAAATTATACGGTTTATAAAACAATATTCACTTTTAAAAACTGATTTAAAATTCATATTAAAATAGTTTTGCTAAATTCTAAAATGAATTCATGCAACAATTAGCTAAATGTCTTTTTTTTCTAGTTTATAGGGCAGTGAGAAGCCTGTTTATAAATCAAATAGTTTTTCTTATTCTTCGGCATTAGCATGGTGGCTGGACCAACTTTGGGTGTTTGGACATGCCCCTGCACCCCTCGCGTTGTCAGTTGTCGCTCTAAATAGCAGTGGGCATGGGAACTGTTTGTGTTAAGGCTGCTGCAACTGCAACTGCTGCTGCTGCTGCTGTTGTTGTTGTTGTTATTGTTGTTTGTTGCATTCAAATTAGTGCAATCAAGTTATCTTGTATCTGCACGAGTGCAAGTGCAACTGCAACTGCAACAACAACTCGCTGACCACTTGCTGGCAATTGTATCTTTGCATCTAACACTTCAATTGTGGGACTCTGTGGGAATTTGTTGCAAGCGCAATTGTTGCGATCAACTCGAAGGAAAAACCATTTAAACAAAGGAAATTATTAAAAATTATTGCCTAGGGGCTGCTTGAGCCAGGCAAACGGGCAGGGGCGGGGGCGGGGGCGACTGCAACGCATAGTGCACCGTGTGAAAAGTGCACCCTCGCTGCAAAGTGAAAGATCTCGAGACCAAGTTGCCACATGCAAATGGGAAACAACTTCCTTTCTCAGAGTGCTGCCAAGTTATTTGCCGGTGGTTGCAAGTTGGTTCTGCTTCAAGGCGCTTTTCATGTCGGCCAAGGTGCACTATGGGTTCAACACGCAAATAGCTTAACATGATTCGGGCACATTATTATTTTTTCCCTCCAACCAGCTGCCCAAGAAAGGTCCTGGCTGAGCAGGCAAAGCGTGAAGTGACGCGACGCGACGCGACGCAACAAAGGGTTCAGTTAGGAGCCGTTGCTATATGCGTCTTTATGTGGCAACAGTCGATGCTGAATATTTTTGGTTATTTTTGGTTAATGGGTTGGTGGCAATGCAAGTTGCTTGTGTTGCCGTCTTGGCAGACTGTCAGCGGCCTGGGGCACAATTCATTACTTTGGATTTGCAGCGTGTATGCACGCCTCAAAGTAGACAATGTGCAACCCCAAAGTGGTGCGCCCAAACACCCCGAAAAAAAATGTCAACCCAAGAAGCTCGGCAAAAAAAAAAAGTCTTAAAAAATTGCACGAACAGCTCAAGTAGCAACTTGCTGGCAATGCAACAGCATCGGAAGACAACCCACACCAGCTGCCCCAGCTGCCACATACAAACAGGGTGGCTCTGTCTGCCACGGATATTCGGGCTGCAGCCCACTTGAGCCTCGCAGCAAGCGAATTTTTAATTTTACAAATATCAGCGGTTGTGGCAAGTAAAAAACGCATTTCTTACCACAAAAAGCATCAACATATTTTGCTGCGATTTTCACTCGTGAGTCGTGAATCGTGACTAGAGATGGACCCTTAAATATTAGTATTATTACAAAAAAAAAATTAAAAATTTTAGAATAAACTTAAAATAGTTGCATTGTTTTAGTATTATTTATATATAACATTTAAACTTCTTAGTAAATTTTATACATTTCATTTTTATTTCCATTTTTTTTATTTCTTTTTGCCTGAACAAATATATTTGTGCAACAAAAACTTGAATTTTTACTATACCAAAACAAGACAACTATTTAAAGATTCTTCTAAAATTTCTATGTTTTTTCATATATTATTATATATTTTTTATTTTTTAATTTAAGTTAAACTTTTTCGTGTCACAAGCACATTTCTAGTCGAAGATTGAGCACGTTGCTCTAGACAAAAGGAATTAAAAAGTGCATAATATGAATCTATAATACATAATAATAAAGCTTAACAGCAACATCAACGTCATCATCATCATCATCATCATGGTAATCATCATGAGCCCCATTAACAGTCTGCTTGAGAATGCTGCTAAATATATATAAAAAAAGGGTTGGCTTGTTTTTGGCCGTTTTTCTTCTCTTTTTTTTTGTTAGCGAACAACAAGAAATGCAAACAGAAAATAAAATTTTCGTTGAAAAGAAATTAAAAATCTGCAAGATTTGCATTTTGCCTCAGACCAGAAGACCAGACATACACCCGCCAACACCACCCCCCCAGCCTAAAAGTAATACATGTATATATATATAATAATTTTTTTTTTTTATTTGCAACACCCCCTTCTTTTGCGCCCAGGCAAACTTTTGAGTGTTCACCTCAAAGTGCAGTGACGTGGACATTGAGAACTTGCGTGGGCGTTAAGGGGCGTGGCATGGCTTAGCGACAGCTTCAGATGGAGCTTGTGCTGCTGCTGCTGCTGCTGGACAACTGGGCAGCTGAGCCGCATCGTAATGATGATGTGCACTGCGCTTTGATGCTGCTCCAGCAGCAAGTCAAGTTCTTCTCTTGCAATTTGTTTTTTTTTTTTGTTTTTTTTTTTGCAAGCTCTTTTGGCAAAGAGCTGTCTGCCCCTGCCAACCACCCAACGACTGCTGCTACTGTCAATTTGGTTCAATTTTAATTAATGAGCACACAATTCGCCGCATAATTTGCATTCGCATTCAACTTGCCCGTCATCCAAGCCAAACAGCGGCCTTGCCATTATCTAAGCATAATGGACCAGCGACTTGCGCCCGCTTAATTAAAAGCCAGCCAGCCAGGCGGCCAGGCGGCCAGGCGCAGTTGCTCGACTTGGGCCTGGACGGCATATATTTTTAACCCATTGCAGTGGGTATTATAATTTTGACAAACATTTTGTAATGCACTGAAATAGAGAGCTTCGATTACGTGAAGTATAAATGTGTTTGATGAGCATAGTTGGCCAAGGTGATAAGGTTATATCTGTACTAATTCTCCTAAGATTCATTAAAAAAAAAAATCAACAAATTTCTCCTAAGATTTATAAAAAAAAATGCAACCTGCTCAAACAAAAATATTACATAGCTGCCATATTAACCATGGCATAAGGAAATTTTTACTTCCCGCTGGTTTTTCATACAAATTTCTGCACTTTGCTGAATAGTTTGCTTTTCACAATTAGAGAAAAAGTATTCCATTTGAGATTGTAATTTTCTATAGATCGTATAGGAAGGATAATCGTTTGAAAATGGGCTTTTGTTTTTTTCGATTTTCCGATTTTTAACATTAATAGAAATATTAAAATATTGATACATGTAATTGCCATAAAATTACGAATAAAAATATTGGTTTACTTTTGAATTATTAATTTCTTTAGCAAGATATTCAAACCAAACTTGAACAAAATGCACAAAATGCTTTAATGCAAAATGCGCAATAAATAAAAACAATCAACATCAGACAAATAACTTAATAGCCACAAAATTACGAATCCAAATATTAGTTTACTTTTGAATTAGTTATTTCTTTACCAAGATATTCAAACCAAACTTAAGCAAAATGCGAGAAATGCTCAATAGAAGAAAAACAACATCTGATAAAAAAAACTTAAATTTATATTGAAAGTTAAATATGTGCGGTTTGTCTGCGGTCCTAAAGAGTATCTCAAACTTCGGCGTGCCGAAGCTAAAAATTGCAACTTTTTTTTTTTGTATATTCTACCTGGACGCCGTATCTGTGGGCATAGAATAAACACAATATGCAAAGTTTTCTCTGTGCTTTTATTTACGCCCAGGCAGAGCCAGCCAGCTGCCATTGAGTTTTGCAGTTCATTGAAATGCCAGCAGCAGAAGCAGCAGCAGCAGCAGCGACAGCAGCAGCAGCAGAAGTAGCAGCAGAAGAAGAAGCAGCACAAGAAAATTTAGCCAAAGAAAGAGTGCAATTCATTTATTTGCATTTCCTTCTTCAGTTTTTGTCTACTATTTTTTTTCTTTTTTTTTTTGTAGGTTTGTTTCTTGTTTTTCTTCTCCTTTTTTTTTTGCACCCATTTTGGCCGGCAAATCCTTTTGGACGAAGGAGTCAGGCTTAACTCAGTCTCATGTTGATGCTGCTGCTGCTGCTGCTGTTGCTGCAATCCTCATCGTCATTCATATTTATGGGCTTTTGTGGGTTTTGCTGGGTGGCGTCTTCTGCTTCTGGCTCAGCTTCTGTGTGCGATGCACTTGTCAAAGCTTAATTGAAGGCAAGATTGCAGTCTGACTCGGGTTTCTTTCTGCCACTCCTCCCCTCCCCCATTCCCACTACCTCTCCCTTACTTGCTGGCTCTGTGTGTGTGTGTGTGTTTGTGTGTGTGTGTGAATGCGGCATATTTTCCTGACGACTTGGCAAAAGTAACTGCAACGCCGCGTCGCTCAAACAAAGTGAAAGCCAAAGAAAAGAAATTATTTATATCCGACGTACACTGAGCAAAATCTTATACCAATTCGTAGTATTTGAAATACACTATTTTTAAAAGAAAGCATGTAAAATAGTGTTATTAAATAAAAGTCAAAGCTTGAAAGATTTTATAAATAATATATTCATCAGTTAACTAAATTTTTCCCATAATAAATACTTGTTTATTTTAAAACGTTTATATAAATATTTAAAAAAAAAAAAAAATTTAATTTATTATAATAGTATTTTTAATTATATTAAAATATTTAATGTTATGACAAAATTATAAATATATAAATATTTAAAAAAAAATTAATTTAATTTATTATAATAGTAATGAAATTTATGAAATTTAATTAAATTTAAATATTTAATGTAATGACAAAATTAGAACTGTTTTCATTTGTGTGAAATTAGTACATTTTTGTAGCATTTCAAGTCGCATTTTTGATAACAAAAAGAAACCGAAAAAATGAGAGAAAAGCCTGGCAAAAAGGGCAGGAAAGGACCTCGTGCGAAGAATGAGAACGCTGCCAAGGCGGGTTGCCCTACTCGCTAATAGTCGCACACACACACACACACACACATATACACACACACGGAACCAAATAAGAAAAGTCGACGTCGACGTCAAAAGAATGCAGTTAAGCACACAATTGACATTTGAAACGTCAACTTGGGCAAGCACTCGTGCTGAAGAAGTTGCATAAAAAAGTGCCTCCGTTAGGGTTTCCACAAGTCAGCGGCAAGCCTTGCTGCACACACACACACATTACACACATACACACACACATTGCATACGACTGCCGTTTTATTTGCTGAGCAAATAAATTTCTATATGTGTATTTGTCGCCGGCAACGGAGCGTATGAGTTATCTTCTTTCTTGCCATGCTCTCCATTCTAAGATAATCAACAAACGGCGGCTGATGCTGAAGACTAACGATGTGCGCATATCTGATTGCAGTTTACTGTTGCATGCATCATTAAAATGTGTCTGTCGTCCCTTAACCCACACACACACACACACACACACACACACACACACACCCCCTCTTACCTAACCTGGCACAGCATTGCTGCAATTTCTTTTTATCATCCTACATATACTTTGCTCAAGGTGCATCATCGAGTTGTGGGCGCAGTATTTGCATATGAGACAGCATCGTTCCTGGCCAGCAGTTGGTTTGGTGTTGTGTCGTTGAGTTGGATGGGGGTGGGGGGGGGGTTAGTGGGGGGTTTAGTGGCACTGAATTGAAAGACGTGCGTGAATCCTTTTGAGCTGTGTGTCGCTGAACTGTTGCCCAAGAGGCTGGGCCAGAAGGACGCTTGCAGGACACTGGCTGTGGCAACTGCCAGTGCAGATTTTCAGGTAACCCCAACTACAAATCGGGTATCTTTAATTAAGATCTATGAACTTAAGGATTAGCTTCTTTGCTCTTTATAAATTCACTTTTTGCAGATCAACAAATATTCAAAGCGGTTAAAAATTGCCACAGAAGGGAAATTATTATTTATTTAATGTTTTAAAGTATGAGAATAAAATTAAAAATAAATTTGGTTTTTTGAGGAAACAATCTTCGAAATGCAATATTAAATATGAATGTGAATAAATTTATTTTAGGCTGATTAAAAATTTGGGTAACCCTATCTAAGAGTGAGATGAGAGTGAGATTGAGCAAGCTGGAGACTAGTTTACTACAACTACTACACACACACACACACACACACTTGCAACACACACACACACACTTGCAACACACACACATACTTGCAACACACACACACACACACACACACACACTTGCATTGAGTGCAGCGCTAAGCCGTGAAGAAATAACTTTTGCTACATATTCCGGGGTCTCCAAAAACGAAAAAAAAAATAAATAAGAAATAAAAGAAATAATAATAATAAATAAAGGAAAAAGAGAAGTCAGCGAAACGAATGCTGCAAAGGGTTCGTGGAGCAGCAGCACCTGCAGCAGGAGGCGCCGCAGCCACCAGCAGCAACTACTAGAGCAAAAAGTGCAAAGTTTTCAACTGCCACACACACACACACACGCACACACACTTGTGCACTTGTGAAAAGAAGCAACTGCATACGTTTCACATACGTGCAGCAAACTAGGCTCCAGTTGCACGGCCCCAAACCTAACGCATAATGTCGACCAAGGCGCACACAAGGACTCACCAAATACATGCACATATACCACCCATTTGCAACGGCAGCTAAGAGCGCAAAAAAGAAAAAAACAAAAAAAAAAAAGAATTATGTTGCATACATTACGGCGTGCACACAAAAACAAAAGAAACTGTAGGGCAACTTTCTGCAGCAAACATTTTTCTTGCTCGCGCTGCCACTGCTTCTTCAGTCTGCCACACACCTCCCCCCTCCCCACTCCCAGTACCACCCAAACCCCCCTCCACACAGGCCGTAGGCAACGCTACTTCTGAGTAAATTAACTGCATTTCTTTAGTGGTGCACCTCGTGGCGCATATTTGGAGGCTCGACATGGCAAAAATTGCTTAACTACCTGGCTTGGCTTGGCTGCTGTGCGCAGCTCCCATTTTGTTGTTGTTGTTGTTGTTGTTGCCACCAAGGGTTGGGTGGTGGTGGGGGGGACATTCAGCGCCCAAAGGGTTGCGCTGCCAGTTGCAAAACAAGTTTTACTTGTAGAAAATGTACTTTGCATTCGCATTAATTAATTAAAAATAAAATATAGAGAACGACTGCCGCCTGCAGAAAACCAAAAATAAAAAAAAATAAAAAAAATCATATATATATATATATATATATATATATATATATATAAATAAAGGGTGGCACTGCAGTCAGACGAAGGAGCAGCGAACAAGACGAGCCCAGCGAAGGTTGTCGGTTGTGTGGCAGGGTGTGTGGGGAGGGCGAGGGGGGGGGGGGGGGCAGCCAAAGTGAATGCAACGGATGCGAAGACATGGCAAAGAAGCATGGGCGGACTGCGGACGGAAGTGGACTGGACTGGGGTGCGACTCAAAAACTTGATGACTGCAAAAACTGGACTTTTGGGGGCGTGCGCATAAAAGCAGCAAACGACCAGCAACAGCAACAGCAGCAGCAGCAGCAGCGCCAACAGCAGCAGAACAAAGGCAACAAAAAGTCAGGGCAAAAGGAATGGGCGGCGGAGTGGCGGGGGCAGGGGGCTAGCTGGACAGGCGAAGCTGAGCGCGGCAGGCGGCGATTTTATTTTGTTGATTGTTTGATTTTTGCTTCACTCTCCTCACTTGACGTCTGAGTAGGAGACGCTGGAAGGGGAGGAGGATGAAGAGGAGGGAGGGGAGGGGAGTGGCAAGCCGTGGCGTTGGCATTGCATTTCTGGCGCAGTTGCCTGTTGGTCACTGAAGGGTCTCCAGCGTAGCCTCAAGACTTTCGCGCTCTGTGTGTGTGTGTGCGGTGTGTGTGTGTGTGGTGTGTGTGTGTGTGTGGTGTGTGTGTGTGTGTGGCTTGTCGAGCTAAACGGAAGTTTGCGGTGCGCTTGGAACGCCGTCGTTGATGATGAAAAACGCACTCGAATTAAAAAACCGTTGAGAGTCGAGGGGCGGCGTGTGGGGTGGATGGGGGTGGTGTGTGGTGGGGGATGTCTCGGAGCAGTGTGGGTGCGACGGCCTTTAAGAATGGGGCATCGCCACACTGGACTCAGTCCAACTTTTGTGCCATGAAGTGCGTTTTGCGAACCCAAGGGGCAGCTCGCGCATGTGGTCAGGGTGTTGGGGAGGAGGGGGAGGGAGAGGGGTTGCCTGCAAAGCAACCCTGTTTCGATGCCAATATTTGCATTTGCGTTTGAGTTGAGGGAACAGTTAGGGGGGGTGAGCGGGGCTTAACAAAAGTCTTCAAAATGAAATTAATTGCAAATTAAAATATTCAATAAAATTTTGTAAATTAATGATGAAAAATTAGGATTAAGAAAAAAATTAAATATTAGAAAATAATTGTCAGAGATTTTTATTATTATTATTTTATCATTTTTTTTACTATTTTTATGAAATGAATTTATGTAAATGAATATAAAAAATTAGTATTAACGAAAAATTAAATAATAGAAAATAAATGTTAGAGATTTTTATTTTTTTTATTATTTATTTACTATTTTTATACAAAACAGAAATAAAAAAATAAACAATAATATTATTAAAAAAATTATGTATTTATTTACATAGGCTTATTGCAAAAAGGGTTTAAAGATTCGACTGGGCTGATTGCTGATTGCCTGCCGGCAAGCCTTATTCGGATTGAGCCTTATTTGTGTTGCCAACTCAAAATTTGGGTCTTAACTTGGCCAATGCAGTCTAACTGCAGCAAGCAGCAAATAATGCGTACAAATGCAGTCGTCGGCAGTCGTCGTATGCAATAAGGTAACCAGGAGGCGGGACAAGTTCTGCCTTTGGGATGGGGTTTCCAGCAACCAGCAAGCATATTGCAATTTTACAAATCAAACAAAAGCCAGTAAAAAAAACGGCAGTAAAAAACAAAAGCAAAAAAAAAAACGAGAAAATGCAGAAGAATGACTGAAGCTCGACCAAAAGGACAATGCACAGTCCGACCTACACACTCGCACACACACACTCGCACACACACTCGCACACACACACATGGATGGCACAGGACACAGCTCAGCTAATATGCATTGCACATGCAGCCAGTGAAGTGCAGGCCTAGAAAAGGTGGAGTGGGGATGAGGTGGGGTGGTGTGGGTTGGGGTTTGGGGTTGGACGAAACTTTTTTCATGACTGTTTGACTGTTGGCGGTTGTTTGGAGCTGGATAGCTGCCTCCAGCACACTCGGCTTGTTTGCCAAGCCAAATGCATCCGATGCAATATTCTTCCCATATTTTTTTTTCCAATTTTTTTTTTTTTTTATTTTTTTGGGGCGCAATATAGACGCAAGTCCTTGCTGCAATCAACTTTGCCTGTGTGCAAGAATATGATGGCTTGGGTTTTTGGCCACCGACGCCGCCGCGCAAGTCAATCAGTCCAAAAAGTTGCAAAAACCCCAACCGACTCCTCTACGCTGCAACCCCACTCCACACCCCCTCCCCCCCCATTGCCACATACGGATAAAGTACTTATTATCCTTGTATGTTTGGCTGGCAACGAGCAGAATGCAAAAATGCAATATCGAATGCATTTGGAAAAAAAAGAACCCAAAACCCACCCACCTCTCCCGTACCACCCCCCCTACGCCTACCCCCCGCAAAGACCAACTAAACGCACAGAACTGCAACCGCAAAGAAATTGCAAAAATAGAAAAAAAATATATACAAAAAAAAAAAAAAATGTCGTAATGCCTTTGCACTTGTAGATGAGGGCGGTGCGGTGTGGTGCGGGGTGGTGCAACAACAACAACAAGCCAGCCGAGAGATTTTCAATTAAAAGGAATTGCTGCTCTCTATGTGGATTTTTGTGCTTATTAGGCTGCCAGTCTCTATCACCTCCTTCCTCAAACACACACACATAGACACACCAACACACACATACACACACACTCATCTACACCACTCAAAAAAAACGCCCGTCGCATTTGGTAATCAATTTCAGTTGTTGTGTGCAGGCGACGTCGCTGCTGCTGCTGCTGCATAGACAATCTTCGCTAATAAGCTGGGTTGCATGCAACACACACCGAACTCGTTGCCCCTTAGTTTAAAATGCACTTGCATTATACAGAAACAGAAATCCGCATTTCGTATTTGGCCACATTCAGCATTCAGCAATCTGCTTCGCTCTGCCAAAATGCATTTGTCGAGTAAAATTCACGCCAAAATGCTTAGAAATGCCGCATTTCAATTAGGACAAGCCGCCGTTGGTCTGCTTAGCACAAGGATTAGTTTCCCGATTATCTCCCCCTCTCTCTCTCTCTTCCTCTATCTCTCTCTCCATCTCTTTCTATGAGGATGAGCAGTGTCATTCTAGCACTACAGAGACTGCAGCATAGGCAAAATATTGCCAACAATCCCTTTTGCCGAGTGGCTGCAACAACAACAAAAAAAAAGGATGGATTTTTTGTTGCCTTCTTAAGCGAATCCTCAAATACAAAATACCCAAAAAGATCGATGCCCTAACAACAATTGAGCCAATTTGCTGCACTTGACTAGTTGGAGACAATTTTGTGTGGCATCCATTTTAAAACTTATATTTTGTGATGCAGGAAAAAGAGATAAACTCTTTTAGCAAATATTTCATGTACACAATAAAATACATATAAATTAATATATATAAATATTTATATAAAATAATATATATAGAAACACCAAAAACAAACCTATATAAATTACAATATGGAAAGAGTTTTATATTTTTTTTTTATAAATGATGCACAGTAAATCACAAATTTTAAAATATTTCAAAACCTTGTTCTCTGGCCAAAAGTCGTCATTAAAAAAAAGAGTTATTCTATGAGAATGATAATTATAATATTATTAGAGCGCCTGTCAATTAATTTCAAATTTCTTATGAAACACAAGTCTTTAAGTACATTTTTAACTAATTAAATTAAAATAAACAATTATTTACATAGCGAGATAATACTGTATTTCAAAAGAATTAAGAAAAAGAGTTTTTGTTGTTGCAGTCAAATTTAATAACCAAAAAATATGAGAATAAATAATTAATATTGTGATTGGATATGAAATCACAAATTTTTAAATATTCCAATTCCACACATTAAATTAAATTATTATTTAGAAATTATATATTAAATATTGCTTACAAAATGCTAAATATTAAAACACAAAACAAATCAAACTAGAAAATTGCATTTACAACTCAAATTTCAAGCTAAGAATTTAAACAGTCTTTGGTAAGTCGCAAAATATGTCAGTTTTGGTTCATTGATATATATATGGATTATATATATATATTTTAAGAAATTGTCTCGGCTAATTCCTCAACGCATCAGCATTGCAAATTGCGTTAAAGTTGTTGTGTGTTGTGTGTTGCATGAGGCATATTTGAGTAGCCTGCGGAGACAAACAATAAGTGAAAAGCGACAAATAAACTATGCAAAAATGTAACAAAAAAAAAAAAAAGAAAAGAGGGAAAAATAAAGTCGGAGCGAGAAACCTCTTTGACAATGGCAGGTAACCAGGTCGAAAAGGGAATTGAATGGTTGAATGGTGCTGAATGGATGCCCCTCGTCCCGCCAAAGGATTCGCATTGGTTGCAATGCAAAACAGGCGCAGCGCAACAACAATAGAAACCTTTTTGGCCAATGCCCAAGTGCGTTTCCTCATCGGTGGAGTACTCCAATGACAAATGATTGACAATAAACCCATTCAAAAATGTGTGAGAAAATATGCATGCAGTTTTCCGACAATTTCTTGATCAAAAGCCGACTTTTACTTTTACTTGCAGTCTGTTTGCATTTGTGTATCCTTTTTGGCAGCTGAAAAAAATGTGATTTCTCCTTTTGCTGCTGTTGATTTTATTGATATGCATTCAGCTCATTTGGCTGCGATTGTTGTCTGGCTCTTAGCTCTTAGCGCTGCCAACATTTGACACATTTCAAACCCCCTTTGTTTGAATGGGTTAATTTGTATATTTAGCTGGTTTGTTCCGTACCCCAACTGCTCAGCCGAGCCCAGCAGCTGTTTCTCTTGCTAGGCTCACCTGGTCGGTCAAGACATGCTCAAATCTTTGCTGCTTGCTCCACACATACTGAATGTATGCAACTGCTGCTGCATATATTGAATATATATTGATGCAGTGCGTCTGCCAGCATTGAAACATAAATCCAATTAATCGTTAAGTCGCCGCAGACAATTTGTGGCACGTTTGCGTTGCACCTTTTTTTTTTTTTTTTGGCAGTCAAATGTAAAACGCAAATCATACCAAGCCAAGTCTTTGGCGTAAACGTAATCGATATGCACCCGCATCCCTAAGATGCCCATAACTCATGGCAATGTGCAAAAGTGGATGTATCGCATATCCTTGCCGAGTCGACCGGCTCCTTTGTTTGCCAAAATGAAAGATGCGCCAGCCGACAGCCGCCAGAAGTCTGCAGTCTACTCTTGGATTCCCCCGACTGCTTGCTTGCTTGGCTGCTCGTCGTCCCTTTTAACCTTTTGGCCTTTTGTTTGCGCCTCGTCATCTGGTGCTGCAATCTGTTTTTCCGCATCCTCCATGATTAAACATTGCCAAATGCAGCAAAGTCGTTGTGGAAGTGGCACAGTCTTTGCATCAATATCAGGTGCTGCTCTTCCTGCTCTCTAGTCCTACTCCTACTCCTGCTCCTGCTCCTATTCCTGTCCGCTATTCAGCGCGTGTCTATTTGTGGCCAACTGTGATTTGCCGACTGCGCTATTGTGTGTCCTTTAGGACCAATTCTTGGGCTTCAGCTGTGGACGCCATGTGGCACGTGTGCCTGACCCAATTATAGACACAAGATATCTCTCCTTCCACTGTTTAGCTTATCTAGCTGCACTTTGATGTGCCATTATATGGCCAACATACCCTGTTCTCGGGCCAAAATGAGTCATTTTTTAAAAGAAAGAGTTTTTCTATGAGCCAATATAAAATTAAGTATTTTGAGCTGAATTTTGATATGCTTACAATTAATTTTAAATTTCATATGAACTATAAGACTTTAAGTAATTAATTTAATTAAAATAAAAATTTATTTATTTTAAAAGAGAAAGTGTTTTTGTTGTTGGAGTCAAATTTAATAACAAAAAATATATGATTAAATTATTAATGTTGTGTTCGATTATTTGATCTTAAAGAAATAAAAAAAATTCAATTTCGTAATTATAATAATTTTTAAAACTTATTACAATCTTGTCTGCATTTTTTTAATGTATTTTCGCTCAAAATATATTTAAACTTACCCTAAAAACAAGTTTCAATCAACGATATTTTAAGTAGGGAATAGAGAAAAGGTTTTCTTACTAACAATATACAATGCAACCAACCAAAACAAGGTAAACTGTTAGAGATACTCTATTAACTCATATTTTTAAGATGTGGTATGACGGGGTATGTCGAAGCCGATATTTCGGTTAGCATTTAATTTGTTTAGCTGTCTTTCGTTGGCTGTTGTTGGCATGTTAAATTACCCGCTTGATTATTAACATGTTACTTTGGCCCACATTTGGAGGCAAGTCGGTTTCTTCATCTCACAAAACAAGTGTTTAGCTTGTATGCAAATGAGGCGATCTCAATTTGAATTGGAGTAATGTAAATTGGGCTCACATTGGATATGAGACGAGGAGGGAGCAAGTCGGAGGAGGCACAAGTTTTCACTCAAAGTAATTTTAATCAAAAGGAAAACTTTTGCAGGGACTGGGGGAATGGGGCATGGGGCATGGCAAATGCAAAAGCTTTTTAATCAAGCGCCTCAAAGTCGCCGCGGCCAAAGAAAACCGTCAAACGACAAAATGGAACAAGAATCAAGCAAAAATCACAAAAACTGTTATTATAATCATCAGCATCAGCAACAGCGTCAGCATCTGCATCTGCATCTGTATTTGCTTTCTGCAACGTCCGAGCAGTCGACACTCGCCCGCACCCGCACCACGCACCCCTTTGTGCAACACTCATAATCTCTTGTCGCCTACTTTGTCATTATAATTTTTCTTTTCATTTAAATGAGAAAAATAAAATGGGTAAAACCAAATGCATTTTATTATTTATTCGGTATGGCAACTTTTGCTTGTGCTTTGTTTTTTGTTGTTTTTTTTTTAGTCAATCTGCTTTGGCTGTTTTTGCTTGCCGACATTGTGTATGAAACAGTTGGTTAGCAGAGTGCCGCATTCTTATTGGTCCCCTGCCCAAACACCCACACGTACACTTGATTGAACGATAAGATACCAGTTACAAACACAATGCTCGAGCGAACGGCGAATAAGAAAACTTCAAGGCACACACACACACGCAGACAGCGCAATTAGAAAGAGTCGGCAATATGGGCAAACTACCACCGCGACGGCAGCAAACTACACTAAGAAAACTCACACCACTGAAGTTTAAGGAGAAGATGTGTTGAGGCGAGAGCTATTTGGAACCACTACAAAAGCAAGTTGACGACAAATTCGCCGCAGACACGAAAACGAAGTCGTAGTCGTAGTCGAACTCGAACTCGTAGCCGAAACCGAAGCCGAAGTGAGTTTTGCATTGTTGTGGCCAAGCAGCCAACCAACGTTTCCCCTCACCAATAACGATGTCGTCATCGTTTTCTACCTGTGACGTCACGCCTCAAGAAACGCTCAAAGAAACGAAACGACCTTCAACGATTGAGCCGCAACAGCAAAAGTAGAAACAGAATGAGTGTGTAATGTGCCAAAAGAAACGATGAGAGGCGAAGTAAAGTAAGTGTGACTCTCTCACGTGCTCATCGCATAAACTCTCGCCGCTCTCTTGTGCAGTTCTTTAAGATTCTCTCACTCTCTTTGTGACGCTGCTCGTCTCAGACGCGTGCATAGGTATGTGTGTGTGAGATCTGGAATTAGGCCTCTGGTGAGTTGTGCGTTTAGTAGAACGACGCGCTTTGTATCTTGTAGTTCGTCGCGCAAAATCGTCGATATATTTTTCGATTTTGGATTAACTCTAATTCGTTTTTGATTGCTGCCCAGGGGAACGAACAGGGAGGGGACGAAACGGAACGTAAGTAAAATGTGCAATTATCTTTGGAGCCGCTTTGGTCTCTTTTTCGATTTTTGCTTTACGATATCGGCCGTAACGCAAGATAAGCTTGCCACTCCATGGGGACTTGTCATGATCTGTTTTTGTCTTATCGCCGTTTCACTTCTCTCAGTCAGTTTTGGGGTCTGTCTTGTGTCGTTGCTTGCCATCTGCTGCATGTGGTGTTGCAGCAAGTGGGCGTTCATCTTTTGCAATTCAAGAGGCGTTTTTTTTTTATATTTATATTAATGAACGAAGCGTTTCTGTGGTTAGTCCCTGCGGGGAATGATTCAAGTGCTTAAAATAATACTCAACGCAGAGCTGCCGAACATAAAAACGCATAGTCAGAAATAGTGTCACAGTAGAAACAATGAAACAATTAATTCTTGCCAAGCCGCTAATGAAGCATTAGCATGTATATTAATGTGTGTGTGTGCTGGTTCTTTGTGTGCGTAGGCAAGGGCAAAAGATCGATGGGAAAACTAGAAAAGCAAGCTAAAGACATAGACGCCCAAGAAGAAGATGAACAGAGAGAATGTCAGAGAGAGAGGAAAAAAAAACAAAGACGAAGACGCCGTTGGGCAGTTCGCGAGCTGTGGGCAGTTTCCTGGCCTCTGATGACTCAATGGAAAGAGTTCTGTTTTGTCGTCGTCTTCTTCTTGTCTTTACCTAACGCACTGCTCGATAAACATCAAGAAAGGACGTACAGCGAAGAAGAGCAGATAAGAGGAGAGGAACGCCAGCAAAACAGCCTGAGAGAGTTGGTTGGGTTCTGTTCACCTAAGGAAGAAGGGGGTTGTTGTTGTTGCTGCTGCTGCTAAGATCGACGCACAAGAATGAGAATCAAAATAGAATGGGGAAAAAAAGATGAAATGCCAGCAACAGTGAAAACTGAAGAAGCAACAAAGGCGACACACTTGAATGTTAACGCTTTGTCCCTCAGCACACTCCCCGATCTCCCAAAAAGCAAAAAAAAAAAAATACATCATCTGCATATGGGGGGAAGCCAACTTCTGCAAGTGTTGAATAACTGACTAACTACGCAAATGATACAGCAATGTTCATACAAATAGAATAGTTGATTTAATCACATTAATTTCTGCACATAAATTAATACAAATTAAAACTATCTAAATTAACCAGTTTTGTTGAAAAAACAACAACTTAGTATAATGTTAAAAAAAAATTATGTCAAAAATAGACTGATCATATATGTGTGCACATATGTGTATCCAAGTGGGGGTCTTTTGTGGAGCATTGAACTGAACTGCTTGCAAGTGAGGCAAGTGCTCACGATCGTTCTCAAACTGTGTGCATTTAAATCTACCAAATGTGTATGTAGACACTGCTCATAACTATTGCCAATTCGGGGAATTAACAAACAAGTGTCTCTTGCTGATTTTGTTGTTGTTTTTGAGTTGTTTTTGTTTAGCTGACATTGCAAATCGCAGCAGCAGCAGTAAAAACTTGTGTGTAGGCCAAAAAAATAATACAAAAGTACAAAAGAGGCAGCTGCAATTGAATTACGAATAAACGAAACTCACTCACTCACACACACACACACATACATACTTACACACACGTGCAAAGAAAGGAGCACACAGCCGGGCAGAGTAAGAAGAGGAAGCGACAACAGAAATAAAAGGAGACGACAAAAACGAACGGACAAGTCTGTCAGGCAGGCAGGCAGGCAAGCTGGCAGACAGACTCGAAGAGAGTGGAAGGCAGTCGGGGTTGGTTTGTAGAGAATGAGGGAATGAGAATGACGATGGTAAAATTTGAGAAAATGTTGCAAAGGCAGCACAGCAACAACAACAACAGCAACGAAAACACAAAACAAAAAAAAAAAAACAAGTAAGCAGGATCAAGGACACAGGCTGGCCTGGCCTGGTCTCATGTGTGTGTGTGTGTGTATGTGTGCGTGTGCGAGAGTTCAAAGCGTGTACGAGAAATTGTTACACGTCGCACGGGGCGAGCGAATGCTGAGGCTAAGGGAAAAGCCAGATTAAGGACCAGTTTCGATTCCTTTGTTGTATGTAGTTTGTAGTTGTTGCATGAGTTAATTTATTTTTTTCATATTTTGTTGTTGCTTGTAGGTAGGTAGTTGTGAGGGTAGTTCAGCTAGGTAGTTGCGGATCGCAGGAAAAGCGAACTGTAAGTGCAAAACAAGAGGGAATCAAGACATAAGTGAAAGAACGGTTTTGCGCAAGGGGAGGGGAGGGAAGTGTATGGCATTGCGAGAGCACAGAGAGTGAGAGAGAGAGCGAGAGCAATTGTACTTGTAATTGAGACAACAAAAAAACGGCTGTGCACAGTGGTGCAAAAGTAATCAAAAATGCAGAAGATCGTTGCTAGAATTGATTTGATGAAAATATTTTAAAAATATATATTTTATATTTGCATGAAAATGCAAAAGATGCAACTGATCGCTGCAAGTGAAGCTAAAAATTAAATCGAGTCAAACAGATCTTAAGTTGAAAATATAAAAATATATAAAAAAAATAAATTAATAACTTTTATAAAATATTTGTTATTTATTATATTATATTTGAAAGTAAAATGTTTCAATACTCGAAAAAGTACCTATTATCCTAGGGATCTATAATTTATATAACTTAAACTGTCAGATCTGTGATCCTTATAAAAGTATAAGTTTTATTATTTATTTTTTGGTGACCTCTTTTCATAGTTTAAATATATATTTTACTGAAGCTGGGTTAGCTCAGATCTTCTGATTTTCTTCTTATATATATCATTCCTCTCAAAAAGATATTTTCAAGCAGAAATGTCAAAATAATTCGGACTTGATTGATTTATTATGCTTATGTTGTAAGCAATTTAGTTGATGGAACTCGCTTTCGCTGTTACCTGTAATAAAATACTTTAATGTTTTTCTTTTGCAGGCAGCTGCTGACACTTTTACATAAGCCAACTGGATATTAATGTGACACCAAAAGCAGGAGCAGGAGCAGGAGCCTGAGCCGCAAACGATCAAATCAGCAGCGTCATCAAAGACAGCCGGACAGACGAGGATAATAAAAGACTCATTGAGTTGCTCGCTCGTGCCATATGAAGCATTGCCTCCGACTAGAACTCCGACTCCGGCTCTGACTGTCTGTCGAGGGGGTTGTTAAATATACAAAGAAGAAATTGCAGCTCATGCGGTGGGTCGACGGGGCGAGACAAAGCGATCCTGTCGACGACAAGAACGAGGACGACGAAGAGGAAGAGGACGCGCTGCTTATCAGCCATGAACGCCAGCTGAACGCCGAAACCTGAGGGTTGAGAAAATACAACAACAAAGCAACCAACACGAGCCAGCACACAGTTCTTATCTTAAAGCTTGCGGCCCAGAAGGGTGCTTGCAACATAAAAAAAAAAAAAAAAGAAAAAAAGAGCAGATGTGCCGTGTGTGGAAAACCTATTATTGAGCTGGCGAGTCAACAACTAAGGCGAGGGGCTGGCGAGACAACATTACTCCCGATCCGAGGGGCGCGTGCCCGGCATGCGTTTTACTGAGAGCTGAGTCCTGAGTACGAGGAATGCGAGGAGTGAGAGGAGGGATCAACTGTTTCAAGTGTTGTCGAGCTGAGATCACTTTAGTTTTTAGTTTTTTTTTTTTTTTAAGAAGTCTAGTAACATTTTTCTAAAATGTCAACTGACAAACATTTAGAAATCGTTGAATTTAGCTTAGCAGATGAGAGTGCTTCAAAAATAAAAGCAACAGCTGCCGCCGTCGACGAGAAAGCAGCGAAAACATTTAAAACAGCTGAAAAAGAGAATCGCAACAATCAATCCCCAAGTGGAATTGCAACAGCAATTGCATCCGGTACAGCAAAGGCGGAACCCGCCACACCCAGCAGCGCAACGGTGCGACTAAGCAGTAAAACTGGCGGCCAGGATGTCGCCGATGGATCGGAGCTCAAGTTCCAGACGTATGTGAACGGCAATGGCAACGGCGTCTACAAGATCATCAAGACCTTGGGCAAAGGGAACTTTGCCAAGGTGAAGCTGGCGCTGCACCTCCCAACCGGACGCGAGGTGGCCATCAAGGTGATCGACAAGACGCAGCTGAACACGAGCGCCCGCCAGAAGCTCTACCGCGAGGTGCGGATCATGAAGTTACTGAATCATCCGAACATCGTCCGTCTCTTCCAGGTGATCGAATCGGAGCGCACCCTCTACCTCATCATGGAGTATGCCAGTCGTGGCGAACTATTCGATCACCTGGTGACCCACGGACGGATGTACGAACGCGATGCTCGCGTCATCTTCCGGCAGCTGGTCTCGGCCATTCAGTATTGCCATAGCAAATTCGTTGTCCATCGCGATCTGAAGGCGGAGAATCTGTTGCTCGATGCGCATATGAACATTAAGATCGCCGACTTTGGTTTTGGCAATACCTTCGATCCGAACGCCCAGCTGGAGACCTTCTGCGGGAGTCCGCCGTATGCAGCGCCGGAGTTGTTCATGGGTCGCAAGTATGCCGGACCGGAGGTGGATGCCTGGTCATTGGGCGTTGTTCTCTATACATTGGTCAGCAGCTCGCTGCCCTTCGATGGCGGCACACTCAAGGAGTTGCGCGAGCGTGTGCTGCGTGGCAAATACCGGGTGCCCTACTACATCTCAATGGACTGCGAGAATCTTATGCGCAAGTTCCTAGTCCTCAATCCGGCCAAGCGGACAACCCTCAACAGTGTGATGAGCGACAAGTGGATCAATTTGGGCTACAACGACGATGCGGACCGTTTGCGACCATTCCGCGAGAAGCCGATGGAGCTGCATGATGTCAATCGCATCGATCGGCTGGTCAACATGGGCTACAAGCGACGCGATGTGGAGGCATCTCTCAAGAATCAGGCCTTCGATGACATCTACTGCACCTACATGCTCCTCAGTATCTCCCGTCCACAAAGTGCCCAAACCAACTCAACGGAGAACTCGTCGTCTGCCGCAGCGGTGCACGTTGCGGCACCCATTGCGAGCTCTGCCCAGGTGACGAAGCCCCTCGAGAAGAGTCTCTCGTCAACGAATCGTCCACTGCCGCCGCGTGTTGTCAACGCCCTTGCCACGCCCACAGCGCCACCAGCGAAACCAACGCGCCGCACACCAGTCCGCAAACAAACGGCAACCACAACCAGCAGCTCCACATCCAGTTCAGCGACGACACCAAGTCGCAATCGATCCCCGCAGACGCCGCAAAGCAAGCGGTCAGCGGATGTGAAGCCGACTCTTTTGAGCGCCCAGCGGCAATTGGCCCAAGCCCAGAAGAAGGTAAATAGTCCGCAACGCTTTCACTACACGGGTTCCGTGCGGCGACCGGCAACGCTTTACGAGAAAGCGGATCCAATCACGCCCACATCAACAGCAGCGGCAGCTGCAGCTGCAGCAGCAGGAGCAACAACAACGACTGCACTGCTGGCGCCCAACTCACCCAAGGAGGGGCGTCTGCTGGAGCGACTGCACATACCAACTAGCTCCAAAGTGAACGCTGCCACGCCGTCCACCTCAACATCGCCGTCCTCCTCGTCCTCAGCCGCGGACAACAAGCCCTTCACGCGCAGCAATGCGGCACGTGCAACGTTTCACTTTGGCCAGAGTCGCACTGGGAAGCACGGTCGTGGTTGCTCCACAAACAGCGGCGAGGAGGTGGAAACCAACTATCAGGCGCCGCCACTCTCGGCGGACGACACCAAACCCGCCTCCCGAGTGGGTTTCTTCTCCAAGCTGACGGCTCGCTTCGGCCGTCGCGTGATCCATCTAAATGAGAAGGATGTCGCCGAGCAGCGCAAGAACCTCACCAAGTAGCACACATCTGCTTACATACATACATACATACATCAAAACATACATATGCATACATCATGCCCCATCATTGCGGAAAGTACAAAGGATGAAGAAGCAACAGCCACGTCAAAAAAGTAAACGAGCAGAGTGAAAAATGTTTACAGATTTAGAACTATAAGTGATATTATATTATATAATTGTGTATGCAAAAAAAGAGAATAGATTACACGAATCAAAAAAAAAAAAATGAACATAATCATAAAAAAATTAATTAATATATTGCAATAAATATTAAATTGCGTGTTCAGATCGAAACGTTTTAGGTGATCAATCAAAATTTTTTGGCTGTGAGTGTAAACAAATTTTTGTGGCATGCACCCTTTGATTAATTAACAAAGCATATTTCAGCTTGACAATCACAATTATTTACAATAATATAAATAAATTATTAACTTTAATTATGCTTTAAAATTTTATATAACTTTTTCTTTTAACTGAAAGAATTTAGTTTCAAAAGTCTGACAATTTGCAAGAACAAAATTAAGTATTATTTTTAAGAATGTTAAGTTTCAATGGAAACTTTTGAATTTTTTCTAAATAAATCCAACTAGTTTTTTTGTGAGTTTAATTTTAAATAAATAATAACATATTCAACATTTGGAGAAATCGACTTTTGCTCATTCTATATATAAAATATACATTTTGCAAGTGGAAAAAAGTCCAAGCAACAGTTTGACAATCTCTGTGTTAAACAGGAAACCAACTGTAAGTCTAATTGGAAGGGAATCACAAACTGTGCAATGCTTTTGCAACTGTTGCACAGCAATTTGAGCTCGCGTGTTGCCCTCCCATTAAACTGCTATGAAAATTTTGATGGAGGGAGGGAGGGGTGCCTGTTGGATTGGGGGAGGGAGGCTAACTAACCAAGAACTGGCAAAACACGAAACCGCAATCATTTTGCACTTTTTTTTTGATAATTTTTGAACAACAAAAGCAACAACAAGAACAACAACTCCAACATGAGGTAAACAACTTGGGCGTAGGCGTCGAGCAGCGGAAGGAAAAGGCGTTCACATAGCTATCAACACACACACACACAGGGAGATATATGTGTATGTATTCGAATAGTTGGGCACATAACAATATCCGGGAAATTCCGCAGAAGGGCGCCGACTTTATGGTGGGAACTTGCCAGAAACCCTAAAATTCAGCTAAGGGTGGCAACAAGGAAGTTAAGCTTATTGGACACTCATTGAAAGCGGAAGTAGAGCGTTTAATTTGTTAGTTAGTTGGTCGCTGGCGGAAGCATTTTTGGCCGGAACACCAACAACAGGTTACAGGTCGCACATAAATTAGCCATATTAGGCTGAGAAAATACACAAACTTAAAATGTTTTCAAAGCCATTTTCCGATTTCTAAAAAATACAAAAACACAAAATGCAAACAAAGGAAAAAGGGCGCAATCAGAAATGCGATAAAAAAATCTGAATCGTAATCGAAATAAGGCTTGAAGCGAATAAGCAAATAAATGTGACTATGACTAGACAAATAAAGCAAGTTAATATTTCACCATTGATTAGATATGGAATATATGGAAAATCGAATATGGAATATTGATAAAGCCGTTTATCAAGGAACTGAAGTGTGTACAAGATTTGACAATCAGCCCCACAATGCGATTAGATAAAGCTAAAAACAACAAGCGAACCCACTTCCTTCCAACACTTAAACTATCAATTTATATAGATATAGATATAAATATGGACAGACAGACCCTTTGGCCCGAGAAATATGCTACATAAAAGTTTTGGGCGGAAGTGCCAATAAGAAGACGCCTGCCTAATCAGCAGCGTTTTACATCACAGGAACAAAAGCTAATTTGCCGCAAAACTCGCATAACGAGCATGTAAATGAAACCAGAATCAGAACCCGAACCAGAACCCAAACCAGAACCCGAATCCGAATCAGAACCATAAACTGAAACTGAAACCCAAAACAGTCGTCGAAATAAAGAAAACAAATATTAACAAAAGAAAATGCGGCTTACTTGGGATGTGGGTTGGGGTACTTGGCTAAAAGGACAACGTCTTTTGCTCAGCAAACTCGAGCAGCTAATTGAGGGTGGATTTGTCTTCAGAATTGGCCCTCAAGTGTCTGGCCAACGCCTTGAGTGTGACTCGCCCACAAAAATTATGTCAATAGCCCCCAAAAAGTAAAACTTTGCGTTCTGTTTCTATTTGTAGTGTGAATGTGTGTGTGTGTGTGTGTAGATGTGCGTTTGTGTGTGTGTGTGTGTCTTGGGTCCAAACTCTCAACTGTCGCCAGAGTTTACCTTTTTTTTTTGTGTCTTGGCGCTTGGCCATTGTTTGGCCTGGGCAAATATTTTAAGAAACGCTCGAAGAAAGCATAAATAAGTGTGGCCAGCTCAAGCGGTTAACGGTTAATGTCAAGTGGGGTCGATGACGTTGCTGCTGCTGCTGATGCTGAGTCTCCTTTTGATTTCTTTTGATTTTCGCCCATCATTTTGCGGTTGTTTAATAACACTTTTTTCCAGCTTTTTCCAGCATTTGCCCCCTTTGGGGTCGCATTTGGGGCATTGTGCTGCTTTTTATTTCTTCATTCACACCAGCCAATTAGTCGAATTCGTTTTGGACTTGTGTTTTTCTTCTTTTTTTTTCATCTCTTGGCTATAATGCCTTTCTCAAGCTGCCCTTAATTAAGGCTGAGCATATTTGAGCTTCTTTGGTGCGCCTTAGTTTGCAACTATTTTGTCTCATTTTCCGCCTGACTTAAGCGTTTAATAGTTTTCACAGTTTTCACAGTTTTCACAGTTTACAGTTTACGGTTTTTTGCCTGCTCTTATAGTTTTGCATGCTCCTCTGAGGGTTGCCCCGTTTTCTTGCTCAAGTTGCAAAAGTTTTTCTTATTGGGAAAGGGTTTGAAACTTTGCTGCGTCCTCAGCTAAAGTTGATGCTACACATTTTTTTTTCTCATTTTTTTTTTTTGTGGTCTTCTGGCAGTTAATCAATTTTTCGTTCTTCGAGATTTTTTTTTGTTTGGCCTTTTACATGGCATGTAGAAAAGTTTATTAGAGTAGCGAGAGTCTGTGGTTTTGTTGTTGGCCAAAAAACTTTTAATTAAGAAAACCTTGAAGTGATTTATTGATTAGCTTAAGCCCCCAACCCCACTCCCCATCGCAGATATTTCTAGAGCAGTAAAGTTGCCTAAAAGTAAGGGGAGAGACAGTTTGTAGCTGAATAGCCAATGAGAATACGATCCGACTTGGAAGTTAATCACCGCTGCGAACGGCGTCCAATGCGTTTAATGAAAGATAAGTGGCAGACAGAGATAGAAAATACAAACAAAGAGAGTGAGAGAGTGTTGGAGGAAGGGAGAGAGAACGGCAAGTATAACTAAATCAAAGAGGCAGACAAGCAGCAAATACGAAACGCGGCGAAATCAATTGTCCGCCCAAAAGAATAATAAGTGATAAGGGGGGGCCGGGTAAGTGTAAGTGTGTGTGTGTATTTGTGTGTGTGTGTGTGTGGATATCTCATGTGACGGATTTCACTTTGAGCTCGTTTCGCTAGTGATTCGCTGAGGCGCGCTGCTTATGGAAGCGCAAAGAAATACACCCGCAACAGCAACAGCAAAAAAACAAACACAGCTAAAAAAAAAATAAATAGAAAAAACACCGTCACAGTTTGCTCATAAAGCGTAACGTAAAAAAAAAACCGTAGCAACTTTGGACGATACGAATATGTTGGGTGTATGGGTATAATTTAAATCTCACCGACTCTTTTGCTGGCCAATGCGCAGCAAGAAACCCAACTGAGCAAGTTGCAATCGGGGCACACAAAATGGTGCCCATTTCCGGTGAGGCGATCAAGTGATCACAAATATTCAGGTGTGCTTCCCCATTGATGTGCCTCTCTAGATGTTGGCCTGTGCCGCACATTTCACGGCTAGTGCCACGCCCACACTCATACTCTTAATTGGAGTCATTAAATGTACCAAGATAATAAATAGCTGCAAATCACAGGTGGACTCAATGTGACTCATAGCGGAAATTAATAATAATTTTGAATTTTAAATAAATTTTAGCTAATAAAATAATGTAAAATATTTAATTATTTTCTTAAGTATTTGTATACAAATTGAATTTATAAATAAAAGACTTTATTTAGAAAATATTTAAATTTAAGTCGTAATTATTATTGAAAAGATTTACGTATTTGTATATTTAAATGGCGCCCACATCCGGTGCAGCAATCAGGTGCTCAAAAGTGAGCCCCCAACTCTTGAAGTTGGTTTGTGCCGCATATTTCACGGCTTGGGCCATGCCCACAAGCGCTATTTTTTTTTAATTGTAATTATCAGCAGACAGAGATAATCAACAGTTGGAAATCACAGGAGGAGGGCTGACTGCGGACTGCGGAGTTCTTCGTGACAGTTCGAAACTCGAAGCGGATGTGGCCGAAACAAAAAAGCGGAACTACTCTTGAAAGATTTGCGCTGGCCATTTCGGCCACCTTCGCCGTCACTTGTTGTCCCGTGCTCATGAGTCTCTCACTTCCTCTCTTTAGGCCAAAAGCAGCAGCAACAGCAACAGCAGCATCGGCAACCACCATCGTGCAACGTGCAACAGCAACAGTCGGAACTTTGCTTCATGGGCGATGCTTTTACCTTGTTGCTGTTGTTGTTGCTTTCTCGTTTTTTGTCTTTTTTTTTTAATATGTACTTATTTATGTCGCGTTCCCCCTTTTTGTTTGTTTGTTTGTTTGTTGATTTCGGGCTTGGTGCGTGCTATATGGCAAGTTGGTTTTACGACTTGTTGGCCTGTTGACAGTCTCTCTCACTCTCTCTCTCTGTGTGTGTGTGTGTGTGTGTGTGTGTCAGGGTGTGATTATGATTATGCCAGCTTGAAGGGTGTGCCACTTGTTGGTTGCCACTGCACACGTGGGAAACACTGCAACTTATTGCAGTCAGCAATATTATGTAGATTGAAAACTATTAAACTTCCGTTTTACTTATGCAACAATTACAAGTGCAACACATTTTCAAATATATATATATATATATGGGAGACTGCAAAGGCTAGAAAATGTACCCAGACCCGGGTCAGCGTAATGCGATGCTTCAATGATTTTGCCATATGAGACACAGGGCCAGAGATCTACAGAATCAACATCTAAATCGAAAAATGACTAACGGCAAGCGACACGCCAAGTGCTCGGGGATCCGGTCGAGATCGTCGGAATGGGAATTGTTTTTTTTTTCACAAATTATATTCGCTATTAAGTTTGTTGTGCGCATTGGGTGTGTTTTGTATGAACTGTACTTTTTGATCTGTCGAGTTGCCATGGCTGTCTCATTTTTGAATATCTAGCATATTTAATTATTAGTCGATTTAAATGCAAATCCCTTCAAACTAGAATGTAAATTCTTTCTCAGGAATTATGATAATATTAATATAAATAAATTGATTTTTGGGTAAAAAAATCTCTACAGGCACTTTGAACTTTTGGAGTTACTCTCCAAAAACGTTTAATCATAAAAAATTTTTAATAGCGTTATCTCTCATAATATTATTAATTTTATTTTTGGTAATAATAATAATTTTAATTAAATCAATAATAAAAATTAAAAACCATTTAAACAATAATCTGTTCATCTTGTGTTAATCAACAAATATTTAACTATAAAATGCAGTTGTGGAAATTATGGGGATTAAAAATTACTTAAATTAAAATTACTATAAATGCATGAAAAACAAAAATATTTTTTAAAAATACAAATAATGATTAAAAAGAGTAAAAGTTAATAATTATAAATGTTTTGAGATGATAAGAAAATATTTAAATATACATATAAGATAGAATGTATGGAATTTTCTCTACCTTATTTCTGTTAAATTTTGCTGCTCAAATTTGTTTTTCTGCTTGAAATAGTTAGATTTAACAATTTAGTAAGCAAACAATTTCAAATCAAATTTTTTTTATTGCCAATGTACAATAATATAATAAACTAAATAGCTTAATTATAGTAATAAGGTATTTATATTGAAATGAAACAAATTTCATGTGCAACTTGCGGAGTGTTCATGATTATTTGAATTGATTTCACTATATTATTATGTTATTCATTATTAGTAAGCAGTCGTAAATTAGTTTAAAAATATTGTCTTAAGTTTACATATTAAAATGATATAATGTAGAGCATTAAAATATCGGCAATTAGCTAATCTGTCTTGCCACTGGTTTTTACTGCACTTGTGTGTGTGTGTGTTGGAGGTTTTTATCTCAGTTTGCGTTTGGGTTTCTAGATACTAGATAGTCTGATGTATGTATGTATTCATTGTTATAGCTATAGTCGTAATCAAACTCATACTCATACTCATACTCATACTCATACTCATACTTAGTCGTAGTCATTTTACTCATGCATAGCGCGCACCAAATACGAAATAAATTACACTTGATTATCTTGTTGCTCGGCTGGTTGCTGCTGCTGTTGTTATTGTTGTCGCCAGCTCATGTCCGAAATACGACAAAATAAAAAAAAAAAGCACAAAACAATCTCACAGATACATATGGACAAGAGAACTAGTAGCTGGCTGGTTATGTGTTGATATTCTACAAGTCATTTGCTGACTTAATTTCCAAAGCGAATAGCGCGCTCGATCGTTTGGGAGCATTTTGAATTTGGGTTGGGCAGAAGAACAGAGGGTGAGGTTGGGGTATGGGGCTATGGGGATAGTGTGCTGCTGGCTGCGAGATCAGAATGGCACGGGTCAGGGGATGCGACATTTGCTCAGCGAGGCGTGCAACTTGGGTCCAACGCTCAAGTGAACGTTTGCCATTGGCTATTTTTTTGTGTTGAGTTGGACCCAGACTTATGTCAGAATGTGTGTGTGCGTGTGTGTGTGTGTGTGTGTGTGTATGTGCTTTATTTAATTCTAGATAATCATAACGACTTGTTGCTGTAGTTTAGCTTTAGTAGTAGATGCCTCTGTCTATCGTTGGTCTGTCCGTCTGTCCGTCTGTCTGCCCGCCCGTCTGTCTGTGTTGCTGCTCTGCGTTTTTTAGGGTAATTTTCTTTTTGCAATTGAATGAATTTGCGTTGTAGTCAGTCGCGTTTAGTATTTTTTTTTTTATTTTATTGTTTAGTTTCAATAGAAGATTACGCGGTCCCCAGATGGACGATGTTAGATGTGTATTTAGATGGTTGCGCTCAGCTGCTGCTGCTGCTGCTGCGATTGATGTTAATGCCAGAATTTTCACTTCCGTTCTTAAAACGATTTCCGGTCGTGGTAGCTTCAGCTATTACAGAGTTGTCAGTGCATGGCAAAACAGTCCAAAACTTTCCACATGACAAAAGAGCCATGTGTTCCCGGGGAAGGGGGGGGTGTAGTCAGATCAGTATGTGGACAAAGCCATGTTCTAAATATTCAATGTGCAAAACTTTCTTAAAATCGTACACAGACTTTGCAAGTTTGTAAAATAAAAAAAAGAGAAAGAGCAAAAAAAAAAGAAAGAAAATACAAGCAGGACTTGTGGCTGGCTGTGTTGGACCATTGTGCGCCTAAAAGTCAACTTTAATTTGCATTTTTCATAAGTAGCCTTAGGTGCACTTACTTAGGCCGACATAAGAGCAGCTGAGGAGGCAGCAGCTAAATGAGAAGTTGTTGTTGTTGTTGTTGCTGTTGCTGCTGCTGTTTGTTGCACATGGCAAATATGAAAAGAAAACTGGCAAAGTAGCAAGAGCAGCAGAAAAAGTCGCAGGCTGGGGTCGAGAAGTGCCAACAACACACACATATGAGAGGCCTAAGCGGCAGCAACAACAACAACAACAACAACAACAACAACAACAACAACAACAACAGAAGCAGGACTCATGACTCAAGCAGCCGGGCCAAAGTTGGGCACACGCTGTTTGAATTAAACAAAACACACACATTGCAATAACACCAACAACACCCACAACAACAACACACAACAACAACAACAACAACATTGTTGAGAGTCGTGCAGAGTTCATGTTAAAGAAAATGGCAAGGCAAAAGAAAAGATTGAACGACTTTAAGATACTAATCAGAAACAAACCTAGATTAAATTATATTTCACTTATTAGTATAAATGTTAATAAATTGTATTTTACAAGAAATTAAAACATAATTCATATTTTAGCTAAAAATATTACACTTCGCGTAAGTTGAATGATTTTACTCTTAAAGAAAAGTGACGTTAAATTTAAGTGAAAGATACAAACATATTTCTTACTTTTAAGAACAAAATATGACTTTATATAATTATACAAATATGCACATTGAGCTTAAGAATTAATTTATTTAAAGGAAGGTAAAATTGAGTAAAATTTCTGATGAATCAATATGTTTGATTAAATGATTTTATTTTTAGTTAACAATAGAACTCAATGTCTTCAAAAGAAAGAAAGATATTCTTTGTAACTATAAAGGAAAGAGGAACTTAAATAAAATTGATTATTTACCTAATTCAAATTTTTAACTTCCAAAAATTTAAGTTGGTTGAAATTGGTCTCTTTTAGATCGTGTTATTAGAACCATTGTTAATATTTTTTTGCTTAAAATTTGTTTAAACTATAAAGAAAAACTTTCTACAACTGATCAATGTACGATTGGAATATAACTCGCTTTTACCTAAAAAAAAGGGTATTTCAAATGCAAGAAAAAACTAATTTACACGTTGGCAACTTGCGTGGAGGACCTGACTGCCAGCAGCAAAAATAACAACAAGAATAGGCAAACAACACAACAACAACAACAGCAGCAACAACAACAAGAACAACAACAACAACAACAAGAATGAGAATAATAATAATAATAACGAGGCCTGGTTTGGGTGTGGCTTTGGATAGGTGGTGCAAAATGCTTAAGACTTGTTTCCTTGTATTTTGTCATTTAAGCTGAAAATAATTGCAACTGCTTGTAAATGTTGCACGGCGGCGGCAATAACAGAGCAACGGCAACAACAACTAACTGCGTCTGTTGGCAGCAGAAGGATAACATGGCGCATCATTACACACACACACACACACACACACCAGCACACACATGACTTAGACACAGGCAAACACACACACACACACACACACACACATAGCCATATACAGATGCAACTTCAGCAATTTCCGCTTCCGTTGCTGTTGCGTCTGCCTCAAGAGGCGGCGCCTGCCCCACACACATTCAATCGCCTCGTCTTCAATTTTTCTATTCCACACATATTGCAATATATAAACGATAAACGAGGCAAGGAGAGACAGAGCGAGGCATAAATGAAAAGATGTGGCAGTCAACGTTGCGTTAAGAGTACCTAAAATTAAAACGGACACCGGCTAGTCCATCTATCCAGTGGTGCATATATATAGTAACCCCCCTATAATCCCCCTTCGCCATACCTAACTCACAATGTGTGAACTCAACCAATTCTCTCATCCATTCCGTGTGCTGCATCAACGTCACTTTTCTTTGCCATTTCATCTTAAGTAGCACACAAATAAGAGTAAACAAAGCCAAACAAAAAGGGGCCAGGAGTGAGTGCCAACAAAGGCGCCTCTCTTTAGAGATTCCAACATCCTCCATGCCACACTTTTTCAGTGTGTGTGTGTGTGTGTGTGTGTGTGTTGACTTTCTAATTAAAAAATAAAGTCCACTCAGGCACAAAAGCGTTTGATTTGTCGACAAGACTTTCAAGTCTTTGGTCAGTGGATTCCCTTAAAATGATATCTATCTTTGCAAATGGGGTACTTACCAAAATTTAAGCGGCTTTCTCATTGGATAACTTCTCGATATGGTGTAACCTGCAAGTAGAAAGCAAACAGTTGCACGTGGCGCAAACGAATTTTGTGATTAGTAATTTGATCTTTTGTTTGGTTCGTTTTTTAAGGCTGCAACAAATACAAATTGTGTTATGCGAAGGATTTGAACTTGAGATGAAGCTAAACTTGCGACTAAACAACATTTTACAATTTTATTTTAATTTTTCAATATATGTATTTATGTATTGATCGGATTAATATTTATATGCCACTTGGCATTACATACTTCTGCAATTATTTTAAGCTGCAAGTGTGAAAATTAAAAACGGATATTTTATATTTTTTTAAAGAAATAAATCATTTTATTTGTAGTTAGATTAAGAGATTGATGCTGACTTCAATTTAATTCAATTCTATTGTTACATAAAAAATATTAAAATAATAATTTAACAATTCCAAGTGCCTTGTAACATAAATCTGTTTAACATATATTTAACTATGCTTAAATAAGGAAATAAATAAATTTAAATTAAATTTCAAATAATTCTTGCTGCTTTTCTATTAAGTTTATTTTTGTATTGCGATTGCAAACTTCTAAGTAATTAATTATCAAGAGCTGCCTAACGAAATAAATCTCATATCATTCCATAGTTCAAAAGGTTTTTGAGTTTGTATATATTATAAAAATGTTTATTTTGGACTTTTCGGTTTATGTTTTGTTTGTTTTGTTTTTTTTTTTTTGCACCAATACCATTTGCGATATTTTACCCTTAATTTAAGTTTACAGAGCCATTGGCGATTTCGGGGGGGGCAGTGAAAACTGCGATGCGCTTCAGCGTTGGCAGCTGCTTGGTTGCCATTGTGGCGCCTCCATTGACTGGACACCGACCAGCGGCATTGCCACTGATACTGGCTGTGGCAATTTCAGTGGCACTGGCAGTTGCATAGGCAGTGGCAGTTGCACTTCTCGTGCTTGTGCCTTTGCCTCTGCCTGTGCCTGCTGTTGAGGCGTTGGTTTCTGGCGTTGTTGGTGGCACATTTTTGTAGCCGGCTCGTTAGAACACAAAATTTGCAATTAAATTTTCATTGAGGGGTGACAGGGGGGGACAGACACACAAACGTCAAACGAGCGCTGCGGGCAACGTGGGGGGGTCAAGAGCGGACTTCACTAAACACGTTGGGTTTGGCTGTATATTTTTTTCATTTATTTATTTTTTTTTTTTTGATTAAGTGGCAACACAAAAAACAATATTTAAGGCACAGCCGCGTTGAATGCTACATTTTAAACGGTTTGCTTGTTGCTTTCACTTCATACACTGCCGAAGGTTTGACTACACTTTTATTACAAACTCTTATTTTATATTCATATTCAAAATGCTGAATTCATTTTTTGTTGTTGTTAAATATTTTTGTCACTTATTAATTTTGTTTTCTTTTTAAGTTATATTTTTTTTGTTGCATGTTTTATATATACAAATTTTGTTAGAAAATTTTGTTTGGTTGCCGCAGCGCTTTTAAGTTTTTATTTTAACGTGAATTAGTTTTTATTATATTCTTACTTTTAAATTCGTAACTTTTAAAGTTGGGAAAATCTAAAGACGATTAAAAATCTATTAGTGATATTTTCAAAATTATATATTAATATTAAATTAAATTTAACTCAAAATTAAGATGTTAAAAATTTAGAATATGTTTTTATGAAATTTTGTTGAAATATTTGTTATTAAATATATAAATTAAAAATTGTTGTATTTTTCGATTAAAATAACTTTTATGATTATGGGAACTTTTGGAAATATGTTAATTTGTTTGGATATTTTTATATATTATTTCAGTCGTTTGCAGTACATTTTTTTGTAATTATTTCATATCGTTAAATATTCAAAAATATTTCTAGCCCGGCACTATTTTAGTTTTATATTTGGCACTTTGACACAGTCAATTAAATATTATCAGTTAAGAATATTACATAAATAACACTTTCAATAAATTATTGTAGTTGCTATCAACCTGTTTAAGCTAAAAAATGATGTGTCGTAGAAAATACGTCAAGAGGACAAGTGTCCTTAGACAACATTGTCAGACGTACCCACGAAATGAATGCTGCGTTAGCCGAACTACAACTGACCACCTGACTGACCAACTGACCAAAGGCTGGTTGCCTTTCTAACTGGCTGCTGCTGCTGGCTGGCTGTTTGCTGCTGACCATGTAGCTCTTGCTCTTGGCCTGAGAGGCACCACGACGCTAACGTTGCGAGCCAAGACGATCGAATGTCTCACAAGAAACGAAGGGCAAATGCTTTTATATTCGTCTCGTGAAACCCAATTTGTGTCTGTTTGTGTGTCGGAGAGAGTATTTATATATATATATATAGATATATAACTATATAAGTATGTTTGGCTGTGTGTAACTGTGTGCAAATCCAAACCACAGTCAGTTGCTGACAAAGTTGAGCAGCGCTGCGGCGAATCAAAGTTGCTACACTTTGGATTTGTCTGTCTGGGTACTTGCTTTGCGAGTTTTTAGATAATTTCCGGCAAAGTTTTTACCCCAACAAAGCCAAGACGCAGTTGCTGCCAATGCGCAGCAAGCGAAACCGCGAGACAACTTGTCGTATGCGCAATGTTGGCTACCACCAATGCCAGCAACAGCCGCAAGTGTTTGAGTATGCGGGTGTTTGTGTGTTTGTGTGTTTGTGTGTGTGTGTGTGGTTGTGTGTGTGCGAGAGTGCGTGTGTTTATGTTTATTTGTGTGTGGTTGCCGCGTTGGTTGGCTAATCGAGCGCCTATCTACCGACCGCCTTGAAGTATGCAACAAACAATCTCATCTCGACTTCAAATTTCAATTTCAAACAACGACATTTGCGCTCACGTACCACAAACAGCAGCGAAACATTTGCAAATTATAATTTACTTCCGTTCTTAATTTTTTTTATTAGTTATTTTATTTTATAAAGTAATTTTTATTTTGTTATGTTAATTGATAATTATTTAATTTTGTTGTTTAGATTATTATTGTGATAAATTTAAATTTAATTAACAGTTGCTTATGCACTGTGTATGCTTGCATTGAATTTTAGGTGAGGCTGTTTAAATAGTTGAAATTGATTTCTCATTTTTTCTCAATTTGTCAGTTGATTATTTTGATAAGTTAATTTGAATAAATTGTATGCATTTTTTACACAAGTCGAGGCGGCGTTCGTCAACGTCGTCAGATGAAGACAGAAACGCCAAAGCAAAACTTCTGCCAGCGCGCGTGACTAGAAACGTACTGAATTTTGTATTCTACAATTTAAAAGTAAAATGCTTGGCTTGGCCAAAAATGCCGAAAACCTAAAAGACCAAGGCGCTGCCGCTACTGCTGCTGATGCTGATGCTGCTGCTGCGACGTCAACGTTGTGCCCACATAAGTATGCAACACTTTCTTGCAAGCAGGCAGCAACGTCGTCGTCGTCGTCGTCGTCGTCATCGTCGTTGCTTACTTGCTGGCTTGCTTGCTCCTACCTAACGACGCCGACGCTGGCTTGCTTGTTTTTTCTATATACACGGAGAGACACGAAGAGCGCATTTAAATATATGCATATATCTATATAATAATATATATTATTTATATATGTATTAGACGACGTCGTCGCAGCAAGAGCAAATAACAGCAGCTATACCAGCAGCCGCAGCAGCAGAAGCAGCAGCAGAAGCAGCATCAGCATCAGATAATTTCCTATACGCAGACGGCAGTAAGTGCAAGTAAGTGTGCGCTTGCTCACACGCACAGCACACACACACAGACACACACACGTACCTATACGAAGACTTACAGCAAAGAAAGAGCCGATTGACGAAGCGCACTCACGAAGCGAGTGCAAGGCGAGGCGAGACGAGGCGACAAGTGAACCGATGAGCACGAACGGCGAGGCGAACCGTACGCGCGCGTAGCTTAAGATGAACTAGAAGAAGCAGGCAGCAAGCAAGCAGCAGGCCTGCTAAAGAGAGACGCACTCACACACACACACAAACACACACACACAGACGCAGAGACAGAGAGACACCCGCACAAGCCGATGCCCGAAGGATGGCGATAACGATGATAGCGCCGATGTGTTGTTGCTGCTGGTGATGGTGCTGCTGCTGCTGCTGCTATTGCAAGCTAATATAATGCAATTTCACACACACACACACACACACGAACTGTAGGCAGCTGGAGAGAGGACGCAATTAGAAAGCAGCGCCGCACGAAGTAGCCGAAAACATTTGTTGCCTTAAGGCACGAAGGCATCGCAGTCTTCGTGCAAACGGAGAGAGAGCAAAGCGAGAGCGAAACGAGGTTTGTAAACGTGTGTTGAGAAGTGAGTTGTCTGCGATTGAAAGGAGAAGTTTCGCCGGCAGAACCAACGGCAGCTGTTGAGTGTGGGAGTATATTTTGTGACATTTTGTTGTTGTTGCTCTTCAGCCTGATTTCTCCTAATGTTCATTAAATTCTAACACACAGAGATTTCGCACACACACACACACACACAAACAATTTGCTTACCAGTTCGTGGAGTCTCAGAGCATCACGTGTGTCATTTTGTTGTAGAAAATGTTATTGTTGTTTTTCGTGTTGTTGTTCGCGATGTTGTCGTATAAAAAATACATATATACAAATTATAATAATACGTGTATACTTATAAAAATGTTGCCAACTATATTTTTGCTTTGTACTTTTGATTTAACATTTGAATTTCGTATTTTGTAGTTGTCTTTTACTTTGTGTTTCTTGTTTCTTTTTTTTTTTTTCGTTTAGTTTTTTTTTGTTTTTGTTTTTTTTTTTTTGCTTATTTTTACAAACTAAAATGTTTATGATTACTTCTTTTGAGCGTTCAACGTAAATGCAAATAGTCGAAACTAAATATACTTGGGAACAGTTTGAGAGTTTCTTCCGGTAACTTGTCGAGATCGAGTTTCAGAGATATATATATGTCTTGATCGAAATTGCACTTTGAAAATTTTTCGGTCCTTTTTTTTTTTTTTAGCTTTTTCAAACCCGGCAAAATGTTTTGCTAACAATTTAATGTGTTTATTTTTTTGTTGTCAATTTTCTTTTCTGAAAAGTGTCTTGGCTTTTGCTGTTGTTGATTTGGTTCAAGAATAGAGTTCGATATGCATGTTCAATTTACACATATATGAATAATTTTTGTATGATTTTGTTTCTTTTTGTTTTTGTTTTTTTTTTGGTTGTTTTTTTTTTTGTTGCTTGTATTTTGTTGTTTTTGAGTGCACGCAAAATTAATACTTAAAAATAAATGAAAACGTAATTGAAAAATCCGAAAATAAAAATTTGTTTGTACGACGACGTTGATGTGAAGCTTTGTACTAAAAATGCGAAAAATTATTTCGCCGCGAATAGGCCGAGGACGACGCCGTTTGCCGCGTCGCATATCACAGTGTGTATGCGTGTGTGTTGTGTGTGTGTGCGTGTGTCTGAATGTGTGTGTGAGTGAGCATACATGTATTGGCAGGCAGCTCCAACAATACCAAAAAGCAAAAGCAACGACGATTGCAAAAAAATTGTGTTTCATCGCTGCAGCCGCGAAAAAATACGCGAGCACAGGACATTGGCAGGACATCGGGTAGCAGCTGTGGATTTGCAAAGCCAGCAGCAACAGCAACAGCAACAGCAACAGCAAACACAAATCCCCAACACCCCCCACAATGCTTGTTGGGTGTTTTTGTTTTTTTTTTTTAATAACATTGGCAGCGCTGCCATCACCCACAGGCAATAAAATAAATGCAAAAACAGGATATACACACATACATATACACTGAAAGGGGGAAAACAAAAAAAAACTCTCTCTTTGAGCTAGAGTTAGTGCGCATTTCAAATACATGGAGGGGCAATCAGTCGCAGCAGCAGCGACGCCAGCTGCACAGTCAGCTGCGACGTCGACAGCGACTGCGCGTTGGGGCAATAGAACAAAATGGAGTATGAGCAATGAGTCTCTGTCGGTGTGTGTGTGTGTGTGTGTGTCTTGCGGGGGGCAATTCAAGCAACCCCTTTAGATAGGCAGCAGATATGTGTTTTTTTTTTTTGACAGCTGCCTTAATTCTTAAGATGAAACAAAACGAAACCAAGTCGATGCTCTTTTAATGTCGCTGATTTAGCTTAGATACTTTTCGTAGATACTATTCGTAGTGTTAGTGTGTATGTGTGTGTGTGTGTTTGCCTTTGACTTTTAGCCGTCGGCAGCTGAGAAAATTGCGGCGAAAGCTGCATTGGGGAAATTCTCATACTTAAGCTAAACTTTTTTCCATGCTTAATAAAATGCAAAATAAACTACAGTTGGTTTCAAGGATATATATATATATATATATATTTATATATATGTATGTGTAGTTCCATAACCATAACCTTTATTTTTATCATGTTCTACTTCAGTTAATAAAAAGGCGGCGAACACGTGTTTGGATTTGCAAAGGAAGCTAACAAGTAGTTTTTGCATTTGCAGGGAAATTATTGCGGAAATGGAATAATAATAATATTTAATTAAAGAAAACTTGTAAATAAAACCAAGGAATACTTTTAACTATTATATAATATTTTTAATATTATGCAAAAAACAATATAAAATCAATTTTAAAATATATATATATTATACTTACAATTTGCTGGCTTTTTAAAAACAAACACTAAATGATTAAAAATTATACGAAATTTTGCAGAACAAAAAATGATTTTTTTTTTTTTGTATAATAATCAAATAAAGACAATCTGAAAATAAAAATAAAACCAAAACCAAAAAGACATAAAAGAGATATTCAGTAACAATTTTTTTGTAACCCATGGATTTTTTTTGACTGAGATTAAAAGAGTTATTGTCTTGCATTATTTTATTATTAGACAATCAACTGTAGAAATCCTCATGGAAAGGAAACTTGAGAAAACCTTAAGGCAAAAATGCTTTTAAAAATGGAAAAACAATATTTATAAAGACTTTCACCTACAGGACAATTTACTGATGTTATTTATCCATGGCAATGGTGTTGTTCTCTCTCGGGTCCACAGCTAATGCTGGCAGTTTGATGCGGCAGTTCGTTGATTGCGGGGCGCAACGCGTTGCCAGTTTTGGCATTTTTGTCTGCGTCGCCGTCGCCGTTAACAGAATGCGATGCGAACAATCCGAAAGATCTATGCGATCCCAACTTGGTATCTCTGGCAATTGCAATGTATCAAAGTATCTGTCAAATTGCACCAGTTTCAATTTAAATGCGTACATCAGAACGCGATCTGTTTCAAAATATCTTTGATTTTCTTTTTCTTGGTTTTTTTGTTTTTTTTTTTTTGTATTTCTGTGTTCTTTATTGAACTAAAACAAAAAAATTTACTTCTTTTTTGTGTTTGATAGTTGGAAATGGTTTAGTTTTTAATGTGGAGGCAGCCATTTGGAAGGGGGGGGTTAACTTCAACGGTGAGCAGACGACGACGCAGACTTTGAAAAAGTGATTTACGAAAGTGTTGGTTCCAAATTATTTGTCAAAAGCTTGTTTCGATTTTTATTGATTGGGTTTTGAATATTTAAAATTAATTTATTTAACTTCTTTTTTTGTCGCTGTTTTTTTTTTATTATTTAGATTTGAGGGATTTTAATTGTTGTTGTTGTTGTTGTTATTTTTCATTGGTCGCTATTAAATATTAAAAATCAATTTGATGATGAGAGTTGATTTATTTTGATTACTTGTATTACTATATTCCAAAGTTATTGGATTAGAATAGGCCGATGTTATTGTAATTCACACTCACTCACACTCGCCGACACTCGCGGCCATTCAATCATATGTATACACTCATATATATTTATATAAATTCACACATATATATTATATATGTTTATATATATTTATATATATATACATATATTTATTTCATTTCATATATATTTTATTCCATTTATTGTATATGAATAGTATTTGATGGCACTCAAAACTCAATGCCCGATTCAAGGGTGGCTTCGGGGGCGTTAAACGCGCGCGCACTTTGCATCCATTTTTATATATATAAATATATATATATATATATATATATATATATATATATATATATATATATTATATATATATTATATATATAATAATATGGGTTTTTACTGTGTGTGAATGCGAGTGTGTGTATAAGTATTTTTTAGAAAATAAGCAACTCCGAAAATGAACCGAACCGTCGACGACTTGGACCAGCTCTGTCTCTGCCAGGACTTCTCACGGAAAGTTTCGAGCGCTGACGTTGCCCGTTTTACCGTCAGCCACTCGGCAACTGCTGCCGTTGCTGCTGCGTTTAGTGTCCTTTTGCTCGGTGCGTCGAGCCGAGAATATATGTGTAGGACAAAAAAAAAGCCAAATGGTGGCACTCAAAAGACGTCCAAAAGCCGTATGCCAACTACCAGCACGCCCGATGCCGATATATCTGTTGCGATGCGTTCGGCGTTCCATCAACTAGCGACCAGCTAACCAGTTACCAACGATACAACACACGGCACACAAAACATAACACGGACGAGAACGACGCGTACATGGACAGCGCCACCCCAGCCATCCACGGCGTCGCCTCCTTCAGCAGGAACGACCGCCAAAAAAAAAAAAAAAATATACAGAAATGACCAAGAGGATAGCAGACGCGCAAAATGCAGCGGGGCTGCTGCGGCTTCTCAGGCGCCCAAATCCCCCTCCCCCCCACCCTATACCTAGTCCTATGTAAAAGTATCAGTGATAAGTTTTTTTCCTTGCACAAGTTCGCGCGCGCGAATTTCACACACACACACACACAACACACACAAGTTTTGGGAGAGTGATGCGCTCTATATAAAAGTATTCTATATACTGCATCGAACGCACATTGAACAAGGGAGGTGGGTTGGATGGGGGGGGTGGTCAAAAAAGAGGCGCATCAAGAAATAGAAAAAACTTGATGCTTGGACTCTACGCACAATGTCTACGCGACCACACTTCCGTTTGGGGTCAGGCCACCCACACACTCACTACACACACACACACACACGCACACCCTTAACACCCACACCAACATGTGCAACTGACCAACCAAACGCACCACGTTCACGACACCAACAACGACAACGACATCGGCGACGACTCCGACGATGTTGATAAAGAAGTGCAGCTGCAGCCTATCTGCCCCAAACCCCAAAACCCCAGCCCCAACCCCCAACCCCCAACCATCTACCGGCCAGGCCAGACAGCCTCATCGTGCTCATCATCATCAGCATTATCATCATGGTCATCATGAATGCAGCAGGCTGGCTGCATTGCAACGCACAATGTGCTGGGTGTGAGTCCAACTGAGATGCCTTCCCTTATGGCCAGGCCAGTTGCTTGCTGCACGTGCTGAGCCTCCACGAACAGCTGCTGCTGCTGCTGCTGGTGCTGCTGGTGCTGCTCCTGGTCCAGCTATGTAAAAGTTACGAGTCTGATCAAGTAAATAAACGGTAGCTGAGGGGGAGTGGACAGTGGACAGCGGGTATAGGGGAGTGGGGAGTTGTAGGCATAACTTCTAAAAATAAGCCGAAAAGAGACAACAAAACAAAAAAAGAAGCAACGACTACTTCTCTGTGTCTGCCTCCTCCTGCATTGCAGGATCCTTCTTTGCTCCTGCCTCGCACTTCAAGTGCATTATTGCATGTTGCATACGGCACTTCTGTTGTTGTTGCCCCTGTTGCAGAGCTGCGGGCTGCACTCGCAGCCAAAATTCTTTCTCTTTCGCACTCGCTTGCACTCTCTTTCTCTATCTCTCTCTCTCTCTCGCTCTCTGTTGCTTTCTCTGTGTGTGTGTGTGTGTGTGGCTCTCTCTCTCTCTCTCTCTGGCGCTGGCACTCTTTGGCTGCCGGCGGAGACTGACTCACACACGAAGTTGGTTTTTGTTGCAGCTCCTTTTTGGTCATCTAAATTGTGGCAAGTTGACGTCAGCAGCGACGTCAGCTGCGCTGCCATGTACTACCAACAGCAGTTGGTAAATGCACAGCACAAAAACCAAACCAACCCCGCTCCCTCCCCCCCTCTTTTGGACACTATCTTCTAGTTGGCAGGCAAATTGCAATTGCATGCATTGCAACATATTTCTCCAGTTGGGGAAGTGCAAATGCCGCTGCCGCCAGCGCCGCACTGCGCATGTCCTTGTTTACATTATGTGCCTTGTGCCCCAAAACTTGCCATCCAGCATGCAACTGTGTGCATTTGCATAACTGTTTGCTGGAGTGTGTGTGTGTGTGTGTTTGTTTGTTGTGTGTGTGTAAGGATGTAGAAAAGCAAAAAGTCTACTACTACAACTAAACCTGCTGCTCCTTGTATATACACAAACACACATACGCACACATACACACACACACACACACACACTCATACACATTCACAGCTTGCCTGGTTGCAAGTTGCTACTGCAGCTGAGCGCCGCCATCGCCGATGCCCGAAGTGGCAAAACTTTGAGCACGACAACGAATTCAAGACGAAGTCAAGTGGAAGAGGAAGGTGTCTGGTGTCGCCACCAATGATCCTTGTCAACTAATGACTAACTAACTATATACGAATCCACGATCATATAATATAATATAATAATTATTAATGAATAAATTACACTTCATATTATTTCTTTTGTATAGGAATATTCAATGATTTGTATTTGAAATAGTTGCAGAAATATCAGGAAATAATCATTTTAATTTAACTCAAATTAAACTATTTTCGTACATGTAATAATTGCATACTTAATGTTTAAATAAAATACGAGTCATATTTTCCAGTCTACCTCAAATTAAATGATTATTATAAAATGTAGAATTTAGAATTTAGTGTGGAAATTAATAGATTTAATTTAATAAAATGAAGTTCTTAAAAAGTTTCAATTGTTTGTTTTATATATGATCAAAATGTAAAAATGTATGAACATTTATAATTAATTTAAAAACGCAAAGTATTCTCACAAATTAGCAAAAATTATGGTTGATAGAAAAGGTATAGGCTAGAATACCCCCTCTATATAGAGGGTTAAAGTGCATGAAGCCTTCAATAATTATCTCTATATTTAAAATATATTTTTGTAATATTAAAATATATATATTATGAAAAAATTGTATATTTAATATCAAGATCAGTATTTACTTACCAGAACATTAAAAATATATCGAAAAAATATCACATCACAACAATTTTTGATATTAATTTGGTTTTTTTTTTTAAATTTCTTGAGTTCCTAAAATTTTTACTAAGCAATTTTTGGGTAAAGTTTTTTTTTGTTTTTAATTTTCTCTATAATTTTTTGTCGATTTTTTTTTTTGTTTTGTAAATAATTATAATAAAATTTTCGCACTTGTAAAATTTTGCTTCTAATTTTCTGCTCCGTGTTTCGTTTCGCTCTTCGTAGACTTTTTAGTTGGTTCAAAAATTTTCAGGTAATTTCGTAGGTTTTGATTTAAATTTCTCTTCAAATTTGTTGTGGTTTTTTATTATTTTTTTTTTATATTTTTTAGGTTTATTTTTTTTTTGCCTAAAAAATTCGACGCCAAAATGCACAATTGAAATGATTAATCAACTTAAGAGTTACGTCTGAATTTGTAGAAAACCAAAATTTGCCGTTTACGTTTGGTGGACCGAGACAAAATTTGTGTTGACCGAAACTTGAAAAAACTCAACTCTAGACGAGATCAAATTCAGACGCTTGAATTTTGCTTCAAATCGGAATCGGTGCGGAACTAAAGTTGGAAGTTACTTCTGACTGACTGACTGACTGACTGCCTGCTTATTAATTGGTTTATTTGGATTAGTCGTTGATACTAATTATATATTTGCTGACTTGTTTTGGTTTTAGTTGTTGTTGTTGTTGTTATTGACGAACAAAATGCGATGCGTGTTGTTGTTGTTGTTGTTGTTGTTGCTGTTGCGGCCGCTGTTGCTGCTGCTGCTGCTGTTTATCTTATTGGTTAAAAATGTAACTTTGTCTATTTGATTATTTGTTGTTGGCTGGCTTGGTTTGTAGTTTGGTTTGGTTTTGTTTTGTGGAAATGAAGAAAAAACTGCCTACATGCTAAACGCCGGCGTTTACATTGTCTTTGGTGGATTGTGCATGGATGGCAGCGTGGATCGGAGGGGGGCGGCGCTCACTTCCATTCAAGATGGCGTCGCGGCGCACAGAAATGGCGCCTGCAACACCTTCAACAAAGCGAATCGCCTTGGCCCAGTCGGCTCTTGAGCATCGTCGACTCGAGGCAACGGCATTTCGAGGCACATTTCGAGCAGGCCACCCAAGCTGTTGCAAAAAACTGTTTCGCCTGGGGTTATTTGGGGGGAGGGGGTGTTGGCTTGGGTCTGCTTTCTATGTATGTATAAGTATATTAGGTGTCTCTCCACTTGCACTTCAAGTCATTTTCTGTGCACTTTCACTTTTTTTTGTCCAAAAGCACATACGCTCACACACGCCCCGCACACTCGCACCGTTGACTGGTTATCTTTTTGTGTGTGTGTGTGTTTGTGTTGGTTTTTTTTTTTTTCTTTCACTGTTTCACTTTCTTGATGCGAGTCGATATCGAGTTCGAGTTCGAGTTTGAGTCTGTGCAAAGAGTCTCGGCTTGGCTTGTGATTTATGCGCTGCGAAGACTGCGTTACTGGACTGTCGGTCGACCTGCCTGCCGACTGCCTGCCTGCCTGCCTGGGCACTGCCTAATAATTTGCCTGACTGTTGCTGTCTGTTGTCTGTCGGCCAGCCAGCGTGCCTGCCTGCCTGCCTGCCTGCGTACTAAGCCAGCAGCGTGGACAGGACCCGAGGAGCAGAAAAAATGCGCCGCAACTTGTTTCGCGTTTAGCGCTTCTCTGTTGCAATGTTGTGCAAAAATTGTTAACGATGACGGCCCAGGCCGTCGTTGCCGTTGTCGTTGTCGCTGGCGTCGCTGGCTTCGCTGTCGCTGCCTTCGATGACGTCGCTGACGTCGCTGCATTCGCGATTTGATTGTGTAGCAGAGTCCCCGCTCTAAAGTTTTTTTTGGCTTGATGAAAGTGGCCGCTGGCCGTGCGCGTTGATGTGGCGGGCGCGAAAAGCGAGAAAAAATTCAACGGCTCGCAGCGAGCAGCAGCAGAATTGTCCTCGTCGTTTTTGGTTTGGTTTTGTGCTTGGCGCAAAAAAAAAAAAATGCAAAATACAACAAAAAAAAAATTGAATTTATTTTTGCTGCGACGGCGGCGATGGTCGCTTTGCTAATGTACATACATGTGCAGTGGCGCACACATACAGGGACAAATGCACATTGCTGGATAAATCCAAAACACACAGAAACACATAGGGTCCGCCAAAAGGGGGTGGAGGGGGTGGCTACAGGGCGGGGATATGGACAGCACACAGCAATGTGTGCTCAGTCGCGCAGAAATCAAAACAAAGCGCGACGAAAGCAGCGACTACTATGGCGGCAGCGAACACACACACAAACACACACACACAAACATACACATACACACAGCTAGGCAGAGCCATGCACATACCTCACACACACACTTTGACCAGTGGCACACACATACAGCTAGCTATCCCCAATCAAGCGGCGAAACGCATTTTGCATTTTGCTGCGCCTAAAAATCAAACAACGCCAAAAAGTATGCAACACAAAATGCAACCCCATCGAGCCGTGGATTTTGTTACTGACCGTGGGTGCATTCGTCGGAGCAGCGCTGCCCGCAACGCAGTTGCGTATAGGCAGCTCAAAATGCAGCCTAAATTTTACCTAAGACCCTCACACACATTCACACACCCACCACACACACACACACACACACACATACACATGGGGAGAGACGTGCAAGTTGTGTGTGGTGTTTGTGGCGCGCTGTTGCTCCTAGCTGCGCATTGCTGTGCTCAATTCGATTGCCCCGCCAGCGACTGAACACCCTCACCACACTACTCATCCCGCAGCTAACCAAACTCAATCTACAATTTTCAATCCCCTCATACGGGTCTGTGCCATGTGGCAGTTTTGTTTTGATTCTGTGCTTTTGTTCCTTTCTTATTTCACACACACACACGCTTACTCACTTACAGACACATGCATAGGACATACAATTTTTTTTTATGCATTCTCATTTGCCACAAAGCAAAACGTTGCAAAAGTGACGAAACTTTTGCGCTTTGCCCCTGTGCATATGCATCATTTTTTTGTTGTTGTTGTTGAGAATTTGTAGAATTTGCGTGACTTTTGCCCGCGCTTTGGCATTAGGCTGGGTAAACGCATATAGCATATAAAAAAAATCATAGCAAGAAAGTGCAGCAACAGCGAATACAAATGCAAGAAAAACAACAGTTGCTAAATCAGTATTCTGACAAAAAATTCAAACTTACGCAGACATATCCCATATATACATATATATATATATTATATATAAATATATAATAAGCACAGCAGCGAGTAAGCGCATCAAAAAAGCGGAGAAAAATTGTTGGGCTCAAAATGCAGCCCCTTGCTGATGTGATGTACATATAAACCCACACACACACACACATGCATACATACACACATATATATGTGGTGGAAACTAAAACAGAGAATGCATTTGGTCCTAGACAGCCACACGCATTTCGCATATTACTCATACGCCGCATAGGCGGCTGGTCAACTTAGGCCTGCTATGCCCCCTGCCCGCCTGCCTGCCCTCACACACACCCACACACACACACACACACTTTTGTACATATGTATGGGGTGGCAGGTGCTGCGCCCATAAGCTATATATATATATATATATATATATATCTGTATATGGACATTTATGGGGCTATCGATGGCATTGGTTATTGACTTTGATTTTGGTTTTGCGTTTTGAGTTTAGCAGCTGCAATGGCAAAGTGTGAGCCAGGCCTTTCCTCATTTCATGCATATGAAAGAATTACCAGATTGCCTTATGGATTAATAAGTTGCGCTGCACAAATACCAAAGGTACATCAAATACAAATATGCAATCCCACCCCCTCCACACCCGTCCCGTCATGGTTCCCACCATGCACAGGTGCTGTCCGCGATTATCATCTGGCTGCGAGTACTGCGGTCTTAGCCCGGTCAGCCCCACCACAATTTCCCCCGTTTTGTTCAGCCAATTGTTGATTATTAATTAATGAGCAAACGGGAGCGCAGTGCATAAATTGTGAAATCGCGCTGAAATGCGATAGAAAATTTACATTGCATATACAAAAAAAAAATACAAAAAATAGGCAGGGGAAGTAAATAAAAAATGAGTAAGCCGAGAAGAAATCCAACAATACACAGGGCTATCGATAATGTTTGTACAGTCACATTTGAAAAATTATATGGAATTTTATTTAATTTTTTTAACATATATTAATATATTTTTATTAAAGAAAATATGTATTTATTAGTGTAAATTAATAAATCAATTGTTTAATTTCAACATTTTTTGTGTAGTTCTTAAAAAATATATTAAAGTCAAAAATACACATTTTGGATTTTTTTCTTATTAAAAGTATCGTACTAAATCTGTTGCTTAATCTAAAGTATTAATGAAATATAAACATTATTCAGTTGGAGATCTGTTCGATTGTTATGAATAAATAATAAAATATAATAAATATATAAATTATATATAATATAATAGTTACAATCTATAGAAACGTATATATCATTTTTCTTATCTGTTGAGAAAGAGAAAGAAATGTTATCATCCCAAATTTTATCCCGAAGAATGGAAATGAGATTATTATTAAAGATAACCTTGATCCTTCATCAAAAGTGTGGATAAGACTTATAAGAAAGTTGTACCTGAAAAATAAATATACGGTGCAAATAATAATAATAATTTTGAGTGCCTCTGACAATATAAATTAATTTTTTTTTAGAATAAATAATAATCATGCTAAGTCGATCTTGGCACATTTACCACATTTATTTCATAAGAGATTCTTCAAAATATATGTAATATATAAAAAGTTTCCGACAGTAATTTAAAATCGATAATTTTTAGTGAAAAATGTAGTGATTTTTAGACTATACAAACAAATCTATATACATATATATGGATGTTGATATAAATAAAGATATATCTTAAATTAAAATCTATATATATATATATATATATAAAATAAAAAATTTATTTTTATATATATATTTCTATATTTGCATCTAAATTTCTGCCTAAGTTGTGAAATGGATGTTTGTTTCAACTAGTTTAAAGATATCTAATTGAACGATGTCCTCCGATCTGAATTAAAATCTCATTGGAGAATTGTCTTATTAGTTGGTTGAAATGGAAAAATTATCACAATATGATTTGGCAGGTCTAAAAACGCATAAATCAAGCGCAATTGGAGAATTGGATGGAGACTGCCTCAAACTGAGCCGGGACCAAAATCATTTTCAGTTTGATGAAGCTTAATTTGTGCGCAGCAGTTAGGATGCCTGAATGGAAATGATGTCCAAGCAGATGCAACTTCTGTTGGGTTTGGTCAATGCTGATGTTGATGCTGATGCAGTCTTTGTTATGCAGCTGAAACTGCAGCTGCTGATGGCTGGTGGCTGATTTGCATAGTCCCTAAAGCGCACTGCGTTGCAGTTGCAATTCGCTGCCTAAAAGCATGTTCGGGCATGCAAGTGGTTCGATGGAGGGGGTAGGGGCGGGGAAGGGGCTATGTCACATAACGTAAATATCGGCAAACAGCAGCAGCGACAAAAATGACAAAGACAGCGCGGAAAATTGCGCGAAAAACTAAACATGCGACAGTCGCAAGGGTGGGTCAAAGGGGCGTTGGGTTTGGGGGGCACAACAGCGACAGCTGCAACATTGCCAACAACAAAAGTCCATTTGAGTTTTTGCCCATTGCACCAAAGCAGCTGCAGTTGCAACAGTCCATTCAATACAACAAAAACAACAACAACAAAATACAAAACGGCAACTGCAATAAGGGAAGTTTGCAGTGTTTTGGGGTTTTGGTTGCTGATTGTTGTAGGCAGCAAGAAGACGTTGGGGGGCTGCTACGACGGGGTGGTTGGGGGGGGTCAAGTGTCAAGCGGAGGTCACTCTATCGACATATGGACGAGTCGGTCGCACTTGAGAGTAAATCAGCATCAGCATCAGCATCGGGTCCAACTCCAACTCCCAGGGGCAGTGCATAATTCATTAGGCTCATTTTTTTTTTTGTTGTTGCATGCAGCTGTCCCCAAAGATAGCTCTGGCCATAAACATATTTCACTTTTAATTAATCAAGCGAATGAAACGAGACTCGCTCAAAGGACATGCCGACAAAACGGATGCCCTACAACCGAACTTTCAACTTTCGATATGGTATATATATATATATTTGTAAACTCTGTAATTCTATAGGCATTGCTGTCAGGCAGGCAGGCAGGCAGGCAGGCAGGCAGGGGTAAACATAAAAGCAAAATGCTAAGCTTCCTATTTGGTATGATGTGGGCGTGGCAGGGCAGCAGCTTCCTCCTCAATGGTTGGCTTGTTGTTATTGCATTTAAAATGCGCGCTTGCGTTTGAAAACCATCACAAAAAATACAAAATTCACCCGCCCACCAACCCGGCTAAAACGGGTGGCATGATAGGCTGGTGTGGAGGAAGGAGAGGGGTTTGAGTTGGTCCACCATGGTTGCAATGACAGAAAATGAATGCAGCTGCACTGGGAAAAAAATGATTGCTTCGACAAACAGAAAGATTCTAGAAATAATTCTTTTCGAATTAAATTTATAAGTTTATAATATATTTTTTGTTAATAATATAAAATAATATTTGATCTGTTATTAAATAAAAGAAAAACAACACACTTTTTCCCGTAATATTTTTTTCTGATATATTTTCTATTTTAAGAAATATACTCAGAAAAATGTATAGATTTTTTTTAATAGTTTTAATTTATATTTTGTATTTGTGATTAACTACAATTTTTATCTGAGTGTGCGCTGCTTGTGGGCTGCCCTGGCTGCGACTGCGTGCATTGCTCATCCGCCTGGTGAGCCAACGTTAAAATACGCAGAATGCACTTCTGCGACAACAAAAACAAAAACAACAACAATAGCAACAACAACAATAGCAACATCAAATGTCAAGTTGTTGTTGCTGCTGTTCGCTGGATTTTGTTAGGGTAGCTGCGGGCGTTGCACAATATTTAGCAACTTGGGTCGGGGGAAGGACCATTTCGGACCATGGCATGGGCAGATAGACAGACGGATGGACAGACGAATGGGCAACATTGGTTGGGCTTTTACGCTGCAGCTGCTTTGTCAATCCGCGGACTTGTTCATATATATCAATTTGTTGTCTGTTAGCATTGCTCCTTTGTTGTTGTCGTCGTCGCAGTTGCTGCAGTTGCAATGAGGTTGCGACAGTCGATTTTAACTGCTGCCCCATGCTACATGCTCAACATTCGAGCCAACTTTATTTATGCCCATACCCACTCAGACTAAAAGCCCTTCGGCTTGACCAAAAAAAAAACATGGCATTAGTCTAAACTGTCGATGTATAAGAAAAAAAAATGAAAATCAACTGATGAACAAGCATATATAAGAATATATAAAAAAAATGTATATATACGAAAATTCAACGCATTATTATTAAAGTAAATCAACCAACTTTCTAAGGTCTCTTTAATGAAGACATTATTAAGCGAAAAAAAAAGTTCAAAGAATTGTGTTAATTTCAATTAAACACACTCGAGTCTTTTGTTGCCGTGTCAGCGAGCAGGATAATTACCTCCACAGAATACAGGACAACCAGGACGACGTCATCTTCAACAAAAGAAAGCATTAATGTTTCATAATAAAAGCACAATCCAACTGAAATACTCTTTTAATTTCATTAAAGTTACCTAAAAAACATAAAAATAATAAAAAATGATTTACTTTTTGAAGTAGCCAAAAATATTAATTATTTAATATGGACTTTTAATTTAAAATATTTATTGTTATTTATTATTGTTATTTTATTATTATATTAATGTCTATAAATGTCTAGTGTACTTTCTTAGAAGTTATTCTAAATTTTGCCATAACACAAATAATTTTAATTTGTTATAAATATTTAAAATGATAATATTAAAATATAATTTTTAAATAGTATTGTTTTATATAAAAATAATATACAAACATGAAAAAAGGAAGGCGCTAAGAAATGTAATTAATTAATTATATTTATACACAATAAATTATTAAAATTTTCAAAATAGCTATAAAAATTTATGAAATAATGATATAATTTTATAAAAAAAATAAAATTAATTTAATGTGATTCCTTTGTGAAGGCAGAATAAATGTTTAATAGATATTAACTTTTGTTAAAATTTTAGGTCGACAATTTTGTTCATATAAGTATACATATTAAAATAAGAATATAGACATTGAAAGGACTCTTCTGTAACAAGATAAATGTCTTCATTTGATTATCCTTGGTGAGGGTATACAAGTTAAGCAAGGCGACAACGACAACATCATGAAACAAACATGAAAATAGTTAAGTGCTAAACCGCCGTTAAGGATAAGCGCAATCGCGCTTGAGGAGTGCCACACACAACGTTTATTCACACACACACAAGGGCGAACACACACACATTCATACACACACACTCGGGCGGGGACTGTGGCCAGCATGAAATATCTCAGGAGACAGCGCATAAACCACAACAACTACAAAAATAGCAACAAGAGCAGCGACAGCAGCAGCAGACGACAACAACGGCATATTATAATTAAAGTAGAACAGCTTAAAGGACATGCGAGGACAAGGACACACACAAGAAGTGGTAAGTCGTAAGTTTGCTTCACTGGAGGCGACCGCCAGGCGGACGACCGACGACCGACGTCCGACGACATCTTTTGCATTTTGCGCTTTTGTTGTGTGTTGAACGAAAATTCCGCTTGTCATGTGATACCGATAATGAAATCCTTGGCTCTGAAAATATTTGCCTTGCCACTATTTACACGCTCCCCGATCTTTCACTGTGTGTGTGTGTGCTTGTGTGCTTGTGGCAACGTGTAGGTAAGCAAAGGTGTGGCAAAAGTTGTCGTCGTCATCATCGTCTTTGAATCCTTTGGGGGCTGCCCGGCGGCAACTGACCGCTATTTTCGTACGTTTTAGTATCAATTTGGTCGCAAGTGAAGTTGTACTTATGTGTGTCAGTGTGTGTGTGTGTTTGTGTGTGTGTGTGTGCTGAAACATTTAAGTCATCAACAACAATTTAGATGGGTGCGCCTCTTCTACATATATATGCGCAATTTTTGAGGTCAAGGAAATGGCTTCATACAGCCGCCTTTTAGATTGTGCGATAGAACAATTATGCAGTCAGGACACACCCCTCCTGCCCTCCTTCCCTCCTTCCTCCCTCTAGCACAATTCTAACTTTAGCTGGCGCCAAACTAATTGCATACTTCCCATTTAATCTTAAAGGCAATTTCGCTTTTCTTGCTGCACTGCACTCGCCCAACACATCAAAATGCAATTTAGGAAACTTTTGCAGCCAAAAATTGCATGCAATTGCACACACATGTGCAGGATCTGAACTCACTCAAAAGTGGCAGCTACCAAGGACGAAGGACTAAGGAACAACGTGCACTGCACTGCTGATAGACAGGCGTGGTGGCAACTGTAGCGATTCCGTTTCGGGTAATTGCGTTTTGTGCCATGCGTCTGCTAGACAACAAGTTGCAAAACCTTTAACCAGACCCCCCATCCCTCCCCTCTGGGGTGAAGTCAGGCCAAAGTGCATATTATGCAAGCCAAAACTGCAGTTCGACAGATGAGGGGAGAGCGGGGCCACAAAAAAAAAAAAGAAGAGCACTGATTGCAGGGCACCAAATTAAAAAGTTCCATTGAAGGCAGACAAACAATGCCCAGACTGGCTACCTCGTCATCACCATCAACACCACCATCAACATCGTCATCGTCGTCGTCGTCGTCGTCGTCGATTCTTTGTCGTAATTTTGTTGATTTATAGCTGAAAGTTGGACTTAACAACCTGCTGATAACAATTAGGGTTATTTATGAGCTGTGAAGCAAGGGAGAATCCCAAACTAAGCAGCAAAATATCTGAAGCAAGTCAATGTTGCAAGCTGAATATTTTTTTAAGAATTAACACAATCAAGAATATAAATTTATGTGGATAGTTATTACACATTAAATTAATAAGGTTTTACAATATCGGAAGGGCTAATCAAAAATCTTTTAAAAGTGCTTCCATAAATATTTTTATTTATTTTATTTATTTATTTTTATATTCGAATTTTATGCAGGCCTCATCAGCTACCTCTCGGAATTTTATAACGTTTAACTAGCAATTTCTAAAGACACACTTCGATGGGGCCTCATAATTTTAGTAGCAGTAGTAGTAAAAACACAATTATTTTACTCGACTCTGCCAATATTTTCTGGTCTCTTAAAAGCACTCACAAGAAAATTAAGTTTTTGCTAAAAAAAATTATAGCTTCAATTTCCAGCTAAGCAAATTTCTATGTGTTCGTAACTGAATTGTAAACTGTAATTGTAATGCTAACTAGATGAAAATCGAAAGTGCATGCAATGTAAAGGTTTTTCTCAATTAATCAAAACTCTGATAATTTGGACAGTTGAAAAAATGTATGTTTTTTATTTGTAATTTATACTATCTAAATAAGATATATGGTATTTCAAAGTAAATAAACCAAACATCTTTTAGTTAAATAAATTTAATAATTTATAAGAATTCAGTTTCAGCCAAAAGCAATGTTAAAGAAATAAATTCAGTACTTTTGCAGTTGAACCAAAGATATAATTACAATTAAGTATTCATGTATTGGACATTATATACATTTATACATATAATTATATGGAATGCAACACGTAAAATATAAAAACGCAATTTAATAATTTAATTACAAAAATATGCATTTATAATTTTTAAGAAATATTTTACTTTGAGCGATACAGAAATGCATTAATCTATTTTATACATTCTGTCGCTGGCTGTGCTCAATGTGGCAAGAAGGCATTCTGGAAAAGTTTCCTTGCCACACGACCTGCAGTCACCATAATCGGACTTTATGTGACGCCTTATTTTATTATTGTATTCTTTTTTGTATTGTTGTGGTAGCAACTGCCAGCTGTTGCATGACGTGTTGCCACATTACACACAAACGCACTAAAATTCATATCGACACACAATGAGAACGCAAGAGGCAATTTGAGAGAATGAGAATGAGAATGAGCGGGAGCGGGTTTCGTAAATACATACTCCATATATATAGAAATATATAAATATACATATATATATATTGTATATAATGAGTTTGACCGGCATTATTTTGCAATTTTAAAAATTGCACGTGAGTTTTTACAAGCCGGCAAAAAAGAAGCAACATAAAAATCGCATGGCAGATGAGCAATAATTGCCTGGGCTGGGACAGATGTGAGGCGAATAGAGTCGGGCCGAGTGAGAGAATCGCGTTTAATGCTCGGCAGCAGTGTGAGAGCGCACACAGGACACCGACCAGGACCAGCCTGGCTCAAGCGAGCACCCAAAAATAAAAAATAAAAAAAATTAAAAAAAAACACAGAAAAACACGAGCAAGGAAATGAGCACAAATAAAATGAAATATAAGCGCGAAAATTGGCGGCAAGTGCAGATATATATTTTGTTTGTGTTTCCCTTTTTGTGTGTGCCGAAGCAACACATGGTTGCCGTGTGGGTGTGGCAAGGTGTTTAAGCTGATTGCAACGGCCAAGTCAAGCAAACAGCTGCAGCTCACAGCTACAGAAAACATGCAGGGAACCTGTGAAAAACGTGACAGAAAATATTCAAAAAATTGAGTTCTTTTCCTCATCGAATGCCATCTTTCATTTTCAAGAATATAAAATAATATTGCTGAGTATTATTTTTTTGGTGAAAAAATTGACTCTTCTCAGTGAGGTCAACTTTAAATGCCTTGTGAAGGCAACACATTGCTGCAACACAATCCCTGCTGCTGCAACTGCTGCTGTTTGCCTGTTGCAATATCCTTTTTATATTTTCGACACTTTGTATTTTTTTTATTTCATTTTTAATGGTGCAACACCCCAGCAACAGTTTTACTGCTCATTGGCGGCCACACCAATACCTCGCAATACACTCGCACACATGCACACACATACACCCATACACACACACATACTCATACACACACTCTCTCTCTCTCTTATGTATGCACTTATAGAGCAGGCAGTGGGAAACGTGGACTCGTCTGCCACTGCTGACCGGCGTTTTTTGGCATTTTTTTTGTATCATTTTTTGTATATTTTTTTTATTTATATTTATTTTTAATTCGTCTTCTTTTTTTTGTTGATTTCTGCTGTGTGTTTCGCATTCGCGCGCATTTTTTATATAATTTTTGTTGTGCTTTTTGTGGGAATAAAAAATAAATTAAAAAACAATCAAAAATAAATTGCAGCCCACAATAAAAAAAAATTGTTAAACAAAACAAAACGAACAAAAAAAAAAAAAAAAAATTAAGCGTGTACTGCTGCGTGGGAATTTAATGTGGAAAATCTGGTTGTTGCCACGCCCCCGCGGCCTTTATCAGTTTGTGTGCCATTGATTTTTAATTATGTTGCATACTTTGGGGCGCACGCTTCGCTTTTGCTCTTCTCTCTTTTTTTTTGGCAATAATTCACACAATGAGTTTGGAGTAGTGACGTGACAGGGGGTGGGAGGGCTATCGGCCGAAATTGCATTAACTGGAAATTAAAGAAGAAAAACAAGTGACAAAAATAAAAATGAGGCGCACAACGAGGCCATTAAAATGTGAGCGACCCCAAAATGGGGCAACCAAAAAAAAAAGAAAGAACAACAAAAAATGTTGGTGAGAGAGGAATAATTTTCATTATCAACGATTATGGTTTGACCTTGAGCGGCATTGGGACACACTTGTTGTTGTTGTTGTTCTGCTGTTGTTGTTGTTATTATATATTGCATTGTAATAATATGAGTAAGCGGAAAAAAATAAACGAGAATGCCGGCTCCGTGTCCGGCGAATGAGTTGGAACCGTTCAGCGGAATGTTTGTGTGTGCGTGTGTGTGTGTGTGCGATTGCCGGTTAATGAAGCAACCAGTACGCACCCCATTGGAATGGGGTCAGGGCTTAAACGAATCTGGTGCCGGCAACGGGTCAGCGCCACATCATTGTCCTGTAGGATGCGTACGCAAAGGATATGTTTACTGTGCATGTGTATGTGTGGGTGTGCGTGTGTTCGTGTGTGTATGTGTGAGTAGTTTGTTTGACATGCGTATAGTATTTCATTTTTATTTTTGTTTTTTTCGTTTTTTCGGTTAATTTTAATTGATTACTCAATATGTGAAAATTATTCGTACGTTTTTCCGGTCTTTTTTATTTTTGTACATGATATTATTTTCACACGTTTTCTCTTTCTACGCTTTTTTTTTTTTGACTTGTTAACCAACTTTTACGCAATTTCATTCATGATTTCCAAGTGATTTCATTGCATTGTTTGTTTACAATTTTATTGGCCTGCTGTTGGTTTTTTTTTTTTTGTATTGTTGTATTTTTGGGCTGCGCTTTAATGTAGGTATAATTTTGGATAGTTCATTGACTGAGTGTAAAGTTTGGCCATAACTCAAGGGCAAGCCAGCAAGATGTTAATCTTCAAGAAACAATAATCGCACCCAGACGGCCAACTTTACAACTTTTCCAAAGAACAAAAGCGAAGCCCCGAAACATGTCCGGCAACATAACTACTTTCCCTGACACAATTGCCTTGCTGTGTGTGCCTTTGTGGCACGTAGTTGAAATTAAGAAATAGGCCGGGCAGAATGTAGCTGCTCAGGTGGAGTCTCTTGTCGATGGTCGCATGTCCTTTTGTTTGTCACACTAACCATTCAGTGAGTGCCGTCAAAGGGTTGGCCATTAAAAACTATGCAAAGTGTTTATGAATTTAGTGCCCAGTGCTCGGCAGCTCGAAGTTGAGCCGTATAATTATTGGCTCATGTGTGTGTGTGTGTGTGTTGGCAACCGGTTATACTTGCCCGTCGGGCATCCTAACCTAATGAGCAATTGTTAAGGAAAACGCATTTTAGGCTTATCGCCGCACTTGCATCTCGTCCTTTTGTGTTGTGCAGCGCCACCCTTCGTGGGCATTGAAAGGGCTTCGATAAGCAAACGATTTTCATTTGGGTTACATTTTTTGGGTGCTTTTAAGTCAACTTTTGTGGCGCTTAAAGCAAAGACAATGCCAGCACTGATTCTTGAGGCGAGAATGTGTTTGACTGAAAATGTTGCAACTTTTCCACTGTCATCGTTAAGATATGAATCTTTATGAAGGTCGCCCTTTTCCCCTATTGAATGCATGCATGATCATAAAACGTGGCAAGCTTAATATTAAATCTGAAAGATACGTGATAGTTACCTTTGCCAGTAATCCAAATGCCAAAAGCAATCTGTGCCTCACTTTCGAATGCCGCTTCTTATTCGATTGTGCTAAATACACTTAGAGAATATTGCACTAAAAATTTAGAAAATCGCTGTAAATTAAAAATCTGACTGTAAACCAGACTTTTTTTTAATTTTTAAAATATTTTTTTTAGTTTTTCTACATTTTTACAACATAAAAATAGCAGTGCATTTATTGTATTATAAATAAATATACAGGATATCCTGGAATCTGTCAGAATCTGACAGTTGCCGTAGGGCAAAATCTTTGCTTAATAATGACTCAAATTTGCTTGAAAATGCTTAAAAATATATATTTAAAATATTAATTTACAAGGCATATTTAATGTCTTAGTTTAGTCAAATATTTCGTATAATAGCTTCTAAAGAAAATATAATTTAACAAGAGTCTAAACATTGTGCAAACATTTAAAATATAAATTTTATTTCACAATGTTTGGAATAAATTTACCATAATACTAAGAATCTTAGAATGAGCAAAACTAATGTTTTGGAAATTCGCTTTCTGAATAATTAGGTGAGCTGCCACTGGCAATGTTTTTTTTTCTGAGTGTGGCTGACTCACTGACTGACTGACTGACGGGTTGACTAGTTGTGTTCTTCGACCCACTTGTAAGCCTCTGGTGTCATTTTCGGTCGCTTGACTTTTCTTGTCGTTTGTTGGTTCTCTGGCATATTTATGACACAAGTAATTTGCGTACGGTCAAGCGCACAGAGTCTCAACCACGAATACAGATACAGATACAGATACAGACACAGCCACAGATACAGCCACAGATACAGATACAAATGAACTATCATAAGCACACATATCTGTATCTGTATCTGTGCCCTATATGCCATGTCCTATGTTATATATATGTATACTCCGGGCTGGCATGTGTCTAATTAGATGTGCGTCTTCACCAGCTGAACAAAATGAGGTCAAATTGTATGCGGGGAATATATTCATTCCTTGGCGTGTGCCATGGATTTGTCTTGCCCAAGTTTATGGCCTCTGCGTTTGCTGTGCGTCGTTTTTGAGGTGCGTCGGGTTAATTGAAATGACCGCCGCAGTTGGGGCTCTCAAATTTAGATTAGTCAGGCATTAGAGCGGACTTTCTTTACGGGTCCGTTGCCCCCCCCAGGCCCCGGGCTCAGCAACTCTCTGACCAGACATTGTTTTGGCTAATTGAAACTAAATCACAATGCGAATAATATGGCGGCCCTTGAAATCAGTGACAAGCCAGGGATTTTTCCGTGAGGGCTTCTTGTTGACAGAATTTATGCAAATTTAAAGCAATTAAAAATACTTGCTAATTGACTTGAGCGCCGCTGCGACAAGCAGCTTCAGCTTCACGTCAACGGATTGGCAAACAGTCTGCCAAAAAAAAAAAAAAAAAAAGTCCCATAGAGAAGCGGATTTGTACCACGATACGGGATGTATGTGACAGGCAGGCAGGCAGGAAGGCGGGCATCCTGGGAGTGGGGCGACGACTAATTAAATTAAACAGCGACTGGAGCGGACTGAGGCGGACGGTAAACTACGGGCACTGTGCCGGTGCGGAGTATCAACTTATTTTTCGTGCAATTAACTTTTTAGTGGCGCTTTACACATCGCACAAACAGCCAAATAAAAATCAAATCAAAGAATTTCCATTTCCATATCCACGTATGTGCACAGCTCCAGGCAGGCCCAGGTCCTCAGTTCCCAGTTCCCAGTACCCCCGTCCACAGTACAGTTCTGGTCAACCCAGTCCAGTGGATCGCACAAAGAGCCTAAAGTAGCTCAGCACCAGAGGCCAGCCCGCTACTCCACTCCACTCCACTCCAAGCCGTGTTTGAATTGTCGACGAGTCATTCATTCTGCATTATGCAAAAGTCGACAAGTGCATGCGTGCAAAGTTCCTTTTTGGCGAGCACTTTTTTTTGCCAGCTACAAACACAAATACATACACAAATAAATACATGCATATATGTATTTGCACATGCGTGAGTGTGAGTGTGAGTGTATATTAAATTTGCATGCTTATAGCAGAGGCCATCAGCATCAATCATTAGCCGTGCTCCAGTCCACCAGTCCTCCAGTCTACACAATTCCATACTCATTGACTGCTTGCCTTTTTTGTTCAGCTGTTTCTTCGTTCATTTGCATTGAATGCCAAATGTTCAACGAGAATTTTACATTTATATTAGACAGGAGCAAAAATAAAGGTGGATGTGTATGGCGGAGTGTGAGAGAATGAAGACCCTGAAGACCCCTGATATACATATAAAACAGGTATTATACGGGGCTATGCAATTGTGTAATTTTGATATGCAGCATCTAAGATATCCATTTGGCAAATACTTCTTAAAATACTCACAACTAGCCTATTATTTATTTTTAATTTATAAATAAATATTAAAATGTAAATCTGGTAAGCTTTTCTCAAAAAGCAAAACTTACTAAATATTAATATAATTATTATTTTATTTTTATTATTATTATTATTATTATTATTATTATATAATTACTAAACATTAATATAATTATTATTTTATTATTATATTATTATTATTATATAATTACTAAATATTAATATAACTATTAACGGCCTTTATATATTTTATTAAGTATATATTTTATTTATATGATTTAATAATAACAATTTTACTGAGCTCAAAATGGCAATCACAACTGTGTATATAAATAAATATATTCATAAAATTATTTAAGACATTCGTTAAAATATAAATAAATATTTAATAATATATTTTATGTACAGAGTTACAATAAAATACCTAAAATGCTGTGTATCATTAAAAGTAATATAAGAATATTTTTTATATGTTTTTATAATAATTTAAAATAACTAATAATATAAATTTGAGAGAAGTCTGTATTATAAGATTGAATTTTGAATTTATATTCTTTTTATTTTTTGTATATTAATTTGAGCTGCATATCAAACCTCAACTGATTTCTTTAAACAGGGTATACACATTGAAAGCAGTATAATGTTTTGATTCCTAATTTAACACGCACTCACACACACACACACACACACACACACACAAACACACACACTCACACACACACAACCAGATTGAAATGCAGAGCACTGATTTAAATGGATATACTTGTCTCGTGCATGCGTTCCACATTGGTCCCCCCGGGCGATAATGTTTGACGTCGTGGACTGCATTTGATTTTGAATGGCGTCTGTTGGTCAGTACGCCTCCTCCTGCACAATCCGACTTCTATTTCTATAGGCCAGCACACGGCAGACACTCTTGGAATTCTTTGCGCTTCCTTTGTGGCCATTCAAATCCAATGTTCCGCCAAGGGCTATTATTAGTCCATAATTATGGGCATGTCGCAATGGGTACTTTTAGGGAAAGCATGACTATATTATTTATTTATTAGTTCATTAAACAATAATTAAGTTTGATCAATGATTGATTAATTACAATTAAAAACTGTATACGAAATCAGAAAAGAAAATAAAGTTTTTTACTTAATGAAAGTCAGATCAAGAAAGTTATATATACACTGCCCTCAGCTGGGATATCAAAATTAAAATAGCGCCCGCTGCTCAATAATTAATGAAAAGGAATCAAAAATCTCTGGCCTGGGGGTGATTCTCCGATTCCAGCTGGTCAACAGCCAAGTCAAAGTTTCGAAGTTCAATTCAGTTGACCAGTTGAAGGCTGCTCGCTTCCGCTTGTTGCTACGTGCATGCCCAAAGACAAGGCACAAAGGATTAATCCGGCGTCTCATTCAGAATCGGAGTCGACATCGCGCAGGGCCACATGTTGTAATCAAAGAAATTAGCGCCACGTTGCGTGCAACGGCCCGTGGCGAGTGTGGATGGTTGAATTGAGTTGAGTTGAGTTGAGTTGCGCTGCGTTGCGTTGCGTTGAGCCTTAGCTGGGCAGTGTCCAAGAAGGGTTGCCACTGACCGTTCGCACAGACGTGCTGCCACCCTTCTCCCAACCGATATTCAAATTTAGCACAGCGTGCGGCATTGCTGCCTGCTTGCCACCAACCACCTAACCACCTTGCCTTGTCCGGTTTTGTTGTTACCCTTGTCAATGAGGCTGCTTAAAGTCTGTTTGTACATTGTCTTAAACAGTTTGACTTTTAATTTGCAGCCAAGTTTAATAACAAAGACAGTCGGACAGACGCACTTTACTCCATCTAGTTCAGACCACTCACTTTTTTAATTACAAAATAATGATAGACAGCAGCAATATATACATATATATATATACAATATATATATATATATATATATATGATAATATCTTATACAGGCCTTAGTTCTGACTACTTTAAGAACAGTTCGCTTCGCTTAGTTCGGGCTACACCCACGGCACACACACACATGTGCAATTAAGCTTGGGCGTTGAAGTGTAAATTATTTATTAATAAATAAACACACACGCCTACTAATTGCCACAACGGTGAATGGTGGCAAATGGGAGTCGCCTCCGTCGCATCATTGACGCAGTTAGTCGTTGGCGTTGCCTCAAAGAGTTTTTCCAGCCGTGAGACGACGCACAGGAGACCTCGTTGAGGTCCAGGCCTAAGTTCAAAGTGCCCACAGCACACACATCCACACACACCCATACACACCCACACACACATCTAACACGTGGGTACATTCGTTTTTTTTTTACGTTTTAATTTCTGCAACCTCAAAGTGTTAATGGAAAATCAATAATTACGCATCTTGGAATTATTAATAGGAGCACACATGGCACACATCTTTATGGCCTGCCCTGCTCTGCCCTCTTATGCCCTCTCCCCAACCCCGTCTCGGAGGTAGAAGATATTTACGTGACGGCTCATTAGGCAAATGCACAAGTAATTGCAATTTTTCATGCGTTGATTATGATTGCCTCAACTAAAATGAAACTATTATTCGAAATATTCTAATTACACCATTTTACATGAGAATTTCCTAGATTCGTTTTCTGCCTCTGTTAATTTCTTATATATAAATTATAAAAAATAATATTAAGCTTAAAATTACTATTTTTTTACACCTATAATATTGCACATGCAAATATTTTGGCTTTTATTTGGCTTCTAACTAGACTTAAGGAATTTTTATAATAACAAATAAGAATATTTTCTTTGAGAGCTAAACATAAAACAGTTTAACACATTTGAAGATTTTAAGACATATGTTAAAAGTTAAATTATTGTGTTTTATTCTTTTAAAAACATTAAAATAAAATGTTACTGAAATTAATTTACAAAACCGTTTTGAATAACTAAAAGTTTAGTTTTAAGCAACATTCACTATCAATTCTGTTGTTAGACTTATCGTAACCTTGTTGAAAATTAGACAACTACAGTTTTAATAATTATTTATTTGAATTTATGGTTATAGACGTTAGTTTATTATTTGGTTACCTCTTTTTTATAACCATTCAAAAAGATATAATATCAGACAATATAAAAGTTTAGAAAGCAGCAAAAGCCTTGTTAATTCCATTGAAATTCACAAAAAAATAGTCCAATGCTAAAAATGTTCTTCGGTATAGAATTTAATTGCAGCGTTTATTTTTATTGTATAATTTACAAGTTCTAAATCAAGCAAATGAGTTTTACGAATAATAAATAAAAACAGATAAAATTGTTAATATAAAAATATTTCCATTTGAATATTTATGGAAATACTACAAACTCTTAAAATTACCATTTAGCACAAAAATTGTATATCAAACAATGATTAAAAAAAGTAATAAGTAAGTAAATACGTATTTTGATTAAGGTTGTGGAAATATTAAAGTTCATGATCAAAGCAAATGCCAAACAATAAAAAAAAAACAAAAGCTAAATAAAACGCATCCACTCACACTAAATTCGACTTTATCACATTTGTTTTCGCTTTGCAGGATCTACTAGGATCTCATTGAAAACATGGATTTGCTTATATGTTATTTTTGTAATTTGCTTTTTGTTTTGGTGGTTTCGCTGTAATTGGCTACATAAAAAACATTTGCATCAGCATTTATTTCAACGGTTCTACACATTTCATTTTATTTTATTTTATTTTATTTATTTTAAATGAAACAAATATAATTGCACTGACGCACAAGTTGGGTTTTTTTTTTGATTGGTGTTGCCTGAATGCATCGCTGCATTTGACAGGTGTGTAGGGGGCATAGAGGAGAAGCAGATAAAGAGAGAGGGACGGTTAGCGGGGTGCTGGATACACCACTAATTGACAATAAGCCGCACGCACTTATAACAGCTTTTTAGACAACGCACACACACATATGGAAAACGCAACGCGGAGTCCAAATTCAGCTAAGTTCTAAGTGGTTGAGGAGCAGGAGGCTGCAATTCGCTGGCAAAGGCAAATAATTTTAATTAAATGAAAAAGAAGCGCAACAGGGGAGTCCGAGGCATTTGGATGTGCAAAGGGGCGTGGGGCACGGGGCACGTGGCATGGGGCATGGGGCATGGCCTGGCCAGTAGACTGCAGCCATAGCACTTAAGCGCCACTCCAGCGCTTCAATCCGACATGCCAGCGAATTGGCACTTGTTCGTCAACGAACCAAAGTCCGCACCAAAATGCAACGGCAACGGATGGCTGTGCATCCACACAAGTAAGTATGTAAATGCAACCAACTGCTACGCGGCGGTGGATGCATGTCCTTTGTAAGAATTCATTTGCAACGCGAAACTTTTTTTTTTCGAAATTTCTAACGCCGAACACTCAAAGTCGCCAAAGAGCCAGTCGTACCCAGGGCAGCGTCAGACATGGAAGGGTGCTTTGGTGTGGGTGGGTGTTGACAGGGCTAACCAAATATGGCAAAGAGGTAAACTGCACTTAAAGTGCAACGAGAAAAAATGCCAGTCGCGAACTGCAACTGACCAAAAATGCAATAGGCATCCAAGGCGGGCAACCCATCGAAGTGTGGAGGGATGGGGGTCAAGTGTTGTGGAAGGGCAGGCGGGTGGTACAAGCGACGTTTATATGCAAAAAGATAAAGAGCAAGTGCACACACACAGACACGCACACACACACATACATATTCGCAGGCTGGCTAACTGTTTGTTTTATGCGCGAGTTTTGCGAGTTTGCCAAAATGCAGCCGAGTGCAATTTTTGTGAAGTTTGCTTGTTGTTTTTGCCCCTTGCAGGATGCTGTTGCTGCTGCTGTTGCTTTTGCTGCTGCTGTTGCTGCTGCTGCAGTTGCTGCTGTTGAGCGATTTTGATTGAAAATGCACTCACACCCCCCCAAACAACAACAGTTGTACATGGTGTGCCTTCACCAGGAAATCGTCCTGGCTTCTGCTTTGCAGGATTTTTGTTTTTTTTTTTTGTAATCGGACTACATCTGGCGCAAAAAATCAACTTGCCACCAGAACGCCCAGTCAAATCGTCAACGTGACGCATGAGCGATGGCTCTTAATACGTGCACCCATTTTGTAGTATGTTGTTTCAGGGTTTAGGGGACGACAAGTACCAAGGCCCTAATTTAAATGGTCATAGACTACATAATAATAGCTCCTCAAATTTTATTTCATTTTTGCTTATTATTTTAAAACAAGTTTGAATTCTGTTGTCGACTACGAAATACCCTGAACTAACTGAATTTATTTAATATATTCTAGTCTTATTTGCCTTACTTTATATATTATGTATTTATTAAAAGCCTTTGCCTTAACAATTGTCTCATTTATTGCTATCGGAAATCGAAATGTATCGATATTCAAGAATCTTGAGCTGCGTCGGGTATACGAGAAACTATATTTAAAAGCATGGCTAATTGGATTCGACTGTTGGGGAAGTCCTTAAAAAAATTCAAATTTAAAAAAGAAATTTGACATTTCAAAAAAAGTTTTCTCTGCAAGAAATTGTAAACAGCATTTTAGTTAATCATAGAATTTCCAAGCTTTGGATAATCGCAAGCCTAGTTTTAATTGTAAATAATAAGAGACAACATCTAAAATCTTAAAAAAAAACCTGTATTTAGCTTATATTTTCCTTGATAAAGTAGGTTTTTTTTATTAAGAGGACTAAGATAATAGTTGCATCAGATGTTTATTTCACATGTTAAGTTCCTAACTTGCCATTTTTGATCTAATAGATAGTTACTTCAATGCCACACTTAAAAATGTTGATGCCAGCCAGCTTAGCCCCCCTTCCCCCTTCGCCATATTAAATCAACAAATAAAAAAATACTTTTTAAGCTGATGTTTTTTTTTTTTTTTTTGTTAATTTTTCGTTTTTCGCTCTTTACTATTGACATTGTCATTGTGTTTATGTTTGACTTTCGACATTTTTTTTGATTAGCTCGTTTCCCCTGCTAAATGTTTGTTTTTGTTATAATTCACATCGATGTTTCTCTGAATCGCTTAATGTGAAACCAGTTTTACTTCCATGAGAAAATTGCTGTTGTTCAGCTTGTTGTTGATGTTATTGTTTTTTTTTTTTTTATGGTTTTCGCTGCCTGCCAAATTGTTGTTTTTGTTTTTGTTTTTGTTTTTTTGTTGTTGAGATTAATCCTCGGCAATGGCAGCCACTTTGGCGCACATAATTGAGGTTACATTCGGCTGCACAAATTGCCAGCATTAATTGATTATTGGAGAGAGGATTGGAACAATGTCATCAGCATCAGCAGTGGCATCCACAACGTTGGTTTATTCGAATAAAAAATGTAATAATCGGATTTTCATGGGTGCATTTCGGACCGTATGTGGCACATTTATTGTTTGACGCACAGCACTCCCGCTGTGTTGTGAATGGATGCGAGAGAGGGGGGAGGGGAGGGGCACCGTTGGACTCTGTCAAAATTTGGTTTACAGTTCAGCGGTCCTGACCTGCACAACATGCCCCAGCAATTTCAAAACGCGACACTTGCGGCACGCACGAACCACAAAAGTTTGTCACCCCTCCACACCACCAACACCACTCAGCCCACAGTGCCCACAGTATTCATTCGGCTACCGGAAACCAACCACCAAAAATATCAAAAAAGAACACAATCGAAAAAAAAAAAAGGAAAACATCTACAAAACATGTGCTTCACTTTTTATGCTGCTTTTCTATACTGAACGGGCTTGTCTCATATTTTTTTTAACACCTCAGATTTATGACTTGTCCGCGGCTGACAGTTAATTGTCTCTCAATTGTAAATTGTCCATCTTCTGGCTTAAGGCGCCACTTGTGTCCAACATAAACATGAAAACCAATTTCGGAACACGCATCTTTTAATGGCAAAGATGATGGACAATTGGCTCAATTTAACTTTGTTTATATCTTTTTCGTCTTGTTTTCTTACAAGTTAATGACGAACATTTGACATTTTATTGGCTCTTCGTGCCGCAAACAATCTCAGTTTAATTGTTGGCCAAGATTTGTCACAAATTTGCCGCGTTAGCTTTATTTTTAGAATCTGTTAAGGGGACCCAAACTTTCCTATAAGTATTGCAAAAGTATTTTATCGCAATTATTATCTAACTTTTTAGGACAACAAATAAATTGTACATGCAGATTATGTTAATATGTTAATAAACACTAGTTATTTTTAAATATGATAATAATTTTTAATTTGAAAGGACAAAATGAATACTTGAATAAGTAAATAATATATGTATTTCAATTGAAGATCGTTTTTTTTTTATAGTTTTTGAGCAGATGCGAAATGAAGTAATATATTAATATATTATAAATCAAGAGTCGTCATGAAAAAAGTATAATACGAAAGAAGTTGAGTAACAAAGCAGAATAAGAAATAAAGTAAATAATATGATTTCAGCACAGATCTTGAGAAATTTAAGTTTGTAACAAATTAAACGTTTCTTAAATGTATTAAAACTTCTAGATGAATAACATCAAGCGTCAAATTGTACTAAATAGAAACCAATAGTCATGAGCTTTTTTATAAAATTAATTTTAAATTCTGTGAAAGGTATTATATAAAAATACATGTGCATATATATAAAAACTAACGTATTAAAAAACATTAAAATTGTATGGAAAATAGAGTAAAAACTAAATAAACAATTAATGATTTAAAGCTTAAAAAAACTGAATAAATATATTACTGTTAGAATTTCCGAATATTTTAATAGGCACCCTTGTACAAAGTGGTGTCAAAATCAACCACCATAGAAGAAAGGCCAATCTTATCAGAATTCTGAAAATAACTCTGCTAGCGCCATCTATTGGTAGTTAGATGACTTAGATCAATGGTCGGTAAAGTAGTTTCCAGTTGCGGATAATTTAAGAGAAACGACGCAGAAACATGGCAAGTGCAGCTCTTAGCTTTCAACCCAGGGGGTTGCAGAGACGAACAGACCACCCCATCACGTCTAACTGTGGCAGCGCTGCCAACCCACTGCAAATGCAACGCACATGGCATGTGGCATAATGGGCAGGCAGAATGAGGCGTGGGCAGCAGCGCTGTGGACGACTAAACGCCATGGCCGACGAAGGCAAAATGGAAGCCTGACTGCGGAATGGCCGACGTAGTGTTGGACTTTCATTGTTTAGCTGCTGCGTATACACACGTACACAAGCACACACACATGCAAACATACACTCATATACATAGACTATATGTAGCTAGTTTGCGCATGTCCGTTGGCCAAATATCAGCAGCAGAGGCAGGCATTGTCGACGGCAGGAGTTGCCGACGGCAGAGCAGCTTTATGCACTGGCCCTTGGATTATATAGTCGATGGATGCAGCTATAAGCATAAATTGGAAAATTTGCAATGCAATACAAACACATTGCCTAACATTCGATTGGTCCAACGGGGTGTGAGGGGTGTGGTGGGTGCCAGGGACAATTACATATGCATGCATGTCGGTTTTGGGCTGCGGCATTGATAGACAGCAGACAATGTGCCTCACCCACACAGGTTTGCAGTAATTAATCATTTTTATGGATTATTAATGGATTTGCCTGTGCCTTTGTTGGTGTGCATTCTCCGTTTACTTTTGTTTGCCAGTGTCGCCTCATTTACGTATTTAAATTATAAATTGCTGGCGATTTGTTTTTAGAGCACAGATTAGTGGCATTTATTGAATTTCGATTGTGCAACGAGAAACCGGATTTGATTTATAGCAAAATGTTGCTACACCTTGTCAATTTGCCGGCCAACCCGTTCGTATTCCTGCCACAAGCCAAACACGCGTTAAACGTTCTCAAATGGGACCTCATAAAGAACAGAGACGACAAAAAAAAAGGGAAAATAGGAAAAAAAAAATAAACCCAGACGACAACACCGATGATAGGCCATAAGCTGAAAAATCGAGTTGAAACAAAAAGAAAGGAAGAAAAAAATTACAGATCTTAATAATGTCCCGAAGCTTAGATACTCTGTTCATTTTTTATGTTAACATTTCATATAAATTAACTTGAGTTTAAGTAACGTTTAATTAAACTAAAATTCAGTTCACTAAATCCCTTTTGGCAGAGAATCAAATTGCATTTTGCTTAGGTTTAAATTTTATACAATATAATTGAGGAAACTTTCAAAATATTCACTAAGTTTAGGAAAAGCAACGATAGTTCCTAACAAGTTGCTTTTTAAAGGTTAATTAAATATAATCCCAAATTAGGAAATATTACAAATTAAATAAAATAAAATGATATATAAACAAGATTTTGGTTACTTATTTGCTCTCTTCAAAAATCAAACTGTATTTCCAAAAAAAAAAGAACAAACTCAACCTCAAACAACAAGGGTGTGTAGCAAAGCATCTAAAAAAAAATGCTTGTGTAAAAAGCGAGTGAAGAAAAAAGATTAAAAAAAAAAAACCAGACACTATCTCAACCCTCTTCCATCTTCTGCAGTTTCTTTTCAATAGTTTTTTGATGTTGTTCCGGGTGCTCTGTCTAGTCGGAGAGTTCCGTGTAGATGTCTATATGTTTGTCTGGCTTAGCTGCTGCCTCTTCTTGTGAGTTCATTCAGCTGTCTGAGACAATATTTGTATGCCACATACATTGGGTCAACTTCTGGGGGATGAGAATGGGAAAACCAAGTAGATTTAATGGGTTGGCCAATGTACACAAGGAGACGCAAAAGGAAACTGAAAACCCTTTGGAAGCTATTTTCTTGGCTGCTTGCTTTAATTAAATGCAAGTTGACTTAGACCCTTGTGAATTTTCAACTTGTATTTAAATGAGAATAACACAAACTTAAACTGGAATCCCTTGATGCAGACGCTTCACTAATTCAATAATTTGGTGTCCAGGGCCAGTGCAAATATTTGTAGCTAACATGAAAATGCAAATTGAATTCATCTGCCCATGCTAAAAACGAGAATCCGAGACCCCAATTTAACATGGCGTCTTCAGTTTGTAGTCATGGCCAAAAAGTCGCAAGCGTGGTTGGATGGGTGGGTCAAACGGGATCCGCACCCGAAAACGAATCCCGCATGCCAACTTGGGATAGTTGTGACTTTTGTCTGGCGCACGAATGAGAATGTGGGCTTGGCTTTTGTGAAAAAAGGGAGGATGATGTTCGATGGCAGATCCCTGGACAAGGGTAGCACTAGCACCGCATCCCTCATAGTTCTCTGGTGTGGGTGCAATAAAACTTATTTCCTTTGGCTGAAGTGCTATGCATCTAAACTCCTAACCCCCAAAAACTTGTCCAGCTCTCTAACGCTATCTTTGTGTGTGTAAGTGTGCGTGTGTGTGTGTGTGTAAATTGAATTAGTAGACAGTTGAATGTCTGAATGCTGTGCAGAAAATTGAATAGTTTTAGTTGTTAGTTGGCAAATAATTTGCTTCCTAAATTCTAAATTGAGTTCTTATTCTGCTGCCCCAGTCAAGCCCAAAAAATGTTTGAAATATAGAAAATATGACGAAAAAAAAAAAACTCATTTTAATTTTCTCGTTACTCGTTTCTCGTTTATTGTTGATTTTTATGCTTTTGTTTGCGTTACTCAAATTTTACCCGCCTTTGTTCATCAAAGTAATTAGTAAAAACTCTGAAGGACTTTCTCCCATTGCTGACCAGCTTTTGTTAGCCGAGTTGCCGAGTTGCCGAGCCACTTTTTATGTTCATTATGTGTACATGCTGCTTATTTGATTTCTGCATGTAAATTAGTCGACTGAGGCCATTTGTTGAATAAATTCAAGCTCACTCTGTTTTTTGGAACCGAGAAACGCCCCAAGAAGAAGCCAAAAAACTGAAATCTATTTACACAAAAACATGGCAACATATAACAAAGTACCCGGACTCCCCACCAACCGGGAACCAGGAGCTGCTGCTGGCGCTCCTGCTGCTGCTGCTAAGCGTGTAAGCCGAGCGGAGGTCCTTGAAGCGAAGCATGAGATGTAATGCAAAAGTTGTCCACGTTTCGGGGTAAGGCAGCACAAATATGTTGACGATGATGGCAACGGCGACGGCAACGGCGACGGCAACGACGACAATGACGACGGCGCCATGGCGCAGATTATAATTTCAAAAAGTACGAGCAAAGGGACACCGCAGAGGAAGTGGAAGTGGATGTGGAATGGGTATACGGACACACTGGCGACAACGCAGCACCAAGGACCTTCATTATGCAAGTTGCTGTTTTCATTATTTTCTTGCGCGAACTGCCAGTGCCACTGCCACTGCCAATGTTGCCGCTGTTGTTGCCACTCCTGCTGCGAGTGCCAGAGCCACGCCAGATTCCAAACAACTAATCTACATTTGAAGCTGGACGAGGGGCGATGCTGGGTTGCGTGGGTGGAGGGTTGCACTCCAGCTGCCGTTCCTTGTATACCCTCAACTCATTTAAATTGATTGAAGCGCCATAATGCAGATGTGCCACAGTATGTAACAGACAGAAGGAAGATTCCTTTTTCCTTATCCAACAGTTTCACTGTGGGAAATGCTAAGACAAACAGTTAACCAGGATAGAAAGCAGCTATATAATATTCAAGAGATGTTTGATTTGAATGCAGAGTATCCACGAGTCGGGCTCTGCCGATTAAAATATTCCAGCTTGTTTTATTTTTGCACCCTGAAGGCATTTGCCGAAAGGATTCATCTTACGACATTAGTGACCTCAGCAACTGCGCACAAAACATGCGGCAGTTGCTGGAACTGGAGCTAAAAGGGGAGGGCATTGGGTAATCACGTGTGTGTGTGTGTGTGTGTGTGTGTGTGTGTGGGAGGTGAGTGCGGTCGTCGAGGACGAGTTATGCTTTGTTGTGTTTCTCGAGCGCAAATATAAGTTTGCCATAATGGCTGCCAGCAACAGCACAGCAGCAGCAAGGATGGGGGGGAGGGATATGGGAATGGGAGACGGCACTTTGCTTGTACCTTGGGGTACAATCTGCTGCAAATACAACAAGCAAACCATCCATCCAATCCACCCCATCCACTGCAACAACTGAGGCAACTTCTACCTGCCTCATCCAGTCGATGCTGCAGGGTGTCAAAGTTGCGGGCCATGTTGGGGGCAGCCAGCCAAACTCTCCGCAGGTCAGAGAGCTCTCGCATCTCCGGCATCTCTCGCCGGTTTTGGTGCTCGCATCTTCTGCTGGTCACGTCACGTAGCCGGCGCAGAGAGCTTCTCATTTATTTTACTTAATTGTCAAGTTTGAATTTTGAAAGGGTTGTCAGCGGCCGCCTGTCTCCGCAATCCCCAACCCGCTCGCCTGTGTTAGAAATTTCGCTACGCTTTTGCTTCGCTGCGCTGTTGGGTTGTCAGGGGCAGATTAAGGAGTGGTATGAAATGGTCGACCAGGCTAAGGAGTGAGCCAAGTGAGCAACGCACTCGCTTGTAAATTACATTGTAGAAGCCCTTTTTGGCTTTAAGCAATCTGACTTTTCAAAGTAAATGGAACAGGTATACGTGAAAAATAGACAGTAAAAATAAGACTAAGAACATTTTGTGCTCAGACTACTATAATTTTATTTAATTATTTCTTTATTTCCAAAATGTTATTAAATCTAGTTTTGCAAAGCTTTCATTTTTCCATCAAATATTCAGAATATTCAATAATATTAAAAATTCTTTCTCCTCTATTTTAGTATTGCTTTAAGAGGGTTTCGTATCACATTGTGAAAATTTCCTTCGGCTTCCCTTCTCCATCTGAGAACGTGGAACTGATCCTCAAAAAACGAATTTTTTTATATTCAATTATTGAGAAAAAAAGTCATTGGCAGCAGATCAAAATTTATTATATTATAGAGGGCAGTTTTTAAGTTAATACATGAAAAATTATGTTTTTATTTTGCCATTAAATATTCAGAATATTTAATCATATCAAAAATACTTTCTCCTCTATTTTTGTGTTGCTTTAAGCTGGTTTTTGTAAAGTATCACCTTGTGCCAATTTTCTCCTGCTTCCCTACTCCATCAGAGAACGTGGAACTGTTCCTCAAAAAGAAAAAGAAAAAAATAGTCTGTGGCAGCAGAAGCCAATTTATTATATTATAGAAGGCAGTTTTTAAGTTAATACATGAACAATTATGTTTTGATTTTAACTTATTACTGAAGTATTATTATAATTCTTTCTGAAGTGAAATCTCATAAAATAACAGTAGCAATTTGTAGAAAACTTTCACTATACAATGAAAATTTCTCCATTAGATTCTTAGCAAAAAAAAACTAAATTATATTTATATATATTAATTAAATTCAATATCTAAATATATCTCTTGTTATTTTTAAGCACTTTTGTAAATTTCATTAATGATTTTTTTTAAGGGTTAGCCCGCAGTGAAGTTTTTGCAGTTGCCTTTGCCAAAAAGTTGTAAACCAAATTCAGTGCACGCATTTTGGACTGGTTTTCCAAAGTGGAGAGCTGGTCCCCCCAAAGTGGAGAGCTGGCGGGCACAACCGACACCGCGAACTAACATATGAGGGAACAACACACACACACACATATACCAAACAAACGGACTGAGGGACAGATGGGGCAGATGGACAGACAGACAAAGTTTGAAAACAGCTGCCCGATGTGCAATATAAATGTGGTTTTCATATTTTTGTGGTTCACTTCAGTGCTTCAGCACTAGATATAGTTTTTAGGGCCAAAAGTACAACCAAACAAACGCAACTACACACACACACCCACACACACACACACACACACACAGGAGCCCATAATGAACGCCATTCATAAAACTTTAGCTAAATACGAACATTCATTATAAAATAATTTGGCTCCGCAAAGAACGCAAGGTGCAAGGTGCACAACGTTAGTGGAGGGGGGGTGGGGGGCTGTCAACTCAGGGCCGAAAGCGTTGCACAAAATTTACATGCAGAGTGAAAAAGTTATGCACTGAACTAAAAGATAATATCCAATCTATGGAGCAGTCGCCAGTGTGGCGCTCGGTTTCATGTGACACGGGATGGGATACAAACTGAATTTTCGCCTGGCTGACAGAGTAACCCAAACAGGGCTCGTTTGGAGCGCTGCATGGTTTTGTGGCAATGGTTGTTGCTTCATTAAATTTCAGTTTTCATTTGGTAACGCCCAAACCATTGCCACTGACTGCAGATATATCCTTAGCATTAACATAATGAATACGGCTTTGAGTGAGTCTCAAAATGGCGATTGTATTACCATTCTACAAGCTGTCAGCAGCATTTGCGTATTTCAAGAAAATGTCACAATAAATCTTCAACTTTGTGCAAACACCCTCAGCAAACAAACCTAAGCCTGGCTACGTGACTTAACATAATGAACGGTATTGGGGGCATGGGGCATGGGAGCATGGGGCATGGTGCATGGGGCAAACGAGCAAACGAGCAACTGGCGCTGCACTAATCCATTACTAAATTAAACATTACACTAAACATATATAAGGAAATAGCTAGACAGCGTGACGGCAAATGGTTCGAGAGACGCACGGATCTGAGCTTAGGTAACACCAATCTCTGGTAAGAGAGAGTGCGTTGCCATCATAGAGAGAACCCTTTCTAATTTTGGTCTAAAACGACGACTGGTGCGTGAGCGGTATAAACTTTTGTCTGTCAAACAATAAATCATCAGGGCTCGAGGGAGTGGGAGATAAATGGGAGCATACCATTGGCTAGGGAGGCAGGGGGGGGGGAGACCTTTAATTATGTGTAGGCTCAAGTGTATTTGGAAACTAAATACCAATTCCACAAACACACACACAGAGCGGCACAGTGGAACAGAGGCACAGAGAAACCAAGGACCAGACACAGCTGAACACCCAAAACAATTAAAACCCTTTGCCCTTTGCCGCGTTTTTTGGGACTTGGCCATTTCATTTGGGCCTGGCCAAAAAAAAATTCCAAGTAAGCTTAAAAAATTAATGACATCAAGAAGCTGACGGCAGCACTCGAAGGGTAAGCAAAGTCCTTGGGGCGCGTTGCCTGGATCAAATTGCTGTGCAAACTAGAAAATTTACATTTCATTTTCGTTTTCAATTTTATTTTGATGGGTTTTGCGTATTACGCATTTCTTATTAATGGCCTTTGTTTAACTTTGTTAAGTGCATGCCGGCATTAAAAATTAACCCTTTTGCTCTTCCCCACCCCTGACATTTGAGCCACTTGCTCCTTAAAGCAATCGACTATTTAAAGCCTGCGCGATTCGCATTTGATGTGGGAGGAAAATGCACGTTCGTTTTTGAGCACACATATTTTAATTGCACTAATTGCACATTTTCTAGTAAATTAACTTTTATGAAAAGTGCAGCGACGGCCAGGACATGAAGGACATGGCTGACAAGAAGCAGCGAGCAGCAAGCAAATCATAATTTTAGAATTTTGATAACATGCAAAATATGAGAAACTGCGAGCTGAGTTTATTTATGACAGGGTTGGACCCTGGGGTGTTTTACCAGCAAGCAACAACTCTGTTGGCTCCTCGAATTTCTAAAAATCATATTCATAATTATTATTTTAGCAAAGCGAAAACTAAAAGTTGCCTTTGTGGCAAGCCAAACGACACAGCTCTCAGTCGATTAACTTTACTCCTTTCCTCCACTAAACCAACCACACCCAGACACCCCCTCCAACAAGGCCCCGCCCTGAGCTGAGCAGAGCAGATCCGAGCTGAGCTGAGTGCATGAAGTTTATCCGCAAAGTTGCTGCAGCATTTTAGAAAGCACTTTGGAACAGCAGCAACAACAAATTAGAAAAGCATTTTGCCAAATGTTCGCCAGGAGGCTTTTGTGCACTGAGCTTTCCAAATTGTGTTGTGTTAAACTAAATGTTGCAATAAAAAAAATAAATAAAATAAACAAATGAAAGAGCTTGCATAATGATAATAATAGTTAACAAACAGCAAGTGCAACAGTAAAGCTTAATATTATGTGAGTTATCCTGTTCTAGGTGGCTTAACCTGTGCCCTCAAAACCAGGACCCATTTTGGAATAACCACGAACTGGAGGGCGCACGCGTGCTGCTCACACTTAAGGGTTGACTTCCTGGCCTGGCATATCCCAAATGCAGATAACAATGAGATTCAGCTTGAAGTATGCCTATGCCAAAATGGGTTAGATCAATTAACCCTTGACTTTTAACACGCGTCGCATCCCAAAACGGGACAACCCCAAATGAAACCACCCCAATTAACTTGATGAACTCCTGGTGAACACAATAAACCAAGGAATAGGGGTTATAACTATATGTTCTTAAGAAATTTAATCTGATCCGCTATACTATTTTAAATATTTTCTAAGTTCTGTATTAGTTTATTTACTCTAGCAGAGTTTTTTTTTCTCTAGTTTCGTTAGCATCATTATCAATAGCGAAAACTAGTTTGACAGGTTTTCGGTTCCCATGCAACAGCAGCAGCAGCTGAGGATCCTCATCTAATGCCTAATGCCTAATGCTTAATGCCTGTGCACCCCAATCTGAATTATTATTTGAAAATGTTGTGTGAACCTTTGTGACCAAAAAAATGTGAAAAAGGGTGAAAAGGTGAGGCGTTTTTCAATGGTCAGAAACACGTTTGAAGACATCAAAAGGTTGCCAAGATCTTCCTTTATTAATTGTCACACCGAACAAAAGAAGTTTAGAGTTGGAAAAATCGATTCTGTTTTTAACAGAAAAAAACTGGTTGCTCTAACCAAAAAAGTAGACTGGCAGCCTAAGCTTTTTGCTCATCTATGATCAGTTTTACTTTGCCAGCGAACGCGTCGTGATCGCAATGGAAACGCGCAAAACTCTCGATTTGAATATTTGTTGAGCATATTGCACTGAGGAACACCAAGAAGCTGTCAGATCGGTAAGACTTAAAAACTGTGCCATATTAAAGTTTTGGTTTTGGGTCAACTTGGCTGCAGAATACTGCAACATGCTGGTCAAGTTTAAAGGGCACACTTGTGGCGAACCGCAGCGCCAAAAACGAAAACATACAGCGACGGAAAAAAATTAAAAAAAGGTTACAAGGTTATTCAAACGTCCTTCGCCTTCGTCTAAAGCGGCACACAAAACAACAACAACAAAAAAAAAAACAAAGTAGAAAAAAAGCCAACGGACGACCAAAGCAAAACACAAAACGCAGCATGGGAAACTCACAAAGTACAAAAAAAAAACAAAAAAAATAACAAAAAAGTGTTGCCACTTTTCTTTTACTTGCGCACACATTTCACATATTTTTCCGCTTTTCCTTTTCGCTTGCCGCTTTTTTTTTTAGCCATGCAACACTGCAAATTTCGCAAAAAATAAATTTTCTAACAACCCAAACAAACAAACAGCAAAAAAATATATCAAATCCCAGCCAGACCCCACAAAGTCACTCGAAAAAATCAGCTACCCGTGCGAGTGTGCCAGTGTGTGTGTGTGTGTGTGTGTGTGTGTGTGTGTCTGTGTTGTTATATGTGGGTGCTTTCTATATGTTATAGAAAAAATATTAAATGTGAATGAGTTGTTTGCTTGTTGCTTACTGTCAACTGCGGATAATTCACCTATACGCCCTTGGCCTTTGACCTCTGCCCTCGATCGAATTGATTAGAAACTTGCGTCGAATTCCGACAGCATTTTTAATTTGGCATTCGAAGCATTTTTATGATTTACTACAGTTACTAAATTGGGTCAAGCAGTAAAGAATATTAGTGTGTTATTTAATTATAATATACTTTTATCAAAAGTAAGTTTAATACACAAATAAAATCAAATCTTGTTGCTCATCTAAAAAATCACTCAAAAAATCAAGCAACAGCTTGAAAATTTTAAATTAGGACCAAATAAACAGTAATCCTATTTTGCTTAGTTGACTTAAATATACCAGATCATATTAATAAAAGTATTTCAGAATTTACATTATATATCATAATAAATACTAAATAAATAATAGAAAAAAAACAGATTAACTTTCCAATGTATTTAAACCATTTTACCATTTTCATAATTAAAATTTCGGTGTGCCATGTTCAGTATTTAGAATATTTTGTACAATTGCCGATTAAGAAGATTATAAAAAAGTATGCCTCATAAAAATTTTAAATGCTTTGAAATTCTTTTAGTTATTTAATATAATTGGATAAAGTGGAACTTAAGTACTTAAATAAATACCATATTCTGATGTAGAAACAAAAATGCTTGGACGGGATAAGGCTGAAGACTTTTCTTTTTAGCAATGCAAGCGGGATGTGGGGGGGTGGGAGCGGGTGCCAACGTTTTGAGGCAGCTGCTGGTCAAATCCGAGTTTGGGACTGTCAAAAAAAGAAACACTTCTGCAGCAGGCACCCGATTGGCTTTTGCCACGCACACAAAATGTGCATATAGAGTGCAACTTTTAGCACCAACCGAATGCAGTTGCATGTACACACACACACACACACACAAGCAAGCAGGCACACATACATACACACATGCAACACTAAAAACGCAGAGTAGTTAAAAAGAGTAGTAAGTGAATATTTGTTGTACATAGGCGAAAAGGAAAAAGAAACAAAAGCAAAAAACCAAAAAAAAAAAAAAAAGGAAAATAGCAAATACGAAAAATCCAAAAAGCGTTTGTAGAAAAATGCACTTTTTCAGGGTGTGGCAGCAGCATGCACATAGCAGCGACGCCAGCGTCAACGTCGACAGCGACAGCAACGCAATGCATTAGATTTTGAGCCAGAGCCTAGCTCGAGCCCCAAAGCCTTGCAAGCCAAAATGGCTGCTCGAAACTCTGCCCGTAGTTGTCCGTGTGGAAATGCAAATGCAGTTGCAAGCACCGAGAAACACACATACATAGCCACACACACACGCATACACACACAAATAGAAATATGTGCACATAGATATGCAGTTGCCTGTGGGGCAGAACGGAGGTGGGGTATCAGTAATTTTTAGTTGGTGCAAGCAACACAACAACAATGAAAATAGCAACAAAACGCAAATGCATTTTTCACTCCCTTTTTTCCTGATCGGTATATAGGGCCCTGCCCCTTTGGGAGCGCATATGTAGATGTGCGTGTGTCTGTTTTGTATCCCTATTTGATATCCTAAAAAAGTACACAAAATTTTGGTGCGCAAGCAGCGCTGTCAACGCAAGCGGCGAGCAGCGACGTTGACAGCACAAACACGCCCATGTTTTATGTACAAGCCGAGGCGTCTTTTACATGCGCAGCTACAGTCACACTGTATGCGTGTGTGTGTGTGTGTGAATGGCAAAAAAGGAAACAAAAAAGCGAGATGCAAAACACTAAAAACTAATGCGCGAGAAAGAGAAACAGACATTAGAAAACGAAAAGCGTCGCATGGCCATTTTATGTGTGTGTATTGGTGAGCGAGAGCAGTCACCATTGTTGCGCATATACTAGTCCACGAGAGAGAGGCGATAGAAAGAGCGAGCGTGACAGAGGATGAGCGAGCAGGAGAGCAGCAGACGAGAAGGCGACAACGAGGACCACAGCGCTACTTGTTGTTGTTGTTGCTGTGCCTGCCAGGCAGGCAGGCAAGCAGGCACGGCATAGACGTAGTGTGTAGAAGTAGTTGTTGGTCGCGGGGTGGCGTGGGCGGGCGGTTATTAAGCTACTCCATGCACTTGGCGTGCTGAGAGCGCGTCTGCCAAAGAGAAAGAGGGAGAGAGCAAAAGTCGAAAAGGAACGCAAGCGAAGCACTTGAAATGTCAAAGTACTTTAAGTCTCAGCAATCCAGTGGATCGTGACAGTACTTTCTTGAGCTGCTCAATAGATTTATGTCTAACTGTAATTTCTTAAGCCACAAATCTCCCAATAGCTTGTTTCCTCTCTCAATCGGTTTCTCCTTCTCGCTTGCTCTCCGTAGCATGTTGCTATGCGTTACTCTTTTTTGCACATTTGTATATTCTATGTACACGACGCCAGCGACGGCAGCGACGATAATGACGAGCGACGACAACGAGCTACGAGATTCGTACTCGAACTTCCCGTTAGCTAAACAAAAGGTTCTGAATTGTTGTTGCTCTCCTTTTTTGCTCGCATTTTATGTACGTTTGTGTGCATGCATACTTATGCGTATATTTACATATGCACGCTTGTATTTAATATATCCCCCCCCTCCCAGCTAATATAAATATGTATGTACGAATGTATGGTTGAATATCTGTGGTTTGTTGTGGGACATCTTAAGCAGCTGATGCTGTGTATGTGCGTATGTATGTAATAGTGCAATATGATAATCATATATGTATATAGCACACAGGCAAATATAGTTTTGTATGCCTTAAATAAGAAAAACAAAATTGTTTTCATACCATTATTAGTATAATAATCTTGATAATATTTAAATACTCGTTGTGTTTCTTATATTTTTTGTTGTTTTAGATTTATGAATTCAATCACTTTCTTGCATTACATAAAAGACCCGTTTTATTATTATACTATTTAATGCAATCATTTAAATATATCAAATTCAAAAGATGGTTTTTCTATTTGGAACAGGTTTAATGAAGAATAACATTTACAATTTACTGAATAGGTTGAAAAAAAGTGTGGAATAAAAAAATCATTAAAACAGACATTTTTGTCAATATAAAGTGAACATTATTTAGCTAATATTATAGAGGAATCGGTCTTAGATTCATTAACCACATTTATGTACTTTCACTAAACCCAAATATTATTTTGGATAACCACTACAGCAATATTTATATTGCTCATTAAGATCTGAGATTAATTGCATTATTAGATAAAAACCAACAATATTTATTCACATTTATTCTACTTTTTTGATATTGTACATTCTATTTTTTTTATTTAAGGGATATATCAAAAAATACAGTTTAAACAAAACAGAAATGCAAACTTATCTGAAAAAAGATAGTGCAAGCATTGATATAAATCTATAGAAAAGAAGAATAAATAGTGTTAGGTAAATTTATTAAATATATATAATATATTGCTTTATTCGTGGCAGTTAAATTTTATCATATAATATTTGCAACGAATTTCAAGCTCAACTCTAAACAAAATGTGCAAAAATGCACGGCATTCAATTAAATTTCATATAAATTAAAGACAATTTCATATGGTCAGATTAATAATCGCACACAAACACAAACACGCACACTAATGCACTTAAACACATCAATGCACACACACACACACACACACACACACACACACACGCACACACACAGATATGTGCACAAACAAGCTGCTTGTTATGGTTGGCATTGTTTTTGGCAACAGCCACATCGACATCATCCACATGGTGGATTCGGCCTGGCCAACTCATAATAAACGTAACTATAATACAAAATAAACACATACGCGAAACAATCTAAATATGGCGAAAATTTATATATTGATTTTCATTAAAATTATTATGGCTGTTTCGGTTTAGGATGCTCGCTGTTTCCCAGTGCTCGGATCCCAGTGTGTTTTTAGCTTTTTGGGTTGTGGATTGGGGCAGCTGTTCCCGTTTCTCGACTGGCTGTGGCGTTTTTCCAATTTGGCCTCCGTTGGGCGTCCTGCAAATTGAAAATTTCTGCAAAACAAAACAATGCAACGGAGTGCAGTTAGAGAGCGGAGTGCGGCGGGCAACAACAGTCGCCGGCAAGTGCATCATTTTTCATCAAAAGCGAAGCGGAAGTGCGGAGGCAGAAGTGTGTGTTGTGTGTTGTGTGTTGTGTGTTCGGTGTGTGTGGTGTGTGTGAGGCAAGGGGCAAACAAACAAAAACCATTTGGCCTAGCCTTAGGCATCGGGCAGAGTTTTGCATTGGGTTATGGATCATAACTATAGCTATATTGAGCGCGTGGAGGCTGAGCTGAATAAATCTATAGATTGCAACGGCTGCCTGGAAATGCCTTCCATGGCTGCTCCTGCTGTCGTTGTTGTTGTTGTTGTTGCTCCGACTGCTGCTGCTGATGCACCTTTAAAATGCAATTTATGCACGTCATCTGCGCTGCCCTCGAATCCATTTTAGCCTAGACCAGCCAGCACCTAAACACAACAAAATACACACACTCATTTCCTAATCCTAATTCAGAGGCCTCTTTTCTAGCCAGTTCTTGAATAGATTATTTTAGCTAAACTACATAATTTGACTTTACAACATTTCAATTACTATATTTCAGTTTAGTTCAATTATTTAAAATCCTTTTTATTCCTGTAAAATGCTAATAATTTATTGAGAAATATTGTTGTAATTTTGTTATGAGTAATTTATGTGTCAGTGTACAAAAACTTCGAAGCAATTTTAATTCTTTACCCTACACATTGTTGTTTATGTCATCCTGTGGGTGTGTGTGCTTGGGTGTGTGTGTGTGTGCATTGCGTTATTCGAGCTCTTCTATTTGCATTGTCGACCAGCGACGTCGACGCAGACGTCGACAGCGGCATGGGAGGCTGACGTCTGCAATGTTTGCCCTTCTGGTTTTATTGTGCATCGTGCATTGAGTTCGAGGTCCTGGACAGAATCATGTTTTTGCCAAAATGCATTTTCATACGCCACGTAAGCCGTCCGCCCATGTACATTGTGCATGCATGCGGGAGCCCCTGTATACAAAGTGGCCCATTCCAGCTAAAACAGCAGCTCTAACTCCAGCTCCAGCTCCAGCTCCTGCTCCAGCTCCTGCTCCAGCTCCAGCTGCAGCTGCAGCTCATATGTGAACGCATTCAGTACATGGATCTCTCTATGTGCAGTGCAATGCACTTTTATCTATCTAATCAGACCAGAGAGACAGAGACAGACACCCAGAGAAATAGAGATAGAGAGAGAGAGGGAGAGGGAGAAAGTGAGAGAGAGAGAGAGAGATGGAAACAGAGTGGTAGTCGGGCAATTCTTGATGATGAAGAGCGATGGATTTAAATTTAATTAATGTATTTCCGGCTCTGATTGGCGTCCTGTGGCCACACTCATTTGCCAGTTATGCGTATATAACTCTATTTATCTATGCTAATTTTTTGCCTACCATTTCATTGATTATATTGAGCCAAATTTCATAAATTAAATTACAGCTACTGGCTCTTTTGAAAACCCTCACATAAGACGGTAAAATACTGAAGTTTATTTGACAAATGCATAGGGAATATAGAAATATTCATATATATATTAGAAAACTTTAGATTTTCACCCATTTTATAAGAAAGAGTAAATATTTTCTAATTTAATTATGCTGCAAAAAGTTCACTTCAATATTATTAACCTAAAAATGCTAAAATAAACTAAATCTAAAATGCAGTCAAAGTTCACTTGAATTCAAAAAACTAATGTGAAAAATATTCGACGAAAAAATAACCAGAAACATGTTGCTGAATAAACTGTAAATACTGGCAAAACGAATGTTGTCTAATATTTTTTCACAAAGCCCGCCGCCAACTCGATGCACTTTTCCGCGAAGAGCTAATAAGAGCGGACAGCAGTGATGAGGTGGAGGGCTGTGCAAAGCTCCTGGCACTGGGCAGGGTCATCCACATTGGCTTTGGGCTTTGTCTTTGACTACGGCTTTGGCATCATCAGCCATTGCTTTGACTCTGTTAACGAACCGAATTTTGTTCTATGTACTCGACTCCATTTGAATTGATCTTTTTGGTGGATTAGAGACTGTTCATGAAAGTTCCAAATGCGTCTGCATTGCTCAATTGCAAATTGATATATAAAAAGTACTTCTTTTTTATCTTTCGAAAAGTGAACTTTCATTCATGAAAATAATGAAACATTCTAAGAATTAAAAAGATCTTGTTTTACAATTGAAACAACTGCTGTGATTTTTAAAAAAAAATTCTATTTGGCACAGAATATATGGATTAAGAAATATATATATATAAATAAATATATTTTATATATACAGCAATAACAATAAAATTGAGAATATAAAAATCGATCACATTTGCTAAATTTAATAAAATAATTTCAAATAAAATTTGTTGCCCCTGTGGCAAGCATTAAATGCGACTTAAAGTTATTCAAATGTTCTGCAATGTTGGAAACTTTCTCAAGCACCGTTTCCATAAGCAAAAAATAAAACCAAAAAAAAAAAAAAATAGTCGAAGTGAAAAGCAAAAACTGCATTTGTTTATCATTCAGCACCCAAACTCCTGCCCATTTCCAAATACTTCGCATCAGTTATGTTCTGTGTGTGTGTGTGTGTGGGAGTGTATGCGTGTATATGACTACATTCTGTGACTCTTTCCACTCGCTGCTGCTGTCGCTGCTGCAATTCTTCCAAAACAACAAACTAAGAGCAAACAGCGCTGGCAGCCATGGCAACAAACTGAAAAATAAGCAAAAATCAAAATGCATGGCAACCATTTTGAATAACAAGTGCGCAGCACCGAAAAGCACCAGTAGCACCAGCTTGCACCCCCCCCCCCCCACTCCCAACCATGTGGGCATGCCAAGCAAAAAGAAAGTCGTAGAGGATTCTGTAGAAAAATGCATTGCGAGTGCATTGCAAGAAAAAATGCAGCCCACGGCTTCCTGCTGCTGCAGCCTACTCCGTAACAAAACAATGAGGATGCAAACCCCCTCCCCCATCCCCCTCCCCCACACACACACACTACAAACACTATACCCACAATCCATGGTGGTCCTCCCTTGACTAACTGCAGTTGTGCACTGTGCACAGGATACATATATATATACATATATATATATATATATATATATATACATATGTACGCCTCCTTAAGCGCCCAGTAAAAGCGACAAAATCAAATGCCGAGAAATAAAATTTCATGCAAAACAAAAGCAACTAAAAAAAAAGAAGACAAGGCCAATTTTTTCAATACTTGACGGGAACAGGACGAACTGGACGAGCAGGCACGACAAGGATAACGGCAAAGCTGCAGCTGATGTGGGAACGGTTGTGTAGGTGTGTGTGTGTGTGTGTGCGTGTGTGTGTATATATATGTGTGTGGGTTATAGGAGAAGCCTATTTCAAAAAATTGAAAATGCAAAATTTCATTTGTGCAGCGCACAGCGCCCAACGTGTGCCACGACACCCACCCGTATAGTCCTGCCAGGACAAATGCATTGGAACTGGCAATGTCTGCAGTCTCTATTTGTTGCTGTTGTTGCTGTTGTTGTTGCTGTTGTTGTTGGTGTTTGGTGGTGCTGTTGCTGTTTTTATTTTGGTTGCGAGGCCGGCACACCGACAAAGCAATTCTTCAGAAATGAAATGTCCTGCGCCGGCTTTGCCAATGCAATGCATTTGCAAACTCCAACATTGCCAGCGATTCTGGCTGGGTGGATGCAGTGGCTGGGCGGCAAACGGAAAATGTATGCACGACTGTTCCCTTTTTAGGGTGGAACCAAACCCAGCAATGGCGACAACTGTCAGCGTCATAAGACTGCACACGAGAGCAGAAAGCATTACACAAGCTTGAAGACAAAAACTCTTTGCACCCCACGCCCCCTCCCCCCCCCCCCCCCCCCCCTCTATAAAATAGTTGATGTGCGCGTGGTGGCGCGGCACAAAAACGTAAACAACAAGTGTGTTGCACATAGAGTGGTGCAAGATTTAATTGGGATAACTTGGCTGAATTTTTCCTCTTTTCAGTACTTTCTTTTATCTTCCTTTTAGCAATATTTTATTTAATTAGTTGAGAAAAATTCAAATTGTTTGAATGCAAAAACAAAAAATAAAAAAATGGAATTTTTGTCAAAGTGCGCATTTCTGCTCAGTTATAAGTAAATATAGAAAAAGAGAAATGCAATCGAAAATATTTGCCTACAGTTGCACAGCGCCAAAAAGTATGCAAGGGGCAAGAGGCAAGTTATACCAACCTCTGCCCCACCAACTGTACACTTGCAACTCGACCGAGAACTCTCTTCACTCAGCTAAATGAAAAACAGTGCAGCCATCGAAGGCAGCTGGCAAAAAAAACAAAAAAGTGAAATCAAAAACTGCAACTGCGTTGCGCAAGTGGTGGCAACTGGGCAATTGGAGTGGGTATGTGCTGATGGTGATGCTGCTGCTGCTGCTGATGCTGATGCGGTGCCATCTACTTCGTTCTGTTCCAAGTGAAAGGCAGCAAGAAAAAATGCAAGCCAAAGGCTGCAGTAAAAATTGCGCAAAACAAAAACTCAACAAAAAAACGCAAATGCAAAACAAAAGCGCACAAAACACACGAGAACTGCAAAAGGGGATTTTTGCATTCAGGCGGAACGAGCCAAAGGTGGTATCCAAGGACGACGAATCACTGGCCACGTTGCACCACAGTGTACACTGTACACTGTACACTGTACACTGTACAAGAGCAGCAAGAGCAGCAAGAGCTCCATTGCCAGATGCCGGATGCACATTGTTAGGGCACAGGCCGTGGAATTGGATTGGACGTTGCAGCGATGCTGCTGTTGCTGCGGGGGGAGTTCATTGGGGGGCTGGGATAAGGGGGGGGGACCACCAAATCAACAGAGCCGTCGTCGAGACGCCTTATGGAGGCCCAGTGCCAGTCAAGGATGCGGGAATGAGTCGCGAATGGAAAAAACCCATACAAAAAAAAAAAAAAAGAAAGAAAAATACAAATAGAAACTGCGACAACTGAGGGAGGCCAGTGTGCAACTTGAAGATGTGCGCGGCAGAGAATTTCTGCTTTTTGTATTTATTGCAGTTGAATGCTGAATGGGAGGATGTGTCAGGAGATGGAGATGTAGTTGGAGGGGGAGGGGGAGCAGGTGGATTGGCTGCATTTGCTGGCTAGGCGACTTGGTCACGTACAGATAAAAAACACGCGAAATGTTAAGCTTGGCAATTTTTTGCAGAACGTCTGGCGGTGTGGTGCGGTGTGGTGCGGTGTATATTGTGGGTTGTTTTTTTGGGGCGTGGCAAGGCTTAATACTGTGTGGCATTTGTCTTGAAACTGAAACAACAGACGTCGTCGCAGTCGCAGTCGCAATCGCAGACGCTGAAAAAATGCATAAAACGTTGCAACAAAAGTGACGCAATGCTGAAATTGGAGTAGGAAGCAGGCAATGGAGTGGCATAGAGCAAACGCAGCAGCAGCAGCAGCAGCAGCTGCAACGTTGATTTGATGAACATTTCGCAGGACGTGGCCAGGACAACGTCTGCTTGGCCGCTAACGTGCCGATGTCTAGCCTGTAATATGCAAAAACACTACGTTCAGACTTTTGCCTTGAGGGAAATTTGGAGCTAGCTTTTGCAAAGACCCCCAAACCCCCTCCACCACCCCTCAGTGCAATGCAATTTTTCTTCATTGTAATTTGGCCGTGAACATGGGAGGACTGGACAGGATAGTATAGAACCAGGACAGGAGTTTCGGTGGTTGAACGGCCGTTGCACTGATTCTCCCAACCAAAAACTATGACGGAGCAGTGGGCGGAGGGTGGAGGCAGACATCTGTGCCTCGCATGCAAATTATGAATGTGCAAGTGGAGTGACGGGGGGGTGGGGTTATTCGTGGGGAATCGCGAAATCGTCATGCGGCTAGGATGCCTTCTATGACCAGTGTCCATTGTAAATTTGCAATTTTTGTCGAGTGCTGTGCCGTTGCTTTGTTTCAGATTGGTTTCCGCGGGACTTGGTTAGAAATTGCAAAAGAAAAGCCAGAGTTGGAGATTGGAGGAGGCAAAGTCAAAAAAAAAAACAAAAAAAAATTGCTACGCGGCATGAAACAATTTTTTGGCCAAAAATGCATTTTGATGTAGTCGACAGACTCAGCTGAGATGTCGAGTGGTATCAAGCAACAAGAGAAAAAGCTGCATATTTTTTGGTCTGCGAGTGGAAACATCGAAAAAAAAAAGCGATGCATTTTTTTTTTTTTTAGTCGGCTTTAAGTATTGACAATTCGCTTTAGTCTTAGTGCTTTGGGGATGTCTTTTGTTAAGCTGTCTCCAGCTGACTAATCTGAATGGATGCACTCTCCAGAGGCAGACACAGTTAAATTGCTGGAGGGTGGTGGGTGGTGGGTGGCAAGGCAGGGGAGGCATGGCAAATTGCCATTATGCTCACTCAATCATGGCAACTGCAACGAAACAAAAGTTATGCCAGCGCACACGCAAAATTTATATAAATATGAGTTTTAGATATCACAAAAACTTTACCTTGCCTGCTCTCTCTTTCTCTCTCACTCACCCTATATCTCTCACTCTCTCTCTGTATTTTCCTCTATTGCCTTGCTTGTGTCTCTGTGTTCTGTGCAACTCGTCCCTTGCCAGGGATTTACTTAAGCTCTTTTATCATATGCAACTGCAAGTTATTCAATTATTTTAATGGAATATTCGCTTTGGTTTTTACTAATATTACAGAGCTGCCAAACCAGATGCCTTCAACTAGTCCCCATCTGCTCCATCCATCCCTTTGCTGGTGAGTATTAGATAAAGCATTTAATACAAATGCAAATTGAATTTTGTTGAATTCGTTATTAAATGCACATTGCTTTAGCCTGTCAGCAATATCAATTTAGAAATCAAATTAATCCAAGTATAAATGGGCTGTTCTCCAATTATGTTTACATAACACATGATAAAACCCCAATTTCGTCAAAGAAATAAAAAAAAAGTTGCTCGAAGTTAAGCTTTTATTAGAAAAGAATTTATTGAAAATTGAGTAAGCTTCTAGTTTTCAGTAAACTAAACATCGACGATTCGGGAAACATAGATTTTTTTACGAAATAACAACTGAATTGCTTTGGTAGTCAGTGGTATTATTGGTTATAAACTGAAATAATTAGTTTAGTTTATACATTTTATTTATTTATTTATTATTATAACGATTGCACCTTTAAAGAACACTGCTACACATTTTCAAATGAAATCTGATGATAGTTATATATAATAAAAAAATACATAAATAAAAAAACATCACAACAAATTATAAAATACAACATAAGAATTAAATCTACATTTTAAGTTAAGATTATTTGATTTTTTTATGTTTGTTTAATTGCTCTTCCTCGAAATTGGGGCTTCTTTTCAGCTTATGCCAGATATCATTCTGAAAGTTTTATTTTTAACAGAGACAATAATTTCAAATCCCTAAACTGCTAGCACTGCATTTAAGGAACGGAGAAATAAATCATATTCTTAGACACAGCTTTGACACAGTTCCCGCCAAATTCGTCCATCTTTTATTTTTTTTGTCTATCAAGAACCCAAATACCTAATTATTCAGCTCACACATTTACTTGCAAACATATTATTTAAATTAATGAAAACAATTTCAGAGCGTAATAGAGGGAAATAATTGGCAATGCAAAGGGTCGAACTTTAATTTGGGACAACTTAAATGTGCGGTTAATCGAACCAACTGCAAAGTAAACACGGGAATGCAAAATGCATGGGCTCCATCAGAAGTTACACAGGAAGTGCGATGGTCTGGTCGAGTCTGGTGTGGCCTGTTCTGGTTTGGTGTAGTCTGGCCTGGTCATTAGGCGCCTAGTCAGCGGAATGGGGGGGGGGGGGGGGGCTGTGAGAGAGAGGGTTCTCTTTGGCCAAATGCAAAATTGTCAAATATTTGCATAGGCAATTTAGCATGCGGCAGGCGCGCAAATAATTACAAAAACGTACAGAAAACAAATAACTAATAGAAATGAATGAATGGAAATCGTAGGCCGCATTGCAATGAAAATAAATACAAAAAAAAATCCAGCAACGCTGCATTGTCGAATCATTGAAAAGCGTTAAGTAAATAAGAGGGTCGCAAAATAAATACAAAAGACCAGCAAAAAAAAAAAATGCAGGCTTTGAAAAAATAGAAAGAAAAAAAACTAAAGATATATATGTATATATAACGCAATGTTCTGTTATATTATAATGATATGCAGTTTTAATTAGTGCCTGAAAGTAGACAAATTGCAAATAATACGCAAAAATTCGAAGAGAATTTTGTAGAAAAACCATATAACAAAACGAAAAACAGTCACAGGTGAAGATGTATTTCAAACGAGAGACATGTACACACACACACACAAATATATATATACATATATATATATATGTATATAGGTGGGTATGTACATGTGTATATATGTATGTATATATGCAGTTTTTACCAGCAGCCAATGTCCTGTTTGGACACAACTGCAGCTGACAATGCAGTTTAGAAAATGGCTGCAGCTGAACAGCAAACAAAACCAAACCAAAAAAACAACACAAAAGACAACAAAACCAATGCGAAACACAACCAAAAAAAAAAAAAAAAACAGTGCACTGCAACAACAAGCAAGCAATGAATGCAGCCAACGATTTTTGCCAGTGTTCATGGTTCACTGTGAAATATGGTCGCCTGTCATAAGATCAAATGATATAGGGGCGGAATGTGGGAGTATTTCTCTGCTTGTTTTATTGCTACTATTGCTGTTGTTGTTGCAGTTGTTGTTGCTGTTGTTGTTGTTGTTGCTGTTGTTGTTGCTGTTGCTGCTGCATTGCTCCTGCTGCTGCTGCTGCTTTTATCACTTTAAGACTAATGCACAATTTTATGACGGTTTCATAGGTTCAATTTGTGCAACCCGTGTGCAAAAATGTTCGGTTTTTGGGTTTTGGTCAAAATCAAGATTCAAGTAATTTGCATGGCATTTAGTCAGATAGCAAACCCGTTTGCCTCATCTTGAGGCAGCCATCCAGCCTCCAACATGACTTTCAAATGCATTTGCATCAAAATGACAGTCTGGCAAATGGGAGGCTTGCCATGGAGTGTTCGTTTCGCACTGCTAGTCATGCATGTTCCCGCATACACACAAAAACACACACATACACAGACACACTCTCACACACAGACACACACACACACAGACACACACACACACACATCGAGAGATTGTCCTGGCAACGTCATATATCGTCGCAGCACATCCGTTGTTCAATGTGATTTTTTGGACCAGCACAAACGAACCTACCATGTTGGAGCTTTAGCTTCAGCTCCAACTCTGACTCTGACTCCAGCTGGTTTGGGTTTGGCCATGGCTGCTCCGGCAATGGATCATGGGTCCTGCACCGCTCGTCGACCGTCTATTCATTTGAAATGCAATTTCAAAATTTTTTCCACAAACTTCTTCTGCAACTCAAACTGCCCGGTTTGCCCCCAGCACAGGCCCCCTCCTATCCCGTTGCATGCCAAAAAATGCATTTTAGGCACCGGCTCGGCTCCTCTGCACAACGACAGTTGCTGGCAAATGCATTGGCTGTGCAACCAGGAGCCGCAACCGAACCCAAATCCGACACCAAAACTGGCAGGCCCACATTTGATGTACAATATTTTTAGTGGCAGTGCCAGGACTCTCTCTGGCTTTTTTTTCCAACGTAGCTGCAAAAAATTGCAATCTAGACAAAAATGCAACAAAGGCAAAGAGCTGGGCGTACATATTCACATCAGCGCTTTGTCTGATCCAAATCGATATGAGTGTATCTACATGTGTGTGTGTGTGTGTGTGTGTGTGTGTACATACAGATACCCAGCCAGCTTATTGGAGTGTAGCAATATCAACCTCCGTCAATATTTGTCATCATAGTTTTCCGTAAGGGAGATCAAAATGTCGTTAATTTTCATTAACTACAATTTAAAGTAATTTCATGCACCTTAATTGGAAATCAACTGAAATTATCCAATCATTATACAAATATATATATATATATATACATATAAATAAATATATAATAAAATATATAATAATTTAAGCATTTGATTTTTAGATATCACTCGACAAAATATGTTTCAGATACTATTCTTATAAACATTATTACAATTATTAATTATAAATTAGTTTTAAAATATTGCATACATTGAAAAAGTAAATTATTACAGGGTATTAGTAAGTCGTAATCCAATAATATTTAGCTGTTTATATGTGCATGTAGAGATGCATCTGCATTCGTTTGGCGCTTGCTGTGGTAAAAATGCAAATTTTTTTTTTTAGTCATCGCATCGAAAAACGAGAATAGCAAAATTTGTGCATTGCAATTTCAAAGCCTGAAAATTTCGATTCGGAAAATGCATTCTGGTCTTGACTGCATGCATGCCCCTGTTAGATGGATTGGCAGCTGCGACATTCCAAGAGCATTGGGTGGGGCGTTGGCTCTCAATTGGGAACTATGACTGAACTGACAATTTAAAGCTTTAGGCTATGTGAAGTCATCAAAATTTAGATCGAAATCATCCAAGGCAGACGACTCAACCAATCGACCATTATTTCATTAGGAAAGTCAACCCCAAAAGGGTAAGTGACAAGTCCTACAATTAATTGACCGGAACAATTTCATAAAACTAAAAATTGCGAAATATACGTTTACGGCATATAATAAATTACCCGATCCCAGCTTTGTCACGTACCCAAGGCATCCGCCCCACACCAAAAGCACGCAAATTGTCCAAAAAAAAAAGGTCTCCAAAAATTTGCCAAAATTAAAAGTGATCCCAAAACGTTGCGAAGTCAGGGAAGATGCATACCGAATTTCAAATAATACAGCCCAAGGCAATGGTAAATTGTTGCAAGTTAAATTAATGATGTTTAAGAAAATTTGCCCGGGGAAGAGCGACACAGAAAGGTGGGGGGAGCAACCCTTAACATTTTTCGAATCTTTCTAATTAAGAAATTTATTCTCTTCTAAGCTCTGTTGACCGCCATTTGCCCTAGCTTCCTTTTTAACTGTGTGCACATAGCAAAGAACAGCAGCTGCTTTAACCCTTGAAAAGCATATATACTCTCACAAACACACACACACACTCGAGAACACACACACTCTTACATACAATCAGGACACATCTTGTGGTCCAGAGTCCAGCATGTGGACTGCCATTGTATGCATTGAAATAAAATAATAGTAAAAAGTTAAAATTCTATTCAAATTGTTTGCTAGCTGAAAACAATGTAATTTCATTTTATTTGAATATAAAATAGCTGACCAGCACACTCTCCGTCCCCGCAGTCCTTGCAGTCCTCACACAATTGCCTCCTCACAAGTCCAAGCCCCTCCCGATGCCCAACTAACCACTACAATACCCATTCCTTGCACATTCTCCATCTTATGTCAGAAATTGCACAAAGTCGTCTTTTGTCTGCACTGGCAAGGAACACATACACACACACACACACACAAATATACATATGCATATTGGGTAGAAATATCTCTCATATACATATCCATACTGGGGTGAAGTTTCTCACACACACACACCACCCTCAGCAGCCTGACCAGAACAAGGTTTTGTATGATTACGTTGGAAACTTTACCGCAGTTCCTCAACTGAACTCAAACTCAGTTTAGATAGTTGGCAAATGTTGCAGGTTATTCCCTCAACTGCCGCTACCCCTACCCCACTCCGCTGACCCCCTTTCCATGTTGCAAATGCGGTTGCTGTGGGTGTTTCTGCACTAGCAATAACCTGAACCTGAAACTGAATTCGAGCTGGGACTGGAAATGGGATTCGGATTGGGACTGGTTGGATGGTTGGGCAGTTTGGTCAGCTCGTGCTTAGCTTGGTTGTGTGCTTGGTTTTTATTGAAACTTTTGTTTGCCACGACCGTTGCAAGGAATATTTTGAATTCTCCTTTTTGCCCGCCCAGCTTCAGGCCCGGGGGTTGGCGGGTGCCTTGTGGGCATTGGCTGAATGTCGACTAACCAAATTGTATGATGCAGCTGAGGTTAGACCAAATGCAGTTGAAGCTAGTTAACTACATCTTTTCCGGTAACGCAACTGTGGTCTAATTGAATCAAATCAATTTTGGAATTAGCTTTTAAAATTCATATGAAAACTTGAAAATTGTATCTTCAAACTTTATAAAATTAAATAAAATCTTAATTTTCCTTCAAATAAATTACAAGCCACAGAATCGAAGATTTCCATATAAGAAATTTGTATAAAAACAGTTGATCAATTTTCCAGTTAAGTTTACTCAATTAATAATTTAAAAAAAAAAAACATAAATAGCACCATTTATTTTATTTGGATATCTTTGTAAGTAAAAAGTTTTCATTCAAAAAAAACTCATTATTCGGCTGTTAGTTACCTGACGCTGGTAAAGATCATATAAATATTACTGATTTGAAACCAAACACCCAAAGATAAATATCCAATTTCCTTATTTATTTTTAGTAGAAAATTATAAATTTGTCAGGTGTACAGATAATCTTGGTCAGCAGCACGACTTGACTCTATTTATATATATATATATATATATATATATATATATATATGTATCTGCCTGTCTCTATTTCCTTATTTATTAAACCATTTTATGAAATGTGGAATCTGTTACTTTAAAGGCAATCTTGATTAAACTTGGCATATGACTATATTTATATTATAGATTTTTTTTTGGGACATAGATAACTTTACGACTACATTGATCAAACTATAATATCATATTGCTGCCGTAAAAGCAATCAGTCGAAATAATGAAATTATAGTAGATACACATTCTGATAAAATATAGCTACACAAATGTTGAATTTTAAATTTACAAGGCAAACAAAAGAAATTAAAGGAAAACTCAACTTAAATAAATGAAATTATTTTGATCTTGGTACTCAAATTAATAGGAACAGATTGAGCAGGGTATGTAATCCTCGGCGTGCTAAGGACAAAAGCCTCTTTCGGGTTTTGTCTTGTTTTTATTTTATTGCAAGTTTCACTCCAAACATTTTACGTTTAATGGAGGAGAAGGCATCCACGTCGTGCATGTATTACGCCAGAGATTGAGTACGGAGACATTCAGAGACGGACTCTCGGACAAATTTTCATATATGCACAAAGAAGTGCACAAAATATGCATTGCTCGATGGGGGTGCTCCGTGAAAAGGGGGCAGGCAGATTGTTGTGGGTGTGGGCAAAAGCCAAGTATAAAGTCATTTGAATTCAAAATTTTCTAATACATTTCAGCAGAAACAATCTAATAACATACACACACAAACACACATACATATATATAAATATATATATATATATATCTACACACATGTTAACAGAGAAGGAGACACGCAGGACGACAAAGACCAATGCCATGGCGAAAAAGGGACGAATACGAAAGGAGCCACCCACAGACGTGACGATGCTCCTTGGCTCAGAGTGTAGGTCCAGTCCAGTGACCAGTGTCCACCACTCTGTCCAATGTCCAGTGTTCAGTGTCCTTTATGTCCGTGTGCCTCATGCCCGTCACATTTGCACACGTTTCGAGTAAATGGAAAAGCAAAAGTGTTGTTGGTGTTCCATTCCAGTGTTCAAAATGTCTGCTTCTTTTGCCTTTGTGTCCTTCAACATTGTCATCGTGAGTCGACGCAGTTCTCGTTCGTCGTATCTTGGCAATAAAATAATGACTCAACTGAACTGAAAACTAGAAATGTGAATTGTAAATGGCGCACACACAGGACACACTCGCCCCTTTGCCTACTCACCCCACACACATACACACACACACAAAAGAACATGCCACACGTTACTCTAGGGCGGCCAGCCTCTTGCACGTAGCCGGCTTCCTGCCACACCCCCCACTCTTTCCACCTCATTCCACTGTCTGTGTTTTAAATTGTGCAATTTTATATTTGCAAGTTTCTATGTGGCCAGACTTTTCCCATCTCCTCGGCCACTTTTGGACCATTCCTAAGCTTTTGTAATTGCTGCATCCCGGCGACTGGCCTTGCGCTGAGCCCTCGTGCCCCCACTCTTGCCTCTTCCACCATCTCAAACTAGCTTGCCCCACTGCTGCTGCTTCATTTTTGAGCTAACCCATCAGCTTCTACATATAAAGGCTTATACACAGATCCTTATACAGCAACTAAAGGCATACATTGAACAATTTCTAGAATATATTTCTCTAGAATTTCGCCAAGACTTAACGCATTGAGAGCTGACCAAATATTCAAGGTTAAAAATCGATTAGCTTAGAAAAGTAGAATAATAAAAATTAAATTAAATTTATATCTATAAAATTTTATGAAATTCGATGGAACAAATTCCTTAAGATACTACAAAAATAGTAAAATTAAAATTGACTTGCTTTTCAAATTAATGAAAATAAAGTTTATTGTATTATGAGGAACGCACAAAGTATATACGAAATTTTGTTCAGTGTACTGACATGACATGTGCAACTATAGTGCATAAGCCGTGCCTGGAGTTTGCCTTGGCAGAAGAGTTCTTCTTGTCAGAGAAAAGGATATGCTGTCATATGCATTTATTGTAGCACTTTGCATAAGTTTTTCCATTTTATATTCTCTTTTTTCCATTTTGTTAGATTTTGTACTTTAAAGTCATTCGACTTGGGGACTTAGGAACAACTCAATGGAAGGACCTTTTTGATTATATAATAAGCAAATTAATGAATGCGTGGAAGTGCGAATTTGTTTGTGAAAAGGATGAAAATTATGCAACAAAAATAAAAAATAAAAAAAAAAATCTAACAAAAATCAACAGAAATTATATTTTCGAGAGCTACAATAAATGGTTGTGTGAGTGTGTGTGTGTGTGAGTGTGTATTGCATTGGTGTGTGTTAAAGTAAATTGCTTGTAAAATGAAAGCAGGGTCTAAATTAACGTTTGTTTGCATTACATAAATGTTTTTGAGGGGGGGTGTTGTGGGGCACATAATTATGTGGCACGCTGTCTTAAACCTGTATTCATAATTTTAAATGATGGGCAGGGTCTAAATGGCAAAGCAGTCAAAAGCGAGACGAAGCAAGGACATCTAATAAATATGCAAATGGCGCATTTAAATACAGCGCGGAAACGGGCATTTCTGCTGCCATGGCAGGAGTAGCCTGTCGTTTTTATTCCCCTTTTTTTTTTAATGTCGTTTCTTAATAGCTACAAATATATAAAATCGCGGAGGGGCGGAGTCAGAGGCAAAGTTGCAGAATGGCTGCTGAGCAAAAGATGCGCTCTGGCAGATAAAATGCTCATACGCCGCGTAAGCCGACCAAACCAAGGCTGAGCACGGCGCACGTGGCAGGCAGCCTGAACGGCCACATTTTCATTCAAATACACAAACGGTTAACCGAGGGTTGCTCTTTGAATTAAATCGAGAACTGAGCTGAAAAAGTTTCTAACCCAATTCAATTATATTTCACCTATAAACATTTTCAAACATGTAATTGACTTAATTTAACTTTGACTATATTTAACTTAATATCAATTAAATCATATTCACTTTAAATAATAAATGTTTGGCTTAATGGAAAAAATCTGGTAGTATTTTTCGCCTCTGTGTTTACTATTGCCATGTTAATTTATTGTATATTGTTTTATTATTTATATTTTATTCATTTTTAAACCTTAAAATTTCTATATATATTTTGAGACATAATCCAAAGGAGAAATTGCGTTTTAACCCTTTGTGAAAGGAATGCAGACAAATTAGGTAATTCACCAGCAGCTCAAATGTCAAAGTGGACAGGACTTGTTTTTTTTTTTTGGTTTTTATATTAATTTGCTGTGGGAGAAACCCTCGTTGGAGTGTGCATACATATAGAAGTAAGCACACGCAAAGGACATGTGACTCCTCTGCCTTGTGCGCGTTATTTTATGACCGCTGGAGCCGAGGGGGCTGCTGTATTCCGAATTAGATGTAGGTGGTCAGAGATACACATATACATGGATATACATACATGCATACGCATATATAGCAACTGCCTTGCTGGTTCATCCAAATGCTGCAAATCCTTGAGATCCTTGTCAGCCTCCGCCAATCCCAGTCCAATTCAACATTATGGCGCCAGCGATGGTGGGTGTAGGTGTATGTGTGTGTGTGTTGGTGTTCATGTGGCCTCTGTAAATATGAAAATAAATAAATCCTAAGCGTAAGCCAAAGTTTTGATGTATGCCCCCAAGCAGTTAAAAATGTTGCCTGGCGAGCGGATTTCAAATCCTAGGAGCAGCTTTATACCACCACCCACCCTCCCCCTGTCTTTTGCGCATACATTTGCACACTCTATCTCTGTCTTACACACTGGCTGTGTGTGTGTGTGTATTTGAGTTTGTTTGGAGGTTTGTGTGTGTGGTGGGTGGTCTTCTGGCAGGATCTGGAAGGGCAGACAAAGTTATTTTAGGGCCACATTTTAAGCTCTTTGGCAACGTGTCCTGCGCATATACTGACCGGTACGTGATGCTACCGTTGCCTTATCTGTGGCCGCTCCTCCAGTTGGGGCTCCCTCTGTGGGTGGGTCCGCTGTCTGAGTGTTTTGGGTGGTTTTAATATTTTAGGTGCTTTAAAGTTACATAACACCATGTTGCAAGCATCTACCAGTATCTCTCTCTCGCTCTCTCTCTCTCTATAACATACACTCCTTTGCTCTTTATCTCTATATCTATCTCTATCTGTGTGAGTGCGCGAGTGTGTGTGCATGTGTGTGTGTGTGGCACATTATTTATCAGCAAACAGGAAATTAAAAAGGCACTTTTTTTGTTGCTTATCTTGGCGCTTAGCTTGAATTTGATGTATGGGCGAGGCGACGTCACAAAAGCGATTTTAATTAATTAGACAGGCTTGGCCAGGACTATGATAAAGCTCCACTCTGTTGAGCTCAGCTCAGCTCAAGAACCCACCCGCCTACCTCTCCGACTCCCACGAGCTTCTCGTTTGCCCAAAACCTAAACTTTTTACATGTGCTGCGTTTGGAGGTCCCTTATCAAATCAACCGCAGCAGCGGCCTCGGTCTCTGCCAAAGTTAAAAACTATTAACTAACATTTTCTATTAAAACTTTTTACTGCCATTGGCAACAACTACAACAAGAAATTTATCCGACAACGTTTTAAGAATTCGACTAGGAGTAACTTGATGTATCTATTAAAACAGATACAAAAATATATGAAAATTAACTTCAAGCGGGCTAAAAAATAATTCATAATAAAATATTATATTAAAGTCTTTAAATAAATTTGCAATTAATTTTTATTTTTCATAATTACTTTTATTGTACATATAAACTAAAGAAAATAAATTTAAATTACTACTCATTTAATTTATAATTATTTTCTTAAGTTTATATTTACAATTTATTTATTTATGCTCAGAACTTTTCTAAAGTTATATTGCACTTATTTCTACTTCACTTACAGGGTATTTGAGCGAAACTGAAACTTTAACAAAGTTGTCAGAATTGTTGTTGTTGTTGCTTTTGTTGTTGCTGTTGTTGTTGTTGTTGTTGCTGTTGTTGTTGCTGTTGTTGTTGTTTCGGCTATGCCCACAAGCCAGTTTAATTTGTTGTAAACTTTTATATTCAAAAGGAAAACAAGCAAGGCAGAGAATGTTGCCGAGAGAGAAATTGTTGCCTTGCCCTTTTTTTCCATTATCTGACTTTATTGTTGTAAGCATAACAAAATTATAACTTTACTGAATGCTGTTTTTTTCCGTCTTTTTTTTCTTTACAGATTTCCCCGGAGCTCAAAATGAACGCAGCATTTAGTTTACATGCTTAAATAGACGCTAACTAACCAACTACCTATTAAGAAATGCTTTTATTTGTATTCCCAGTTGATTTTTGTAGCTGTTTTGGCTTTTGTAGTTGCCTTAAGAAATGCTTATTGTTGTTGTTATTAATATGCTTAAGAAAATAATAAAAATGCTTACAATATTCTAATACATTTGTTTTGCACTAAAAACAATCTGCATCCAAGGACGTTGAAGGAAGTAACAAAAATTACTGCATAAAAAGGTTGGTTTCCAAACATGTAATGTATTATTATATATATATATATTATATATATTATTAGGACACTTTCTTACCACTTTTTTAATCTGATAAGGGCTAATTGTCAAAATGATTTGAAGCTGCTGACAACTGTCGCCATCTGTCGGCTGTTAGGTGAACTGGGCACAAAACAACCCTTGCCTAAAAACGGGCATCTGCCAAATGCTTTCTAACATTTCAAATCAGAAAGCTCTACAAAAAGCTTTGAACTTTCTGAAAGCATGTCAAATTTAAATGCATGTCAAAAGGACATTTAGAATCTAGTTGGAAAGCTAAAAAAAAACGCAAGATATTTGTTTTAATTTGTTATTAATTTTTAAAACAATAATTCTTAAATAAAAAAAGAATATTTGATGGTGGCCTATAATAATATATAATTGTGAATATTATAAGTAATATTCTACATATTACTTTTACTTATAAATATGATTACATTTAGATCTGCAGAGGGTAATATACGATGGCATTATAAAATCCAACATAACTGTTAATATGACGTATGAGCGATCAATTAAATATTGCGCTGTATGCAAAATTTTAGTAGATTTATATTTTGTTTGGTTAGGATTTATTGTATATACTTTAGATACGACGATAGGACAATATTGAATCGCGGTTAAACAGAGAATTCAGTAAACACAGACATCAAACTAAATTATCTTTCTTTCAAATAGATTTGCTCCCTTTTCTTTATACATAACGATTAAACTCTTCCTCTTTACGCTGCTGATCACAGCATTACTATCGATAGATATCGATAACGCATATACGTCAGTATTAGTACTATTTCACTAGTAGCCTGCTTCAATGCTGAAATAAAATGCGCTCAGTGCTTAAATTGCTCCCACTTAAGACTCAGCAAAAATTTCTTTACCAAAAAAAATCACAATCAGATGCATTGCTAGAGGTAATGGCTCCCATATTCCCCATTATGCATTTTGCATAAACAACAAAAATTTTTAACCACCGCAAAGCAAAGACAATCCGACTGGCAGACGGACAAGCTGAACTCCATGGCGAAAAAGGTAGACGGGCATTTTGGACCTTATCAACGACAATGCCAGGTCGTTAGGCTTGCATTCAGATTTCACTTGCAGACGACCGTGCAGAGCGCTTCGGATGGGGATGCGAGACCAAAGAATTCTCAGGGGAGTGGATAAGGGGGAGGCTGCTTTTAAAGGCAGAAACACCGGCACAGGCACAGGGCACTGTGGCACATGGTTGGAGACTCAGACATCAGTCGCACCCTAAGAGTCCATGATGGTTTTAATTTTATGAGTCGGCAGGGTTAAAAACTTTTGAGCAAAAAAAGGAAGAAGACACAAATAAAATAAAATGACGGAACATTTTTTGCCAGCACAGGCACAAAGTGAAGGAACAAAATACGGTCTGTGGGATGTAGCCAAATTCTTGGTTGGCTACTTTTTTGGGTAGATAGCGTTCATGATTTGTAACACAGTTTCCCAGATTCGCCTCAGCGATTTAACGGCTCAATTTCGTAGGCAGTCAACTGGCAGGACAAGTTTATACGAAAGCGTCTCAAACAATGGAAAGCAATACCAACCAAAAAAAAAAAACAAAAATGTTACAACCCAAACAGGGAAATGCACCTGAAGCATCGCATATTAATGGACATGAGCAATAAAGACGACAGCTGGCAGACACGGCAAAAAAAGAACAAAGCATCGATTATGTCGAGCAGAATAAAATATGTACAGCCAGGTGCTGTTTAGGGGCGCAGGGGTGAAAGGGTGAAAGGGGTTAACAAATTTGTTGCCAAATGTATGCGACAACAAAAGGCAGCAGTTCAACTGACAGCTGAAAAACAATAGACAACTTTTGACTGGCAACAAAAGAAAAAGGCAAATGAAGGCGAGAAACGACAATCGACGATGGCGGCCATGCTGGAAAAGTCTAAAGCAGAAAAAATCCTTACAGCCACTCAGCTAGCTATTCAGCTTTAGCTGCAGCAATTCATTGGGGTACGAGGGTTGCTTGGCTGGCCAAAAGGGTTGTTTGGCCATCGAAAGGGTTGGCCACATTTTGGCATTGCATACTTTTAGGCTTTTGCCTTGAATATTCTAATACACAATGCGACTGTCGAGCTGTGTGTGCCCCCGTGTCTGAAATGAATTTTAATTTCTTGTCTGCCAAAAATACACACAGATCCAGCAAACCAATCCCCTCCCTTTTGCACCGGCCAACACCACCCTCTTGCCTAAGCACAAAGCACAAGCACAAAAATAACAAGCAAGAAAGCAAAATCAAGTTGAATTAATTTTGAAAATCATGGCCGCTGCCAAGGGTGCCGCCATGTTGTTGTTGTTGTTGTTGGGGAAAGGAGGGGGAGCTATTGCCACTGACAGCAAGGACACAGCGAGGACATAACGTGGAGGCTGTGACCGTGCACATTAATCCGCTTGCAGACGCCTGATGCGTGTCTCTCGTGCTCGTTTAGTATGATATGAATGGAGTGGCGTGGAGTGGAGTGGAGTGGAGTGGTGCGGCATCAGTGGCTGCATGCAAAGTGCCTGCTCCTTGCAGATTTTGGGCTCATCATCAACAGGAACAGGAACAGCAGCAGCAGCAGCGACCGCAGGCCGTCAGGACTGGAGCTCGGCTGGCTCAGTGACACGCCGACGAAGTAATTCCACTTTCACCCTTATTTCCGTTTGCTTCCATCTCGCTTATGTTTGGCGCTTTGCCTTTTGCAAAATGGCTGCCGTAATTTGTTTTGCCTTTCATTCCTTTCATTCATGGCTTTCAGTTGTTTTTCACATCCTTTGTTGTCTTTCATGCGATTCACTTTCCCTCCGACTATTCTACTCTTTTTTTTTTATTTTGTTTAGGCCCTTTCCTCCCACCCCTGTCACTGGTATTCATTCACTTTTCTGTTTTGCATCCTTTTGTGCCTCATGTCAAAAGTACATTATTTTTTTTTCTCTCTCTTTTTTTTTTTTGTTGCCCCTGCCTTTTCATAATTAATGTGCCGGAAGCTTTTTACAATTTATAAAATTACATTTTGGCTCATTAATTTTACTTATTGTTATTCCTCCAGCAAAACAAATTGTTTTGAAGAGAAAAATTGGTTCCTAGCGTATTTTTCACATCCACCTTCGTCCATGTGATCTATGTCCAGCTTCAAACTGCTAATAAATTATGGTGGGTGGCTCAGGCGCCTATTAATTATTCTTGGGTTGCCTTTGGACTTTAGGCTATATATGCAATTATCATCATTAACAAATAGTACAGAATAGACAGCAAATTAAATAGAAAAATTAAATATTAAATACCAGTACAACTTTATTTCATTCGTCACATTTAATTGTACATCCTAAGACTCAACTTGATTTGTGGTATGCAATGAAATAAGCAACTTAAAAATCGCATGATTATTGTGTGTTCAAGTATGAAAATGAGACGCTGCAAGACTCAGCTAATTTGTTTATATCCAAGAGGATCACTTTAATAACAAAATAATACACAGATTCGCCTTTCAAGTGGCTGCAGTAAAATAATAGGGTGTAGTCAACACGATGAATTTCGATTTAGAATCGAACTGTTTGCTCTGATGAGCATTTCTTTATTTTATACAAAAATCTTAAACCTAAGTACATATATAGCCGCTTGTAAGGCGACCTCATGTTATGTTTATTTATCTGTTCGGAGTCGATTGTAGAGCGACTCCATGTGATGTTTATACTTCTAAGAATGTGATGTTTATTCTTCTAGAATAGCTGAGCTTTGACTACAGCCATTTCAAAGTCGTCTCTATATGACATTTTGCCATTAACAATTAGCTAAGCTTTGCAGCGTCTTATGTTCACACTTGAACATAACAAAACATCACATGGAGTCGCCTTAAAAGTGACTCTATTAAGATAAGTAAACATAACAAGCGGCTGCATTTCTATTTATGTTTATGAATTTTCTAGATATAATAAAGAAATGTTTGATTCTAAACGTCGTCTCGTCGTGTTGACTACACACTATTCTTGTTTCACACATTGTGCTTGCTTAGTTGGTATTCAGGCATAAAATATTTTCTGAATTAAATTTGGGGCGTATAGTTTTAATTTTTACTGAGATTGACAATCACAATCATTAAGACACACATATAAATCATGAGTTAATGAATATTGATGTATAAAAGTCTGCATTTTGTGTTGTTAATTTAAATTATGTTTATTAATTTAATTTATGTTTATTTTAATATGTTAGATTTTTCAAAAAGTACGCAAGCAATCACAAATATATCTATTAAATACTTATACAGCTTTATACAAGCTCAGAGTCAAAACATCCCCTTTGGGTATGCAACGAGAAAAATTCCGAGAGTTTGACATTATGTAAAATTTCCATAGCATAACCTCAGGAGGCAGTATTAGGCATCTTTGGAATGCATTTAATTCTCCAACAATTCCAGAGTAACTGGCGCAAATTGCTTTAATTATAGCAATTTACTGATATATATTCAATGCGGGATTTTAATTAAATAGAGCATTTTTGGGAGCATAGAACCAGAAAATGTAGCACGATGTCGGCGATGCGGCCACTCGGACTAATTAAACAAATATTTAATTATAAAATATTTTACTGCAAAATGCAAGCAGACGTATAAAATTTATTACTAAACTATTATGCGACACTCACACACACATAGCACAATTTTGTGCCAAGTCAGCGCCAGGAGTCGCATTCCGTTTCAGTTTCCCCCAATGGTACCACACATATATATTTCAACTAAAAACACGCAAAAGTTTTTTTTTTAATTTAATTAAATTAGAAGCAATTAGCAGAAAAGCTAATAAAAGTTGGCCAAAAACTGCAAGCTAGCGCATAAAGTGGGCGTGTCATGCAGTAGGCGTAAACCAAATCCTGTTCCATGGGGAGAAGACACAATTCTTGATTAGGCAGCGCATTTCGTGCCCACCCGGATAAACTAGCAAATATATTTGCTGTGGCAAGCAAAACTTTCCAAATTACATTTCGAAGACCACTGCAATTTGAAATGGGAAAGCTGCTAAAAAGTTAGTAATATTTAATTTGCTAATTTGTAGTTACACTTAAAGAAAATGGATTATAAAATATATGATATATATATTCATATAATTTTATTATTATTTGTATATTGCTAAATGGATTTTATTTGTAATATAAATATAAATAAAGTTTTGAAGAGTTTTCTAAACATGTGAAATGAGCTCATCTCGTCGACATAGTTATAATGATATATATAAATATATATTTTGAAATCTGCACAAGCAAACCCACTATTAATTCGTATCTTGTGTGTTTTAAAATCGAATAAAATAATATAAAAATACTTCTTAGCCACACTGACATTTTGTTACTACTAAAATAAATATTTAATATTGTATTTGAAAGAGGCTGAAAACTTACTCAAACTTTTGTATAATTAACACATTTTCTGCGCGTGTTAAACTAGTACATCAAGTAATTAAGCAAAGAGCTCCTGTGATAATTGAGTATCACTAAGTGTCATTAAGTGCTCCGATTTTGATGCCGGCAGTATCCTTTGCTGGCCTTTAAGCCAACACACAAAGGACTCGTCGCGGCTGAAGGAGACGAAGCTCGACAGACAGTTGACGGCACTCGGTGCGTAGCAAAAAGGATTCTTTCAACTATCTAAATGTGGTAAATGGCAGTGGAAGTGGGTGTGGGAGTGTTGGTGTGTGTGTGTGTGTGCGTATGTGTGTGTGTGAGTGTGTGAGTGTGCGGCTATGTCTGTGGTCAGCGGTAGGCAAATAACTAAATGTGTTTACTAAACCACTTACTAAACACTCAACAACTGGCACGACGAGTCGCCTAACTGTTGTTTCTGTTGTTGTTGTTGTTGTTGCTACTGCTAGAACGGGTGGCGTTGCAACTAGTCAGCAGTGTGCGACGTGACCAAGTGCGGCAGACGACAACAACAAAAGTTAGGGGGGGGGGGAGCCAAAGCAAATGGGTGGATAAAAAACAAAAATGAAAAGCAAAAGTAAAAAAAACAAAATAAAATTTAGAAAAAGTGCAATGGCTGGCAACCAAAACAAACGGCAACAGAGTCCAAAACCAAATCGGAATAGATGAAGAGCAGAGAGACTGTGGCCAGAACCGCAGACGCGTCTATGGACAGTCATGGAGATTGTAAGGCCTGGGTGGGGAGGGGGAGGAGGGTGTGTAAAAGAACTGGAAAAGGAGCTAACAAAGCGACCGTTTTCATTTTTCATAATGCTGTTAACTTTAATAAGTGTGTGTGAGTTGGTGTGTGTGTGTGTGTCTATTTGTGTGTGTCTATGTGTGTGTGTGTGTTTGTGTGTCTATGTGTGTGTGTATGTGTGTTGGTTGAGTTTAATGCTAGTGTGCATATAGAACGTCACGAAACACGCATGCAAAATATAAATGTTAAAAATAAAATGTGAAAAGGCAAACAACACAAAATCAAAGACGTCAAAAAATATATACACACACACACACACACACAGCTATAGCATGTGTGTGTGTGTGTGTGTTTTCTTTTTTTTTGTTGATGAGTTAGCCTTTTTTCCCCCTTTTAGCTTATTTTTGATGCTCAGCTGTTATTGTTGTTGTTGTTATTGTTGTTGCTGGCTCGGCTGCTGCGACGCCGACGAGCAACGATGCCGACAAGCGGCAGCGACCAATCCGAATCCAGCAAGTAGGTGGAGCTTAAAAAAAAGACAAAAAATGCAGAAATTCACTGTGGAAAAAACGAGCAAAAAATATACATAAAATTTGCATGCTGGGTTTTTGGGTGGGTGGCTCAGCGTTTTGCAACGTTTTTCTATACTAAAAACGAGCCGAGTGGTAGGATCTCTGCTCGCCCATGTGTGTGTGTGTGTGTGTGTGTGAGTGTGTGCGTGTGTGTTTTGTTTGATTTTGTTTGTGTTGGTGAGAGCAACGTCGTCATCGCCATCGTCTCCAACTCCTGCCCCGTTGCTATGGCTGCTGAGCAGAAACTCCGAGTATCGGCAAGTTTTTCTTGTTTTGCTTTTGAGCCGCGCATTTTATTTGATTTCGCTTTGTTTTTATTTTATTGCAAGTTTTTTTTGCTGTTGCACGTTGCACGTTCCACGTTCCACGTTCTCTTTGTCGATTTTGTGCGTTTAGTTTGTTGTGGTGCGAGTTGGGCAGAACAGAGAGAAACTCTTCGCGCTGGCAGATTGCGTGAATTGCTTGCTTCCTGGCCATGTGGCGGCTCAAAATGCACCCACAGATAGACCCCAAAACGACATAAAATAGACAAAGAGAGAGAGAGAGAGACAGAGACAGAGAGAGATTTAAATAGAGAAAGAATGATAAAGAGTGCATGAATAAAAGAGTAAAGTTATTGATGTGTATATGACTATTGATTAGGCCAAGAATTGAAAGGATTTCCAATCGATAAAAATCATTCACGACATTTTTTTTGGTGGAAACTGAATTTAAGACAATTGCAAGAACAACTCAAGAGAAAAGCTAAATTATAAAATGGATGCTTGCAATTAAAATAAAATAGCTATGAATTTATGCTGAGCTAAGAAATTTTTTTTTTATATGTCAAAAATTATCTAATAATATATGAAATTCCAGAATCAATGCAGTGATTTGGTTTTCTTTACACCTTCAATTGGAAAAACATAATTGATTACGCTATTTAATCGGATGCAGCCTTAGAAGCTAATAAACATTTGAAAAATATATTTAGATTCAACAAAGACTGAAACAAAAGTATCAAAATGCTTAGGTAAACAATATTTGATGATAATTTTCTTTAATATGTTTAATTCTTACACTTTTCTCGCGTTGAGCTTGTTAATGACATTATTAAAATTAAGTTGTTTTTATTTATTTTTATTTGGTAAACAAAACTGTATTATTTCGTCTGACCAATTAAAAAGGTGTCTAATTATGACATAGATTATGAAATCTAATCTTCACATCTTTAAATGAAAACTTGCTGTTTACCCAATTTGCCAGACTTCTTATTGGGATATACAAGTCAACCTACAAATTCTCGCATTAGAAACTGTGATTTTTCCCCTCTTCGGATTATATCGTATATGAGCAGAGATGTCAGCAATAAGCCTCGTTAAATTAAAATTGCTTCTTGTTTCAGTTTCCATCTCGTTTTCAGTTTACTCTCACATCAAGTGTAATTTATCAATTATTTTGCAATCAACATCAAGCCTCATTTCATTCCCACGCCTCGTCTCAACCTTACATATTCATATATATATATATATATATATATATATATATTTGCAGATTTACTCAATATATGCATCAAGTTTTTGTTTCACCTCGAATAAGCAAACAATCTACAAATGCTGCGTGAATTGGAGTCGTGCCGAGCGCCAAGTAAGGCGTATATTACATTTTGTCGTAACTGTACTTATTACATTACTTCGCTTTGCTGTTTTTCTCTTTTTTCGTTAATTTTCTGCACACACACACACACACACACACACACATCTGCACACTCGCATCCTTTTCACTCAACACCGACTCGCACGCCGACATGTCGGTGGCGGCAACTCCAAGTCATCCTTAAATGTTAATTTTGAATTACGAAATTTTCCATGTCAGACCCCTGCTGGCGAATATATAAAAGAAAGGCTTTGGGCTCGTCTGTGGAGTTGGGGGGAGAGGGGGGCGGCATGAAAGGGTCGACTCTCAATGGCAACGCGTGAATAATTTAAGGACCAACAACTTTGGCAAATACCCAAAACAAGGCAACCAAATAAAAATGAGAAATACCAAAAAATCCCAGAAAACCCTTAATGCCCAATAGAGCTTAAGTTGGTTGGCTGTCAAGGGGGTAGGTGGGTGGAGGGAGTGGAGGAATGCTTTACGAACATGGCAAACCCACCTATCTGGGCACAATAAATGAGCTGGGAGACGTCGTCATCGCATTTTCTGTATGCTGCAATGTCGCCGCATTGTTGTTTCTGCTGTTGTGGATGTTGCGGCATTTTATTTTCTATATGCGAAACGAGCGAAAATGAGAAAATAAAATAAAAAACAAAATGGCGGCTGATTTTCTCTTTTTATGCGTACTAAAAAGCGCCCCAGAAGTGACGACGACAGCGACGGCCCAGCGAAGAAAAATGCGAAAAAATAAAATGCAGCGAGCAAAGCAGAAAGCCAAAAAAAAAAAAGAGCGAAAAATAAACACACAGAAAAAGAGAGAAAACATACCCAAAAAGGGGTCGGTCCTGGCCGGGTGGGCGAAACAAAAGCATGATGAATGCCGAGGAGGAAAAGCTCATGATTTATGATTTAAATTCTGGGCGCTTGGTGTGAAGACTCCAAGTCTCCTGCTGTCCTGTCTGTCGTTAGCCAGTCTCTCTCTCTCTCTTTCTCTCTATGTATGTGTGTGTGTGTGTGTGTGTGTCTGTGTGTGTGCATCTCTGTCTGGAAGTCACTGTAAGTGCTTGTGATGCGTGACGCAAGCAGACTGCAGACAACGGACAGATACGCATCCTTCTTTAATTGTTCTCTCATCGTCGGGCCAACTTCTGTGGCAACGCAGACGTTTCCTGTCTTTCAATTATACCTGTTTTTTTTATTAAATTACTTACATTAATAAGATTTTCTTATTTTCACCGCATTAACATTACTCCATAAATATCTTACAGATGCGTAGCAATGCTTTATAGAACGATAGATTCATATGTTAAGGTATTTAAAAAAATATTTAAAAAAAATAGTTTCATATACCCAAGAAAGACATATCTATTTATTTATAAAGAAACTTAAAAAAATAAAATATATATTTAGTATTTTGTTTCTATTTAAATTGTATGTGCTGAGAATTATTAATAAATATTTATTATAATTAATTCATTTATTTATTAAAAAATATTTAATTTGATTAATTCATTTATAAAGTACTGAAAGTCTACAAAAATACAAAAATATTATTAACATAACTATTCACATTCTGTTTCCTGATTGTTTCCTGATTATCGGATATCGTTGAAAAGTGAATGATTAGGAAACTGTTAAACTGTAAAAATGTTCACTAATATTTTGAATTCCACGCTCAGAGAATTTCTATTATTTCTAAATCATACTTTTAAATTATCTGAAATTAGAATACAAGCATGCAACATAGCCGATATTCTCAACTTGCCATTGCACATTATTCTGAAAGTTGCATAAAGATTTCTTGGATGTATTTTATATTTGGCAATCAAAAAAAGTGAGTTTTTGCTTTGAGTGACCAAATAATAATTATACTATACTATATTATACTGAAAGCAACAATAAATCTCCATGCAGAGTCGCTACTCTTGAAATCATTGCAAAATTAAAGCTGATTTTAGCCATCAAATGTAGCTTAAAAGTGCAGCAATTGCAACTGCCACAATTTGCGGCTGTTTATGAAATTTTGTGTGTGCTCTCAAACTATGTGTGTCTAGCACTTAAGCAATCGCACACACACACACTTGCACACACATACATAAAGTCTTGGCAGTAGCGAAAAATGTTGCAGTAAAAAATAATTTAATAAAACGGACAAAAAGTTGCGCTTTACGTTTTGTATGACGGCCAAGAATTCAGAAATATAATATAACAAATTCAAAATGGCCGACCAGAAAAACTTACCCTCATTGTGTGTGCGTATTTATTAAGGGTTCGTTTAACCCCGCCGCTGGGGTGGGTTTTTTAATGAGGCCACAGCAGCAGCTGCTTGCTTAAAAATGATCTCGCTGCAGGGCTTGATTTTAAAGGCACCATTGTGCTCAAGTGCCAGCTGGTTCGTATAAGGGAATTGGTTGCTCTTTGGTAAATGGAATAATGAGTGCTCTTCAATAGTCGACATATTCCATAAAATTGTGTACATGGTGCGACAGCAATCCGTTAGATAAAAGTATGTATATGAATCGGATATGCATGAAGATATACATATGCCAGCGACACCCGCAGCCCGCAGCCCGCACCCCGCAGCCCTTTACTATAATTTACATACACATAAGTATATACATTCAAATACATATATATATGTGTATTCATTTAAAATGCACATTGCGTTCGCCAACCTCAAATTACAGACAACATTACATAAAATGCCCACACACGCACACACTTTGGACAAATGTGCGTGTATGTGTGTGTGTGTGTTTCAGGTTTGCATGCGGCAACGTGTCGTTAATTTAAAAGTTTGCCATTTTTAGTTTAAGCTGAAATCCAATATTACGCAAAAAGAAAAGCTGAATGCCTCAACGAATTACAGAAGGGCTACAGGCAAATTAACAAATAATAAATAAAAAGATTGAACTGATTTCAGCCACCGAAATTAAAGCTCCTTGCATATTGGAATGTTAAGTATTTATATTCATTGCATGTAGCATAAAAGTAAATAATTTATTTGGAATTTATATATACAATATCAGACAGCTGTTTTTCACATGATTCCCATCAAACAGCTCTGCAGTTTTTTATATTCTCGTACAAATTTTGGTTTGAAATCCATTTTGTTATTTTTTGCTTTCATTCATCTTTCTACATTTAATTTATACTTGAGTTTCCATAGAGAATATTTTTTTTTTATTAAAGGTAGACATGAAATTTGACTATTATTTTTATTATTTTCGAGCGGAAGTTTTCGATTGTGTGTTATATGCAAAATAATAGGAAATTATTTTAATAATGAAAATAGATCCATTTTTAAATGTAGCCTTTTCATTAATTTCTAATAGATTTGCATAATTTTATACTCGCAATGAGAAAATAGCTTCAATTCATACTCAATGAATTACGCACTTTTTTTTGCGTAGGGCGCAAAAGCCGCCTAACAAATACACACGCACACATAAGCCGAAACATGAAAACAGAAGTGCCACACGCACACAAACACACACAAACATGCAGGGCAACTACCGGTTAGAGCCATGGGTCACTTTGGGAAGAGAAATTAAAAGCCGCATTGGAAAAAAGCGCCAGCCCACAAAAACCAAAAACAGTTGAGTAAATTATATACACCAACAGCCGCAAAGGCAGCAATCCAAAGCCCATACTTACACACATACATACACACACACACACACACACACACATACACATATAGATGCCATATAAAAAGGTCTATGTACAGTAAATTATATTATATGCGGCCAAGTGTGCACTAAATAAGGTAATTTGTGTGTACACCAGCCAACGGCTGCCAACAACAACAACAACAACAACAAAAATAACACCAATAACAACGAACGACAACAAACAACAACAACAGCAAATAATGTCAACATCAACATGAGCGAGCAAAAACAAAAATTCATTAAAATGAAAAATGAAATTCAACAATTTTTGAAGTGCGGGAGACATTTTGGGGATTTTGCCCCGCCAGCTGGTTAAATTTTCGCAATTTTCCCCGAACGTCAAATAATTTTTCCGCTTGATGTATGCGCCTGACGCCAACGCCAACGCCGTTCCCCAAAGACCCCCCCCCCCCCCGCCATTTCTCTACACAAATACTCACTCATAAAGAACCCGGGTGCTTTTGCCATTTACCAAATCGCAGGCTGGGCTTGTGTTATATTTTTTTGGTGGATGGCGGGTGTGAGTAAAACTCTACTGCCAAAGCTTCTAAAATATTTTGCAATTTAAATTTTAGCTGCAAAATTAAAAGTGCCTGATATTAAATTGAGTAAAACTCTACTCTCAATGCTTCTACAATTTTTTTGCAATTTAAATTTTAGCTGCAGAAAGTGCCTTATATAAAATTTCTTTTTTCCAAAATTACATTAAATAAAAACGAAGAAAGCACGTCAAACCACATAAATTTAAGTGCAATGTAAATGTAAAAATAATAAATAAATAAAATTAGTATTCATATTTCCATTTATAGCAGCTATCTCCCAATTACCTATATAAATCTTTAATATTTAACAACTATCAATACATTTAGTTAAGCTAAAAAGACATTCGCTTTTTTTTTGAATAAATAATAATTAACAAATTGTGAATGAAGCAAAATAATCTTCTATAATATTGAGGTCAAACCCATTCTAACTTTTGAAGCGTTTACCTCATAATAAATCATCTAAAATCCATCTGGACTACATTTCCAGCTGTTGAAAAGTGGGCAAAGTTCATCGATTGTCCAATATGTAAAATAAATTGGCCAACAGCTGATTTTCGACCAATGACCACCGACAACAACATTCCCAAAACACACACACACACACACACACGTATAAATATGACGTCATAATGTAAACATCATAAAAATGCCAAAAAAAAAATAAAAAACAAAACGACTGCAATAAAAAAAAACGTAAAAAATTCGTTAAAAACATTTAAACAGCAGTGAAAATGACACTCGCAAACAAAAGCAAATTGCAATTAAATAAAAAATAAAATGAATCAACAAAATAAAAAACGACAACTCCAATGGCAACAATGACATTGACAATGTCAATGAACGGCCAAATAAACCAAAAAAAAAATGAAAAAAATAATAAAATAAATGAGTAAATGAGAGCAACAAAAACCATCGGCCGCCAAAAACGAACCGATTGCCACGTGCCGCAACATTCAGACGAGCCATGGACGCACTGCAACCGGCAATTATCATAAGCAGCAGCAGCATCAGTCCATATATACACACACACACATACACATATGTTCCCTTGTACATGAGTGTGTGACAGCCGAAAAAAGAATAAACTAAAATAAAAATGCCTGACTGCATGCGAGTGTTTCCGGGGCTTTCCCCAGACACTGGCCAGCTCTACTTTATTCGCCTCTGGTTGTTGTTGAGATGAGGCAGAGCCATGGCATTTTATTTAATGCCAATTACGTGTATGAGCCGCATTAACCAACTTGCATACACCCCCTTACGCAAACACACACAAACACACACACACACACACACACACATGCAAACAATCACTTTCGCCTGTAAAAAGTAAAAAATGAATACAAAAATATCGCCAACGTAGTAAATTCATCGCTATCCGAAAAGTAGGCAATGAAAACTCGCTGCTCGAGTTCTCATTAACTTACTTCTGCCACAAAATGGCGATGAGCCACGACAAACTGAATATATATATAATTTTTAAAAACTACTTAACGTACTTAATATTTTTATTATAATGTTTTAAAAATTACTAAAACACTTTCTAATTATTATTGTTCGTTAATGAAACCAAGATCAATTCTTTAACTCTCTAACGTTTGAACGAAGAGATTTTTATAATTATATATATAACAATAGAAATAGTAAAAAGCTCAAGACTGAACTCTTAATTAAATAATAAATTAAGTTTTATATATACAAATTTTACAATTTCTAATTCGCTTCTCTAAAATTAAGAATATTGTTAAGAAATAGCAAAAAAAAAAAAAAAAAAAATACAATCATTAGTACACTGCTATACATTAACCATCTCTATCTTGGTGGGAACTTAATTTAATTTTTTTTTACATGCACAGTTTATTGCACTTAATGAAACATGAGAGCAATGGTCCGACTGTTGGGTGGCTTTAACGGGTCGTTTGTCCTGTCTCAGGACCGTCTGCCAGATGTGATGATGTATGTGGACGTGGATGCCGCAATGACAACGCCAGTTGCCAAGTCCCATTCTCTCCTTGCTGCTGCAGCTAAAGGCCACGCTTAAAATACAATGAAAAATATACAAAAAAAAAAAAATAAAAAATAATAATACTCCGCGCATACGCCATGTTGGTAAATGCACCCAACAGCGCTCAATGTCCTCGTCCTTCACCTAGAATTATTTTTGTAAATTTCTTTTTGTTATTATTTTATTTTTATTTTTTGCAACGGTCTTTACATAATATGCAATTTTCATTTGGGTGCCGAAAAAAAGGCAGCCAAAAACAAAGAAAGACTCCGCATTACGCATGTGTCGGTGTGCGAGTGAATGAGTGTGTTAGTGTGTGCGTGTGTGCGTGTGTGCATGTGTAAGTATAAGTGCGTATTTCATCAATGCACGCATTAATAAGCCGCCCAGTGCCATCACACTACTGGCATCTGGGCGCCGGGTGACCACGTCGATTCCGGCTCCACGTCTGGGTCTGGGTCTGGTGCCGATGCCAATGCCAATTCTGATAAAAGTGAAAGTGTGCGGCGATTGCCAAAAAAAAAAAAAATATAAATAAAAATAAAAATAAAAAAATGAATAAAGAAAACAAAAAATAAAATGTTGCACTCTGCCCAAAAATAAATATAATTGCAGTCGAAAAGTAAAAAAAAGGGCGATGAATCCGAATGGAACGACCGAAAACGAAATTGAAAAGTCGTCGACATTAATCGACTCGAAATTGGTTTAATTCATATTTAAATGCACGCCTCTGAACCGACAAGTGGCCTTCTGTTTGGATTGGGCGTCAATGTGGGGGAGGGGGCCACGGGAGTGACGATGTTGCACAGTGGCAGGCGCTTGTATCTTTTGGATGTTGTTGGTGCGAGAGCAACAGTTGCCAATAAACACGAGGCCCTTGTGCGGCTTCCCTGATCAATAAGTCAATGTTGAATGTTATTTATGACAAATCCAATTTTGCGAGTTCACGGCTAATGTCAATGGCCCACAAAAAGGTTTATATTCATAAACCACCTGCCCAAAACCAGAAAACACATACACACACACACACACATTCATATGTAAATAATTGTTTGCAATTGCCCAAAATTTCTGTCCACACTCGCTGAATAATCTGCAGTCTACTTTAACAATTTATAATTCGGTTATGCACTGATTTCCCTGTTACTATTTATCTATTATTGTGACATTCGCTAATTAAAAAGGGTTAAATGTGTTTCAGACTTTCATAGGATTAAAATATTAAATTGTAAATTGCAATTTTATATATTTAGTTATATGCTTAAAACATATATTTTCTTCTTTCTTTTAGTTTTAAAGCTGCTACACCAAAACGAGTTGACTTTATGAATTCATTGATTTTTGATCTGCCATATAACCCAGTCCTGAAGAGAATATATGTATATGAGAAATCATATGTATATGTGTAATTTATGAATACCCTAATTAACCATATTTCATATCATAGCAATTACGGAAACATGAATTTCTTTCGACCTACAATTTACATTTCATAAATTAAAATAAGTTTTTTCTATTCCACAAAACGATTTCGTGGTTAAAATTAGCCGTGTAACTTAGCTCAATATATAAAATATATTATGCACTAAATATATATATTAAAATCAATAAAAATAATACGTACTTTGCATATAGAAGTGATTTTAAAAACCTTGTGATATATGTACATAATCCTTATCCATGACATCTTATGTAGTCCATATGATGATGAGAGATATGTTGATAAATAATATTCATTACCAACTTCATACAGCTTATAAAAAATAAATTCTCATGACCCTAATTATGACTTATTCTTACTTAATTAATATACTTAATATTCTGCAAAAACATATTGATGGGTTGTTTATGAGTTAATTTACGCATTTATAATAAGTATTATTACATGCATTTTTAACAATATTATTTCGACCTCTTTTCAGAAAATTCCAACGACCATCAATCTCGAGAGGCGGCACTTTTAATCAATTTCGCAAATAAACATTAAGTGCTGTATCAATAACGAAAAGAAATACATACACACAAATATGTAGTATATCTTTTAAAATATACATAAAAAACTTTTAACAAAATGGCGTAAATTATTTCATTAGTTGGTTTAAGGGGGGGGGTTGCAAAAGGAAACTGGAGAATCGCCACTGTTTTTTTTTTTTTGTAATATATTTGTGTTTTCTTTTTTGTGCACAGTTTTAATCAGCAAAAGGCATTCATCTTGTTTGCCAAACTAATTTTTTATCTTGCCAGCCACAGGAGCAGCAGCAGCAGTGTAAGGATGCCAGCCCCGGGGGAGGATGGAGGATGTGCTCTGCACTCCTTTTTTTCCCGCGCGTCTTTCAAGCAACCGGACAAGGAGTTATATATAGTTATGCATATATATATATATATATGTGCTTATCTCGTATGTATGATGTGGTGGCACTCACTGGTCCCCGAAGAAACGCCACAGCCATATGCACAAATGTACCTTAATACTCGTACTCGTATATGGAATAGTGGCATAGAAAAAGGACTACGACGAAGGTGAAGGATGCCAAGTAAAATGGCAAAAACTTTTAACGCCCTCGTGCTCGTCCAGTGCTCGGTGGTGGCAGCAGCAGCAGCAGCAGCAGCTGCAGCTGCCCGGCATTCGCATTTATTTAACTAACAGTAAAAAATTACTTTTGCCTGCTAAAAAATAAAAAATAAAAAAGGGGAAAAAAAAACCATGTGCCAGCCAGAAGCACGAGCGTTTCCAAGGGAATTGCACGGCAGCTGAAGCTGCCAGGCAATGGCAATGGCAAATGGAAAAAGGACATTCGTTATGCTTAAGCAGAAGAATACGAAACTGTACTTGACAGCAAGAGCCCAGGACACAAGCACCAGCCAACGCTCTGTGCTAAACTAATAGCAAAAGGGAGCAATCCTTTTTTTCTTTTTTTTTACATATATATTTATACGTATATAAAAGAAAAAACAACAAAAAGAAAAACAAGTATTAAAAATAAAAGCAAAATCCCCGAGCAAGCAAAAAGTAATGGCCAACTGTGTGCTGCAAGCAGCTTCTTGGCCAGCCAAAGGGTATGTCCTTGTCTGTCCAACTCTCTCTGTGTGTGTGTGTGTGTATGAATGTGTGTGTGTGTTGTTGCCTGTTCGTTGGCTCGTTACTTGACTGAGGGGTTGTTTGCTGCTGGGCCAAAGTAAAATGGCGTCGCCTTAATTTATTTTAAGTGGTTGATGGTTTTAACTTGCAGTACGCCAAAGAAAATGCCCTATAAAGCTATGTTTTTTTTTTTTTTTTGGTTGCCATGAGCTAGATGATGAGGCACACAGCTCTGGGCCACAGAATACAATAGTATAGGCAACGTTTTGCCATTATTCTGCTTGCCTGCCTGCCGACCATTGTCTTTTCTATAAGCCATTATGCAAATAGCTTCACTGGTTACCCCCAAAAAAGGAAGCAGCTCGAGCCGAACACAAGTCAAATTTATAGCCGACTTAACAATTTGCACAACTTTTGCTGGCGCCAGACCCAAGTGCAGACCCGGACCCAAAAACAAGCACACACAAAAACGTACAGGAGAAATCTCAAAAAATTGCAAAAACGATTAAATATAGGCAAGCAGCAAGCAGCAGCAGCAACAACAACAATAAGCAGTCCATCGAATCCTGGAGCGCACACGGACCTGAAATGAAAGCAAACGAATGCAAATTAAAATCGTCCCCTTAAGTTGCCGGGCAGCAGCTCGATGGCGCCATAAAAAGTATGGCCCAGCCCGGCCAGCCCGGCCAGCCAGACGAACCACATTCACAGTTCGGTCCAGTTCAGACCCACATCCAGTTCAGTTGAGTTCAGCTCAAACCAAACCGAACTCATTCAAAGCCACCCAGCCGACCGTTTCTTGTCCAGCCATCGGCCGTTTTATGCATAGGGGAGTCATTATATTGAATTGAACGTAAAAGCGCAGATAAAATGTGCAACAAAAGGACCAACTGGACACACGGACAGAGACCCAAGTATGTTGACTCGCAATCTCGTTGGGCCCAAGCAGTTAAGTGTGCCACCGCCCAAACAGCAGACCCCAAAACGGCCAACAACGACCATCACCACCACCATCGTCGTCGTCATCGTCATCGGTCGCCATCGTCGCCATCAGCCTCGTTGCCAGTCGAAAAGCCAGTAAAGCAATTGAGGCCTCAGACACTTACAATGTAAGCCAAAGGATACCCCTACTTCAGCCCCCTGCCAGCGACATGTATGTGGCTGTGTGTGTGTGTGTGTGTGTGTGTGTTATGTTTGTCTGCCTTGTGTTCATAGCTGTCAGCTATAAGACACACGCCTGAGCGCTCAGCAGCAACGATTGAGTTGCCTGCCTTGGCAGACATCCTCGGCCAGACGATAGTCAGGCGGCAACAAGGCAACATTATTCTGTCTGTCTGTCTTGTCTGTCTGTCTGTTTGTCTGTCTGCCAGTTATGCAAAGAACTTGCCAATAGGGTTACTCAGTACACAAACACAGATTTTGGGCTTGTCCATTTAAAAGAATAGCAAGAAGATATTATCAATCAAAGTAATTCAGAAGAAATCGATTCCACAGAAAATGCTACTTATTGAAACAAAATGATGAAAAACAATAATAATAATAAAAAATTTAATAATAAAAATAGTGCAATATTTATACATTTACATTATACAGTTATTTAGTCTTCATATTCCTTTCTACTTTAGAATAAACATTTTTAACAGCAATTTGAAAGATACTTAAACTTAATATAAATATTAATAAACTGAAGTAAATGTTTTGTATTATAATAAGACCTAAAAAGCTCTTCTCACGAGTTTTTTTCATTTGTGTGTTTAATGTTTTTATTTTATGTTACAACTAAATTAAAATAATAATTTAAAATAATAATTATTTAAAGCATATTTTAATATTTATGTTTGAATTAAGAAATTGCATACTTGAATTATAAGCTATACAAATTCCAAGCATTCCATTAATTCTCAAAATTCAAAATCTACCATTTTGTTAGACTTTTTCCCTTTACTTGGAAAATGCTTTACATAAAATTTATTATTACGTCAACTTGAATCACCCTACTAAATTCAACATTTTCATTATTTTACCTTACTGAACCCTCTTATATAGTATGTCACCTGATATGTGTATATTGAAGTATACTCTTGATCTCAATGCCCCGAATTGCCTTTCAGCTTACCAGCGAGACTCCTTTCGCCAGTCTCTGCTTCATATCCTGATGGGGCAGCCTTTACTTTCATCTCTCTCTCTCTGTCTCTCTCTCCCTTCCTCTGTCTTATCTTCATTTAACTTTTTTGCCACGTTTCGCTCCTTATCTCTGTATCTGTGTGTGTGTGTGTGTGTTTGTGATTTTGTCTCTCTTCTAACTGTTTGCATTTTTGAGCAAATCAAGTGAAATTACATTTTTCTATACCCCGCTCTTAATGTTATTTGCATTCGTATCCTGCAGACTGCAATATTTACAAATGAATATGCCTGGGTGTGGGCCAAAGCTTCACAAAGAGAAGCGGCTGTTAAATATCCTCCCAGTCCAGAATACACTCCCCCTCCCCCCTCACCAACTCAAGCACTGCCATTGCCGTTAGCTAAACTAACAACGTTTGCAGAAATTCTTTCATATCCTTTGCAACCATCGTAACATGCCCTCAAAGTGCCATTTTGTCACTGCTGCTGCCATTCCGGCCAACCTACCCAGACACCCACCCACCACCCCTCTTATCAACATATCTGCGCTCACTTGCTGTTTCCACTGCATTTGCCTGTCATTTGCATTTTCTTCTTCTTTGCGCTCCTCGTTTTCCATCTTTTTTTTTTTAGCATTAATATTTGTTTTCGTTTGATAATTTTCCTTTGCTGCCTTTTATACTTTTAAGTGGACATACCAGCCAGGCCAGGACCTAGCCCTTACCCTTATTCCTTACCCTTACCTCCTACCCTTCACAAGTACCCCAACCCATGCCGCAAACGACCGTCTCACTGGTTAGTTTCTCGTTTCCTGCAGCTGTCTCTGTCGCTCGCTCTCAGCACTTCCTTTTGCCGCTTCGTCTTATTGGACTGCAAGAAATAAAAAAGGACGTACAAAAAAAAAAATAAAAAACAAAAAAAAAAAAAAAAAGCGGATGCTCGCCGCATTTAAATGTGCTCCGCCCCTTTTCTATTTAAAAAATGTAAAGCATTTGCTTTGGCTTGCCTCCTTGCCAAGGCTTCGGTCGGCAAAGCATTTGTTCCGTTCACTCTGCTGTTTACTCTTTCTTTTAATTTATTTTATATCGCTGCCTCCTTGTCCTGCACGACAGCTGCAGCTGCATCCTGTCGCCATGGCTGCGAATACTTCTGCCCGGCTTGAGGTCGCGCACCGCATCGTTTTCGTCGTCGTCAAGGCTCCTTCAACCAGCTTCCTGCCAATAAGATTGCCGAAGCGACAGCAGCAGCAGCAGCAGCTGTCTGCTTGCAGTTCGGGCTTGGTTTGGGAATTGGCGTTGGAACTGGCGGAGGACATGCTGTTCTAATGGCCATGTACGTTGGCTTTTAATTGAAAGTTGCCAAGCAATTTAGAAAAATGGAAAACGTATTACAAGAAAAGTGCAAACGACTTGCACAAATGCTCAACTAAAAGAATAACTTCAATGGATACCCTTGAAGCAAGTTGAGCTCTGTTCAAGCCAATTAATTTTTTTAAGAGCTTTATATATAAGTTAATTAAGCGAAACTTGATTAATATTTACAAAAGTAATAATATTATTAATACTAAATGAAATATATTAAAAAATATAAATATATGTTTTTTATTGAAATTGAATCAATCAATCTTTGAATGGCTATCATGCTGTTTTTATAATATATTAATAATAATATTTATTTGAAAAAATTGCTTACGAATTTTTTTTTAATAGATTACTCCATATTATATTTTTACTATTTTTTTAAATTTTAAATTATTATTTTTTTAGTTTTTATTTTTCTATTTTGTTTTATATTTTAATAATATTATAATTTGCGTTTTAAGGCTGTATAAAAAATTTAGAGCAAATAACATTAACAATATTTTTTGATAAGTGTAATTTATATATTATTTGTATATTTTAGTATAAGTTAAATCAAAATAAATTATTCTCTTATAATAAATCGAAAGAACAAATTGAAGAATTTAAAAGCAACTTATGTTTACCAAGTTATACAAATATTCACTTTTGTAAGAAATAGGAATAATTGCTTATTAAACTTATCGACTTTACAAAAAGAATATTTGTGAAAATGAGAGAGCAAACTTTCAAGTGTCTGCCAACAATTGTATATGCAAAACAGGCAATTAAAAATATCCCCTTAGCTTGAACAAATTACTTAAATGCGCTAATTTGCTGAGAACAAAATTAAGAGAACATTTTGGACTGCTTAGCTGATTATCCGAATGCACTGCTTTCGCAGTTCCTCAACAGCGCCACCTGTGTACAGTTGGCGGCAGCAAAATACACAACTGCTTGCTGCACTGCAACTTATCCGAAGCAGGAGCCACCCCTAAGAGCGCACAAAAAGCAGCATCCGACGATGGAAACGAGTTTGGGTTTATGTTCTCGGATTTTTAACCCCTTTCGTAAATGCAAGATGCGACGCAGGCAATCCCTTGACCCAAGATTGGACCCAATGCTGTTGACCAGTTTCAGTTCAGGCTGCGAAAATCATGAGAAAATGTTGAATTTTTGTGCAGCATCTTCAGTTGATTTGACTCGTTTTTCAGCCCAACTTGCACTTGGTTCAAAGGTTAGTGACCAGCAACAGCAGCAGCAATATCAGCAGCAGCAGCATCAGCTTGAAAGACCCGTTCAGATCAGTCAGTAACCAGTTGTGAGATGAGCCTGGGAAAGTTGCGAGATGCCGATACTGTCTACAGGAACAAGTTGCAGACCAATTAAAGTGGAATTGCGACAAAGAATAATTTATTTTTATTTTCATATTTAGATTTTTGTATTGTTTATTTTGCTATTAAAAATAAAGCCTTGCCTCGCACTAACCCAACACTTGCTGTCTTCTTTGCACACATTATATTTACTGGTTCGAAAGTTATTCGACTTTTGCAGAAATTATTCTAATGAGCTACAAAGTTTTGTAAACTGGGCTGAGAGAGTGGAACGCCTTGTTTCCTGGCTAGACGGGGGGAATCGCATTGTCTCTGTGTGCCATTGTCAAATCAAATAAATGTTCATGTGGATTTCGCTTAAGAAACTTTCGTGGCCATTTTGCCAAAATTCTATTTGGCAAGCTGACTCAAAGACAAGTTGTTGGCAATTAGGCATTAATATTAATATGAGTTACACGGTTCACCAAAGCTTTCATCAGGTAACAGCAGTTTTCAACTCACGTGTCTTGGCCAAGCGAGCAAGTGAGCGACGAGGAGACTCGACTAATTAGTTTTGGGAGCCTTTGCCTAGTAGCATTTCCAATCTACTACAGAAACCCTCCCCCCCCCAAAGCCCCAGGCACACAGTCCATGGCTGATGGTGTCCACTAGTTATCGTCCTGATATCAGGGCCGACAGCGTTAGTAAAGTTTATTATGCAAAATACGGCGCGTTGCTGGCAAGCAAATGAAGCTCATTCAACGTTAACCAAATGCGGCAAGGATGTGGCCAAGGCAGCGACGTTGCCGTTGCCGTTGCCTGGATGGCCAATTGCCAGCGAGGAATATTTGATAAGTTGCAGGCCAAAAACAGCAGACCAGAGCAGCTCCAGCAGCAGCAGCAGCAGCAGCCACTGACTGAGCTGAGGCGTAGATGCTATTGCACATAAAGTATCATATTTAATATTTATGGCGACGCAAATGCGCAAGGTGTGTCCACCAGCCGAAACTACTAAATCCGAGCTGTGCTTAGAGGCGACCACTAATATCGAACTAGTTCTATATATATATATATCCCAGCCAAGCCAATAAATTCAGCTGGCTGCTGCTGCTGCTGCTGCTACACGCAGGAGTTGTTGTTGTTGTTGTTGTTTGTTTATTGGTAATTATAATTCGAGTAACTTGTGCAGAAAATAAATTAAGAAAATATCAAAGTATGGTAGCTGGGGCAGTTCCATGCTCCACTTGATATATGCTACATTGGCATAGTCCAAGTCAACAACAAATATCTGGTAACTATATTTTCGCCAGCATGCAAATAAAATTGCAATGAGGCCAACGTTGAGGATAACTTTTATTGAACTTGGGAGTTGAACATTTTGTAGCTAGTGTGGCCATAAAAATTTCCGCACTCCCCCGTTTTTTGCCACCCAACGAAGCAACGAAGCCAGGCACTGCAAAATTTTGGCCAAGGCACAACATTTTTCCATGCTGGTAAAAGTTAACTATGAAAACCAAAGGAAGTTAACTGCTGAAATTAGTAAAAGTGCAGAAAAGTTGATGAATTTGAAAAAATGCAAGTAGCGGACTGGGCGCTACACTTGGGGCGCCACAACCCAAAAGTACCAAAAAAACAACATGTTTGCGTTAAATACTAAATAAGTAAGATTTTATTGATACAGCTTAAAATTAAATTTAGAATTAATTCACATATAATTCTTTACCAACTTAAAATTAATAATAAACATAAAATTATTCCACATAAACGTTTGTACTTTATGTATGTAATTTTGAACTAATTGTAACAATTGTTATGTTTTGTAGTTTATGACTAGGAATACTACAATATATCTAGCTTATCTTTAGATAATCAGAGTAAGGATGAGGCATGAAGGAACTTTGTGCAGCGCTCCTGGTTGGCTCCTCGCAAATTGCCACACACACTGCTTGCAGGCAAGCCCATTGACATTTTGCCAAACTTGATGTTGATGTTGAAATTGTTCATCAAGTTGCATAAAAATAACACCGAAAAAAAAAAAAAAAAAAACAAAAGCAGCAACGTAAATAGTGACGAAAACAAACTGTGAGGAAAACTCATCTAAAATGCATAAAATTTGAGTTGATGAACTGCCGGCAAAGGAGCGGGCAAGGAGCAGCACAAGTGAGCGGGTGTAGCAATCAACTGCAAGCTGCTGCCAAATGGATGCAAAGGACGATCAAGTTGACTTATAGAAGAAGAAGAAGAAGGAAGGAAAGTGGGGGGGGGGGGGACAAGGATAATCTCATCATGTGACTTATGGCAGAGGCACAGTCAGCAGCGCAACCCAAACAAAATTATTGGCTAATGCAAGCAAGCCTGCCAATTGTTGAAATTGAAAAGCAAATGCGATGGCAAATTTTGTAAATAATTCAAAAATCAATTTCATATGGCACACAGACAAATGTTGCGCACACAAAGGAATAAGGATGCAAGTAGCAAGGACAATCCGAAATGCGAGAACGCTAGACAATTGAATGGAAGCGACATGGCAGCAACATGGCAGAATGGCAGCATTTAAAGAATTTCGAGCCTTAGCTTTATAAATAAATAAAAGCAGTTGAAATAAAATGCAAAGGACTTGCCACAGTGAGGGGCAAAGGGGCAAAGGCAGCGCTAGAGGCAGAGTCTGTTGCAGAGGCAGGCAAAGTAGATGTGCATGTTTAAACAATACAAAAACCAAAAGAAACAAGATATTAAGAGCAAGAAATGACTGTGAATGCCTGAGCAGAAAGGCAGCTAAGCTACACACACACACACACTGATACACACACACACATGTATTAACTGTACTCGTACAATGTACGCCAGTTGGAAGGACTAAGCGTGCGAAGGACAACATTTTGAGCACTGCTAGAAGGAGTGATGCTGTCTAGCCATAAGCAAATATATATATAAACATACTCACACACACATTAACACACACACACACACACACACACACATACACACACACATTTATTGCCAAATTTCTTGTTTTATTTCGACATTTTATTGTGGGCAAATTCCTTCCTTGCCTCCGGTCATTCTCGACTCCTTGCCGAAGATGCGCTAAAGTCCCCGTTGCCAAGGGGCATTGACAATGTCGACCAAGACGCAGACGAAGCTACAGCTGCAGGAGGAGTCTGAGGCGACAACTGAGCGCTCTGGCTGCCCGTCACCAGCCATGTCATGTTGCCAAATTAAAGTTTTCAATTAAAATTTGCCCATTGTTGTCGTTTGGGTATTCTGCTATCGCAGACCAAGCCAAAACCCAGCGACTTCAACGCAACTCCAGGCATAGTTCAAAATAGGCGTGAGAATAAGAAGAAATCCATTGCTATTGTTGGGAAAACTACAACTTGCCTAGAGTCTGAAAATAGCTACAAAAAAAACATTCTTGTTTTTGAAATTAACAAAACTTTAGTTTGTCGCTGAATTCGAAGTTTCACAGAAGATTTCTTATTAGATTGTAAAAAGATTGAAATATATATTAAAATATCTATATGTGGTATGATTTATGCAGTTAATTTATGATTAATTTATAGTGCTGTTAATTTATGTAACTATTATGAATTTGTTTTATTACTGCATTAATAATATATATATGATTTATGCGGCAATTATAGATAAGAAAGCAAAAGTTCTGTTGCAGGTATTACTTATCTTATAAATATGATCAGCCCTATGCTGATACAATAAAGATGACAAGAAATTTTATAAAAATATAATATAAAAAATATAATAAAATACAAAATATGATAAAAATAATAGATAAAAATTTGAATTATTGTAATCAAATAGAAAAAAAAAACACAATATAAATAACGAATGAGCCTAACTAAAAAGTAATTCAAAATAAATATTAACTCCAAAATGCAATACATATTTATAATTATATTTTAACATTTTATACAGTAAACACTATTTGCTATTTCTGCAAGATTTGCTCTCCCAACAGCCTCGCTGGCTGGCTCTAAACTACTCAAGCAACAGCCCCATCCAAAGGGCTACTCCTGAACCCCCGGAACTACGGCTAGAAATATCAAATTGGGGGTGAATTTGAAGCAAGCAGACTCCGCACAGGGAAAGGGGTGTTGAGGAGTTGGGTGCAACATCTATGCAGGCGATAAGTTTTTATGTCTTGAGCTGATGGCGTAGAAAAGTTTTTGTGTAAAATATATACACAAACACACACACTCACACACACACAAAACTATAACTCGCCCACACACCCTGCGGAGAGGGTCGATTTCAGGGGTTTCGGGGGTTGATGACTAACTGGGAATATGGCCGCACAACTTGCATGCGGGTGTATGTGTGTGTGTATGTGTGTGAGTGTATTTTAATGAAAGACTGAATGTGTGTGCACAGCTTCTGAGTTGCCTTCAAGAAACATGCGCCCAAAATACAGAAAGCTGTCCTAAAGACAGGCACAAACATTGTCAGAGACTTGCTGCTTTGTGGGGGTTGCGGCTGATGGGTTTTTTGGGTGTGCATAAAAGATAATGATGTTGCCTTAAACTTTTGGGAATAAATAATAGTTGTAGTTTATTTTTTTTATTATAAGCATAGCCATTCTTATTTATCTTTGTGTTTCTCCCTGTCTTTCTCTCTCTCTCTCTCTCTTTCTCGGTTTGGTTGTCTCTTGTCTATTTCAGCTAAGGTTATTATCTTTCAAGTTTTGCTTGCCGCTTTTAGTATATCATGCTGCTGCTGTTGTTGCTGTTATTGTTGTTGTTGCTGTTGTTGCTGTTGTCTCTGCCATGTTGCTCTTTACACGCAACCAGGCACAACAACATGACCGAGCTGTAAAGGGACCCAAGGCCTTAAGCTTATAATTAATTGCATGTTTGGTCGAGACGAAATAATCCTTTGTACAAAAATAACACCCAGTCCAATTCGCCCCAGTCCCCAGACCTCAACCAAAGAACACATCTTATGTGTGACCAAGCGGGTGGGTGCTTAAGTGTACGTGAGTCTGTGTGTGTGTGTGTGTGTGTGTAGGTGGCCCCTTTGACCATAGTTTGAAAAGCAACCAAAGTTTGGATACATGCCTTTTGGGAAATTTACAGGCAAATGAATGTTATCATAACTCAGCCACTCCCCAGTCCCAGTTCCAGTCCCAGTTCCCACTCCTTTAAAGCCTACAAAAAACCCCCAGCAATTTGGTCATGTGTAAAGTATAACTAACATTTATATATCACATTTACCTTTTAGCCAAAATCAGACGAAGAGTTTGAAATTTGAAATGTTATTAAAATTGATGAATGTGCCGCTAATTAATGCAATGCTGCCATGTTTAGTACAAACAAAAACCGAGCCACCAAAAACCCAATCCAACCAGGCTAATGTTACTTTTGTCCCACTAATTCGCATTGATTCATGAGCTGCCTCAACGCGACTCATTTTACATTATGAATATTAATGATGCTGCATTGTGTGGCTTTTGCCATTAATGACTGCCACAAAATTTCTAATTTTACACGCAGACCTTAAATTTTAGCTATTAAAATTCTTTTTAATATCTAGATACTTACTTTGTTCATGTTGCTGTAAACATCTTTCCACATTTTCAATTTCTTCTTTATTATTTATTATTCATTTAATTTGTGTACATACCAGATTGGAAAATTAGCTAGAACAAATTAATAAAACTAATAAATAAATAAGACTCAATCAATTTTATAATAGATTAAGTCTAAATTTAATTCCTAACCCAAAAGGTATACAAAACAATTATATATTAAATATATATAAATATTTGTATATATTTAAATATTTTTTGGATGTATATAAATATTTGTATTATTTGTTTTATAGCAAAAATGTCAGCTTATACAAAAAATTAACAAAAACAAGATTGTATTTAATTATGCATTTTTATTTATTAATCTCTTTGAGCCAAGTTGAACTTATAACTTATTTATTTTTATAGTCTTCTTAAAATAATTTTATAGACATAAAAAAAGGTTTTTATGAGGTATAAAATAACACATTGTTTAAAAAAAATGCTCTAAGATTATCTTAAAAAAGTAATAAATAAACTTAACATTTTTTGGGATATACACTGCTGCCCTGTACCATCATCTTCTACAGTTATTCAACCCCTTCGAGGGACCAAGCATCTTCAGTGCTGGACGCTGTTCGGTCAGAGGTCAGTTTCGCCAAGATTTTCTCACACTTTTTTGGGCAGTTTTTCAACTCTTTTCGAGCAACTGGATAAGCGGGTTGTGCAAGCTGGACCACAACCCGATGTTGTGTGCTTCATGGGATGCTGTGGGAATGGACACTGTCCAGTTGTGGAATGGTCTTCGTGTGGGAAAGTGCATACATAGCAGACGGTGGCAAAGTGTAAGCCACAATCAAAATCTAAATACTAACATTAATCAGGCCGCCAAGACACGCCATAAATAATGGGAGCACACTCAAGCAATCCTGGAGTAAGACCTTATCTTATAGTTGAAGCTCAGGGCTACGAAATAAATTGCCAAAAATTTGCCCAGGCGCATAAAGAAGCAGATTCCCCAACTTTTCTAACAAAAAGAACCAAATTTGGTCAGCAACAATTTCAGATCCTATTCTACCACCTACCACCTCCCCTCCCTGGCAAACCCAGCATCTCTGCATCTCTGCCACTGCACAAGAACTATTCAAACTTTCGGTCATGGCATAATACCTCGAACAATCCAATGGCCAGGCAAGGACGAGGACCCAGCACGTACGGGATTTAATGTCCCGCAGTGGTACTTGAGAAAAAGTAGTTGGCAGTTGGGAATAGATGGCAGTGGGGTAGCCGGGAAGGGGTACAGAGTGGAGTTTAGTGGGGTTGAGGGGGATGGCTGACGCTAAGAACTTTTACTTTGCAGCTGAAAAGTAACAGGACCTCGTCCTACAAAATGGTAGCCAACCGAGCGAACTTTTAGCAAAGCAAAAAGTTTGGACTGCAAAAAAAGAAATAAACACACAAATATGTATAAGTTTACTGGGTATATAATAAAATAAAACAAGAAAGTTGTCCAGTCATCAGCTCTACGATATTCACATACTCTTGCAAAAGCAGTTAATATAATTATAATGATAATTATAAACAAATAATAGTGTCGATGTTCAAATTGTTTAAACTGATATGTTTCTGACAGTTTAAATGGGATTAGTCAGTATTAAGAATGACTATTTTATAATAGTATTCACAATAACATTTTTAAGTTCAATTAATTTTCATTATATTTACAATTAATTTTTGCAATTTCACTGCTTACTATAGAAGTTTAATAAATTTAATTAACATATATTTAAACAAGTAAAAATTATTGTTTTGCTATTTAATTGTTAGTTACTATGAAGAATTTAACAAATTGCAATAACTTATATTTTAATAAATTTACGGATTAAAGAAAACATACTTTATTCAAAGAAACAGTAAAATATTTTGAGACCTTAAAGCCTTTCAAGGATAATTTTTAAATTAGTATCTTTTTTAACTAGATTTTGTATATAAACAAAACAAATTGTTTATATTAAAAACTAGCTGAATCTTTGCGCAATGCCTACACAGAATTCCACTAGACCCAGTGTAGAGTATGAGGGCCAAGTGTATTTGCAAATTGTTAGCCTGTCACCCCTTCAAGCCGCCCAACGATCAAGTGTGGGCAATGGGGCAATGGAAAGAAAACTTTCTCGTGCTGGGACAAAAACGGGCGATGGCTAGAAAACGGAGTCGAAATTTAATAGAAAATGTTCTTGTCGGAATTTTCATTTATAAATTTGCCGCACAGCCAGAGTCTGTGACGGGTGGTGGGTGGGTGTTGCAACGGGTGCTGGGTGCTGCATAACTAGGCAGCGTTAAACTATTTGCAGCAATGGCAGCAAATTTCAAGAAGTTTCGCAAGAGGTATGAGTGAGGGAAGGGGGAATGATGGGGCTGGGGGGGGGCTGAACATGGCTTCTAAATACTTTTCATGTACATGTCGTTTTTGTGCCTTTTGCTTATGATTTATAGTAGTCGAGAGGCGCTCCAAGAAGATCTCAACAGCAATCCAAGCATCGTCGTCGTCGTCGCCATTTAAGTGGAAAACTATACAAAAAGAGAATTTTCGCAAGGGATATGGAATAAACAGGATGGACACACATACCCACACACACACACATTTGCATAATGCTTGTATGTTGGTAGAAATATTTTATGTCTGAATGCTTTTAATGTTTTACTTTTGATGTTGACCACAAGCATAAAATATTGATAAATAGAGTTTGGGGCCAAATGGCCCATAATAGGGTTTCTTGTGTTATTGACATGCCATTTACAACACATTACACACACACAACACACCAGACTCAGTTCAAAACCAACCTGATCAAAAGCTCAGCAAATGGCTAAAAACAACTTCATAAATACATTAGAGGCAAGACAAAAACTTTAAATATAAAATTCGAGTTTTTGCCTGGAGTAGCTTAAGGCAAATTTGTGAAAAACTTTTACGATTTCGACTTCAGACTCTGCGATTTTAGACCCTTCGTCAAAGTCAACTTAATTAATGCACGCACTCAGCGGATATTCAAAACAAAGCCAGAGCCCAACCAAAGGAAAAATCAATATTCACACACGCACACACACAAAAACACACATACACAACCCATTTTGTCGAGTCATGGCGACATCAATTAGAGCACATCATCTTGAACGCCTTCGCAAATGCGTCTAAGCAAAGAAAAGGTACAGTACTCACACACACACACACGCACACGGATACACACACACACAGAGAGAAGTCCTTGCGGCGATAAGAAAAGGCGTGGTTGTAAACACACACACTCACAAACAGGCACACACACACACACACATACACAAAACTGGTTTTTGGTTCGGTTACGAAAACTCACCCCCAAAAATATACATGTGAAGACGATGCTGCTGCTGCTGCTACTACGCTGCTACTCCGCTGCTACTCCGCTGCTGCTGCTGCTGCTGCTGCTGAAGCGTCCGCTTAGTCGTTTTGCCCGCCTGTTTCTAATAAGAAACTGACGCCATTTTGAATTTGAGAGCAACCCCTGCCCAGCAGCGGAAGGAGCACAATATCAAGCAGGGCAAGCATGTTCTTATTTATGACATTTTTATGCTAATGGAATTTATGTGTGTTTGTGTGTGTGTGTGTGTGTGTGTGTGGGTAGCTGGATGTGCCTGTGACTGTGTGTGTGTGTCCCAGTGGATTTAGGCATAAAGACGTCGCATCTGATAAGAAAGTACTGCGGGTCTCTCGTACAGCTAACACATAAATAAAAATATATATATATATGTGTGTGTGTTTGTGTGTGTGTATTAATTGTTACAGATGGCGGCAGGCTCTGAAACATTTTAATGGCTGCCAAAATTAACATGTTCAGTCGAATATGAATAATATTTATAATAAAATTAAAGAAAGTATTACATTCGCTTGCGTTTTCTTTGCTGCTTAGTTAAAAAATTCTGCAAAATAATTAATAAATGTTGGTTATTTAAAAACAAATTAATAATGATTTGACAAATATTAAGACGACAATTACACATTAATTTCACTTTATTTTTACTCTATAAAAACAAAATCTTTCCTGCAAAAAGTTAAAAGTTACTTTAAGCCTACTTTGATAAAATGAGTTTCTTTAAATTGTTTATTGCTTAAATTTTTTAAGTATTTAAATTCCATCTTTAAATAAATATTTCACTATTTTAAGCACATTAAAGTACATAATTTTAATTATAAGTTTTATTACCTTATGAATATTATATGCTAATTTCTTGATTTTTCTTGAATTTATTTCCGTCTTGGATTATATATTATATAATATAAATTTATATACATAATATATGTTATTTATTTAAAATCATATTAAATTATTGATTTTCTTTAGCATGTACTTGCTTTTCACTTATGCAACACATAGTAAATAATTAAATTGTTATCGTGACATGGGTTGCGTTAATTTCTTCAGTACTTTTCTTTATCAGAATGTGGCACAATGAACCTTCTGCTTATCCCCAACTTGATGATGCTGAAAGCATCATTGTGGGGCAGCTTGTGAGGATGGGCTTTATGGGGCTGCTGCTGTGGCCTGCTGCTAAGTAGCGCAAGGGCCATGATAAACTCTTTTAATGCGTATGCGAAGCATAAAAGAATCCTTGTGTTTGACATAATTATGAAAGGAAACAAATGTGGCACGCACACTGGGATTTGCTGGACGGGACTTTCATAGCACACGCGCACAACTTGAAACAAAAGGACTTTTCTTTTTATATTATGATAAAAAAAAAAAATTACATATGTGTGACATATAATATTAAATGTAGCAGCACGCACCGCATGGCCAAAGGACGAAAAAAGGACACACAGATACGCACACACACACACACACACACACCCAGATAATTTAAAAATACGCAACCAGATTTCTTGAAAGCCACCGCTGCAGGCAATGACTGGTTGGATTTGTAGTTCTGCTCCTGGCAGGACTTTTTATTTTTTGAGGAGCCAGGAACCAGGACGCGCCTAACCTCAAACGACAAACGCCCCCATTTAAAGGCAGACATCGCAACCCCCAACTCACTCCTCTGCTCCTCGCTTTATCTTACTTGACGAGCACAGACCGGAACCCAATCCAAATGTCGTCTGCTCGTAAATCAACAACAAAAATTTCCAATTAATTTGCACATCACAAAACTTAGACGTAAATAAAACAGCTACCCTCCCCACCCAGCCCACACAAAATGTCAAATAAATTGCCAAGTGAGGCATCAATAATGGCATAAAAATTGATTACATTTGCGACAAGACGCTGGAGGACTAAAAGGGGCTTAAAGTTGTAAATAGTTGAGGACTCCTTGTTAACTATGCAGGAAATGTATGCCGGAATATATGGAAGCACTGCACCCACTCGAATACAGCCACCCCCACAACACACTCTTATAACAGAGCTTTATTCACACTATATATATATATATATAAAGGAAACCCTTATTTACCAATACCAATACACAAAACTCAGTTAGCAGGCACATTTTCTTGCACTGTGCCGCATATCCTTGAGGCTGCTTCGAACGAGCATGTGCCCAAAAAAATACATATAGCAATACACATATATATATATATATATATATATATATATAGATATAAGTATATATTCAAATTGGTATTTTGTGTGGGATAACTTAAACTACACATGTAGCAGGATGTGCCTCAGAATAGTTTCTATACACTCACACACACACACACACACACACTTATACCAACACATTATTTAAACTTGCACTGATGAGGGTAAAAAAAGATGTTTCCTTTAGCTGCTGTTGTTGTTGTTGTTGTTGTTGTTGTTGTTATTGTTGTTGTTGTTATGTTTGTTGGCTGCTGCTGGGGCATCTTGTTGTCCTGTTTTGATCTGTGTCAGTGTCCGTGCCAACTAATAAATATGACCGAAATGAAACTGCCCAAAAATTTCCACACAATCACACATTATACACACCCGCACACCCGCACACCCACATACCAACCTATCAACACACACACACACACCCGCCCACTTCGTCTCACACATTAGCCATATAGTTTTGCCAGTTGGCTTCCAAGTTGACTGCAAAATCCGCAAAAGAACGCCACACACACACCCATACACACACACACACACACATTATTTTGCAGCTGTGTGTCTCTGTAGTTGTGTGAACGCTCACATTGCCAACTTTCGCTTCATAAGTGGTCGCCTCTTGTCTTATTGCAAGTGTGTGTGTGTGTGTGTGTGTGTGTGCGAGTGTGTGTGTGTGTGATTATGTATGTGTTGAAAAATGAACCCATCATAGCCGAAAAACTACAGCAGGAAATTCGGTTAGCAAGTGCTGGCTCCCAATTTTCCATATATGAGTAGTCCGATGTGCGAGTGTCTGTGTCCAAGTGTGTGTGTTATATGTCCTTGCTCTTATACACTTCTCTATTGGTATAATAACTATATAATTTATTTGGATATATTTAAAATTGTATCCATAGTTTTTTAAAGTAATCATCTTGAGCTTTATTAGGGTTTGACATTACTTCGAAGTAATCTGCGCCTTAGCTGGCCAGATCCTCCAAAAAGATTCGAAGTCTTCTCTAATGACTTCTGCAGAAGCGGCAAGAGTAGGACGTCGTAGAATATCCAGCTACTCCCCAAGAACAATTTACGACCCATTCTTATCGATCACAGATTCCAAAAATAGGTCGAAATTAATTACCACATCTGATTGAACCTACTTCAGCTTTAGTCTCCCTTTAGTCAGGGGGGAGGAGTAAGGAGGAAGAATGAGGAGCATTCATTTATTTATTATTTATTCCCACTATTTGAACCCACTACACATACATACATATATAATATGTATGTTATATAGTATATGATAATTGAAAAAAAAAACAGAAAAGATTAAAATAATATTCATTTGAAAACACATTTTATTCTTATTTTTATAAAATTTCTATACATGGTTTTTATTATTATTTTTTCAATTTGTTTTTGTATTATTTTATTATAAATTTGAAAGTTAGTCATAATATTTATATAAGAATTAAATAGTTAGAGTTTGTGGTTATTTTAAAATAAATTTTCTTTCTTATTCTTTTATTTTTTTGTTACTTAGGGAAAGTTATGTTAATTTAAATATGCTATAATAAGCATAACAACTCATTATTATTATAAAATATATATTTTTATACATAAACTAATAAGTTAAAGCGTATGCAGCTCTCGCATATTTAAAGAGAGCTTTTCTTTCTTATTTTTTTATTTTCTTTAAGTCAAATTATGGTAACATAAATGTGGGCAGCAGCAGCCACATTAGCATCAGCAACACCAACAACAGAAACAACAACAACAACAACAAATAACAGCAACAATCACATTGAACAGAAGAGTAACCAAAAAATGTCTGGCCAACCAAAAATGAGGGTCGTTGGAGCTTGGAAAAGAGATAGGAACTTGTTTGAGTATTTTTAGGCGCCTTTTCCGACCGAGCAACAGCCCCAAAACTTTGCCTCCACAAATATTTATATATATATATAAATGTATCTGTATATACATAGCTGGAAAGAAGCCTTTTGTTGAAATTTTATTTAGTGTGTGTATCTTTTGCCGACTTTTACACGCAGCAGATACACACAAATCTGGATACATTGGTACGCACAATCCGTTTCCTTGAAAAGCGGCTCTCTCTTTGTGTAGGCACTTTGGGTGTGCCTTTGTGTGTGCCTTTGTGTGTGCCTTTGTGTGTGCGGGTGGGTTGATGTGTATATTGAGGTTTTAGCCCGGCAATGGCCGCCACGGCCATAGCTTGTTGTCCTCCTTGTCCTTGTTGTACTTACCCTTACCAGATGACCCCCTTCTGCTCCAATCTAAAGCTATTTTCTCTCTGCCTGTTTTTACTTGTATTTTATATGAAAACTTTGCAACACACAAATTTGCATATGTAGAAGTCGTGCGTATATGTATGTGTGTGTGCGTGTGTGTGAAGCAAATATATGCAAATTTCAAGTGTTTCCTCTTCGTTATGAACCCAACTTCAATGTAAAATTAACAGAAATATGTAAATTCTCGTTTTGTTAAGGCCACTGACTCAACGTTCACAGTTGAATCCAAAATTATGACAAGGCTGCCAAAGAGCCTAACCGAATGCCTTCAACTCTTCGGGAGCAACTCACATTTTGTACACAACTGTACTACACACACACACACACAAACATACAGAGAAACTCACTCAGAGTATTATCACAATCAAAATTGTAAGCGACTTGAACAGAATTTGTGCATCCCTTTCAGCAACAATGTAGACTATATCTATATCTCTATGGTCCGTAGGCTGTTCTCCTAGGGAGGCACCCAACGGACTTGTACTTGTGGCAGACAATCAAATGGGCATCCTGCCTGAAGTTTGCAGTCATTTGGAATTTATGAAAATTGCAACGTTAGCTAATTGAGAAGCTTCCAACTGAATGAATTCGTTTTCAAGGCATTTGTGCATAGCTCTGTAAAGCAGTCGAAACAGTAAGGATATGTCATAGAAATCTATAAAAAAAAATATTCAAAAATTAAAATATCTTGCAACATTCGATGAGTGCTATTTTGAACTAGAAAACTGATTTACCAGAATGTTTAAGTTAATTAGAGTAATGAAATATCTCTTTTGAAAAGCTTAAAAGATTCACAATGAACATTTTAATCATAAATGAGCCTACAGCTTCCACCAAAAGCCTTATAAAACAGAATTTTCTATTCTTTTAACAAACTTATTTAAAAAGTAGCTCAAATCGCAATTGAACTAAATTATTTAATGCATTATGTCATTCGCTGTTGATAATAAACAAGCAACACTTAACTCTGCTTTGAATAAATACAGATTTAATTCAAGAATATATATAACAAATATATGCAAAAATATAATGATCATAAATACATCATACATCTGAGTTGGTTAGCATATTTAATTAAATGTCAAGAATTGGCGATTCGTATGAGATTTAAGTTTTATTCAGTATATTAGAATTCATCTTGGATGTGCGTGTCTTTATAATCGGTATATTCATCTGTGAAAATAGAACGTATTCATAAATATATAGTCACATCTGTAATATGTAAAAATTAATTCAAATTAATTATAGAAAGATATGAAATAATAATTAAATAGGTAACCCTTTAATTAGGCTTTAAATTCTAATTCCGAAGTTATTTTATCTTTTTTTATTTCTTATTTTCCTTAGACAAACATATGTGTTATAAATATATAAAGTTATTACAAATTTTTAATACTGCGAAATATGATAAATTTGGCAGATTTAATGTTGAAAATTAAGTTTATCGAAAACCAAGCTCTGCAAAGAATACTTAAAATTACTAAATACGACAATAATATTATAAATATAAAATGTAGCTAATAAATTATTATCGGACTACACTTGAAAACTGCAATATTACAAACAGAAACATTCTAAACAATGAAAGACTACAAAGCATATCAACTATCGTTTCTGTGGAATTTAAAAAATCTCTGGTCACATTTAAATAAAGTCAGCATTCACAATATATGGATCATTCTCTCTCTCTGTCCCTCTCTCTCTCGCTTTGTTAGCAGTTCAATCACCAAGTGTCCCATTTCGGAATAGGGCAGAGACAACCACACACAAATAGGAACACGGATGCAAATGTCGTGACCCAACCTCTAACCCATTGCCCAACCCAGGCCAAGCACGAGGGTTAGTGGCAATTTAAATAATAAAACTGCGTGGCAACAAACAAAAAAAAAAAGAAAACGAAAAAAGAAGCTGCATCGAAGCCAACCCTTAACTTGTTGATTTGCTCTGAGAAGCGAACGCACAAAATGAAAACTCAAAGTGAAACTAGCGAAAAGAAGCAAATGCGAGAAAGAAAAAAAAACAAAGTCACCGACCGGGCAAATGACCGTTTGGCGACCAAGAAAAGGTTGCATGACCCATAATCATGCTAAAGTATTTTTTCTGGGGGGGATTGTACTTGTACATTTTTAAGCATTTTGGGTTGGATGCCCCGCGCTGGACCTGTGCTACCCATAAATTTAGCAGCGACAAATTAAACTACACAAATTTGAAAACTTGTTTCCCAAAACGATCTGAATTCGATGCTTATCTTGGCGAAAAACTTGCCTGAAAGCAACGAAATAATCAGTAACCAAATTTTGAAGTTTTTTTTCCCATCAAAGGCAGCTAGACAATTGCAGTTCAAATGGTCAAGGATATTCAAGGATGTTGAACACACATCGGTAACCAGTAGTCTATATCAAAGCAGACAAACTGGTTTTTAGACGGTCCAGCAGCCGTTGCAGCTTTTGTAGCCAGGTGTGCTATGATCGTGATTCTGATGATGCTGCGAGCATCCGTACCCAGACCAAGATCCAGACCCACCACCATGAATAGAAAACGCATTTTTTACCGCACAACCGAGAAACGGTTTTTCTATAATAAACTTGCGTAACGGGTTTTATTGAACGCATTGTTGTCCAGGCACGGCTATTGTCCATACCTGGCCAGACAATGCACAAAGCTTTGCAGCCTCCGGTTCCTGATCCTGTCAACCCCCGTTAGCGAGCGAACCGATCTCGGGTATATAAGATGAGGCTGCTGCGGAGAATCAATCAGTTTCATTTCAATCTTCATTCGCTGAGGATCAACAGCAGCCAGGAGCAGCTGCAGCAGCAAAGGCACAAGGAACCGTCAAGGACTTTGCGGATCGGCAAACAGATCCTCCATCCTGCAGCGCAATGCTCAGGCAGCGCTAAGGAGGCTGTTGCACGCGGCATCAAAAAAAAATCTTTTCAAGTTTACTTTCAACAGTTCCGAAAAATACGCAAACCAAAAAATCTACAACAAAAATCAACAAATTAACCAAAGTTATAAAAACCAACATAAAAGCAAACATAAAATTACATCACCGAAAGTCAGATTAATTCTTATACCCAATCTAAAAACATAATCTAAAAATATAAAACCTAAAAATCCCCATGAACAATTTGCAAAAATAACCAAAAGACACAATCTGTAAATATTTTGCAAAATAGTTTAAACACAGCAAAAACATAAAAAAAAAATATATAATTTTCAACGCACAACAAGAAAAAAAAAACAGATTCCGTAACAAATTAAACAAAATTCAACAACACGACAAATCCGCAAATTATAAAATTTAAATTATCAATTAAAAAGTGCACCCAGCTCGATATCAATTGGAAAGTTTTCAAATCAAAACCGAAAAAGGACGAAAATGGAAATATCACACAGATAATAATATTATTTTTTATATTTTACAGGTAAGCATTATAGTTAAATAAAGTTTTTTTGCCACTAAGTAAATATTTTGTGAAATACCAAATATTAATGTACAAATTAAATGTGTCAATTTTAGGACTCTACCCAAAGCTACGCAGACGTCTAGCTAAATGAGCATGGATCAGTCAGCAAGAAGCAATCACAAATAATTCCGAGAAAATTGTTATGAAACTCAAACCGATTCTAAAATATTTATTGCTCATCTTTCTCTACTGCAATGACAATCGATACACCAAATTAAGCAACAAAACTAAAAAGCAAAATCAACCAAATCCAAAACAACTAAATTGGAAACGCCTTAAGAAACTGCAATGCAACTGCCCGTTGCCCAACCGAAACGCATTGTGCCCCAAACAGCAAACCCGGCCAGCAAATCATACAGAATTCCGACAGAAACTGCAAGGAAGGAAACCAAAATTCAAGTTAGCAAAAGCAAAAGCAATATTCGTCAATAAACGACACAAATGCAACAGCGGCGGCAGCGCCAGCTACGCTGATGATGATGCAAAAGAGAGGATCGAGCATTTGACGGCGAAAGAGAGCAGGCAGCAGCAGTGGCAGCGGCATCAGCAGTGGCAGCAGCAGCGACGACAACGTCGCCAGTTATCTAAGGCAGCAGCTAAAAGGGGTGACAGTCGCCCCGCCATAGATATTTGGCTGAATATCTAAGCAGGGGCGGCCGCCCCACAAAAGCAGCAACAGCAACCCCTCGACAGGAAGCACTTTATTTTAAACACTCACACACATACACACACCAGCGCACACCACCCAAGAAAAGTTCCTGCGGCGAATTCGACACAAACACAAAAAAGTAAAACACACGCACACACACACACGCACACAAACTTCTATCAGCCAGCAAGAGCGCAAGCAGAGCAACACAGAGAGCGAGAGCAAGCTTAAAAAAAAGTGAGAGAGAGAGAGAGAGAGCGAACGCAACACGAGAGCACCTTTGGCAACCAAAATAAAGCGGGCAACGAAGACCAATTTCGCAAGTATGTTTTAAATATTTTGTTTAGCTTAACGTTTTTCAGTTGCATTTTTTAACCTTTCGGTTTCGCGGCCCGCTACTGGGCTCAATCAAAAAACTACCAAAACAAACTAAACAAAAATATCAAAAATATATATAATCTACAAACAAAATATAGAAAACAGCAAAAAACAAAAAAAGGTGAGCTTGTGTTGCAAGCAGCAAACAGAAAAAAGAACACAACAAAATCGTACAAAAATGACTATACTATTTTTTTAACTATGTACTTTTTAGCAGCGATTTTCCATTAACAGCCAAATACGAAAATTTGAAAAGCTATACAAAAACCCATATCATATTACTGCGAAACAAGAATAACAAAAAAATTCACTATTCTTCCACGGCATCGCAGAAGCCTTCATTTCCAACCCGAACCGGGCCCCTGTTAGCAAACAAATTCCACACACACAATGCAATAGTTTTTTCATTTTGTGTATCAAAACGCAAATCGAATAATGATCAAATTTAAAAATAGCGTTTCGTTTTTATGAATTTTTTAGTTTTCACAAACCCAGAATTTTAAACAAAACCCAGCAAGAAAAAAACATGTTTCGCATATCACGAGCTTTAGGCATAAACCAACCACCAATTTGGCACACAACTTACACACACACACACAAACACACCACACATACTTTAGAGCACACACACACAGGGGCACACTCTTACACACCAATACACAAACACTAACACATACATACACACACACACAAACCCACACTACTTTGGTAATAAAATGGCTGCAAAGGAAGCTGCTTCTACGATACCCAAGAAGAAAAGAAATAGCCCGACCCCAAAAAAGTATTTTGGTAGCAAATTAGCTAAGAACAATTTGAATCTCAAAACTCAAATATTACTCTTGGCATTTCTCGCGCTTTTAATATTTTTTTCGCATTTTCATTAAGCTAGAAAAAGCAATGACGTTGCTGTATTTTTTTAAATCGAATGTTTTGAAAGTTAAAAAAAAATATTCAATGCGCAAAAATGCTTTAAACACATATTGGTAAACAAAAGTGTACATTCTCGTAGGAAGCAGAAAATCGTTGCCAAGATCAACAAAAAGTCGAATAAAAAAATTTCTCTACTGGTCGTTGTTAACAAGGCAAAATACTTTGTTCAAATTGAACTAAACTTAAAAAAAAGATTATAAGGCGTCTAATATATACGAAATTCAAAATTAGAACTATACTTTACAAACATTTATCTAATTGCCTTAGAAAAACTATTAAATTCAAAATATTCAAAATATTAACAAATTTAACATCTATAATCACAATTCTAAATCAGTTCTTGAAAGTAAAAAATTTCAATCATATTCAACATTCGATATATTTACAAAATTAACATCTATAATTACATTTCAAAATTATTTCTTGAAATTAAAACTGACAATAATATTCAATATTCGATATATTCACAAAATTAACATCTATAAACACAATTCCAAAACAGTCCTGGAAAACAAAAGTGACAATATTATTCCAATGAATAAATTTAGGAGCAAATCTCACAATTAAATCTGCAAACATTCCTCGCTTTTTCAAGGCAATCAAAGATTTTAAATTCACATGTAGCTAGATAATTTATAACAATTTTATATTCCAAACAAATTATTTTTAAATTTGTAAAAAGTTTTTTTTTAATCAAAATCAATTCTAGACTGATAATTAAATTACGATTTTTAAACAATCATTACTAGACACAAAAAAAAAACAAATTACAATATTGGTAATCGGCATACAAATTAATAATGCTATCAACATTTTTCCCAGCAATCAGCATATATAGACTTTAAATTCAGTAAAAATAATAACTTACATTATCAAAACATAAAATCATAAAACTATAAAAAAAAAATAATTCAAAAAGTCACATTTGAACTAATTCAAAAATAATATTATAACGAATCAAAATTTACAAGCATAATATTATAACTCTCATTATAAAAATTTTTTCTGAACTAAGAAAAATTCCCAAATACAATATAATAACTTTTATTTTAAAACATTTTTCTGAACTACACTAAATTAATTACAAAAGTCACTAAAATAATATTACTGCTTTTCAAAATCGTAGAACTGAAATCAATCCTTTAACTTAATCTCAAAAACGAAAACATATCTGTTTCCAAACCAAACAGTCACAAATTACAAATTGTAAGATATCCCTCAAATTTTAATTTCGCTTAAATTTCATAACTACATTTTTAATATTTCGGGTAACATCTCAAATTTTTTTAAACGTTTAAAAAGTTTTTAACAAATCATTTTTTACACAAAATTAATTTTGCACAATTTCTGAACTTTACTAAATCTTCGCCAATTTCACATATTTTAAAATTAATTGATAGAAAAATTTATTACTTGTAATTATTAAATACAACTCTTACGCATCAGAAAATATTTAAATTCAACAAAAAGTATTTCAGTTTGACTCGTATATATTTGCAAATCAATTTAACTATTTCGAATAATTTTCGATTTCATTGGACCACACAAAATAGTTTTAAATACAACTGACAATCAAATTTTGAAATTTCAATCTTAAGATTCAGTATCATTTTTAAATATTTTCAACTTTTAAATTGCATGAAAAAAATAATTTTTTGATACAAATTGAGACACTAGAAGAAACAAAATTGTAAATATATTTTTTTAACCTTTAAATTAGTACTTGGCTAACATTAAAAACAAACACATTTTTAATTTTGGCCCATCTTTGAGGCATATCAAATTTGTACAAATATAAGTTATAACAAAACACAATATAAATTTAACTATACAAATTATATATTTTCAAATTTACTCATTTTTAAATTTAAAAAAAAATCATAACAGTCTAAATTTTACAAAAATAATTCTGACAAGATTTCACTGATTAAAAAATTTATATTTCACTTAAAAGAAAAGAAAAACTTTTCCAGTTCATCGCGAAGAATTAACTTAAAATTTAAATATTAGCGGAACCATTGTAAAAACCGTTTAAAATCTAAATTAGAAACATTTAATAACTTTACTGTATATAAATTATTTAATTTTAGAACTCGAAAAGTCAAAAGAAATCAAAATTTGCAACTTTCGGCTACTCTGGCAAGCAACAAAAACCAACCAAAATTTCACCACTAACCGGACCACAAAATTCAAAATCAATAATCTCCAAATTCTAACAATCTAATAACACATTTTTGTAGGGAAATTACAAATTAAATCATTCAAAATCTGCACAAAATTAAATGAAATTCCAAATCAATTTAAAGCAAAAACACTCAAAATAATCCAAATCAGAACATGTGAGACACAAAATACATAAACTAAATTCTTAGCATTTTGAATCTGTATAACAAAAGAAATACAAAAAAAAAAAAAACAAAAACAATAATCGCGAAAAGCAACCAGCAAATATATCAAAATTCCAAAAACCAAGTCAAGTTAACTGAGAAGTCGCAGCATTCGGAAGCCTTTTGGCGCATAATTATAAAACATTAAGATGACAAATTACAACGAAATTCCCAAAAAGCACCATTATAAATTACAAGAAGCAGCGGAAGTTTTAATGCGACAAAAGTCAAGAGCAAAAAGAAAAAAAATAAAAACAAAATACTCGTAATGATAATAATAAAACAAGGGCACCAAAAAAAGCAGGCGCTGGCAAGACGACAAGGATGCAATTGTCCTGGCAACTTTCTGGCAAAATCTTACAAATGGCGGCCTACTCACAGGCACAGAAATAGGACAAGGCAGATAAATCAACGCGAACAAAACAATTCAGAACAACAAAAACAACAACAGGCACACGATTATAGTAAAAAACATTCGCATAGAAGGGGTTGAAATTGAAAATAAGTTCAGCAGCCAAATTCATAAGCCAAATCCCTCACACATACAACCAAAAATAAAACAAACACAGAAATGCCACAAAAGCCAAAGATTTTTGGATAGCTCAAAATTGTATAAACTTCGAATAGTATCAAAGCAGGCGATATTAAAAGACCTCAGAGCGCATTAGTTGCGCCTGAAAAAAGCGAAGACAAAAACACACAGCCAGTTAACCGAAATCTAATACAAAATCCAAATCATCAACAAAATCAAAAAAGCAACAACATGAAAAACACAACCAGCAGCAACAGCTTTAACACACATATATCAGGCATACTCATATCAATACACTCACTCCAGAGACATAGAGATAGAGACCCCATTTCAAATTGTGGTTAGCTTTTGGTTTCTTTTGCAAAAGTTCGAACAGCAACAGCAACAAAAAAACATATTCAGTCATCTTCATGCAGTTGAAAGCACATCAAACAAAACTGTAAATTTATATAAACTACTGGCAATAGACGAGGTCGAGACATAATTGCTATCAATAAATAAAATATGGCTGTCAGTGGGGTGGCAGTCAAGTAGAAGCTATTTCATCCAACATCCAAAATTCAAACTCCAACATCCAACATCCAAAAACTCCAGCGACCACTAGACACAAAATTTTGATTTATAAATTCATTGCAAAAGTTGCCTGGCCAAGCGGCAGCATAACCATCAACAGACTAACAACACACCACCTAGAGACTTGGCAACTACTACAACAACAACAAAACAGCAACAAAAACAGCAACAACAACAACAGCAGCAACAGCAGCAACAGCAAACACAACAACAGCAACAACAACAACAACATAAGCAAAAACCGTCTTTCTTTATGAAATTACACATTTCCGACTTGTACAACGACAACATTGAAGCCGAAGCCAAAAAAGCAGCAACAGCAGCAGCAGCAGCAGCAGCAATAAAAAGCAAAATCATCTATGAAAATTCAAGCAAGAAAAAAGCAGACAGCTAGGCTGACAAATTTGAATTCAAACCATTCACATTTTGACTGAAAATTAAGTTAGGAATCTTATTTACACACAACAACAGCACTTGAAAACTGTTTAATTATTGGCAAGCAATTAAGGAAACGTTCTATGCATTTTGGAAATCTGCAACATCATCGAGAGAAGCAAGCAAAACAACAAACTGTAGCAAATGGAATCTTGTACAATATTTCTATTGAAAATCATCAAAAGAAAAAAAAAAAAACAATTTCATATTATAGCATAGGATCTATACAGAGAGAGACAGAAACAAAACAAAACTAAACAAAACAAGCAAAAAAAAAAAAAACAAATTCAATCGGCAAACAAACTAAAGCAACAAAATAACAAAAAATCAAATAACAGGAAAAAGAAAAAAAAAACATTTCGGATATAAGGTTGGGGATACCTAGTGTAATTGCTTAGACTTGAGAGTGTTGTACTTGCGGGAAGACAAGTGCAAGACCCAAAACCAGGGTAACATAGCGTTAGCCAAGTTAGTTCAAAAGTAGAACACAAAAGTAAACCAAATATAAAATCGAACAAACTACAAAAATTAAAGCTTAAACAAGCACGCACAGCATAGGCCTCTTTCATCGTTTTTTTTTAGAAGAAATAATCTTATGTTTAACTATAAATTAAATAATGTAACTACACTCTGTATCCCCTTAGTTAAGCTTAAAAAAAAAAAAACAAACAAACAAACAAAAAAACTAAACAAAACACCATGGGACTAAAATGTAGATAATGCCAATCCTTTTGTCTAAAATGTCAATTCTTCTAATTTTGCACGGACTTGTGTAAAATGTTTTAGACGAAAGGATTGTTGCATTTTTTATATGCATACAAACAGACATAATTATTAATGATATAATATAAATGATTTTAATATTATTTTCGACTTACATCCAACATTATTTTACAATACAAAATAGAAATAGAAATGTTCTCAGTTTTTTCGGTTTACATTTATTAATACATACATATATACATACATACATATGTGATAAGCAAAAGTTAGCAAAACTACAACGAAAAAAAAACTGTGTTAATCAATCTCTTTGATGGATCTGAAAACAAACATTCTTTCTCTATAAGTAATCCCAAAAAAAAATCCAGATTTAACTCAAATCTAAAACGAACACAAAATTCGTATAAATTCTTATGTAAACACCATATTATTTAAAAATATCTTTTTGTAAAAAAACATACTCTTTTTGTAAACATTAGAAATAGTTGATATTTAATTATCTCAAACAAAAACAAAATCAATAAAATTGTACAAGCCAATTTGCTCAAATAACAAAACTATAAAATTATGTTTTTATTTACAAAAAACTTTATTATTATTATTTTTTTCAGCTTCACAAATTAAAAAATTACTATTAAATTTCTACATTACAGTCATTTCCTATATCCATATGCAGCATATTCCGCTTATTTATATTTTATAATTATGTAATCTATATAAATACATAAATTTTAATTATATTATTCATTTTAAGTTTTTTAAAATTTTCTATAAATATTACTGAAATTTTCTGTCAAAATTTTTTATTTTATTATCAACAAATCCACCAATATATCCGTAGATTTAAAAAACATATATAAGATGCAAACTTTGTGTCCACTTCACACTAAGAATTTAGCTCTGCTTTCCTTGGACTTTGATTGGTAATTCAAATAACATCACAAATATATACATTTTAGAGGCCAGCAGCTAGTTCACCGGGTGTCTCAACGACAGACTTGATCTTTCGCAGAAACATCACCGCCTCACGTCCATCAATGATTCGGTGATCGTATGTTAAAGCCACATACATCATGGGTCGTATCTTCACCTGTAGTATACAAAACAAGTTTATAAATCAGTCAAAGACATACAGTAAACACTCCCACCTCCCCCTTGACAGCTATGGGACGCTCAATGATGCCATGCATGCCGAGAATAGCGCTCTGTGGTGGATTAATAATGGGTGTGCCCACTAAAGATCCAAAGACACCGCCGTTGCTGATGGTGAAAGTGCCACCCTCCATGTCCTGAACGGTGATGGCATCGCGCTGTGCTCGGGCAACCAACTCAGCCAGGGCTCTCTCAACATCAACATACTTCATACCCTCCACTCCACGTATCACGGGCACAATGAGGCCACGGGGTGATGCAACAGCCACTGAAATGTCTATGTAGTCGCGGTACACAATCTCCTGGAAAGTAATTTAATTAATTAATTAATAAAAGGAGTTTACTTATAAAAAATACAATTTAATAAATTGTTTATTTGGAATATTTAATTTGGCACCAAAAAGTATTTTATTTTTGTATGCACTCAAAATAAAGTAAATGTTGTTTTAAAAAATATATATTCAGATCATAGAATAGTAAAAATTAATTTACAACGATGTTAAACTTTCTTTATAATGCTTTTACTAATTTAAAAATAGAACCTCTTACTTTATGTATGAAAGATAAGTTAACAATTAACAAATAATAATTAATGAATACTTAATAATTTACATAAAATTGAAACCATATTGAAATTACAATTTTAGAAAGTCTCCAAACTATTTACAATATTATTGCAAATTAATAATAAATGTAGAAACATTTAGAAAGATACTATTATAATTGTAAGTCGTAAATTAAATATTAATATATTTTTATTTTATGAAGTAATAATTTGATAAGCTTTCTATAATTTTTTACTCTTTTATGGTATTTTTTGCTTGGGCTAAGCTAAAATTGATGTAACGTCGGACGAAATATATATTATGCATAAGAATAAAATGTTCTACAACGAAATCCATACTTTTGGATGGGAATACAACTTAATGAACTGTGTGTTAATTTACCTGTCCAACGATTACAGCATTAACAACAGGCTGATCCTGCAAAGCAATTGCGGTGGCCTTTGAGAAAATGGACATAAAACCGAGCTTGACTCCATGTTTTTTAACGAATGAATCCATGTTCGCCTTTCGGAAGTCCATGGAAAAACTATGAAAGTAGTTAAAATAGATAAATAATGGAATTATCTAAGATGTCAAAATAACGTTAGCTGACCTCATGTCGATCTCATTGAAGGTGGTCAACATGGCGCACGTGTTCTGTGCTTCCTTCAAACGGGCCGCAATCTTCTGGCGCATGCGACTCATCTTGACTCTCTGCTCGGTGCGTGAGCCTAAAATGGGAGGCACTTGCCCCGCGGCGGGTGCCGGTTTCGGAGCAGCTTTTGCAGCTGCTGGTGGCGGAGGTGGAGATGGAGATGGAGGTGGAGCGGGTGTTCTCGCGGCCACAGTTGGCGCGGCTGGTGTTGGTATTGGAGCTGGTGCTGGTGTCGGTGCTGGTGTCGGTGCTGGTGTCGGTGCTGGTGTCGGTGCTGGTGTCGGTGCTGGTGTCGGTGCTGGTGCTGGTGCAGGAGCTGCAGCAGATGAAGCTGCTGCCTTGGCCGGCGCCGCACCTGGTTGCATTTTGAAGAGCTCTTGGCCAGCTTTGACAGTGTCCCCATTGTTGACTAGAATCGCTGTTATACTTCCCGCAAAGGGGGCCTGCACCGGCATCGATGTCTTATCCGTTTCAATCTCCATGACGGCTTCATCTGCGGCAAACGAGTCGCCCACTTTACAAGTGAACCTGAAGAAGAGTCAAGCAATGGAAACATATGCAACAAGCAGACATATAAATTGACACTTACTTAACGTCGCCCTCGGTAATGGATTCAGCGAATGCAGGCACCTTCACCACTTGCTCCGACCACATGCTGCTGGTCGTGTGAAAGTTTCGCCAGCCAAAGGATCTGCAGTTTCAAATAGAAGAAGATAATGAGAATTCCACTATTTATGTAAGCTACTAAAAGAATTCTTACCGCATCGCATCGTGGCAGCGCCGAAGAGGATTTGCCTCAGAAATCAGCAACTGTTGCTGCTGCTGAACAACAACCAGTTGGGAATACTTCCGATCGCTGAACTGAATCTGAAGTTGAAGTTTGGGATGAGGACAAGCAGTGAGTATAAGTTAAACAAACTTAATGTTTGGCTAGCGAGTCAAAGAGACAACCCATTTATGATTTTTAATTTGCACTTACTTTCCGAATCCTTAAGACTTTTGGATCAACATATTGCAAGTAACGGCGCAAAGGTCTACGTAAAAGGGAAAAGACGCACATCCTCTATTTTCTGGGATCTCGTAATCGCAGATGAGTTTGTATTGAAAATCTTAAAACTTCTTTAATTTAATGCTAGAGATGTTGCTAAGAAAACTAGATTTTTGCTATAATCAGATTTTTGTTATTGTTCTCCTTGTTTAAAAATGGGTATAATAAAAATAATTATTATAATACTAACTGAATATAAACTAAGTTAACTTCCCGACAACTTATTTGCTATCACCATATAAATATTGACCTCCCTATAATATATGCAAATATTAAAAAAAAAAAAAAAGAATTACCTTTTAATCAGTTTAAAGCTGTTCAAGGGATAAAATAATGCAGTAAAAGTTATTACATTTGAAGAAAATTAAAATGCTTTATTGATATGAAAGATAACATTAAAACAATAACCCATAAAAATATCTCAAATTTTATAAAATTTTTACCTTTTCTACAAATTTGGTAATTAAAGCAACCAGTTGCAGTTTCATGCATAAATTACAAAATTGCTTTATATTTTTAAACTATTCCAGCATAATTTTACCAATATTAGCTGACAAATTTAGTCTCTTTGTCGATGTCATTTATCATTAGTGTTCAAAAGGTAAAATCATGCAAAACTCAATCATCAAACACGCATAAATTATGCATGGATACAACATACATCAATCATCACACATATTCTAAAATAGACGCTAATTGCTTTAATTCTTTTGTATCAAAAATTGAAAAAATTCAATTACTTCCTAGAAACAGTTTCCGCTTAATCCAACGCACCCATTTCCAAAATAAGCCTTGTGTTTATTTGCAGCCAGTTAGGAGGCTTATCAATTGTATTTGAGAACATACTTATCATATTTGCTAGGTAAACATTGTAAATGCTAATTACAAACAAAACATGTGATTTTCACAAAGCTCCCACTCGGCAACCAATCACAGAGGAAACAACAACCGGAAGATTGGTCTGGTTTTGATAACGATATCGTATTTATTTTACGATATTGGCTTGCAGCAGGTGCTGTTTACATAAGTTTATTTAGGTGCAGAAAATAATTTAGCTTTGGGTACGTTTTGAAAACAATTCCACGTCGTATTGTAAATTTATTTGGGTCGTGATTATGTATGATTAAAAGGAAAATTAAGTCGATTTTGTTGTGTGACACTTTTATACTAAATACATATAATGAAAAGTTCTGGTTTATACAAATAATTTAGATGTGCTTCGGTTTTAGGTTGCCGATTCGATAATATCAGTAGAACAACGTGGACGCAGCGCTAACAATTTTGACTGTTCTTACAGACCGGCAACAATGATAGCTGGATTCTCAACGGCAGCCTTCACCTTACGCAGAAACATCACCGCCTCACGGCCATCGATGATCCGGTGGTCGTATGTCAGGGCCACATACATCATGGGCCGGATCTTGACCTACAATCCAAATAGAATTAGTCATGCTTAAAATAAACCAAGTAACCAAGTCGATTACCTCGCCCTTGACAGCAATGGGTCGATCAAAGATACCGTGCATGCCAAGAATAGCACTCTGTGGTGGATTAATAATGGGCGTGCCCATTAATGATCCAAATACGCCACCGTTGCTGATGGTAAAGGTGCCACCATCCATGTCCTCCACGGTAATAGCATCGCGCTTCGCCTTGTCGGCGAGACCGGCCAGCGCTATCTCAATATCCGCATAGTTCATACTCTCCACATTGCGGATGACAGGCACAACCAGGCCACGGGGCGTGGCAACAGCCACTGAAATATCAACGTAGTCACGGTACACCATGTCCTGTAAAACACACAAACAATAATTAATTAATAATACAAAATTATAATTATGCAATACTAGATGATTTTCTTTAAGAGCTCTCGTTCATAAATAACCAAAAACCAAGATCTATTACAAATTTCTTCTTCTACATTAATTTTAAGAATATGATATTTTAATCGTTAATGTAACAAAATATGTAAATTAAATGACCTGCATAGAAAAATTAATATATACATTCTTGCTAAGCCGGAAATTGTATAATAGTTGTAATCTTTCAACTTAATTGTTAAATTTAAAAATAAGTTATTAATTGGGTTTTCACACCACTGATAATACAGATTTAGTATTTAGATTAGATTTAGATTTAGTAATCCCTTTAACAGTTGATATCGCAATGCAAACTGAATTGCCAAATATTGTTGTATTGAGAATAATCGATTATTAAATCAAATTTAAAATTATACCTATTCCTATATATAATGATTTTAGTTATTCATAATAATAATATTATTATTACCAAGTCATTGCAAAATAACAATGCCTTTGCTCACGCAGTACATATTAACAAAGTTAAACGGGTTGCAATTTTGTTTAATGTTTGATTTAAACTGGTTTAGGTGATCTCCATCTGAGACACAGCTCTAAACAAGTAGAAACGGTTTTTTAACCTTTAAATGTTGACTTCGAAGCGCAGGCTTTATTGCCAAAATATAATGGACTATTATTAATAAATAATTATCCACTTATGCAAAAAACAGAGTATCGACGAAAACAATATGATATCATTTGTCGGCGCCGGCCTGATGACGACTTCTTATCAGTTAATTATCAGAGAGGCCAAAAAAGGCTTGGCCAATTGGAAATACATATAATGTGATAAGGTGATAAACAGCAACGTCACAAGTGATTAAAGGAAGTGGGTTACCTGGCCATCGATGACGGCATTCACGACGGGCTGATCCTGCAGCGCATAGGCACTGGCTTTCGAGAAGATGGACATGAATCCCAGCTTGATGCCGTACTTCTTGACGAAGGCATCGAGGTTCGCCTTTCGGAAATCCATCGCATAGCTGTCGCAACAAAAGGATTAAAAACATTAGCAAAAGATCGAATAACAAGTGAGAGTCAAATTACGCCAGCTTACCTCATGTCGATCTCATTGAAAGTGGTCAGCATAGCTGTTGTGTTCTGTGCATCCTTCAAGCGAGCTGCGATCTTTTGACGCATGCGGTTCATCTTGACACGCTGCTCGGAGCGTGTGCCCAAAATCTGACGGGTGCCATCTGCTGGCGGCACTTTCACCTGGGCCACGGCAGGTCTAATGCTTGCCGGCGACGGTGCAGCAGCACGGGGTGCCGCCGGTGGCGGACGTGCTGCTGGTGGTGGTGGTGGTGGTGGAGGGGCCTTTGGTGCAGCTGGTGCTGGTGCACCCGCTGCGGCAGCAGCTGGCTTGGGTGGTGGTGGTGGAGCTGCAGCCTTGGGTGCTTCTGCGGCCGGCGCACTAGCTGACTTGGCTGGAGCGGCACCAGGCTTCATTTTGAAAAGCTCTTGGCCAGGCTTGACCGTGTCACCATCCTTGATTAGAATTTCCGTGATTGAACCAGCAAAGGGAGCCGGCACCGGCATAGTGGTCTTATCCGTTTCAATCTCCATGACGGCCTCGTCGGCACCAAACGAGTCGCCCACTTTGCAAGTGAATCTGAAATATATAATTGATATCGATGAGGAATGTGAGATTTTGTCCGATAAGCTATCAGCAAAATATACAACAGGCCTCCTCAAAATGCCACCTGTTTAATTATAGTGTTAACATACTTAATGTCACCCTCGGTAATGGAGTCAGCGAATGGAGGCACCTTCACCACCTGCTCCGACCACATGCTGCTGGTGGTGTGAAAGCTTTGCCAGCCCAAGGCCCTGCAATTTAAAGGTGAAGAGAATGTAGATATTCAACTATGCAGCGTATTAATGACTGATTATGATATTCTTACCGCATCGCATCTTGGCAGCGCAGAGATGGATTCGTCTCACGACGCAGCAACTGTTGCTGCTGCTGAACGGCGACAACAGCAGCCAGCTGGGAATACTGACGAGCGCTGAGCTGAAGCTGAAGATGCAAAAGAGATAGTATTGATTAGGGTAACTTAATTATTGCACAATCGGAAAGGCAAAATGGGTAGATGCTCGTTCGTTTCGTGATTTGTGAAAGGGGGCGCGGCACTTGCCACGCACTTTGCGAGTGCATTGCAAACATTTTCTCTATTACATAATCGCATTGCGAGCTGCTTAAGCAGATAGCAAGCGAATCATATCCAAATTCACGTGAGACTCCATGTATGTGTTAGTATGTGTGTGTGCGTATGTGTGGGTGTAGATTGCTAGGGGAACAACAGACCCCTGCTTAAACTTACTTCATGACTTAAGCAAGCTTTTCGGCCAGCACTTTGCAAGTTACGCGGCAATTGCCTTGATAATATCGAAATGATGCCCGTCATTTTCCTTTGTTTTCGTGTCGCGTATTCGCTGCTGCTGCGTTCGTTGTGTATATGTTAGCACTTTGAGTCAGAAATCTTTAACTAATCTAAAATTGTGTTGGGGCTACAGCCATTCGACGTCGTTTCTCCCCTCTGGACGAACGTTCGCTTCTTATGTCATGGCAGAATGTTCAGCTGTTGGCGTAATTTTACTCTTGCATATTGCGGTCACACTGTTGTTAGTGTTGGTTAATTTGTATGGTCATTTAATTGAGTAAACTCTGTGCGAATGAAATTAAACATTAGCATTTATTCATTCTATTTTTTTCAGTGAACATTTTCGTATTATGTATGAAATATGCAAAACAAAAAATGCAAAATCAACATTTAAAATATGATATAATATAAGTTAAGAAAAACGTATATTAAAAAAAATATATTATATTCTTGATAAATAATTTGTGGTTATGGATATGCCACTAATTCGGCCAACTGTTGTCTGCATCTGTTTTATGTTTTATTAAACTACAGCTGATTTGTTATCGATAATTTGCGCGAAATAAAATTCAGTTCCTGTTCAGTAGCAATTGTTCACTCACAGACGAATGACCTAATTCCGCATTGTTGACATTGGACACATTTTTGCAAACGATCGAAACCATGAGCTCCAAATCTCTGTTTGAAAGCGAAGCAGATGCAGCGCAAGCTAACAAGTTCGCTAAAAAGGCCAAGGAATCGCCGTTCATGTTGGTTGGTACGTAACTGGGGTATTACACGACATTTAAGAGTAAACTGAATAGGCGGAAACATTATATCTGCCAATTTTACGTCACGGAAAGCTTTACTACTGACACACACACACACTTGTCTAAAAAAATGTATTTGCGCAAGGACAAGATTGCCGACATTTGACCTTCGAAAAAAATTTCAGAGCCAAGGTAGGTGTTCTAATTGATGTACATATATATGATGTACATAAGATATAGACACATACAGTCAAGTGACATAATTTCATCATAAGTTGTCAGGTTCACGTCAGTGTCTACGTGCCAGAAGCTGTGATATAATTACTTGGCTTGTTCACCCTGTATAGCTGTTTAGCCTTAGAACAGTTACTTGGAAAATTAATCGAACATGCTTGTATTGTTAGCTCATCTATGACGTATTTTGTGACGCGTATACTGTCTTGGTTTGGTTGCTGTGTTGGTCAGCTGTCTGGTGATTAGCAGCGGCCGGGCTAGCAACCGAACGGCGCACAGTGTAACAAAACGTAATATATATAGGCAATTTTAAAGGTATAACAAGTGGATTATGAAAAAATTAATAGTAATGACCTATTTTATGCAACATTTATCCAGAAACAACCGACTATAACTTATAGCAATTTTCGCGTATGCTTAAACCACTGTGCAGCATTGCATTGAAGGAAGAAATGCACTTTTAACCTTTATTTGTTTATCTGTTTGTTTTGTCCTATAGGCATTGCTGGCTTCGTGGCGGCGGGTCTAATCGGTGCCTACAAATACAGAAACCGCGGCACGATGAGCACCAGTGTGTTCCTTATGCAATTGCGTGTGGCCGCACAGGGAACCGTTGTGGGCTGCCTCACAGTGGGTCTGGCCTACCAAATGGCCAGGGAGTACCTGTTCGACAAGGAGCCTAAGGAAAAGTAATGCCTACTCCTTACTAACTTATGTAGTTCAATTTAGCCGTATTTGTACTTTAATTGTAATTGTTGTTCGAATCATATACATCGCTCGAAAGGCTCTCTTATCAGCTGTTGTTTTATGTTTGGCGTTTTTTAATCCTTTTCATTTTGTATTTTAGTTTGAAGTCATTGACTAATTAACGCAAACACAATTTGATTGATTTGGCCTGCACAATTCCCCTGACACCAACTGTCCAAAAAGAAAACATTGCAAGAGGCTTTGACGACACTCAAAAATATATTCAAATTTTATAACCTCATATTTATTACACTTAACATATACCACTGTACTATAAGCCAAGAATGTGAAACAATAGATAAATTGTAAAATGTCTTGCATCGACGAGCATTATTAAGCTAATGTCTTGTATTCCTGTCTAAGATTGTGATAATGAGTACGGGTTTGGTAGATAAATAAACCATGAAATGTAAACTGACGAATTGTACAGTAAAACAGAATATGTCCTTTGTAAATGATATACAATTAAAATCAAATAATTAAGTTTAATTGAAAACTCGTTATTTTTGTTTGATCGTGTTTCGCAACTTTTCAGCTGATTCTCCAAATTGTCACGTTTAATGTGTGAAATGAAAAAATATGAAAATGGTGAAATTCAAGAAGGGCTGCTATATTTTAGCTTAACAAACTGCCAAATACACTATTCTTTTTACTTGGTAATTATTAAATTTTCGTAACACTTCAGAGCAAGATAAAATAAATATCCTATCCTATCCTATTCAAATCATGTTATTTATAATCTACTAAAAATTCAACTCCCATTAAAAATTAAATTTTTTACCACACATTCCTTATTTGAATAAAAAAGAGTAACAACAAAAAGATACTCAGCTTTCATTCAAATCGTCAGGAATTTATTTGATGGATTAGTTTGTCTAAGGTCAGTAGACAAAAGAAACAGTTTAGAACAGTCGGATTTGGGAGACGATTTTTTCGTTGTCGTAGATTTCTTTAGCATAGCACAGATTGGGATAGTCGAAGGCGGCGCCATAGCGATTCTTGCAGCCGGACGCAGGCTTCTCGCCGGGAGTGTAGACTGGCTGACCGATGACGTTTGTGGTGGCAAAGTTACAGGTGAGCACAAAGTGGTTGTAGTAATCGCGGGAGAAACGGACAACGGCACAGCCCAAATGGGTGTTCTTCTCGTTAATGGCAATAATGAATTTGGCCACATTCTTGTTGGGCAACTCCTCGGGGAAGCTGGCGAGCATATCGGGTGAGACGTTCGAGCGTTCGTTGAACCAATTCTCGATTTGTTCCTTGATGATCTCTGCATCGGTGTACTCGGACTCGGCACCGCTATAGCTGAAAATGGCATTGCTCTGGCCAGCATAGGCGAAGCGTTCCGTGCTGCGACACTTGTCCGGCAACGATTGACAGGTCTTCACATTAAACTTGGCCAGATGGGTGAGCTCCTCGCACCAGGACATCTTGGCCATGCGCGTCGCCTTGGGCAGACCCTCAATGGCGCCGCCAGCGACTTTATTGCGCAGCTTATTGAACAGAGATAGAATCAGTTTATGATGCAAGTCGATCTTCACATCACGCGCATCCTTGGGACACTCCTCGCTGAAGGTCTGCAACGAATTGCATTGTTATTTGGCTGGTGGTTCAATGGCCATCGTTACTTACTCCCTTATTGTTGCAGGCAACGTGCTTGTCCAGACAGGTGGGCAGGGCACAGTAGTCTACAGCAACAACGATTCCTGCCAGAGCAGCCAGTAGGACCAGGACCTTCATGTTGTGCTTGCTGATCAACCTAATGCTGTGAATTGTGCTGAGAGCCGTGGAACTCTGACTATTTATAGTGCAAGTGAAAACTATAAACATTTATAATATCGTTCTGCTGAAAATCTGTTTTCCGTGCTGTCATTAAAACAGTTGGCAAATTATTCTGCAAATGGATATAGATATCCAATCTGTCTAAATGTCTGCATTACATAGAAACCAAAGCGAACAGTTGCTAAATCAGATTTTGTATTCAAATATATTGATTTCTTAAATATGAGGTTTCTTTTTAATCTCCATTTATTTGCATTATAATTTTTTCATTTTCATTTATCACTTAAATGATTTGAAATAAAATTATGTATTAAATTAGTTGAATTGATGAAATATAAATTAAATTGGAATATGTGTTTTGAAGCACCTTATTTTCTACAAGAAGGGAAATATTATCGAAATTCAAATTTAACATATTTTTAAATTTGGTGGGAATGCCATCGCTGTTGGCTGCTGTTAATTACATATATGTTAATAATAGTACAGCTGTAGCGGCGCTGTTAACACAGCTGTGCGTCGCGAATGTGACAACGATACAAATATTTTAACTCAATTTCTCAATTTGATAACCATATGATTAGTTCATGTTAAGCGATAATGACAGATTTAGACAATAAAAAATCAATTCGCTTGCATAATGGTGAGCCGGCGGTTAACGGTAAGGTCAAATCACCATTTCTTATCGGCGTTGCCGGCGGCACAGCCAGCGGAAAATCAACGGTGTGCAAGAAAATCATGGAGCAACTGGGACAAGCGGAAATGGATCACGCACAGCGCCAGGTTGTGTCTATAAGCCAGGACAGTTTTTATCGCGAGCTAACACCCGCCGAGAAGCAGAAGGCCCAAAAGGGTAAGTTCAACTTTGACCATCCGGATGCATTCAACGAGGAGGAAATGTACAACACTCTGCAGCGCATCCTAAAGGGTGACAAAGTCGAAATACCCAGCTACGATTATCGCACAAATTCGCTGTAAGTAAACATTTCGGTTGAGTTTGTGGTTGATCGCATCCATCTGTGCTTGACCGCATTTATTGATTTTTCCCAGTGACTTTGAAAACAAGCTCGTCATATATCCAGCCGATGTGGTGCTCTTCGAGGGCATCCTTGTGTTTTACTTTCCCAAAATTCGCGACCTGTTTCACATGAAGCTCTTTGTGGACACCGATTCGGATACACGTCTGGCGCGACGCGGTATGTATATATTTGAAATATGAATACATAAATATGTAAATAAACATATTGGTATATAAATGGTTATGTTATTTATAACTATATTTAAGTAATAATAATAATAATTTGAAATGTAGTTTATAAAAATATTTGTGGTTTTAAGTTCAAGTATATAAATTGTAATCTGGTTCTAATGCATTCTAAATTGTTTAAGTATTGTTTTTAATATATATTTATATCTAATATATATGTATATATTGTCTATATATTTTATTTTAGTGCCAAGAGATATCAATGAGCGTGGCAGAGATTTGGATGCGGTGCTCACCCAATACATGACTTTTGTGAAGCCCGCCTTCGAGGAGTTCTGCTCGCCGGTAAATCTGTGTGATATGTTAAATTTAGCAAATGCAGCTAAACCATTTTTTTATTCGCTTTTCCAGACCAAAAAATTTGCTGACGTCATCATACCACGTGGTGCAGATAATACAGGTGAGAGAGAGATGCACACACACACACACAAACACAAACACGCGCTTTGCTTTAGTTGCGTATTTTATTTACAATTTTCACGAATGTATATACAAAGAACACCACACACAAACAAACACACACATTTGGCTAGCGTTTGTAGTGTTTAATTTACAATTCCATTTAATTATTCTCTATATATATACGTGTATAGCTTATGTTGTAAAAACATTTGATACATTTACCTTTTGGGTCTTTTCTGTTAGTTTTCAATTAACTAAAATCTTACATAATTACTACGATAGCCTGCCTGAGATGTTATTATCTATTTTCCACATTTTCCCTTTTGTTTCCCGTTCTTTCTCCTTTTGTTTCTGTTGTTTTCGTTTCTGTTGTTACAATGTATTTCTTGCAGTTGCCATTGATCTCATTGTACACCATATCGGAGAAATACTCGCGGCCACCAACATCGCACAGCACAACAACACAGTCAGAGCTGCGGCCTCCAGCATGAAGCGCGATCACTAAAAACCAAAAAGAAAAAAAAAACTAAGAATATACTTTTATCTTTAGATTTTCGAAAATTCCTGTTCCTAACCAAATTATGATTATGAAGCTCACAATAATTGCAAAAGCAGTTATCTATCAATAACTGTATATGTAAAGAGCGCAGGTCGCATTTGGATTCGTTTCACATTTGTGGTTCTCACACACATCTAATCAACTAACTTAGCCTTAAGATGGAAACTTAGGTATTAGAGTGTTGCACAAACAAATATTTGAATTTGGCGTGTATATTGTAAGCTTGTTTCTTGTTCATAATTAAAATAACTTACTTACCAACTAAAATGTGCGCCTTATCGGTCCCTTTTCCGTCTAACTTGGATACGATTTAACCAAACTAATTTTACGAGTTACTATAAAAGCAAAGAAACATCAATATCAAGTGCAGATATATTCTTATTAGTTACAATGCTGAAACTCTCCAATTGACTTAAGCACTAAATGGTCGAATACACAAATAAATTCTTACTAAAAACACACACGCCTAACTAATTATATGTTCATACATATTTATATTAAACGCTTTTACAAAAACAAATTAATGAATTGTTGAAAGCTGTAACTGTAACAAATTTGTTTAACCAGCTCCACGAAAAACTGTTTGCTGAAATCAGTTTTAAACGTGAATTATACTAAACACAATAGATAAGCTTCAATTGTTGTGCTTTTTATGTTTATATATCACTAGATGTTAAACTTCATAACAATCTAAAACTCGAACTATTTTTATTGCAAATTCTTTGTTCAATATGGTACAGTAGTCGCTCGAAAACTGAAACTCTTTCGCATTTATAAAATGAATAATTTGCAAAAAATAATAATAACAAGCAGTCCTTAAATAAAATGAACATATAAGATTTTGACATTTTATATTTATATATATACATTGTTTTTATAGACAAATTTAAAATCGTTTTTGAAAGGTGTACATTGTAAACTGTAAAATAAAAATTAAAGCGGCTACTGTATTTATAAAAAATTATTTAAATTATAAATTCACTTAACATTAACTACAACTCCAACATTTGAAAAATTTGACTATTCAGCATTTGAATTAAAAAAGGATTTACAATTCTTAGAACTTAAATTCATTAGCTAAACTGTTGGATTTGTCCTTAGATCAATAATAATAGATATACCTATTAAATATGAATACAATATGCTATTAATTATGTGTATATTAGCTGTAATAATAGTATAATAATCCCAAATGCTAAGTACACACACACTAACACAAAAAGGTAGATAACTAAAGTGAAATCAACAAATGCCGCCCAAAGCTTCTTCAACTTCAGCAGCAACAAGAAATGCTCCCAAGTGTTGCCATTATAAATGCCTGAGGGGGCATTAACACGTTTGTTATATTAAGTAAGTACTATTTAGTTTCAAAACGGTTTACACCAGCAACTGTGCCACAAGGTAAGTGGGCGAAACACAAAAACACATTTTAAGCGCTTCGTTTGTTGAGTTGCTACGTTGAATATCATTTGAAATAACAGATATATCGCTAGTGGCGCCAAAGCTAATTCGATGACGATAAATGTGATGTATATCGATATGTGTTTTGCTCTTGCAGTGGCCATCGACCTAATTGTGCAGCACATTCGGGACTTTCTTAACAATCGGTCGTATAGCGGATCGACGGGCAACATGGGGCTCTACATGAATCTGGAACTGTGCGGCAGCAGTGCTGATTGCGTCGTTGCCGGCGCAGGTAAGGTGAAGCTGCTGTGCAAAGCGCGACCCCACTAACAAAAATCGAACCTGCTGCTGCGCGGGAGCAACACTTGACACTTAATCCAAAAGATATGCAACAAAAACAATATAGTCGAAAATAGACAACTAACCATGCATGCTGCTAGGCATAGAAGTTTTAAATATACATATATATGTATATATATATATGTAACATATAATTTGATGTGTGTGTTTTCCTGTGTGATAAGATGCGGCAAGTGGCAACGGCACCTACAACGCCATCCGGCGTTTCTCGACGCTCTGCAAGGAGCTGCACATGAAGGGCAACGTCTTCTTCGACACGAACAAGAATCTGCCGCACCACTGAGGAGCAACAAATGAAAATATTCAGCATTGGGATTGTTATATATATTATATATATTTTGTTTTTGTCAATAAATCAATGAATTTACACCTTGCATTTGTACATGGCATTAATCTTGCGGAGATCACTCGCCGAGAAGCCGCGACGCTGACCCATCTGGCGTGCATCGGAACTGCTGCGCAGTGCCCGGAGAGTGGGTTGTCCGTTCCGGGAGAAACTGGTGGGCGAATAGTGCATAACACTAGCATAGTCATACTCCACACCGAAGCCCCACTGCGTCTTGGGGCTGGCCTTATCAAAGTTGACTATCATCGTGGGCTTTACATTCTCACTGAGTACCTGGACATAGCTATCCCGTTCGTGACGGTTCTGCTCGTGGAGGAAGCCCAGCGCATGCATCAGTTCGTGTATGGTCGTTCCATAGGTGCGCAGGCAACTCGGTGACTGCAGATTGACCTCCTGGCGACCTCCTAGGCGTCCAATGGAGCTCCAACAACCCGACTTGCCATTCACAATCGATATGTAATCCTTCTCGGTGGTGCGCGGCTTAAAACGGACACAAGTCTTGAGGTGGTACTCATTGAAAGCATGCTGAATCACACCCAGCTCTTGGCTAGAGAATGTTCCCGTGATATCGTAGGGCACCACACCACCCGGCCAGCGTGTGCTCAACGCCCGCAGACCATTCCGCGTGTCAATCGTGAGAGCATCACCTTGGTTCAGTGGTATTAGAATGTCTCCCTCGTGGTAAGTGCCCAGTTCCTCGGGATTCTGCTCCGATTGGCCGTCGTGTGCGTCCACTAGTGCTCCTGTCATTTCATTGTCCGGTGTGCCAAAAATGGCGTCGCCCATCTCAGACAGGTCAATCAGATATTCCTCCTCCGCCACCTGTGCCTCCAGAAATCGTATGCTAACAAGGAACACAAAAAACTTTAATGCTTGTTGAAACTTTGCCATTTTGCAGTCTTTGCTTAATGTTTCGGTTTTAATTGAGCAGACGCCTTTAAATACTTACAGCACGCTTCTCTTAGCCAGACCTTCAAATTATATATTTACAGACTTGGCGTCGGCAGTTTTGTTTTTATTTTATGCTGATAAGCTTATTTAGGTGACGGCATTTGAGCGCAATTTATCGCCGGCATTCATTTGCATTGCGTAGGACTGCGTATCCACGTGCGCCGTGATTTATGAACCTATTTTGTAGAGCACAATTTATGCTAATGTTCATATTTGTGTCAAATGCAACACCAAATAGGCAAAGCATTAGTAAATTTACGATTTGAAGTTTAACGTTTTGACGTAACGGTTTTCGGTGTTTGTTTTGATCAACACAGCAAGTGTTGAGAAATGCTCGGGGAATTAATTGGTATTTATTGAAATCTACTTAATTAAGTAATGCTTAATCTTAATATGTTTAACAATTTAATAACATTTTAGTATTAAACTATCTTCACATTTATTAAATTTTATTAGAAAAGCTAATGTCGAGTATTATCGATACCAATTTCTCTTGGCGCCATGCAAGTTTCAAAATAAATTCATGTTCTCATTTGAAATTGCGATTTTAACACATTTTTCCAATATTGTACATTAATATTTTCTCGGTTTTACTTTAAAATACGTTAAGAAATGAATAAAAGTAATATTTATATAAAATACATTATTGAAAGCCAACATTTCGATAACTTTCGATTAGTTTTCTGAGATTATAAATCGATCACTTCAAATTTCTCATGGCTACCTGTTGTGCTCACACACCCAACCCCACCTGCCCGCTAATGGACAGCATTTGTCTCTCTCGCACACACTAACATCTAGCTCTGAATGCGATAGCTCGAGCGCTGACTGAAAGTCTGCCTTCAACATGACAACGAGCGCGCAATTCAGTTCGCATTTTGTTCTCGGCCGTGTTGGACGCATTGAATTGTTGCAACGGACGCCGGAAATTGTTTTTGTTTTGTAATTCTATGCTAGGGCTGCACAGGTATTAGTGTCTGTCAGTGTTAGCCAATGCAAGCCAGCGCCCCTGTATTGGTGGTGGAGCAGACAATGCTGCTTGCAGTTCAAAAGGGCAGACACCGAGAAGCAGCACCAAAAGTAGCAACACAATAATAACCAACCAGCAAGCATTTAAGCCAACTCGCTCACCTCTAAATAAGTGCGTGTGTGTGTGCAAATTAGTGAGTGTGTTCGTGGTTCTTCAAATTATAATGGCCAACACTAGCTGCGAGTATTTGCAGAGTGCTCAATATTTAAATTCAAGCTAGAAAGTGTCGCGTGCGAAAGTGTTCACATAAAAGCAGCAACAGCAACGGCAACCGCATAATTTTGTTTTATTTCACTGAAAACTAAAACCTGTTCTAGACGCCAAGTGCAAGTTACACACACTCGTCTACTCATACCTGCATACAAATATAAAAGAGAGCAGACGAAGGCAATAAACAAAAAACCCAACGAAAGAAAACTAATGCTCAATGTGTGCACTGCGATTTATCTGAACCACACTTACAATACAAAGAAAAAGAGAATATAATAAAAAACACAAACTCCAATACGAATAGAATGATCATGGCTATGACTGCCCCTGCTTATGCGTCAGCAGCGCACGTCACACAACAACTACAGCAGCAGCAACAACAACAAACAACAAATCAGCAGAGACAGCAACAACGACTGATCCGTGCGCGCACGAAAAACGCAGCTCAAATGACGTCGCCGCTGCTCAAGCGCGCCATTTCAGCGCCCCAATGGATATTTCTCTTCATATTAATTTATTTAGCAACAGGTGAGTGTGTATGTGAATGTGCTTGTGTTCGCAAGCACATGCTTAGGTCCTAAGAGAGTGACAGTTCATACAAGAGAGTGGCTCAATTGAACCAATTCATATGACATAGTAAATGGTCAGGATACACGAGAGAGAGAGAGATAGAGAGAGAGTGTTTGTTCGTTAGCAAAGAGAGCGTCGTTGTTCAATTGGAGCTACAACAACACCCATAAACACGATTTATGTATATGACACCAATGTGGGCTCCAATTTTTTGCTGAGCCACTTAAATTTTTCGTTCAAGTGCTTTGGGAGTCGAAGAGAGCGTTTTTTATTTATTTTTCGCTTTGACTTGTTTACAAAGCGAAATGTGGCGACATGTTAAAAGAGGTCGCTTAAAGGGTTTAAATGGCAACAATTCGATGATTCACTTGAATTGAAATAAATATCCCATGGCAGGTGCTTTCAACGGCAACAGTCAAATTATTGTCGTGAATAGAGTTATTTTTTGATATCGATTAAATGGAGCTATTAGCACAAATCTTATCGTGTTTACAGTTGCACATCATCGATGAGGCAAACAGTTGCTCTTATCTTGCAGATTGTAAATCACATTTGATTTCATTTAAAAAATCAGTTGATATTTGTTTGATTGTTATTAAGATAGTTTTGCAAGTAAAACATGACTAGCAGACTTAAAAATATATTTTTATTTATTCTTTATATTGTTCAATAGACGAAATTAGAATTTTAATCTTTTCTTGATTGATTATTTGAAATTCTTTCGTAATACTTAACACCTAATCTATGGAAAAGTCAATAAACCAATATTTCAATGTTGCGTACTCAAAAAATGGAAAAGCAAATAGTTGTTCAGGTCTTTGAAGTGCAGCTGAAGTTCAAGATAATAAATCTTCAAAACTGACGCATTGATAATTGAAATAATTGTGTTTGGGGATTCCAATGCTTATCTGTCAAAGAAACAGACAGCTGTCGTCTTACAACTGGATACCTTAATGGCCTTGCACTTCTCGCTCCTCATTCCTCGATCTGCTCATTGTCGTTAGGAGTGCCTCGACCTAAGCTGCTCTGCACAGCCAGTCTCCACATATAAAGTTGGCTGGTGTAACTAACTGCAAATGCAAACAGTTAACTGTTTGCTCATCGTTGTCGTCGATTGTGCAAAACATCGACCTCAAAATAATTCGTTTATTTTTTTACAATATGTACATATGTACATATGTATGTATAAATGTATATTTATGTACACATAATTTGTATCTTATCGGGCCGGAAAGTAAAGTACTCTTAGCCGGCAACTGGCAACGTCAGCAACTAAAACAACAACAACAACAGCAGCAAACAACCACAAACAGAGACGTTTGGTAATTTGATAAACCACCTAACGCTGGAGGCCAAACCTTGTCTATTTCAGTTATTGTTGTTGCTTTTGTTGTAACAGTTGCACTTGGAAAGCCCTTGTTGAAGATGAAGAGAGGAGGATAGTGAGGAGGGAAAGCAACACTCATACAACAAACAGCCAAAACTGGTTTTTCAGCCTCATTATAAAACTAACAGCAAACGTCGTCTCGTCGATCATCAAAGTCGCTTTTCCATTGAAATGCATCCCAAAGTGAAATTATACATTATTTTCAAAAGAAAAAAAATCGCAGCGCAGGTAAAAATACACACACAGAGACACACACACACAGATAGCACAACAATAAATTACCCGTGCTACCTGCGCGCGTTGTTAACGTTAACAACACGTGACCCCGCGCAACTGCCGCGGACATTGGCGGGTGTGTCACACCCGTCCGCCCGTTCCCTATCCACTGTCCACTGTCCCTGGTCTGCATTGGTCTGGTCAAGTGTTAAAGTGCAATCGGCCGTAACTGCTGGGCCATAGCTGTAGCCTTAGCCGTAGCCGTAGCCGTAGCCGTAGCCACAGCCACAGCCTACGCACCCGTTGGTTTGCCATTGCATGACGCTGTCCATTAGTGCAAGTCGTTAGCTTTTTTTATTTTACCTTTATTTTATTTCATGCACTTGTAAATATAACTACAAAGAACTAATACTGATTTGGACCCCAACTCATACCCTCATTCGACCATTATTAATGAGACTCTGACTGGCCCCAGCTCGAGTTTATATTACTCTTTTCGAAGCCTACCAAAGTTGTGTATATATTTATTATAAATAGGATAAAGTAACATTATAGTCGAAACTTTAAACTTTTATTAAAACGGAATAACAACTAAGGCCTTCTGCTCGTTGATTCTTTGCATTTATTTACAAATTTACAGCGGTTGTGATTTAAAAAAAAAATTGTATACAAAATTTACTCGAATAAATATTTAACAGTTTTGGTTTTAATGAAACAATTTTTATAAAAAAAAATATAGCTCAAATGGAAGTACTATGAAAAATATGAGAATCTGCCAAAATAAAATATTTACAGTTTTATAAATTACCAATAATTTATTTTGCTTTCAATATATAATAAATGTTGTATATTGATTACATCATTTTGTTGACAATAACACAAATGAAGTCAAAGATTTGATCAATGAAAATATTTATTTATAAAATAGAAAAGTACATTTGAAATTCTATATAGATAGATGTTATAGTATCAGATAACTGATGCAAAATATGATAGTCTTATGTGATTTATTATGTCAAACATAAATGATTACAGTTTATAAACAATAATATGAATTTATAAGCTGTTGATACCTTGGTGAGCCACATTAAAACAATAGCCTTCTTGTTTAGCCCTGTTAAGAGTTTAAGGTAAAATGAAGGGCCATTTAGCATGTGCAGCGTTGCCAGTTTTCAGTTTTCAACGCTTTGTCTTAAGCGGGTGCATCGATTTTCAAGCGCCTTGAGAAGACCACAAACCGCAAAAACTGTAAAAAACAAAAAAAAAACAAAAAAATGAAAAAATGTAAATAATACAATACAATAATACTCGGACATAATACAAACGTAGCCCAGCTGCTTTCGCTTTTAGTAACAAGCAAATGTACAAATTGTGGGCGTCGTTTAATTGTTGTTGTTGTTGATTTTTTGTTTTTGTTGTAACTCTGTTTGTTGTCATTGTTTTTATCAGCTGAATCACGTAGCTGCCTAATTTTTTTTTTATCTACCGCTATTTGCATACGCAGCGAAGCAACCACAACAGCTAACATTGAGTTTGACTCATGGCAGATGAGGTTAAAACAATCACATCCGCACTGTGGAACAGATACCCAACAAATATAAACTGATTTGAAATATTATATCATATTGCTCCTAGGGCTACAATACCTCTTATTGAATGTTGGGTAATTTATTTCATATAAGCTGGGGAGGTTCCATAAAATTAGAGCTCAAAGCTTTTTAAACATGAAAAAGGTCTATCTAAGTCATTTTGAAGATTTTATGATCTTTTCAACCGGTTTCAAGTTACCGCTATCTAAATTTTACAATAAATTTAAAATATCATCTTTAATACCCTCAACTGAACTTAACTAAAAAAAAAATGGAAAAGTTTTTTTTAGTTTTTTTTATCACATTGAAAAGAGAATTCTTTACAGATGAAATTTGATACATGTTACTTGACACTAATTGCCATGATAATATTTGTTGGCTTAAGTAAGCTATGTGACAAATCTGAAGACGTGAGCTATATTAAAATATTCTGTAAAATAAAGCTTTAAATAAAGTCAACTTTAGTTTTTGTAACGGTATCAAATTGTTGCTTTGATTTTTTGTTAATACCGTTCAACAAATATGCTTCAAAGGCTCGCTATTCATTTTAATCAGTTGATAAAATTATGCATTGGACTGTATAGATCAGAAATTTCTGCTAACTAAAATTATTCCTGAATAAAACAAACACAAAAAACAATCAAACCGATTTTAAGAATTAAATTTGATTTACTTTCTAAAAAAAATTTAAAAAAAATAACTCGCCTACATTTAAAACTATATTTTTTCGTCTTTATTGATAAATATTCTCTTCTCACTAAAATTGTTACTTATTAGAATTAATAGATTAAAAATAATCAATATGAAAACGACAATAAGAAAGATAAATTTCTTACCATTCTAAACAATGATTTATAAGGCTACATTAAAATGGCAAAATGGTTAACTGTATTTTTACTAGTACCCTTATTAAAAAAAAAACAAAATATATATATATATATATAAAAATTTCAGTTATTTACTTTACATTTTAGATTATAAAGATATAATGCCACTTGTCCAAGTAAAGAATATATTCAAGTCGTTCATTCCTCAGGCAGCATTCTTTTGGTTGCAACTTTTTTGGTTGCGGTCGAATTAAATTTCACATTTTGAACACGAGTTGTGGAATTCAGGTTTCCCCAAAGAACGTCAGGGCATCAGTTGCAACATAATTGTATGTGGTTAGCGTATGCAACTTTTGAGAGTAGCATGATTCAGCTTTAGCTTTCCACTCCACGGTGCAACGCCCACAATGCTGCAAGTCAGTTGTTTAGACAGTTTTTGACTATTCTCCTCCGACTGTGTTTGCTGAGACTGTTCCGGGCACCGGAAAACATTCTCAGGCATTCATTTTTTTGTTTTCTTTTTTTTTTCAACAGTTCATTGCTTTGTGCTACTTTGCCGAACGGGTCTTCTATCAAGGGCTGTTGTATCTGTATCTGTTGCTGCGTCTGCGCCCAACTGTTGTTGCCACAAGCACAAAACTGGTTCCCAGGCAGCGGCGCGACTGCGACGGCGCCACCAGTGACTCCACTTTGTGCCCAATTCTAAGCATTTTTGGGCGCGTTACTATTCCCAGAAACCTCAAGATCAGGGAGGAGTTTCGCTTACTAAAGGTTGACACAGCTCCATATAAAATTTACGCGCGTTTCCCATGCGTTTTCTTGGCGTTTTTAACACTTTTTTTTCTCATGTTCACGTGACGGCATTATTTATGAAAATTAATTAGCTTTGCTTCGTATGTGTGAATTGTTTTTGTTATAATTGTGTATCTATTGTATAATACCACAATATAAGCCCGCAAGCGGATTTATTTAAATATTTAAAACGATTATACTTGGCATTCTTAGAAGCACAGTCGGAAATTTGCGTGGGAACTAAATTGGCTGGGGGACTTTGACTTTGTTATGCACGTTGTGTGTTGACTCTCATAGGTGTTTCCACAAATGATTACCAAGTCGTCCATACAAAGCGCACTCAGACATGAAAGATCTCAAAGTGTTTGCCGTCGAACGGGAACGAGACTTGTTTAAGACTGGCTGAACAAGAGATTCTTTTCAAGGCACTGAACAGAAACACTTCTGATACGCAACTACAACGAGACCAACTGATAAGAAATACTCCCAGATACATTGTGGAGAAATTCCAATTATGTTGGCGGTACTTGTTACAGGTCTTGCGCATTTCCAGGGCAAAGTTTACACAGTTTTCTTATCCCAGAGGCTTGTTGACAAAAGTTCAACTTCAAATATAGTGTTAATTAGCAGAAATATGAAAGATTATGGGTCAAGTAAAGAACATATTTAAAGCTTTAAGATTTCAGCTGCTCAACTAGTTTAGTGGGTTTATTTAACATTTTTATTCTGAAAAATTTAACACTTAAAATTGAATATTTAATTCAATGCTTACTTAAAATTATTTTATATAAATTGATTTAAAACGGTAAATGTAAAATTCTCTCTTGTTTTTATGCATAAATATTTCAATTATACTACGTATTGTATTTTTTAATAATTATATTATTTAATTAAAAATATTAAATGTATGTATTTTTTTTAAAATTATGATTAAAAAGTCGATTACATTAACAATATAATTGCTTTGGTTGCATTGACGCTTGATATCAGGTTCCATTGTTCTGTAGATTAACTTAAAATTGTTAAATATTTTGACTTATTAGCTTAATTTTCCCATTGTTAAATGCCCAAAACAACAGAGTTTATTGAAAGCAATTTGTGCTTATCTCCCTAACTCGCTTTCTTTTTTGTTTCTGAAGAAAGAAAAAAAAAAGTAATTAGAGCCGAAATTTGTAGCATAGGTCGATTAATATCTATAATCACATTATCGCAAAACAATAATTATATTTTAATCGCGACACGTTTTCACTTTCCATAGATGGAATCAAATTAAACAACAATTATGAAAACTAAACCGAAAACCAAACCATTAAAATGCAATTAAATATTTTTCGAAATGTAACAAACGATAATGCTGTTTATGGTATTACGGTTAGCAAATTAAAATTGCTAAAAAGTAAGAGCCGAGTAAATATGGCTAAACTAATTTATGCAACTGCAAAACATCCGACATGAAAAATGAAATTGTTTCGTAGGTGTTTGTTACCCCAAAAGCACAGAGCAAAAAAACAACAATTCAAAAAAGTATTTACAGCTAAAATTAAAAGCAATAACAAAAACTGCTGCAATAATAATAAAGCAATATGAGTGTGGCTGTGTGTGTGTGTGTTTATGTGTTGTGTGTGGGTTGTCTGTGGGGCAACCAATGGCAAAACAATTGAAGTATGACCAAAAGCACAGACCAAAAAAACAGAGACAGAGCCGCAGCTGAGCAACGCGTTTGGGTTTTTTGTTGTGGCCATTTGGCTAGCCAGAAGGGTGGGTGGGTGAATTGTAGATGCGGGAGGGATCGGGTGGTTAATAGTTACTTGAAGTATGCAGTTGCAGTAACAGCAACAGCAACAGCAACTCAGCTAAGATGGCTTAGAAAGTTGGGAGAGCAGAAAAACAAAATGAAAACGCCAAAGCTGCAAAAATGAATACAAGCCAAACCAAAACAGCTAACAAATCGCAACAGCAGCAACAAAAACGCGTCAAACATGCAATGCCGACATTTGCTAGTGTCTGTGTATGTGTGTGTGTGTGTTAGCTCTTATATATGCATATATATATACATTTATACAGCGTACTTTGCTTGTGCTGATTAGTCATACTACAGAATGCAATGCAATGCAAATGACGAGGCCCAAAGCTGATCTAATTTGCATACATTGCACACACCACGTGCAGACTTGCATGTGTGTACGTGTGTGTGTGTGTGTGTGTGTATCAGTGTTTGGAAACTGGGTCTTTAAATCAACAACAAAAAGTAGGCGTGTTTGAGGAGTCCGAGCCACAATTTTGTTGTTACTCTGGCAGCTGAAACACAAACCAAGTATTTAGCACAGCTTTCGACATTATATTTGCATAAATCAACTTTTTTAGGGGGGAAATTGGATATGAATAATGAAATAACTGCACAGATTGAACCTATTTAAATGCAACGTTTGCCTGGGAAAACATATAATTGCCCTTAGAAATTTAATGACAGTAGTTAATGTATTTGGTTAAGGTAATTTAGCTAAAGCAATTATTAGAAAAGTAATTTACTAAAGCTGAGAAAACTCTCCAGTTGTTTATCTCATCCGTTACTGAAATCATCAGTCAAAACTTATGGCAATACTTATTAATTTCTTCAAATATTTCTTTCTAGTTTTATAATAAATTTATTTTACTGGTTGAAAAAACTATTCACAAATTTAATCATTAGGTTTTTCGTTAGAAAGGCCCAAATTAACTCGGAAAGAATTAAACAATCTTATTTTTAAATTTTTTATTAAAAATCCTCTTACAATTCTGCACACTCTCATATATAATAAATCAATTATTTTAGATATTTTTCCGGTTTTGGTTAAGTTTTAATAAACTGCTGGAAGATACAGTTTACAAATTTAACCAATAGGCTAATATAATAGTCGGAAAAATCAGAACTTTCATATTTCTCATCTCTCTCTCATATTTCTATTTTGATTCCATTTTAGCAGCATCCAATTTACTATGGATATACACATATAAAATGGCAAAGAAAGGTATAAACAATTGTCAAAGGGGTTGTTAGCCTTGGCATAACTTGTGATTATAAGTTCTGATGAGCTGTCTAAACGAGCTGCTGTAGTGACAATTCTTGAGCATAATTTAATGTTTGTCTATTTGGTTAGGAATTCAATGTGCTCATTAAGCTGTGAGTATTTAAATATAGTTTGCGTCGACCATTTGACACGCCCAACTTAAAGCACAAAACGACATGGCCATCATTAAGCGACAAACTTGAAGAGTTGGCAGTCAAAAATTTTACGCTCCAGACACAACAAAAAAAAAAGCAGACGCTATTAATAACTGTTTATTTTTTGAGGTACCGCTAATCTTAAGATTCGCTCACTCTCAACTCTAAATCTAGTTCTGAGTTGCCATCGCCAAAGTCGTTCAAGTCTCTGTTCAAGCTTCTGTCATTGTCGCCGCCGACGTCGACGACGCTTCGTCACATTGACGATTCATTCATGAGACGCGCAGCAGAAGATGACAAAGAGGCAGACGAAAAAAGTTGTCGAAAATGCGAATGCGAAAACAAAAATTGTTCTTTTCTGTTTCGCATTTGTACGTTTATGATTATGAAATTTCCGTTCCGTTTGTTTATTGCTAAACACAAAAGGCCAATGCTGTTATACAAAAGCGCATGTCGACACATACAGCACATATAAAATAAGTAATTCTTTCTCAGACGCGTTCATTTTTTAAATGTCATTTCAATACCCTGTATATTGAGTAGCTGTCGCAGGGTATGTGTAACTTATGCGAGTTCATGCAAATTTTATGTTAATGCTAAGTTTATAAAAGTTACAAAAGTGCCAGAAAATTTGTATAACAGAAAATCTATTTTTGTTATTGGGTTTTTAATACGCAATTAATGGGCGTTTTCTTAATGAAATATAAGCCACATTGCTCATGTTAAATAGCGCTGATATCGATAACGAAAATTAGAACTTTAAATTTCTTATTGTTATCGTATTTTTGATTTTAATTTATCCTTATACCATTTTTTATTTTAATAACTTTTTATACACTTTTTTTTTTTAAATATTTAACATTTTTTATTTTAAAGATTACATATAAATTAAACAAAAAATCAGAAAACGAAAATGTTCTTCTGAAATTCTCTAAGTATAACAAAATAATTCAAAATTAAAGGAAAATATAACATCATGAAAAAGATCTTTGGAAATGCAACAAGTATGCATTCAAAAAGATCACTTAATACTAATCTCTACGGATTAAGTTAAGTCTCAAAATATTACTCAAAATTAATTTTACACAGTTCTGAGAATCAAAAACATTCGTTGTATTTGTCATCAAAATCCAGTTTGTTTTCGTATAGGGTATATGATATGAGGTGTGAAATCGTTGCGACTACAGCATTCTCACGTGCGTTTTGCTGCTTTTTGAGTATTTTTCTGCACAGTTTCGTACGTGAGTATAATATAATTATGAGCTACTTTACCTACAGCTTACTTACTGGCTCATTTACTTACCAACGACTGCGCACGAAGCTTTCAAAGCGCTGACACACAAACAAATAAAAAAAAAACTAAATAAAAAACGCCTAAACCAAAACCAAATGACAGCAAAACGTTTTCTACTCTGAGTAAAAACCCTCCCTCTGTTTACCAAATGCATGGCAAACTAAATCGCCTTTAAATACGAATAAAATTGTTTTTTTTTAAAAGCGGCGCAACAAAATCGATGGCCTCATAATGTTTTCACCTGCGCGGGTGTTAGTTGTATGGTGTGGTGAGGGGACAGTTGGGGGAGCCAGTTCGAGGTCTGGTCAACGATTTGCCTGCATTTTTGTTGTACATGGTTTCTAAGTCAACTGAACTGCCAAGTCAGTTAGGGCCAGGGCAGGCCAAAGCGCAGCAAAAGGTTCAGAGTCATGCGACAAGTCAGAGTTTTGTTATAAAAGCTGCTTTGTTTTAAAAAAAAAAAATTGACAACAAAACAACTTTTTTGTTCGCACATGTCCATTTCAAATTTATGACAAAATCGCGTTGACAGCCACTTAGCACAAATTCTAAACTGCCAATTTTATTATTGTATCTTTTTTTTTACATTTTTTTATTTTTAATAAACAGCAACCAATACTTAAGCAATGTCATTGAAACCAGCTTAAAACACACATACAAAAGATTTAACAGACATACATATAGATTATATATAATAATGCTCAGTACTCATTTTTAGCTGGACAGTTTCGTTTGCCATCTTCGTCATATCTTGCTACTTAATTTTTAGCTAAATATGCATAAAGTAAATATAATATATAATATATATATATATAATTATTTGTATATATATATTAACAGATAAACCATATTTGTGTGGCAACGCAAACAAATCAAATGAATAGATAAAAAAATAGATACAAATAAACTGCGAAACTTAAGTAAATAAAAAATATTAAAAAATAGGTGTAGTTCTGTATACCCTAAGTCAATTAAAGAAAAAGGGGATTACTGAAATTGTGTGAAAGAATGTAACAGATTTAAAATTTGGATTTATATTTTGATTGATGAAATTAACCGACAATTATTTTTTTTAGAGGTACGTGTTTCCACAAATTTGCATTATCGTTTCCTAAGTACAACTTTCTTTCTCGCCAATTCAACTTTTGCAAGCAGAAGTGAAAAATATATCTTTCGCTTATGTTTTGATTTTTTACTTCTTTTTTTTTACGGTGAATGCACAATTCGCTTCAAAAGTGCTTGTTGTCGGTAAAAAGCAAAAACTTGAGGAAAACACTTGAAATGAGTGAAGCGTATGGTTGCTGCTGCTGGTGGTGCCCAAACACGCACGTATCTATGTATGTAGTATGCCACTTGGTGTGGCATGGGGAAAGGAGATAGGGGAATTGGGAATGGGGAAAGGAAAAGGAAAAGCGAATTGATTCTGCGCCGCCAGCGCAAATGAAAGTTTGTGTGCGATGTTGAGAGCAACTGATTAACATTAGGTGGCATTTTGTGCCGGCAACTTTTCTAATTTGGTCAACGCTTGTTTTGTTCTTAAGCACTTTCCTGACACAAAAGGCCAACTGTATACTGTGTGTGTGTGTGTGTGTGCCCAATAAGACAAATGCGATAGTTACAACAAATGAGGAAGTCTACGATTACAATGTCTTTTTAGCTCTACAGTTTTTTTTTGTGTTGACCCGTAATCAAATGCGATTACCGTCTGCTGCTGGCCTTGTCCAAGTTACAATTGACTCACCTCTTCTTCTCTTGCAGATGTTGGCGCAGTGGAGGTGCACACGAAGGAGGCATATTTTAATGGATCTGCTTATCTGCGCCTGCAGACACCGATGCCCACCTGGGACCACTCGGCGATCAGTTTCCGCTCGTGCCGCGGCGGCGAAATACTCGCCCAGCAATATAACAAAAACTCAATTGTAATCTCAGTGCTCAACGATTTCCTGCAAGTCTCCCTTGCCGGGCCGGCCGTCATCGGGCTGAACAATCGCCTGGACGTCAGATTGCCCTACCAACTGTTGGACAATCGCTGGCATACGCTGCAGTTCAAATACGAGTACGGCAATCTCTATTTGCATGTGGATCGTGAGGCAATTATATTCGGTAAGTAATCATCTACCAATTGCACATTAACCGTGCCAAATAGCACAAACATAAAAAAAGGAAAATATACTAAGTTTAATTGAAATATCTAAAGGTCTATCTATAAGTTAGCAAGAAGTTTACCATAAAAATCATAAAGATAATAATTCTGTAAGGCATCAACGGATTATTGTATTTATTTTGAAAATTGTTTTAAATTCAATTTTAGTTCATTTCCACACATTCAACGTTTTTTTTTTCAAAATTAATTAAATCAAATTCATTCATTAAATTTTACTTAAAACTAAATTGAAATTATTACTCTGAAATTTTTAATCAAATTCCGGATGTTATGCTTCACAGGAAACGGAATTTTAAATGAACCAAAATAGCCCACGGAATGTTTATAATTAGGCTTTAAAATTTTATATTTTAACTTATTAGTCACGGCTCAGGTTTTATTCAATTCACTATATTTAGCTGCAAAATTAAGTTTGCTTATTGAGCTATTATTTTTAAAAGGTATTTTATTTATTTTGTAATATGTACAAAAGTATATTGAAATTCATAAAAATCTATTTTTGATTAAATTGTTTAATATGAGTTATATATTTTACTCACTATAGTAATCTTTTTTTATGTATAATATGATGATTTGAGAATGTCAAACATAAGTTTAAATTGAAATTTTTTTTAAAAACATTGGAAACGATAGAAAATTGTTTATCAGCAAAAAAAAGAGTCGATTTATAGACTACAGGTCTATTTGGAATAAATGTTTCCTTATACTATTAATGGATTAGTTTATTCTCTAAATATCTGCTCTCTTTTGCGAATATTAATTAAGCAAGACAAATCAAATTTGTATTTATTGAACAAAGAACAAAGAAATAATAAATAACTTGTTAATATTAGAAGTTATTTATTATTCCTTTTGTAAAATTATAAATTGTTTTAATTTTTGACTTATCAGATAGACAAACAAATAATTTAAATTATGTTTTGCGTTGCTTTAAAAACTGCAAAGCAGAATGTGAGAGAATGTTTATTTATTTTTATTAGAGTCAGATTTACGTGACTGGATGAAATGTGGCATGTTCACGTTTCTGAGGCACAGCCCTTTGTGCATCATAAAACGCAAGTCAGCATTATAAAATTATTCATGCATATTTCCATTTACAATTGCAGCAAACTCGACGTACAACAGTCAGTTTCTGACTAATCAGGATATTGGCAATGAGCTAGCGATTCTGATCTTGGGCAACTCATTCTCGGGCTGCCTGCTGGATGGACCCGGACTCCAGTTCGTGAATGCATCCAAGCAGAACGCTGTCTTTGGAGTCTGCCCACTGTCCTATGGACCGTGCAGTGATCACGAGTTGTTTACGCGTCTGCAGGACAACTATTGCCTGAATGATCCGTGCATGGGGCATGGCACCTGCACCTCGAATACCGATGGCTATGAGTGCCGCTGCACAGCACGTTACTCGGGCAAGAATTGCCAAAAGGATAATGGTTCGCCGTGTGTGAAGAATCCTTGCCAGAATGGCGGAACCTGTCGCGAGAACTCACGTGGCGACTATCAGTGCGTCTGTCATGCGAATCACAGTGGCGAACACTGTGAGACCGAGGTCAATATACATCCACTGTGCCAAGCGAATCCCTGCCAGAATAATGGCGCCTGCGTTGTGCTCGCCGGCAGCTCAAATCCCACGTGCGAGTGCCCGAAAGGTTATACCGGCTCCCGATGTGAAATCGATATGGACGAGTGCGCCTCGCAGCCGTGCCAGAATAATGGCAAGTGCATTGATAGCATCAATGGCTTCAGCTGCGACTGCAGCGGCACCGGCTACATGGGAGCCTTCTGCCAGTCGAACATCGATGAGTGCGAGCAGAATCCCTGCCTGAACGGCGGACGCTGCTACGATACCTATGGCGGCTACACCTGCCAGTGCCAGGATGGCTGGCATGGCGAGATCTGCGAGAAGCCCATCAGCTGCCAAACGCAACAGTGCCTCAATGGTGGCACCTGTGTGGACAAACCCATTGGATTTCAATGCATCTGTGGACCCGAATACAGCGGCGAACTGTGCCAACTGGGACCCAGCTGTGCCCAGCAGTGTCCCATCGATTCGGAGTGTGTTGGCGGCGTGTGTATGTGTAAGCCAGGCACATCGGGTGAGTAACTGACTCCATGTCCAATTTTCATACGGGTTCCATGGTTCATCTGGTGTGGCGCATGTATTACTTTCAATTTGGATTAGCTTTTGTGAGGGCCTTTTAATGGTTGCCATCAATCTACCTATCTATCTCTCTCTCTCTCTCTGCCTTTATCTAACAAAAGCTACCGATTTGGAGCTGCCAACTCCGCTTGAAATGGATGTGGTCTTACAAGGGGCGGGCATTGGCGAGGGGGAAACAGTAGCGAGTATACTATGCGCTGGTGGCAAGAAGAAACGATACATTTCACCCGAGTGGCTAAAACGCAAGCGTTGTGAACTAAAATTGAGTAGGTGAACAGTTTCATGGATTAGGCTCTTATTCTAGAGTAGCAAAGCTAAATCCAGTTAAATCTTAATTAAAGAGCTCCCAAAAATGTACCCAATTTTAAATGCTAGTAAAGAGATGAGCACAAATTTTATACGCTTTGATTTTCATGCTACATTTAATATTTTCTTATTATCATATGATGAAAACTTCCCCATACATATGCAACATCATTCAAACCTAAATGCTGGACATAAACTTTAACATTTTTAATCATATTTCACAAAAATTAAATGCAAGCACAAATTACTTACAAACATTTTGATGTATCTCATGGATCCTCAAGAGAAACTAGTTGGAGGATTTAAAACAAACATCGCTAGTTTTTGTATATATAATAAAATATTTCCCTGGTTCACTTAGCTAGTTTCTGTATATATAATAAAATATTCCCCTGGTTCACTTTTGTATGCATTTAGATTGTAAAATATTTATATAACCCATAATAAAAATGCCTGGAACTAATCCATAATGCTTTTAAATATGTATATATACACACACACACACACACACACAACACATTGGCTGGCAATTGTAACTGTTCTGTAAATGCCAATTATATGCATGTATACATATATATATATATATATATATATCTATATATATATATGTAGGCCCAATTGGTCATTGTCTGCCAACGACAACAACACCGACACCAGAACAAGAACCCACAACGGCAACAACAACTGCAATGCTAATCACGACCCCAGCAATTGCAACAACAACAACAACAACAACAGCAATTACAAGTACCACCAAAAAAACTCCAAAAACCAACACAACAACAAGAACAGCAACAGCAACAACAACAACAACAACAACAACTATAACAGATAATAAACAAGAACAACAAGCACAACAAGCAACCCAAAGATCGGCTTCACTGAATGCATGTCCCCAAGAATACTGCTTGAATGGTGGCACCTGCCTAGGACATAGAAACAATTATACCTGTACATGTGCTAGTGGATACACAGGTTTGGCAAATAACACTATCCAACCTAACTGGGTTGCACTGCAAGTCCCTGCCAGAGATTTGCCAAATTGTTCCATTAGTGCATTAGTCGCTCCAAAATTAGAATCTTTTTCAGTTGGCATTTCTAAATATTATTTCTGATATAATTTTGATTGATGAAATTTATTGTTAATGGTTGTACATATTATAAAATTAATAATTTCGTTGATTACATTAATAGTTAAAAATAAGAAAAAATTTATATTTATTTATATTAATTATACATTATTTTCAAAAATCGATTACACACTTTCAAAAGTGTTTCCAATTTCAGGAGACTTCTAACTGGCTTAAGTTCTAAATTGCGAGCGACTATTATTCTACTAAATATTAACACTTTATAGCAAATGAATATCATAATTCTAGCAAAATATATTTACATAGATTCTTAACTTAAAATCCTCCTAACCAAAATCCCGGGCATTTGCTCAGCACACTTGTAATGCAACCCACGTTTTTAACTGTAAATAGACGTAGACTTGTAGTATTTATTACCTAATACACTTAGCATATAAGGTTAAATGCCTGGCAAAAATATATTTCTATACTATATAGTCTAAAGTACAGTTGGGAAGAGGCGTTATTTGAGTCCAATCAAAGCTAATCCCAAATTTGTATTTACCCATTCAGGTTACAACTGCCAGCAGAGTACGGGAGATGGCGCCTCCGCTTTGGCTCTAACGCCCATCAATTGCAATGCGACGAATGGCAAGTGCCTCAATGGTGGCACCTGCTCCATGAATGGTACTCATTGCTATTGTGCCGTCGGCTACTCTGGCGATCGTTGTGAAAAGGTCGAGAACTGTTCGCCATTGAACTGCCAGGAGCCGATGGTCTGTGCCCAGAACCAGTGCATTTGTCCCGAGAACAAGGTGTGCAATCAGTGCGCCACACAGCCCTGCCAGAATGGTGGCGAGTGCCTCGACCTGCCCAATGGGGATTACGAGTGCAAGTGCCAGCGCGGCTGGATGGGTCGCAATTGTGCCAATGATGTCGACGAGTGCGTTTTGCAGCCAAATATTTGCGGTAATGGCATCTGCAAGAACGAGAAGGGCTCATACAAGTGCTACTGCACGCCGGGATTCACCGGCATCCATTGCGACTCCGATGTGGATGAATGCCTCAGTCATCCCTGCCTGCACGGCGCCACCTGTCACAACAAGGTAAGTTTCTATTTGGCTGAGAAGCATCTGAATCGATTATTTCTAGCTACTAAAAATGTAATTAGCTGTTTTTCTTTAAATACGGAAAGCATCGGATTTTGAGACAAGTGAGTTCGAGACAAGTTCTCTGTAAGACCTCTCTGCTCTCTGCTCTCTGCTCAGTACGCCCCTTAAGCTATATTCATTTAACCAAAAATCAGCTAAATTTACTAAAAACCGGTTCTAAAGAAAGCTACTTTAAGAATTGTAGTTGATTTCCCCTACAAGCGCTTGTTAATGAATACATAAAAGTCAAATGATTTATTTAATTTTGTAATACTAATTTTTATTTTTATAATTTTTAATATTATGTTAGAAATACTTTGTTCTGACAGGTATGCATATCGAACCTGTAGTTGATATCAGTTCCTAATTTTCACATGTTTCTGTACATTTTTGTTTAGTATAATTTGTACCCTTTCATCCATTGGATAAAACATAAAAAAAAGAATAAGATCATTTAGATATTTTAAAGCTTAATGCAAAAAGATATTTGTTTGCTCCACAATTTTTACCTAAGTTGTGTTTTCTTTTTAAATGGTATTTAAATTCGTTTTGTAGCTATTGAAATTTTTTAAGAAATATCTCTAATTTTATAGCTTGCACTTTATAAGCTTATGAAAATAATGTTAATATTGTTTTAGTTCAACAAGCAATCAATTTTATTATTTATTAACATTTTATATAAATATAATATAGTAATATAAAAATATTATAATAAATAATACAAGTATTAGAACTAACGACTAATTTTTAAGTCTATTCTAAGTACTTATTATTTTGAGAGTATAGCATAAGAAAATATAAATTTAAAAAAATTCTAGGGCTATTTAAATTTAATCTAAGATGATTTATTAAGTTCCTTTATCATTCTGTAATTTTGCTTATTTTACAACTAGTGTTAAGATTTGTTCCTGAGACATAATTGTGTCAATCTGCTTAACGTTTAATAATTACCACAAATACTTTCATCATTTAGTAAATTAGTTGCTTTCAGTTAATTGCAATTTGTATCCATTCGCATTATAATAAAACACCTAATCCTTATCCAAATCAGATCAATGCTTACGAGTGCGACTGCAAGCCGGGTTATCAGGGAGAGAATTGCGAGATCGATATTGATGAGTGCATCAGTAATCCGTGCTCGAATGGCTCCACCTGCATAGACATGATTAACAACTTCACGTGCAACTGCATACCCGGAATGACGGGTCGCATCTGTGACATCGACATCGATGACTGCGTCTCGGCGCCGTGCCTCAACAGTGGCCGTTGCATCGATGAGTTGGGTGGCTTTCATTGCGACTGCAGCGGCACTGGCTATGAGGGCACCAACTGTGAGCTCAATATTGATGAGTGCATCTCGAATCCCTGCACGAATGGCGCCAAATGCATCGACCAGGTCAAAGACTATTTCTGTGAGTGTCATGCCGGCTACAAGGGCAAGAACTGCGAACAGGATATCAACGAGTGCGAGAGCAATCCCTGTCAATACAATAGCACCTGCTTGGAGCGCTCCAATTCCACATTGTACCAGTTAAGCAGAGTTATGGATTTGCCCAAGGTGTTTAGTCAGCCCTTCAGCTACGAGAATGCCAGCGGGTAAGTTGGGATCAGTGGATGATTTAAGCAATTCATTAACACAGCTCTTTCTCATCCTCTAGCTATGAATGTGTTTGTGTGCCGGGCATTATTGGCAAGAACTGTGAGATTAATATTAACGAGTGTGAGAGTAATCCCTGCACCAAGCATGGCACCTGCAACGATGGAGTAAGTCCAACTCAATTCTTTAACAAGGAAAATCCACTTTACATTTCATCTCTTTTTTTTTGTAGATTGGCACCTACACCTGCGAATGCGATCCGGGCTTTGAGGGCACACATTGTGAGATTAATATAGATGAATGTGATCGCTATAATCCCTGCCATAATGGCACCTGCATCGATCAGATTAACGACTACGATTGCGACTGTGACTCCAACTTTGGTGGCAAGAACTGTTCGGTGCCGTTAATTGGTTGCACCACAGGACCCTGCCTAAATAACGGCACTTGCCGCCCATTCTTAGTCAACGAGACCATACATCTGTTCAACTGCTCCTGTGCACATGGATTCCAGGGTGACAAGTGCGAGAAGACCACCACTCTCTCCATGGTTGTGAGCAGCCTGATAACGGTAAAGACGCAACGGGATGAGGGCTACGACATTAATTTGCAGTTCAAGACAACGTTGCCAAACGGTGTCCTGGCTTTTGGCACATCCGGCGGACAGAATGAGCCCGTCAGCTATATACTAGAATTGATAAATGGACGCTTGAATCTGCATTCGTCGCTGCTAAACAAATGGGAAGGCGTTTTCATTGGCTCCAAGCTAAATGACAGCAATTGGCACAAGGTGTTTGTGGCCATTAACACTTCACATCTGGTGCTCTCGGCCAACGATGAGCAGGCCATCTTCCCAGTTGGCTCCTATGAGACGGCCAACAACAGTCAGCCCTCCTTTCCGCTTACCTATCTGGGAGGCACCATACCCAATTTGAAATCGTATCTACGCCATCTGACGCATCAGCCTTCGAGTTTTGTCGGTTGCATGCAGGATGTTGTCGTCAATGGCAAATGGATCTTTCCCGATGAGCACGGCGGCGAGCACGATACGGATGAGAACACAAAGCTGTCCTATGTCCAGAGCGGTTGTCCACGCACCGAGCAGTGCAAACCGAATCCCTGTCACTCCAATGGCGAATGCACAGATCTGTGGCACACATTCGCCTGCCATTGTCCCAGGCCCTTCTTTGGACACACCTGTCAGCACAGTAAGTTCTCCTTTATGATATATGTATATAAAATGAAGTCAATAGCAGGTCTCCATAGATCAAGTATATCGACTCTTTTTTTAACAGAATCAATTTTGTAGTCAAACTTTTAAGCTTTAAAAAAATGTTTTATAGTTTCTTGATTACAATCAATATTCATGAAATAACTTTAATTTCATAATAATTGATCAATAATGGAATATATTTTAAAATATATTGTAAAGATAAATTTTTAAAAATATACCAAAAAAACACATTTTTATGTTTAATTAAGCAGGGAATTATAATCCTATCGTATATCTTCTTCAGATATGACAGCTGCCACCTTTGGACATGAGAATACGACACACTCGGCTGTGATTGTGGAGACGACGGACGTGGCCAGACGTGCTATACGTTCCATTTTAGATATATCCATGTTTATACGGACGCGAGAGCCAACTGGTCAGGTCTTCTACTTGGGCAGCGATCCGCGCAAGATGCCCACAAAGAGTGAGTAATCCAGAATTGTTTAAGCTGAACTAAAATCTGAAATCTGAAACTTTTTACAGATGTTGGAGACTCTTATGTGGCAGCTAAGCTGCATGGCGGCGAGCTGCTGGTGAAGATGCAATTCAATGGCACCCCGGAGGCATATACGGTGGGTGGACAGAAGCTGGACAATGGCTACAATCATCTGATCGAGGTGGTGCGCAATCAGACATTGGTGCAGGTCAAGCTCAATGGTACCGAGTACTTCCGCAAGACGCTGTCGACGACGGGTCTGCTGGATGCACAGGTGCTCTACTTGGGCGGACCGGCGCCAACGCGCGAATCTCTGCTGCCCGCCAGCACTGAGCCCGGCTTGGAGGAGAGCAGCGTGATGGCCAGCGGCGGCACCGCAACCAAGGAGATGGACGATAGCAAGGACTACTTCAAGGGCATCATACAAGATGTGAAAGTTAGCAACGGTTCGCTCATCATGATCGTCGAGATGTATCCTCTGAATGTGACCGATGTGAACGTAAATGCCAAACCCTTTGGAGCGGTTAGCATTGATCGCGCCTCAGTGCTGCCGGGTGAGGTGTCCGATGATCTGTGCCGCAAGAATCCCTGCAAGCACAATGCTGAGTGTCGCAACACGTGGAACGACTACAGCTGTAAATGTCCAAATGGCTACAAGGGGAAGGATTGCCAGGAGATTGAGTTCTGCCAGCTGGTCACCTGTCCCGGCGGCAGTGTCTGCCAAAATCTGGACGATGGCTACGAATGCCTGACCAATATCACATTCACTGGCCAGGAACATGCACCGCTGGCGTTCTCCTACTTCAAGGAGCAGCAGCTGCCCGATGAGATTGGCGTCACGAAGCAACCGCTACTCAAACCCATTATTGAGATTGCTTATCGCACTCGAGCCGGCGGCACTTTGCTTTTCATTGACAACCACGACAGCTTCTTTGAGATTGGCGTGAATGGTGGCCGCGTCACGGTCACCTGGAAGCTAACGCAGCTGCACATTGGCGAGTCCGGACGCTTTGAGAAGGAGAACACCGATGGCGAATGGAGTCGCATTTATTTGCGTGCACATGGTAGCAAACTGGAAGGTGGCTGGAAGGGTTGGGAATCCATGGTGGATCCCACGCCTGGCTTCTCCACGGATATCGATCAGGCAGCGTTCCAGGAGCTGCTCTCCAGCAGCACCCAGGTCTATTTGGGCGGCATGCCTGAGTCGCGTCAACTGCGCGGCTCTACCCAATCCTCGCAACAGGGCTCCCAGTTCAAGGGCTGCCTAGGCGAGGCGCGCGTGGGTGATCTGCTGTTGCCTTACTTCTCCAATGCTGAACTCTATCCACCCACCGAGAACGTGTCCGTGCAATTGCAGGCGCAGTTCCGTCTGAACTCGACACGACCCGAAGAAGGCTGCATTTTATGCTTCCAGACGGACTGTAAAAATGCCGGCTATTGCAAGGCACCCAACGACGAATACGCGTGCACCTGCCAGCCCGGCTATGAGGGCGACGACTGCGCCACGGACATTGACGAGTGCCTCAACACGATCTGCCAAAACAACGGCACCTGCATCAACCAGGTGGCGAACTTCCTGTGCGAGTGCCAGCCCGGCTTTGAGGGTCGCCACTGCGAGCTAAATATCGACGAATGCGCTAGCCATCCATGTCAGAATGGTGGCAACTGCACCGATCTGATCGCCGCCTACCACTGTGAGTGTCCCGATGAATACATGGGTGTCCAATGCGAAGCGCTCAAGCAGATGACCTGCGAGAATGAACCCTGTCGCAATGGCTCCACCTGTGAGAATGGATTCAGTAAGTGTCAATATTCAATAGTGTTCATCATATGAGTATTCACTGTAATTAATCGCCACCTTTCGCTTATAGATGCTCAAACCGGCAATAATTTTACCTGCACCTGCGCTGTGGGCTTTGAGGGACCGCTGTGCGACACGCCCTTCTGCGAGTCGACACCCTGCGCCAATGGAGGCTTCTGCCTGACCACCAATGTCGTAAGCAACCAACCAGATAATCCTCCAATTGTCACATTTCTATAGCACTTTCTCGCACAGATACCCACTTGCAAGTGCAGTTTGGGCTACATGGGTCGCTTTTGTGAGGAGGACATCGATGAGTGTGCATCCAATCCCTGCCAGAATGGTGGCCAGTGTCAGGATCTTGTGGGTGGCTATCAGTGCAACTGTCAGTCAACTGGCTTCGAGGGAGGTCACTGTGAAAACGACATCGACGAGTGCATCCAGGGTATCGAATATTGTGGCGGACTCGGCCGTTGTTTCAATATGCCGGGCAGCTTTAAGTGCATCTGCCAGAAACCGTATTGCGGTGCCTTCTGCAACTTTACCGATCCCTGCAATACACTCAACATTTGCGCCAATGGCGGACAGTGCGTGGAGAATTGTGGCGATGTGCCGGATTACACTTGCAATTGTACTGAGGGTTTCGCTGGCAAAAACTGCACTGCGCCGGTAAGTTAATAGAGGGATGAATATCTACGGCGGGTATATCCATAATAAACTTTTGTTATATATTGCTGTTATAGATTACGGCTAAAGATGAAGGTCCGTCGACAACAGACATTGCCATCATTGTCATACCAGTTGTTGTCGTCCTGTTGCTGATAGCTGGTGCACTTCTGGGCACATTTTTGGTGATGGCTCGGAATAAGCGGGCCACGCGAGGCACCTACAGTCCCAGCGCGCAGGAGTACTGTAATCCTCGGCTGGAAATGGACAATGTGCTGAAGCCACCGCCCGAGGAGCGACTTATTTAGTTAAGCCAAGCCCCGCCTCAATATAAACAGAAAGATATTTTTAAAAATCCGCCCATATAGGTACATGTTGTACTAAGTTCGTCTAATTAAGTTAAGGGTGCTCGCAAAGCAAACAGCCAGGCTTCCACAGAGCAACTCTGCAAACAAAACTCCACACAGGCTTGGACTAGATATGCCTACGCTTTAGTTAGTTAATAATGCCGTTTTCTATTTATTTATAGCGAGTAGTTTGTATGGCAATCCCTTTATAGTCGTTAAATAGTTACACTTTAGTTTCAGTATTCGACATCAACAATTCAATAGAATAAACGAGTCCATCTTAAAGCTGCGAACAAAGTTGTGCTGCACACAAAACAGAAATGAAAGAAACGAGAAACGAGAAACGAGAAACACGAAACACGAATCAAAATAAAAATAAAAATAAAAAAAACACGAAATGCAAATACAAATTGAAATAGAAATAGCAAGCAAATTCTATTAATCAATTCAATTCAACACACATTTCAAGCGAAAGCCCTTAAATGCGTTAATGTACAAGTAATGTTTTTGTAAATAGATTTGCATGACCTTTTTTAAACTAAATTAGCTGAGCTAAATAAAATCCTAAATACATATTAACACACACACACACACATATATACATATATATATATATATATGTTTGTATATATATGCAACTATGTATATATATATATATATATCAGTTATTGTGGCCTTATACAAAAAAAGCATGAGAACTAATTGTATCTAGTTGTTTAAGTAAATCAAATATTTTGCTCTACAATTGTTAAGCGTAAACTTAAGAGACTGTACTATATATATAAATTCTTATAAAAATTCATCTTTTTTCAACAAAAAAAAGGTAATAAATATAAATAATAATAAACGAACAAATATTGGTTGTTTTCTATGAATATGGACAGAGTAGAAATAGGTGTATGGCATTTTTCATCTATTGTTCCTTTAAAGTTTCTACTAGATATTATGACGATTATGTTTTTTCTATTAATATATCAATATAGCTCAAATATTCTTGGATAATTTGGATAAAAATAAAATACAATTATATTTACTGCTGAGTGAAAGCTTTCAAATAGCAATTTATATCTTATAAATTTAATCAGATGTTGTGTGAAGGAAATAAAACAATTTTAAATATCCAATTTGTAGCAAGTAAATTGCTAAATTTTATTTACCGACTTATATATGACGGATACAGTTCAGATAAAGACTAATATGCCGTTTAACATAATGCAACAAATCTTTCAACAGTTTCAATTGTTTAATTGTTTTTTTCTTGTTGTTCTTTTCAGGAGCTACCGCCTAGAGTATAAAATATTAAATATGAAATATGAAATTGTGGGCTAATAAGATTCACAAAGCAAAGTAGATGAAAATAAATAAAAACAAGTAAGAATGCTGTAGTCGAGGCAGCTCGACTACGGTATACCCTGAACCCAGCTGTTAAATATATTCAAATTTTATTGGCAAACTTTCGTTTAACAAGATTTGCCCCCGATAATCGAGAAAATGAGACAGGTATCGATAAAATAAAGCATACTCCACCTTCGCCGGATGGTCTCTGAGATCCGCGTGTTCATACAGATAAACGGACGGAAGGACAGATGTCCATGGCTATATCGACTCTACTTTTGATCCCGATCAATAATATATATACTTTATAGTGTCGGACATGCTTCCTTCTGCCTTCCTTACAAACTCTTGCACAAAACCATGATACCCTTTTTACAAATTTTTAATTGGTTCAGGGTACTAAAATTCGCATTGTAAATAAAATTGCTGCGCATATTTGTGAATATTTTTTAGTAGTTCTACGATATTGTTTTTTGTGAATAGTAGGAGGATAGTCATTAATAATTCACTAAATAATAAATGCTAGAGAAAGAGAGCTGCCAATGCGGCTTTCCTTAGCCTAGCCAAGTGATGCGACCCATTTAAATTTGCTTTGCATTTCCGGATGATAAAAGATGCACTCGAACTTATTAATGCAATTCTTGCCATAACGACACGGCTTCGGATGATAGAAGGTGCATCCAACCTTGGTGCAGTTCGGATAGTATTTACACATGGTTGTCGCTGTAGTCGCTGTCGCCGGTGCCGATATCGATTTGTAGTTCTGCACAGGTATCACATGCGATGCTGTCAATGGTAGAATATAATAATTATAACAATAATCAACAAATATTTGTATTGCTGCACACTCACAAAGGGGAGGCGCCGTCAGCTGCACGTGGCTAAGTTCGCGTGTGCCACTGTGCGCAAAGTTGCAATCGATGCTCATGCAGGACAAATCAAATTTGCACTTGGGATGCGAGTACATGCACTTGTCGGCGAACTTGCAGTTGGGAAACGATTTGCACGGCGCCGATGGATGATAGTATTCACAGAATTGTTTGCTGCAATTTGGATGGTATTTGCAGCGCTCTTTCGGCTTGGACACCTTCAAAACTGTTGAGTCGACACTAACGGCACTTACTGCAAATAATGTAAAAAAATATTAACGATGAGTACATTTCCATTTATATATTTATATATTTGATTACTTATTGAGGTAGTTACGAGGACATCAATTTTATATGTTTATAAACAGTTAAAATACCTTAACGAATGCTTGAAAAATTCTTGAATTGTATACAGGCTATCCTCTCTCACATTTAACAATATTATTTCTTCTTAGAATACTTTTCAGGTTTAAGATACATAGTTCTGCAGTTGAATTTTCTGATCCGAGGACAGTTGGCTTGGAGTAAAGGATGGTTTTAAGTCAAGACATAAACATTGCCTAGTCTTAAGGAAGCAGTTTACATGAACAGAGAGAACATGCTGCTTTGATAAGAATTAGGAAATAATAGTTTAATCTTACGTGTGGGCAGATTGTCGTATTTGCGATCCTCTGCATTGCGTATAGAGATTCGTCGTCGCTCTGTTGAGGAGTCACGATCCTTGCTGCCGGAGCGATGATTCTTCTGCGCCTGCTCTTCTTCCGGCTTGAGCTTGAAGAGTATGGGGGTGTGCTTCGCTTTGGCAGGCGCCTCTAGATTAGTAGTAGCAGCTCCCGCTGCAGCTGCAGCCGATATTAATGATTTCTCGTGGCTAATATCGCGTTTCTCTTGCCGTTTTGGTGGCAGTGGTGGCGTTGTCGACCGACTCATTTCCATCAACTGCGCCTTTGAGTCAGCCTTGAGTTCACTGGAAGTGGTGGAGAAACCGGATGCAGATGCGGGGACCACACGTTTCTTTTGAGTACGTTTTCGCGGCGACGCATGCGGTTGTTGCTGCTGCTGCTCCTCCTCCTCCTCATCGTCATCTGCATCGTTTTTAATAACGATCTTCTTGATTTCCTGCGCCTGCCGCAACACCTCACTGCGCCGAAGACTGCGCGATGGCTTTTGCGGTGGCGTATTGCTCGATGTGGATGGCGAAGATCGGGAGGAGCTGCGAGCACGCTTCGACTTGTTGCTCCGCCTATCCCTGCTGTTGCTGTTATTTGTTGAGGAAGCACAGGTCGTTGAGGTAGGCTCAGCGCTCAGCAGCTGAACGTTTGTCGAGCTCGTCGAGGAAACTTGCGGCGATGGCGTCCGTTTCCGAGAACGCTTACGATAAGCAGCAGCGGCAGCAACTGCAGCCTTGCTCCTCGATTGGTCGCCATTCAGGGTGACGACAAACTGTGTCTTGGCTAGACTGGCTGAGCAGGCGGCCAAGCTGCTGGCCGATTTCTCCACATGCATATCAATGTCCATGCCCATGTGCAAGTTGTCCACTAGCTGTGGCACATATGCCTCATAGTCACCCACACTTAAGCTGGGCACATACTCCTCCTCTTCCTCCTCCTCCTCCAGCTCCAGCTCCTTGGCAACCAACTCAGTTTGCGGCTCAATCGAGTGACGCATCCGTTTGTTCTCCCGGTGCAGCACATTGACCACCAATTCACGGCGGCTGCGCCGGAAGAGCTCCTTGCCAGCGCCACTGCCAGCGGAATCATTTATGCGACGTTTACCCATCGTGGAACTGATCAGCTCCGGCTCGTCTCCATTGCCTTGTGACTTTGAAGTCGGAACTCTAGTCGATGGCGTCACTGTTGGCTTGGCCAGAATTGTGGATCGCTGTGCATCTGCAACAGCGCGCAGCAGCAGATTCTTGCAGGCCTGGCGACGTGGCGAAACCGTTGGTCGTGGTTTGATTTTGATCACCGAATTAACGGGTTTCTCTAAAATATCCTCATCATCGGATGGCTCTGGGGGCTTGTTAAACGCCACAATGACGCGCGATCCAATGCGATGTTTGTAGTTACCATCTGGACTGCGACTTCGATTCGGTGTGCGGCGACTGCGCAATGTTTCCCGCTCACGCCGGCGACTTGGCTGACTCTCATTCCGTTGGTTCCGTTCCCGACCGCGCTCAACTTTCCTACTGTCCTCATTCGGCTGGGGCTGGGGCTGATGCTGTTCGCTGCGACGTCGATGTGCAGGCACATAAAGCTCCAGCTCCTTTTGCAAGCGCTGCGAACGCTCTGGCGGCGTTAGCGGCTGTTGCGGATGTGCGGCTGCTGCTTGGCTTTGGCTGATTGGCTTGCAGCCAAGACGCTCGTGCACCGAACGACGCTCTGAGCGCTCATCACTCGGTTTTTGCAACTGTACTGCTGGTTCAGTTGTGATTCTGTTTGGTTTCTCTCTAGCTGCTGTCGGTTCGGGCGTCCTATTAAACACAATGGGACTCTTGGCTCTGCGTGTCCCTGAGCTAGAGTTTCCTTCTGCTGCTGGCGTTGCTGGTACTGCTGCAGCTGCTGTCACTGGCGTGCTGTCCTTAGAAGTGTTTTCATGCTGCTCGTTGAGATTCAGCACATCGTTGTCAAGCTGCTGGTCATCCAGCTCATCCTCGTCACTTTCGTCGTCCAGTTCACCAATCAGACGGAGGTGCTGCTTGGCCGCGTGTATCTTGCGCTGTATTTCGGCCAATTCGGCAATATCCTTTTCCCGATTGCCACTGGTTGTGGAGCTAATCTCAGACGTGACTGGCAAGTCTAATTCTTTTGGAGCCTCCTGTGTCGTCGGTTGTGGCTGCTCATCCTCCTCGGTTGGCTTGCGTTTCTTCTTTTTGAGCAACAGCTCATCATCCAAATCGAGCGACTTTTTAGCTTTTTCCAGAAGCTCTTCCGCAAACACATCCGTTATAGAGCTAATTACCGGCACCGATTCCGCTGTTCTTGTCTGTTCTGTAGATGAGTTGAACTGTTCGCTGTCACCGGATTTTCGATTTGTTCTCTTATCCTTTTTGTCCCGGCCCTTTCTTTCCTTGTCTTTATCCTTTGCTTTGGGCGCCTCAGCTTGACGTGATTTGCGTTTCTTGTTGCCAGCTAAGCAAATGATAAAATAAAAATTTAGCAAAAAAAAACACCAAAAATATTATTGTACAAAATATGAGAGAATAGAGCTCACCACCTGAGGCTGGCAGCGTGACTTCCTGCAGCTTTTGGAGAACCTCGTGCAGCCAGGTGACAAACAGATCCGTTTGATCCCCCAGAAACAGATTCAGTTCGGCGTTCATTTGCTGTTTGGTTCGTTTGTTGGCCACCATAACCATCACATAGTCGGGCAGCTCGTCGTCAATAAAGCCGGCAGAGCCGCCTGTGCCCAATTCAAGCAGTTTCGCCTTTACGGCGCTCTAATATTATAATTCACAAATTTTGCATCGGAAAAAGTAAGAGTTGATTACGAGTTCATTGATTTTTCGCGAAAAGAAAAAAAGGGGAAGTACTTACGCGCATTTTCTGGCCAATTTCACTGCCTAGATTGCAATCCATGGTGCTGTTCAGGAAGTGTGTTCATAAATTGTTGCGTTTTGCGATTTTCTGTAGTATTATTACAGCATTTAGAACAAGTTAAACGTACAAAAAATAATATATTTTTATTGCAGCAATCGCTAGTGTGACCAAAATTTAACATGTGAATAATGCCAAATTATTAGTTAACAGAACGTACACTACAATAACAGCAGGCATTCACAGTAACTGTCTGCGCATCACTCTGAATAACAACTCGTAGTGACACAAAAGAAGAAGCTGAGAAAAGTATTTCAGGCAAATTTCAGTGCGACAATTTTGTAATTTCGTAATAAAATGTGTAATAATGGAAAGCAGGAAGCTCAGTTCAAATGATGTGATAGTGCCAGGTGCGTTATATAGCAAAACTAAATAGGTCCGCACAAACATGGCGTCCATTTGGCCTCAGCCAAAGAGGTACGCTACCTCCGACTGGCTGGCTGGCCTCAGCCTCAGCGCCCTGGGCCCGTGTGAGTGCAGAATATGCGCGAATGGCCGAATCGAAATAAATGCAATTTTATGATAATTATGTGAATTTGGCAAGCAACTTGTTGCATTTATTGTGTACCGCTTTATTTCTATTGCAGAATTGTACTTTCTAATATCAAAATTTTTGACTGCGGGACCACTGGAAGAGACTGCAAAGGTCGGTGATCGGGCATTTTTGAGCGCCGCCCTGTGAAAAGAGCGCAATTTCATCGTTTGAATTTCGCTTTTGTTTACAAACATTTTACTAACCCGATTCCCAAATTTTCAATTTTCAGGTACTGATACAAGAATTGGAGCAAAAGAAGGTAAGCATCCATGTGTTGGTGTACTGTGTGTATTGTGGGGTGACGCATTGCAATAGACACCATTTTTTTTTGTGTGAGGACTTTCCTCTTTGCAATTTTTAATGCAAAAATTGCCAGTGTTTGTTTATATATTTTGTTTTGGTTTTCTCGTCATTGCTACTGTTGTTGTTGTAGCGCAACCGGCAGCAGCCTACATCGTCTGCTTATTTCAGAGTTCAAAGCTATACTGAAATTGAAACTGAACTGAATCGCATAGCGCGGTGCGGCTGTATGAAAGTCCGTATGTCTGTCCGTATCGTAGCGTCTACCGTCTGTCTGCTTAATAAAAGTAGGTGAAAAGAAAACAAAACCAAAAAAACTGTAGGCTCCCTGCGACGTCATTATTATCGATGCCCCGCAAGTGCAAGTGATAACAAATTTTTGTTTGTCTCTTCCCTCGCCCGCCCGCCCACACAGGTACTGCCGAGGCGCACCGACTGGCTGGGAAATGAGCATGACCAGACCTTTGCAGAATTGGTGAGTTATTTCTTTGATCAATTGTGTGAAATGATTATTTAAGTTTTCTGGTTGTGATTTCTGCTTGCATAATTGACATTTGTGTGTGTGCAGATTACTCGCGTTTGCTTTGTGCGTGCGTGTGCGCTTTGTGACGTCACATGGGCTTCGATTGATTGAATGCACACTTGTATGTTGTACAATTAATTTGTTTCAATTAGTTAAAATTTGTTAAGTGCAACATTAAAATAATTTAATTAAATTAACAAACTAATTATTTAAACAAAAAAAAATGAAACAAAAAATTCAGTTATAATAATTTTGTGCAAAACTGCCGAAAATATTGAAAAATTAAGTGCAATTTGATAAATTTTGAAAAAAATAAAATTAATTTTAATTACGTAGTAAATTGAACAACAATTTGCCCATGGCGGCCGACATCTTGATTTCTATGCTTACATATACACAAAAGAGCGCGTGCATTGGTGTGTGTATATGCAATGGAAAGCATATGCCTTGAACAAGTCACTACTTTTGTGCGTTAGAGCGAAACGACTATATGAACTGGCCAGCTGCGCAATGAGTACTGCGCACTAATGTTGCGATATTTTATCGATATGAAAAGACTGTTTATTTTTATGTACTTTATTCCTTTGAAACGTAGGAGCGAAAATACGCGCACATAGGACCAAATCATCTGCTAGAAATATGCAGTCGCCTTGGCCCGCTGGTCGACAAGGAGCTGGCGCCAAGCGTGCCAGGCATCAATTCCCTCCTTGGCACAGGTCGTCAAAATTTGTTGCGTACAAAGGACACAGTCTACCGTTATCGTACACAGCGGGATTACTGCACAGCTTTGCACGGCGTCTCACTGCCCGACTCGAGGCTCACCAAGCCCACACACAATCTAAGTAAGTTGGAGCTTATAACACTCAACACCAATAATGACAACTAAAACTATGCTTAATTCTGCACTTAGCCCGGGTAATAGCCGGCCGGGAACATGGTGTGTTGGTACGTCGAAAGCTGCTGGTGCCCACAGAGCTCTACCGCAAGATGAATCTGCTGCGCCGCACTGTCGGCCACTTGTCATCGGTGTATTGTGTGCTTTTTGATCGCACTGGTCACTACATTATTACAGGTGCCGATGATTTGCTCATCAAGATTTGGTCCGCTGCGGATGGGCGTCTGTTGGCTACACTGCGCGGTGCCTCTGCTGAGATAACGGATATAGCCATCAATTTGGATAACACAATGTTGGCCGCGGGCTCAGTTGATCGCATTTTACGCGTGTGGGACATGCAGACAACTTCACCAATTGCAGTTCTTATAACTCACACGGGCACGATAACCTCGGTCAATTTTTGCCCGTCACCGCGCAGCGATCTCAAATATTTGGTGACGACCAGCAATGATGGCTCCATTGCCTTTTGGCAGTACTCAACGCCAAGAGGCCAAAAGATAACATTCGCTCCAAGGCCCACACAATATCACGAGAAGCTTCGACCGGGACAGGCGCAAATGATATGCACTACATTCTCGCCGGGCGGCATGTTTCTCGCCGCCGGCTCAATGGATCATCATGTGCGCGTCTATATGATGGCAGAGGATGGGCCCAAGCGCATCCTGGAAACTGAGGCCTGCACAGATGCGGTAGATTCGGTGCAGTGGTCACATCGCGGCCTGCGTTTCATATCCGGTAGCAAAGATGGCACAGCACACATCTGGACCTTTGAGTCCCAACAGTGGAAAAGCCTTAAATTATGCATGACCGAACGAACGCCAAGGTAATAATCAAACTTACATTTTCCTAGGTCAATTTAACTAATGTATATGTTCGATATCTTGTAGTTGCCCGGAGCCGGAGGAGGGTAAGAAATTAAAGGTTACCATGGTAGCCTGGGATGCATCCGATCGTTATGTTTTTACGGCTGTTAATGACCATACTGTGAGTTAAAGCACTAATTAATCATTGTATTTGTTTTATTCATATCTATTTTTTTGCTTGACAGATTAAAGTTTGGGATTCGAAATCAGCCAAGTTGCATCGCGTGCTTCGTGGCCACAAAGATGATCTGTACGTGTTAGAATCCAATCCATGGGATGAGCATGTACTCCTCTCCGCCGGCCATGATGGTCAAGTATTTCTCTGGGATATTGAACAGGGCGTGTGCGTTGCTCAGTTTTTCAATGACATCGATGGCCAAGGCCATGGCAGTGTGTTCGATGCCAAGTGGTCGCCGGATGGCACAATGATAGCTGCAACAGATTCACACGGCCACATACTTATCTTTGGCCTTGGCATTGGCACCGAGAAGTACAAATTGGTATGTGAAACCCATAACATTATAATTCTCATTACACATTGATAATGCTGTCCAATATTTGTAGCTGCCCACGGAGCTGTTCTTTCACACAGATTTCCGACCGCTTTTGCGTGATGCTCATCAACAAGTTGTGGATGAGCAGACACAGATAATGCCGCATTTAATGCCACCGCCGTTTCTGGTCGACGCCGACGGCAATCCGCATCCGACCAAGTATCAACGCTTTGTACCTGGTCGGGAAAGTTGTAGCCCGGATCACCTGATACCCAATCTAAGAGTGGGCATCGATGGCGTTGTGGTCGATGATAACAATATAAACGCCCCACCAAATGCTGCAGCAGCTGGAGCCGGTCCTGCTGGTGCCGCAGTGGGAGCGGTAGTCGGAACTGGTGCAGCCGCTGCAGGTGGAGCTGGCGGAAATTATTCCCATATTGATCGCATGATTGCTGCACTTGCCAATCGTCGGGGCAACAGTGCCAACAATTCCAATGCCAACGATGCGAGTAATGCGAATCAGTCGTTCGAGCGCCTAATCATGCGTCAAGGTCAGGATCAGCTTCCCGATTTAAATACATCGCGCAATGCGCCACAGCGTGGCAATGTGCTGGGCACACGTCGATCTCTGGCAGATAACACACCACGTCAAGGTTGGGGAGCTGCACTGCCAGCAGAAGCAGATGTGGGTCAGCAACAGGCACAAGGAGATCAAGCGCTCCAGGCGCTCCCTGCCCAACAAGCATTGCCATTAAAATTCGTGCGTCGCACCTATGTGCGTCCCATGAGATACGCCCAGCTGCAGAACCTTAAGCAGACCATCTACTCGGCTGGCCAATACGAGATGCAGGAATACAAGCGTGAGATGCGTCGTCGCCCCATTATGATTAATACGGCAAGTGCCGCATCGGCGCAGCTGGCGGGCGTGGGCAGACCACGAAATACTCGCTCCAATGGCGGTGGACGACCGGGTCGACGGCGTGGCGCACAGTCCGGACAACAGCCGGGTGGACAACAACCGGCGTATCGAACGCGTGCGGTGCGGGATCAGGAGGAACACTACGATGATGCAGCTGCTCCCATTCCTGAAGAGGAGGAAGATGATAGCAGCAATAGCTCGGGCGACACCAGCTATTCGAACGTCGAAGACAATCTAGAGGATAGCAGCGATGAATCGGACACGGATAGCTCTGACTACTCCGATTGGGTGGCAGATACACCCGGACCAAATCTCGAGCCACCGAAACGCTCCAAGCGTAAGCCGCTTTCGAGACGTCGCACCATCAGCGATGACAGCAGTGATGATGGGGTGCCAGGACAGGCAGCGGCAAGCAGCAGAAGACGTGGACGCAAGCGTGTGCTTATTCCTCCAACAGCGCCAAACGGCGAAATCCCCGAGATTTATCGTCCAGCCGAATGGCTGTCGGAGGTGGTGCCGCGCAAGGCGCCCTACTATCCGCAAATGGGCGATGAAATTGTATACTTTCGTCAAGGACATCATCGCTATCTGGAGGCGGTGCGCCTCAAAAAGGTCTACAAACTGTCGCACAGCTCGGAACCGTGGAACTTCCGCACACTGCGTGATCATGAGCTGGTGCGCGTGATTGGCATCAAGTACGAGATACGTCCGCCACGACTATGCTGCCTCAAGCTAGCGATCATCGATGATGATGGTAACATGACGGGGACTACGTTCAAGATCAAATATCATGACATGCCCGATGTTCTCGACTTTCTGGTGTTGCGTCAGACATTCGATCTGGCGGTGCAGCGCAACTGGAGCATCGGTGATCGCTTTCGCTGTATGATCGACGACGGCTGGTGGATTGGACAGATTGAGTCGCGTCATGCGCTCAGCCCCGATTTTCCCGATTCGTTTTTCATGTGCTTCCGCGTGCGCTGGGATAATGGCGAGTATGAGTACATGAGTCCCTGGGATATGGAGCCCATCGATGAGCATCGTCAGCCAGATGATGTCGGCGGCGCTGTGCCCGTATTGCCGGAAGAGATTCGAGCCACACTATATCAGCCAAAGTCCGAGGAATGGCATCGTGGTGATCGCGACGGAACCTGCCGTCGCATCATAAATGGACTCGAGCAGGTAAGTTCAGGATTAAAAAAAATCCGTTTTTGCCTGAAACGGCTTTTATTAGAATTAAATAACAACATTTTATTTATTCTTCAGGTGATGCGTTTGTCAATTGCGGAACATTTTCTCGCCCCAGTCGACCTTAATATTTATCCAGACTACGCATATCTGATTGAGTATCCCATCGATTTAACAACAGTCAAGTCACGTTTCGAGAATCATTTCTATCGACGCATCACCTCGGCACAGTTTGATGTGCGCTATTTGGCTACCAATGCAGAGCAGTACAATCGTCGGCACACCAGCATTGTGAAGCATGCTAGGATTGTTACCGATCTATGTTTGCGTATAATTAGGTAACTTGTCTACATTTATTGTATTTGAGGAGCAAGCATTATCAAATTTGCCTTTAAAGCAGGGAAGCGGATGAGATAGATGTTGCAGCCGTTTATCATCAGCTGGTTGACGTTTATCACTCATCAACGACGGAGAATGAGGCTGATTCGGATGTTGTGCCATCGACCAGCACAGGCCCAACCACCTCAGCAGCTGCTGCTGCACGTCAGCGTGTTTCGTCAACTCGACGGTAAGCTTAAACACAAGAAAAAACGTTAAGATCATAATTGATTAATGCAAATTTCCTGTTTAGCTCGAATCGCACACGATCAGATGGCGACTGGCGCACCGATTGCCGACAGTTGTTGGATCTGATGTGGCAGCGGCCGGATTCTTTGCCATTTCGTGAGCCAGTCGATACGATTGATTTCCCAGATTACTTAGAAATAATTGCAACACCAATGGACCTGCGAACAGTCAAAGAGGATCTGCTCGGTGGCAATTATGATGATCCACAAGATTTTGCTAAGGATGTGCGCCTCATTTTCCTCAATTCGAAGAACTACAATACCAATAAACGCTCACGGGTGAGTCCTCTAGCCACACCTGGCTACTGCTGCAGATCGTCATTTATTGTAAAACCAATGCCAAGTGCGCAGCCCTTGCCATTGTCATTGCTGTTAATCCATTTGTGATTATATTGCATTATTATTGCTACAAGAAAAACAATCAAAATGTCTAAATCTAAATTTAATTTTAAATTGCCGAAGATGAAGCCGAACAAACAATTGAAATAAGTTATGTACAACGGATGCACGGAATCCTTAACGTTATTGTGTACATTAAAAATTAAGCTTTTTTCTATGCACCAGACTATTTCAATCAATAATTCCAATTGTGTTTAGAATTTAGGCATAAATAATTTTGTGGAAAAATTGGTCTTATAATTTTTAAATTATCTAATATTCTGTACATTTAAATATTAGCATTTTATTTGTTGATTACTTTCTTAATATTTATTTTATCACCTTCTTTGTTTATTAAGACATAGTCCGACGACTCAGTGAGCAAATAATTTATATAAATTCTTGTTTTTAACTGAATAATTAGGATGGCCGATTGGTTAAATATCGATTAACTATTTTAAATAGCCGGCACACAAACAATTTAATAGCTTTTGGCAATTTTTATTTTGTGTTAATTTGTTCTGTGTTAGGAGATGCTCACTACCTCATTTCCCACACCGCTAACACCAACACACTAGCTTGCACACCAGCTCATCTCTTCTAAACGTTTCTTTTGCATTTTGTTAACATGCCTTCAAACTTCAAATTAACCACCACCCAACTCATAAACCATCAATCGAATCAATCAAAACCCATCACATATTTCGAACTAAACCAAATGAATGACGATCCGTGACAATCATCTTAAATAGGATAACCTAGCGGTAAGGTTGCTTGCTCTTTGGCTAATACTACAACATCTACAATAACTATAATTACAACTCAACTCCCATTACTTTTTCGGTATGGAGCTCTTCTCACTAATTACCGTCGAATCGCATTCTCTTGCAGATCTATGCAATGACTCTACGCTTATGTGCACTCTTCGAGTCGCACATTAAGACGGTGATCAGCAACTGGAAGGCAGCTCGCAGACGGGCCAATAAGAACAAATCGGGCAGCAGTGGACGCGGCTCGAGCAGCCCCAGCAAGCGAACGCCGACGGAACGTGCCACGCGACGCACACAGAAGCCGTCTGCCTCTGCCAGAAGATTGCCAGTGCATACTAGCGAGGAGGAGGACGATGACGACGATGATGATGACGATGATGATGTGTCGGCCCAGCAACAGCAGGCGTCACGTGCTACTCAGCGTGGAGGCAGACGTCGGAATGGCGTTGCCGTTAGTGCCACCACCAGCTCGAATCGCGTGACATCGTCGTCGTCAAATGCTCAGCAGCGACGTCATGAAATTACCAGTAATTCGGAGAGCGATGAGGAAGAGGAGGAGACCACATCGGATGGCAGCAGCGATGAGAACGAGGATGAGGAAGCACACTCCAATGACAGTTCGCCACAGCAGACACGGCGACGCCGTGGTGGACGAACAGCGCGCCAAAATGCCAGTGATGAAGACTCCGAAGAAAGCTACAATCCCAACGAGCGTCGACGCGGACGTGCCGCAGTTGCCGGCAATAAACGCAAAACCAACAGTCAGCAAAGACACGGCAATAAAAGACATCGAAGTGAGCAGGCTGCTCAGCCGGGTGGAAGTCGTAATGCAGCTATGGCGCCTACTCGTCGCACACGCCGCTTAATGGGTAGTTCCGAGGACGAGCATCTGGTAATGGCAGCGTCCCATTCCCAGCAAGACGATAGCACCCAGGACAGTCAGACTCCCCGAAAGAAAGGTCGGCCGGCTAGAGTTAAGAGTTCCACGGCCATTGGCAATGGGCCAAGTACTAGTGCCGCTGCTGCATCAGCTGGCTCCAGTCTCGAGAGTCCCTCCCGGAATACACGAGCCAATGGCGGACGATCTCACAATGCAGCTGAAAATGATCACAGCTATCATCTGCCCGTGCGCAATGGTCGCATCGTTGAATCTGATACGGATTCGCATGGACCAGTTGGGCGACCGACCAGACAAAGCGTCAAACGTGCTATCATCGATTGGGCACACGGCAGTGATATCGAAGAGGAGGATGAAGAAGAAAGCGAAGAGGCTGAAGAAGTGAGTTCTATTAGAAATTCCAAAAATAACATATAACATAAACTTTAATTTCATCTGCCCCTTAGATTCTACCCACGCCCACAAAGGATGACATACCATCGACGAGTCGCGCGGCTCTAAGTCAAGCGAGCAGCACTGCAGTCTCATCCCGGCAGCTGCGTACAAATCGTAATACTGTTGTGACGGCTGCCGCGGACAGCGAAGACGATGACGATGACAGCGATAATGAACCGTTGGCTAACAATCAGCAAAGTGAGTAACACTAGCTTCTTTAAATTTCACAATTAAATTGTTTTCTTTCTGTTTTTGTTTCGCATAACAGAAACTGTGCCTCCAAAATCCGTCACAGTACCTCCTCACCCGTTGGCGTTGCGACGCCGCCTGCCCTCGGTGCCACGTAGCACGCATATGACGCGCTCGCATGCTACGTCCACAATCAGCAGCTCCAGCCAACAGGAGCCGGTTACGGCCGCCCATGATCATAACTATCTGGGCAGTGAGTCGGCAGCGGCTTCGCGTGCTCCTCGTCGTATATTGTCGCGTCAACAGCGCAATGTTGATGATCTGGATACAAGTCTCGATCCGTTGAATAGTCCTCGCCTGCAGTCAGCTATGCCGAATTCAAATTCCAGACGACCCATCTCCACAACGAACAATGTTACGACGCGTAGATTGCGTGCTCGCTACAGTCAGGAGCAGTCGCAGGGTGAGGAGGAGGGAGAAGAACAGACAGAGGAACCCCCAGATGAGGATGAAGCCGCTGCCTCCGATGAGGGCACTGATGGCGGATCTAGTTCACAGGGCAGCAACAACGACGGCGACGATAATGATGCGGATGCAACTGCCACAGACTCTGAAGACAATCAGCCCCTAACCAGTTACGTAGCGCCCAACAATGGACGCACACGCCGTAAAACTAAAACATCGTCCTCATCCGCAGCAACCAGCGCCAGACAAGGACGCGAACAGCGTCAAGTGCGACACGGTCGTGCACAATCTGATCAATCCTTGGTGAACGATGATGACGATGACGATTATGAGGCTCCGGCCGGTCGATCGAATCGCCTGCGTAGCAACCATCGCAGCGGTCGCAATCATCGCAGCGGACGCAATCAGAAGCGCCCTCGCTACAATGAACAATCCGATGAGGAAGATCAGCAGCAGGAGAACAATCTGCAGAAGCGTATGCGCAACGGCTATGTTCATGCGGAGACCAGTAACAACAGCTCACAGGAGCGCGAGGAGCAGCCGCGCGTGGCGGAGGATGGCGAAAGCAGCGAGGTGGACAGTGATGAGCAACTGGTCAGCGTCAGCAGTCGGGGACGTGTGCGCAAGATATCAGCGAAGGCGCGAGGCATATTTAAAGATTGAAATTGGGCGCCCGGAAGCGCTGCGCTGAAGACTGTTTTATGTAAAAATTAATTAGAATCAAATGAGCAAATAATATTTTCTATTATTTGCATCATATTATTGATTAATGTGTAAGAGTCATTCATTGTCATTGTAATACGTCAGGTGTCGCTGTGCTGCATCGCCATCCACGCCCAATACTACAAAAAACTATTCTTAACCATATTCATTATTTAACACAGATCCCAAACAATTCACTCATTCATTGTTCAAAGTTTAATTTATGATGTGGCACGCTCTCCAGACAACGCTGCTACATTTTTCCATGTAGCTGCGCCTTTCTGGGAGTAGCCGCAAACAGTTTGTATGTATTTCTATATATATAATATACATATATTTAAAACAAAAGAAGGCGTTCCAGAATCACACACAATTCATTTAAAATAGATGTTAGAATAAAGTATCAACAAAAACTTTAATTGTCAATCGGTTTCGCTAAACGACTTGATATTCATATCCATATATATATATATACTGATATGCTCCTGAAGTTGTAGATCTTTTTTGTACCCTTCCAAAAAAATGTGTAATCCTATTTGAGCGCCTTATTTTGACTCTGGACGTATTGCTCGGCCAGCTGTTTAACTCTTGCCGCATTCTCCTCCGTGCCGTGCTTCTGCTCAAAGTCCAGATACTTCTTGTAAATGACAAGCATTTTGTTTGGTTGCAGCTTCTGCAATACAGCACGTTCAAGTACATTTCTACAAGTGAAAGTGAAAGTCAATTAGTATATAAATTAATTGAGTTATATTTGTTAAACGCACCTTGCGGATTCAATTAATCCACTCTTGATTAACATGTCCACGTACAGCACCCAAATATCGATACGTTTTGGATAAGAGGTGACAATATCATCCAGCAATGTTTGCGCCATCGCATTGTCATCGTTCTGGGCAAACAATTTTGCGAAAGCAACAATGCAATTAATGTCTGCAAGATGGAAACAACAAAATATAATTATTTAATAATTGATTAAAGGCTATTAAGTGCTTACGTTGATCTTTGGGCAGAACGCTGAGTGCTCTCTGCAACGTTGGCTGCACACGATCCACCAATCCAAGAAAGAAGTAATTATCAGCAACCACTTTCCAAACCTTCAACTCCGTTCGGAATTTGCGCATAATTATGTTTAATGTGTTCATCAGACGCTCCTTAAGATTGTGCGATTTGAGCACATCGACAACGCTTAGGTATGTCTCCAGGGGATCGTTATTGCTTAATGCCTCCTTGAGCACGTCATCAAAATTGGAAGAATTATAAGTGAGCTCCAAATTGATTAGGGCAATCCATATATTTTGAAGCTCCTTGCTCTCGCGGAACGCAATTGTTTTGATGGCGCGTCGAGCTATTTCACGAGCCTTTTCGATCTCTGTATTTGACAGCAGGAAGGACATGTACTGTATCCAGGATTTGCTGCTGTTTGGCCCGGCTATCACTAAACGTTCAAACTCATCGATGGTTTCTGGTTGCTGACTGGGATCTGCATTTCGTTCTTCGATCTTACGTAATCGCTGCTCCTCCTTGACTTCCACCTTGGCCTTTGCCTTAGCGCTAAGCCGTTTCTTTTTACTCGAATTGGCCTCAGCGTCAGCTGCTGCATTGGTTTCATTGTCATCCTCGTCTGCGGAGCTGTCCTCTTCCCTCTTGCCGTTCAATGTGCTGAGACCCGCCTCCCAAAAGCTGGTAATGCCAGGCAGTCTGACCTTGTCATCGGGATCGGTAGCTGGCTTTTTTTTGGATTTTAAATTGTCTGGCTTTGTTGCCGGTTTTTTGTCTTCAAAGAATAACTGGCCATTCTTTTTTTGCTGGCCATTCTGCAGGGACTCCGCTTTCTTATTTTTATTATTTGCTACCTTTGGCGTCGTTGGCGTTGATTCCAGTTTGGCCTTCTTGTGCTTGGCGACGGGCGTTTCCTCACTCTCTTCGGTTGCAGCACGCTTAACGCCCTTTGCCAGCTTCCATACCGTCTCCGGCACGGCAATCGGCAATTTTTCGTGAATAAATGCCAGATTACAAAAGTCACCCTCTCGCAGACAGGTACTGGCGGAGTTCTCCACATCGTTGGGGTGCAGACGCAACGGGCAAAGCACCAAGGGATTGTTGGCACCCTTCTTAAGCGAGCACACCACTATGCTGTCCAGCTTGAGCAGCACCTTGGCCTTCATGCCGGACTTGCCAATTAGATTTGGAGGCAACTCCCTGCTATTGCTAATGTGCTCAATGTCAACCTTTCTGTTGCTTATGAGCAATATATCGTTGGAATAGTCAATCCACAAGATGACCGCTTGCTGTTTGCTTCCCACTTCAGGTGCTGTTGCCGCTGTGCCCACCATGCTGGCAATTAATAACGCTGTTATTGCATTAGGACCATGCAAATTATATACCCAATTGTTGGTTGCCGGATCGATGCCCTTGAAGATTACATCTATTTTATCGCCCACTGCGTGATTGGCAATGGGTGCATCCAATATTTTCAATGATTTTCTTATTTGCAGTATTTCATCCATATAGCTGTAAGTATTTTTAATTTTAATAAGTACTTTTTAAAATTGGATGTTTTTTTTCAGCCACTTACCTCTCCACCAGCTTGGCTGTATCTGAAAGCTGGCCACTCCACACATCTGTCAGTTTGGCGGACACCGTGAGCGTTTTGGTCTCCGACTCCTTGCTGAGCACCTTGACGTACAACAGTTGATCGGGCACCAGTGTGATTGGCACATCGCGATAGGTTTTCGGGCACATCATTTTGACGTGCAGCTTGACCAGTTTGTTATAGTTGCGCACGGGCACCAGTAGCTCCAGCACCTGCTCGGTGGCATGCTTCACATGGGCTCTCAGCACATCACCTACTTGGACGGTGTTCCAATCCTTGGTTACATTCTCACTGAAATAGGGCACATCGCGTAAGCTGAAAATGTTCTGCTGAATGCAGGCCGCTTCTATGTACAAGCCGACTGGATAAATGCGTTTCTGTGCCTCATGCAGATCCACGTGATTCGAGAGCAGACGCAGTGGCATTAGACCGACAAAATCTTCAGTCTGATCCTCTTGGTCATCTGCCATTGACTCGTTCTGTTCGTCGCTAGCGATGGTGATTTTAATTTCCAGACCTGCGTCCAAGATGTTAGTGACCTCAACGGGACAGATTTCGCCCAGCTGAAACTTGTCCTCGGGTAACGTTAGCAAGATCTGTTCTTTATTGAGTCCTGAAATTCGAAATTTGGTCGTTTGTCCCTCGAAAAAGGTGGGCTCAATCAAACCGTTGAGGCGCTGCATATAGAGCACACCCTTGAGACCGTTACAGAACTTTACCAGTATATAGGTGGGCTCGCACTTGACCACAGTGCCGGTGAACATATTGCCTGATTGTGCAGACTGCAGTGTGGTGAGGAGCTTGGCGCTCTTGCTCAAATATTCGCTGCGATTGCTCAGATAGCAAGTCTTGCGCTCAGTGCAAATGTCCAGGACACGGCAACGCAGACTCTGTCCAACATCGTAGCGGACATTTGGGGCCAGCTGCAGCTGCTCAATGATGCCATTCACTTTGCCAATTTTGACACAGTAGCCGCCAATCTTTGAATCTGGCTTGACAATACGAGCCGAAACAATGTCGCCGGCTTTCAGATCGTCTAGCATGTATTGTTTCTCGTTTACCACATTGGGATCGTCGGTACAATAAAAGAGCGACTCAATCACATCATAGCCCAGCACACGCACCTTGTGCTTGCTCTTGCTGCTGTACTTGGCGAGAACCACATCCTGATCGTAGTTACCCTTGAAGTTGGATTTGATGGAGCCGTACGAAATGAGTCCCTTATGTTTGCGATTCAGTACGAGTATGATGCCGCCAGTGCCATGGCGCAGAACACGTGCCTTCTCCACAATGGTGCCCTTCTTGGGCAGCTCCTCTTCTTCGGTAGTTTCCTGATCTGCTGTGCCGCCGATATTCAAATTAAAGGTTAAATAGACCAGCTTGGTCACTGGCATCACATAGAGCACACGCGCCAGATAATCTTCATTTACTTCATAGTCTTGGGGCGTGTAAAGCGCCTGGGATAAATGATGCTCATTCACATAGCCTCTAAACGATTCGTTCATTATGCTGCCCTCCAGTCCGTTTTTTAGCTGCTTGGACACCTTGAACTTGACAATGCTTCCTGGTAGAATGTAGTCCAGATTTGTCTCATTCCGACTCTTGATTTTAAGGTTGTCCTGTTCGAGCTGGACACACTGGCAAGAACTCCGCTCGTCATTGTGTTGAATTTGCTTTACCTTCAAAAAGATCAGCTCTCCGATGTGATGCTGATGTGCTGCAGCACCATTGGGCATAAAAGCCTGTAGCCCTTCAATGCCTGTCTCAATCACACAGCCATGATCCTGTATCTCCTCGATGGCGCCCGAGAAAATGAAACCCTTCTTGATGCTGCCGTGTCGCAAACTGCTGTTCACATCAGCCGGCTTAAGTGTCAGCAAAAGCGACGACCGATTTCCTACCTGTGCCTCCGTTTTAATTGCCCGACCATAGACTATGCGTCCCACATTGAACAGCGCGGACAGTTCGTGATACTCACTATCGTCGCCGCCCATGTATGACTGGGCCACGCGTGCGTATGCATCCGATATATTGGCGACGAGAGCTTGCGCCGTCATTCGACCAGGAACGGCAATTTTGAGTGAGGTGGCGTCCGCTGATTTCACGACGCCCATTACCAGCATATGCTCCTGGAGTGTGTCGAACGTTAGCGATTCCGCGGAGAGTGCCTGTAGTTGCTCCGTGTTTTCATTGTCGGTTTGATTGTATTTTGACTTTGGCGCCTTCTTTATCTTTTTCTGGGTGGCACCAAAAATCTGCAAGAAAATCGAAAAAGTCAGCAGTTGAACTGATGAAATTTTTCATTGTTTACTTACGACATTTGATGCGCTGATTTCGGAATTTGCTTGTAAGTTTGCTATTCCGCCACGCGGAAAGCTTTTCTCATTCGAAACCATGCCGAATATAATATATCAATCTTAAAATATATTTTAAATAGCACCGCAGCGTGCGTCGTACACGTGCTGAACACTTCGAATACAAATGTAGAAGCAGTGCTGCTCAACGCAAACTGAGATAGTGCTGCGAAACACTAAATGCGCAACATGTCTAGATGCATATGTATGATGAAAGTCTGGTATGATTGGATATAAATATGATGCGGTTTGTTTAATTTAATTAATTGGTTTTTATTATTTTTACTCCAAATTAATTTTTTGGAACATATAAGCAAAAAGTAAGTACAAGCCCACAATATGTAAAAGCATGATTGACATTTTGGTTTACAATTCCTTGTACAATACATGCTGTGTGAATATTGGACTGAACGTGTAGAGACCCGCTGTTCCGGCACGCATGTGAATTGTGGTTTTTATTTCAATTCGTTATAAATATGCAAACTTTACGCGAATTTACGCGTAAAACAAAACGCGGGAATATCTTAAAGATTGTGCGAGAGCATTATCTACGCGATGACATCGGTTGCGGCTCAGATCTGTGTCAGTATTGCTTCCAGAACGAGGTATACCAATTGACATCGAAGCACGACATCAGAAGCAGCCTCTTCAAATTTCCACACTACATTGTATTGGACACCAATGTGGTCTTGGATCAAATCGATGTACTCGAGGAGGATGTAATCCACAATGTTATTGTGCTCACCACGGTGCTGAACGAAGTGAAAAACAAAAGCTCGGCCATCTATAAGCGTCTCAATGAGCTGATTCACGATCGCACGCGCAATTTTTATGTGTTTGTCAACGAGCACCACAAGTAAGTAGTTTTTTTGTTGGATTCAGTTTTGAGTAACCAACATTCAATTTAATTTCCAACTCACCAGAGACACCTACGCCGATCGAGAGCCCGATGAGACCGCCAACGATCGGAATGATCGCGCCATACGCATGTCAACCAAATGGTATGATTCCCATCTGCAAACCTCGCAGGACTCCAAGGTGTTTCAGCGCAGTGGCCGCAGTGTCACTCGTGTTGTGCTGCTCACAGACGATGCTGGTAACCGCGCCAAAGCGGAGGCTGAGAATATATTGGTGGCCAGCGCAGCGGAGTATGTTAAATCGCTTGAAGACTTTCCATTGCTGGTTGACAAGTTGTCGCAAAAGACATTCGAGAATGAGAAGCAAGCACTGCCCCAATTCCCACCGCATCTTAGCATGAAGGAACTGCTCGCAGGTCTGCGTCTAAAGAAATTGCTGCAAGGCTCCTTTCATGCATCCAGGGAGAACTATCTCGAAGGCAGTGTTAGTGTGGAGGGCTTTGAAACTGCTGTAAGTTTTACACAAAATATTCCCAATGCTTAAGCTAATGTGTGTTCAATTTATTGTGATTTCTGTTTAAGCTAAGTAGATGTCGGTATATTCAATATCCGACGGCCAAAAGATCTTTTAAATTATTTTTTTATTCAACACCAAATCAGATTTGCTGTAAGAGATAGTCTTTTTACTTATTATTAATGACTTATCCAACTAATTCTATGACAATTCGCAGATTTTAATACAAGGACGCGAGTCACTTAACCGTGCCGTTGAGGGCGACCTTGTGGCTGTCGAGCTGTTGCCCGAAAGCGAATGGTCGGCGCCCAGTGAGATTGTGCTTGAGGAGAAGAATGTCTATGCCGATGATGTGCCCAGCGAGGAGCGTGTGGAGGATGAGAAGGAGATGCTGCAGCAGGTGCAAACTGCACCAGTCGCGGAGCGCACACCCACTGGTCGCGTTGTCGGCATTGTGCGTCGCAAGTGGCGTCAGTATTGCGGGATCTTACAGCCTAGTCTGATTGAGGACACCAATCGGCATATTTTTGTGCCCGCTGATCGCAAGATTCCGCGCATACGCATTGAGACCCGTCAGGCGGCCAAGCTGCAGAATCAGCGTATCATAGTGACCATTGACAGTTGGCCTAGGAACTCACGTTATCCTCATGGGCATTTTGTTCGCTCGTTGGGTCCCTTGGGCAACATGGCAACTGAGAATGAAGTGATCTTACTAGAGCACGATGTGCCGCACTGCAAGTTCTCCGAAGAAGTGCTAAGCTTCTTGCCAAAAATGCCATGGTCCATTACAGAAGAGGATTATGCCAAGCGTGTGGACCTGCGTGACTTATTTATTTGCTCTGTGGATCCACCAGGCTGCACGGACATTGACGACGCGCTGCATTGCCGCGAATTGCCCAATGGGAATCTTGAGGTGGGCGTGCACATTGCAGATGTCAGCCATTTTATCCGCCCTGGGAATGCAATGGATAAGGAGGCTGCCGCACGTGGCACAACTGTTTATCTTGTGGGCAAGCGCATTGACATGGTACCGGAGTTACTCAGTTCCAATCTCTGCTCGCTGGTTGGCGGTGTCGAGCGTTTTGCCTTCTCCTGCGTTTGGGAGGTGGACAGGGAGGCGAATGTTCTGAACAAACGCTTTCACAAGAGCGTTATTAAATCTAAGCGTGCTATGACTTATGAGGAGGCACAGGCTCTTATCGATGATTCTACACAGACTGGAGAGATCGCCAAATCGTTGCGTCATCTGAATCGTCTGGCCAAGATACTCAAGAAGCGTCGTATGGACAACGGGTAAGATTATTACAGAAGGTTTCTCAATACACTGCTATAGTTTGTATCATTCTTAGCGCATTGGTACTGGCTTCGCCGGAGATACGCTTCCAGGTGGACAGTGAGACGCATGAGCCGCTCGAGGTGGAGGCCAAGCAAATGCGTGATACCAACTCAATGGTGGAGGAGTTCATGTTGCTGGCCAATATAAGTGTGGCGGAGCACATTGCTGCCGAGTTTACCGAATGCGCTGTGCTGCGTCGTCATCCAAAGCCACCGTCGACCAACTTTGATCCGCTTGTGAAGGCGGCACGTTATCAGGGCTTTGAGGTGGTTACAGACTCCGGTCTGGAGTTAGCGCACTCGCTTGATAAATGCGTAAAAGCGGATAATCCGTACTTTAATACGATGATTCGAATTCTAACCACACGCTGCATGATGCAAGCGGTATACTTCATCAGCGGCAGCCTGCAAAAGGAGGAGTTTTTCCATTATGGCCTGGCAGCAGATATTTATACACACTTTACATCGCCAATTCGTCGGTATTCGGACATCATGGTACATCGCCTTCTGGCAGCCTCCATTGGAGCCGACAGCACCTATGCCCAGCTGCTAGAACGCAAGTCGAACGAGGAGCTGTGCAATAATCTTAATTATCGTCACAAAATGGCGCAATACGCTGGTCGCGCATCCGTGGCGCTTAATACACACATGTTCTTCCGTGGCAAAGAGGAGAACGAGGAGGGGTAAAGCTACATTTTTTTATTCTTTGTTTTGTTTTGTTTACTAATTTATTGCTTTTTACAGATATGTTTTGTTTGTGCGCAAGAATGCCTTACAAGTACTTATACCCAAGTACGGCCTGGAGGGTACACTCTATTTGAAGAGCGACAAGGATGGCAAGGATGGTACGGAGCGCAGTAAGAGCGAAATCATATTTACATTCAACGAGGAGGATCACACACAACGATGTGGCAGTGTGATTTTCCATTCCTTTGATCCAGTCACAGTGAGACTCAGTTTGGACTCGACGAATGTGCAGCACGAAAAGCTAGTGTTTAAGTTGGTCAAACCATTCATCAAGGGTTTCAGTGTGGAGACAACATCCGAGGCAGTAGAGGGAGTTGCTGCCCAACCACCAGCCAAGAAATCCAAGAAGGATAAAAAGAAGAAATAAACAGCACAATTTTGTTTTTAAATATATTTACTACACTTTTATAACTTCAGCAGAGCTTGATACAAATATAGTAAAAAGCATTAAATTACTTCATAAATAATACCTTTGAAATGATTTTTATTATATTATTATAATATATTATATATTACCGAAAAAGCTTTAAGAGCTTTCGAAAACGAACTTGCTCTTAAATTAAATTAGCAGAATTCTCTTTTATTGCTACAACTAATTTGGTACCGATTGGCTTATGGTCTACAGAAAATGTATAGACTATTCTCCTTTTTTATGATTGTATTACCTTGAGAGCCTTACAGACCTATTATTAATTTTTATATTCATTTAGTGATTAGTTTTCATTTAGTCAACCTTATAAATTTTACAAAAAAAAAAAGAAAGTTTTCGATTCTTAGTTTGAACTACTTATTATTACCCATTGTTTATTATAATTTAAGTGGTAGTTTGGAATTAGATGTAAAAGTCAAACGTTTTTTAAATGGGCTTATAAAAACTTTGATTTTAATTGCGGTGAGAGTATAATTGGCTTTGAAAAATGTCTCAATATTTCCATTTAGTGAGAGAGTTCTTACACCTTTGATCCAATGTTTTTCAGTTCGGGTTTTCACTTGTGGTGCGAGCATTTTAATTTCATTGTAAAGTTTCGCCTTCCAAGTGAAGGTTGTGTTCAAACTGAGCTGCAATATCCCATCTGCATATATACATATATATATATATATATATATATTTATATATACAAATATATACATATATATAATACATTTTATTGTCAAGTGACGTGCTTGCGAAAATGGAGCTATTTAAAGACGCAGTTAATAAACCCAGTAAGTTTTCAAAACTAATCTTGAAAATTAATAGTGATCTCAAGAAGTTCAAAATGATGAAACGTTAACCATAAGCACAAAGAAACCATGTTCATTATAAATTAAACAATGACAAATGGACAAATGAATTTTGAATAATACCCAAATGCGATGTGAATAAAGAGTGAATATTTATGAGTATATTATGTACTTGTATCAATCGTACAATATTATAAATTTGTGATTACACATATATGTACTATATATTTATGTATATATACTATATATACTTAAAACAAGAAAGAAGGCTAATCGCGTCGTATTATAAAGCGATATAATATAACAGTTGATAAACAAAAGAAATACTGACAATTATATGTGGCCTGATCAATCCAATTTGGATATCTGTACTTGATGCAGAATATAACGTATTTATTCCAAGTGTAAGGGTACATTTTAAAGTTCAGATTGAATTGAGCTTGAGTCTATAGAAACCGTAGTATAATGTCATAAGAGCCTTTATTATGCTGAGCTGTCTGTCAGAACCGAAAGACATAAATAGGAATATTTATATATACGACAAATGAAGGCGAAGTAGAGTCTTTTGAATATATAAACTGTAATTAACCAAATCGTATGTAGCAAAAGTGCAAATTAGATTTTGGCTTTGGCCGATTTTAAGTTCTATTCAGTGCCTAGCATTTAACATCTCATCTTGGTAGGTCAATGAACTCAAAAACTATTAATGATCGATTCGTTTTGTATATAAAGGTGTCTCGTCGTCTAAATATGGAATGTCCGTTGAGGCGCACAGTCCGTTATATTTGGAGGCGTATCGCAAATCTGTGCAAAATCCAGTTGCCTTCTGGGAGGAGTTGGGACATTTGCTGGATTGGGACAGGCCGTGGCAGCAGGTGCTGGATAACAGCAATCCGCCATTTACCAAATGGTATGTGGGTGGCTATTTGAATGCCTGCTACAATGCCATCGACAGGCATATTCTAGCGGGCAGAGGGGACAAGGTGGCGCTGATCCATGATAGCCCGATGACGGAGACGGTGCGCAAGGTCACCTACCAGGAGCTGTACGATGAGGTTGTACTACTCGCCGGTGGACTGGCCAAACTGGGCGTGACCAAGGGAGATCGGGTTGTGATCTATATGCCATTAATACCAGAGACAATTATAGCCATGCTGGCTATTGTTCGCCTTGGCGCTGTACATTCGGTGGTGTTTGGTGGTTTTGCCGCACGGGAACTCTGCTCGCGCATTGAGCACGTGGAGCCGAAAGTTGTTATTGCCGCTAATGCGGGTGTGGAGCCTGGCAAAGTGGTGCCCTATTTGGACATCTTGCACTCGGCCATCAATATGTCGCGCTGGAAGCCACCGCAACGTAATATAATTTTTATGCGCGAAAAAGTTGCTACGGATATTCTGGATGAGACGGTGGATGTGCTTTGGTCTACGGTGTTGGCCATGGCCGATGCTAATCAGCCAATAGCATGTGTGCCCATCGAAGCCAATGATCCACTGTACGTACTCTACACCTCTGGCACAACGGACAAGCCGAAGGGAGTGATGCGCACAATTGGAGGCCATTTGGTGGCCCTGATGTACACCCTGAAAATGATTTATGGCATTCAGCCAGGCGATACGTGGTGGGCTGCCTCCGATATGGGCTGGGTCGTAGGACACTCTTATATTTGCTACGGTCCGCTTTGTATGGGCGCCACGAGCGTCATGTACGAGGGCAAGCCGGATCGCACACCCGATCCGGGACAGTACTTCAGGTGAGTAGCAAGATGTTTAAGTTTTAGAAGTTTTTTGAGTAGTTTATATTCACAAAAAGTGCCGTAGATATAACAAATGAAATACGTTAATGCATAATCAATACAATGTAAATTTCTAAAAAAAATAATATCCTAATTAAAACATTCAAATTACAGAACATTTTAAAATTATTCCAAAGATGCAATTATCACAATTTGTTTTCCTAACAAGCCAAATATTATTTGAAATAAGTTATAATTTGTAAACGTATGACAATTGTTATAATTTAGTCAGAAAGATTTCAATATATTTATATTTCTTAGTTATCTAGCTACATATATATAATGACTACAGACATTTTTTTTATTTATTATATCAACCATTGAAAATTTGATCTATTTTATTAATTTTCTTTGATTTTGACTGCTTGTAAGTTTAAATTGTATGATTTTAAAAATAATTTTCTACAATCTAAAACAGATTTTAAAATGTTTATTTGTATTGTTCTAAATGTTTTGTTCTCAGCACTGATTGATTTCTTTATTGTAAGTTTTTCTAAGCCACATTTCTAATCTGGTAGACGAATTAAAACTCACAAAATATTTGCGACGGGATATTTAATTTAGTGTATTTAAATATTTAGTTGTAGAATTTCAGAACTTTTTCAAATTATCTTTTCTAGAATCATTGATCAACACAAGGTATGCGCCATTTTCTCTGTGCCGACCTCATTCCGTGTTATCCGTCGAGCTGATCCGGAGATCAACTATGGGCGGCAGTACTGCCTGAAATCCTTGCGTAACATCTTCATAGCTGGAGAGCACTGCGACTACGAGACGAAGCTCTGGATAGAGAAGACATTTAAGGTGCCGGCCCTGAATCACTGGTGGCAGACGGAGACAGGGTCGGCTGTAACGGCAACTTGTGTGGGTTTCCAAAACAGTCTCAATCCTCCCATGTACTCCACCGGTTTGCCAATGGTGGGCTATGATAGTGAGTTTATTCCATTGTTATAATCAAATCGTTTTTGTTATCTTTAAAACATGCCGTCTTAACAGTAAAGATACTCAACAAGGATGGCACAGAGGCTCTGCCCTCGGAGTTGGGTCGGATTGTGCTAAAGTTGCCACTGCCTCCTGGTAATATGGCCACTCTATATAAAAACGATGAACTCTTTCGAAAACTGTACTTCCAGAAGTTTCCGGTTAGTTATGATTGTTTTGGTTTTGCAATTTCTTCATTACTTTATAATATTTCAGGGCTACTACGACACAATGGATGCTGGCTACAAGGATGAACGTGGTTTTATTTATGTATCAGCTCGCGATGATGACGTCATTAACGTGGCTGGACATCGTTTGTCCACCTCCAGTCTAGAAGATGCGGTGCTCCGTCATCCCGAAGTTGTCGACGTGGCCGTCTTTGGCGTTCCGGAGGCAACTAAGGGCCAGGTGCCACTCTGTCTGTACATTCCTGTCGAGAACTGTAAGAAAACGGATGCCAAGCTCTCCGCGGAGATTATTAAGCTCATACGCGATGTGGTTGGCCCCATTGCCGCCTTCAGGCTGATTACCTCGGTCAACAACTTGCCGCGCACTCGATCCGGCAAGACAATGAGGAAGGCAATGGCGGACTTTGCCCGCAACGAGCTTGTCGTCCTCCCATCAACCATCGACGATGCCAGTGTCTTCAGTGAGATTCGGCGAGCTCTTCAGCACCTGGGCTATGCGATGTCTGCGCCCGAACCCGTTGAGGCCAAGATGATGGATTGAGTGGGCATTGGTCAATTTATCTGCTTGGTATTCTGTGCAATGTATTTAGTTTTAAATGTTACCCATGAAATTAAATAAATATCTACGTCTTTCAGCAATGCTAAACTAGATTTTAAACTAGATACTTAAAACAAATTACAGGCATTTGGATTCATGAATTTAAATTCTTTTTCCACTTGAGTCTACGTCGCCATTTTCTACACAAATATATATATATGTATACTTCATATGTGCAATTTCTGATATAATTTAAATATTAATGCCCCCGTTGGAGGGCTATGGCCTCCAAACGTTTAAACTATTCGTATAAAATGCACGCAACTAAAACTCAATCAGCTTATTCAAATTTTGTGCAAATTTCGTCGTCGAAATTGTTGTCTATTATTCTCATGGATGGTCGATGTCAACAGCGTGTGTAACATATTCATTTGCACTACTCACTTCCTACTTCCCACATCCATTTCTGTTCTTCTGATGCCGCATTATGTCCACATATGGTGCCGACAATTCTATTTAGCCTGATTTCTGCACTCAACATCAAAAACCTCAAATGTGTGTTGAACTGTAATCCAATTTTCCTCTTACTAACTTATGACAAATGTTAATGGACTGGTCTTTTGTGCTTTTTTTTTGGTTAATATACTCGTATAATAATGCTCTAAGCATCTATATATTGCTTAGGTCCCACAAGTCTCAGCTAACTTAAAGGTTTTCTTAATTGGTAAATTGACATGTTAGTGAATAAAGAACAATGCCAAAATATTAATAGAAAATGCATATTAAATATTTGAATTTTAATATTTTGAGCAGTTTTTATTATTCATGAGTGTTTTTTTTTTTTTAAATATTATTATTATTGTTGATACTTGATTAGAAGTCCTAAATATTGGCGAACTCGCCGTAAACTATCTTAGATATTTATTTGTCTAGTTTGAAACTTAAAGCAATATTATGCAATAATTTAACCTCGATTAAATATATTTCTGTAAATTTCAATTGATATGATAAGAGTATTTCGTCTGTCTTAAATTGCATCTTGTGAAGGGGTGTCATTTGTAATAGCATTAAATGCAACAAATTTAATTTGCTGCTGGAACATTGGCAAACTAAATTAAATAATTCGATTTTCTCATGCAATTCTAAGTTAATTTTATTTTAAGTCTGAGTCAAGCGTGGCATCTTTTCAATGACTTTGCAAGCCGAACACGGACGATGGAAAATTAATTGCAGCGCTTCTGATGCAAATCCCAACCTCATAAACTGACGATTACTTTACTTACTGACGTACAAAAGTAAGTTTAAATGTGAAATGCAACAAAGCTTTATACACACACCCACAAACAGATAAATATATATAAAAATATGAAGCTTAAGAAGGGAAGCGGGAGCCGATGCATGCTTTAAAAGTGACTATAAAGTTCGTTGGATGGATAAGTACAAAATAAATACTTATAACTACCTATAAAAGTGCGTTGGCTGGCGACTGGCTCATAAAAAAGTGTGCTTTTATAACATAATTAAGAGCTGATAAAACTTACATAATAGATCAACATATTGAACAACTCATCGCTCTTGTTTGTATCTCCATGTGAGGTATTGTCCAAAAGTTGTTAAAGCCCACCCAGCAAATAGTTCTGTTGGTGTTGGTGATGGTGACGTATACGCAATATTTGAGCACGCCCACCAACCGGCGAGCTCCTGTTCAAGCTCAACATGTGGTCCAATGACATGTACATGTGTTTGTATGCGGCCAGCCAATCGGATGCTTGCGCCATGTCAGTGTGCGTGCTCGGCGGAAGTAAATAAAAGCTGATGTCCTGCCACAGCAGAGCATCATTCGAGTGCCTGCGTTCAACAAGTTCAATTCAAGGAACAGCAGTTATAGCACGTGCAAGTGACTTCAAAGTATCTTCTTCTGGACCAACTAGCTCACAGATATTTCAACAGGTTTGAAACATTATAAATAAATAGAGACTAATTTTACTAAACAATTTCTCAAGTGCGATCAGTTATTCTATTTTCATATGTATTGGACTTTATAAAAGTGAACGTTTTTTTTTATTTTGAGAACATTACATAAATTTATTTTTTTTTGTGAAATAGCGAATAAAACTATTCGAACACGTTTAAAATTGCAAGAATTATACTTTCTTTTAATTTATTCTTTTGTACTGTCAGACACTAAACTTACAGTTTGCGATTAATTTCTTCTGTTTTTACAAAAGTTTTAAATATTTAGCAGTGCTCAAAAAATGTCATACAACAAAATAGTTTTCTTGTTTTATATATGTAAAATTAAATTAAAATTCTGATGCCTTGCTGACTACTAAAGTTATGAGTAGCTCAAGTTATGGGAATAGGTATTTTATACAATAATTTACAAAAAAAGATTGTCTGTTTTTTAAATTATTTGGGATGCAGTTCATTTTTTCATTGTCAGAAAGTAAATTTGTTGTCAAATATGCCAAAAGAAACATTTAACTGATAAAGAAATATTAATGACAGTTATAAACTTTTTTTTATATTTTATTTATTACTGGTAGCAAAACATGAAATAAATAAAAATATATAATGTAATTTTGTTTAGGATCTTTGTTAATTAGTTACTTACTATGGTGATTTATGCCATTTTATATATAATATGATATTATGTATAATAAGATATTAATTTGCCATTACATTTTTTCCTACTCGTCTGTCGTAGCCAACTAAGTATATAACAGGAACTAGAGCAATTAGAATATCAAGTAATTTCATATTTAAAACTTACAATCAATTTTGCCCAATTGGTGTCAATAACTCTTAGGGTAACAGCTGTGAATATTAGCTTGCATAGCTTACGTATCTAAGCTAAGCAGATGCACGCCCAACACGTACCTGACATGAGATGCATGCCAGTCGAGGCACAGCAATGCTTAGTGAAGGTATACACAGATAACTGAAACAGACGAATGCAGAATGCATGACAAACTACCAAACAATGGCTGTCGTATTTTGCGAGGGGCGTATGAGTGGGCTCGGCTTATAGATACATCTTCATCAAGTCAGATTATTCAACCTGTCCTCGGCCTGGAGCTTAATAGGAACAAATTGTTTGATGCGTAAACACGTTAGCGAACATTAGGGCCATCTTCTCGCTGTATTCATCAACGTTGGCTTGGGCTTAAAAAATTGAAATGCAAATTGAAAAGTTTCCGCTTGCTACAGGCATAACGCATTGTCCTGGCAACGATAATCAGGCACGTAATACTCAGATTATTACAGTTAATAAAAGTTAGTTGAAAGAAATTGTTCTCTTCTTGAGTTACTAGAGGCTGCTGTTGGCTTAATGCACATTGTGTCATCATCATTGTCTGTTGCCCCTTATTTGCAGGATGTCTCACGTACAGTTCTCCGCTATTTGCTGTTTCGCCATTGTCCTGCTGGCTATGGGCGTGCATGGTGCCCAGGCAGCCACACAGACTTCACTCTGTCAGCCCGGCATTGTTGAGGAGATGCCGCAGCATATCAAAAAGGTGTGCATGGCACTGGAGAACTCTGATCAATTGACATCGGCCCTCAAGTCCTACATCAACGATCAGGCATCGGGTGAGAATAAAATACATTAATATTCTATTGAACTTACTAGATATATGCAATTTATTTATTTATAGCTCTGGTGGCGAACTCTGATGATTTGCTAAAGAACTACAACAAACGGACGGATGTTGATCACGTTTTCCTGCGTTTTGGCAAGCGTCGTTAAGGAACCAAGGAACATTGAACTCTAAATAATTTCTCGATGCGACCCTGACTCATTATGGTTAAATAAAGATATTTCTTACAAGCACAACAAAATGGCGTCTTCACATAATAAGCATATTGTATTCTCGGCACACATTGGCGTTGAACATGTGAATAATCAACTTGGAAGCTCTCTAGTTCAATAATAATTAAATAAAACAAATGAATGTATACAATATATACTCGTAAATATCTCATATTTGTATATATTCGTACATATTCAAGGACCCCCGAAAAAAAATTAATGTACATGTTGATCTCTTAACTTGTTTATGGTCTTGTTTTAAATCACTTTATTAATGTAAAATACAAATAAAAACTTTGTAAAACATATTTTCTAACACATAATATTCAATAATAATTAACAGTTTATATTTCCCTTACATGAAGCACTTGCAAAAATAACCAATACAATATATAATAAAATTGTTCTATTTGTTTTTTTTAAATAAAGCCTCTATTTCTTCCAAATTAAATGCATGAAAAATGCAATATAAATTGATTAATATTTTCAATCAATACAAAAACGATTTCAACAAAGATTTGCCAAAACTTAACATTTTAAGTGTTTTTTTTATTTAAAGAACGTTACAGGCGCATTTTAAATTAAATCATTAAAATTTGTATATTAATTAAAATCACTATTCACACACATTTCAAATTTTAAAAATTTGACATCCTCTTCATTTTTTCTTGTGTAAAATCAGGCACTGAATAAAAATATTCATATAAATTTTTTTATTATTTAGTTTTTCTGATATACATACAGAAGTTAATATTAAAAATCATGTATTTTAGTTTTTAAGCCCACCATTTTTGTTGAATGGTTTTTTGACTGTAATGATAATTAATTTAATATTCAATAAGGCAATGTTTTCAATTATCTTTACTTAAACGAAGTGGGCGAAGAAAACAAAAGCATTTTTAATTTATGATGAAGGCTTGGGGTTTTTTTTAAACTGGAAATATATTTCAACTGAGCGATTTTTCAATCACTACAGACGATTATACAAAAATGCTGCTTTTTTTTTTATAAATTTAATGGCAATGAATTATTTGTTTTTAGCGGTTTTAGTAAAACTAAATTTTCATGTATGACGATTTTTTATTAATTTACTGTGATGATGAGTAGTCTTTTTTATTTTATGGTACTAAATAGTAGATTTTCCATTTTTACGAATACATGCAATTCTCATTACATCAAATATAAATATAAAAAAAATATAAGACCGACAATTATTTTTTGATGATTGAATAGTCAGATTTACAACTACACAAAATCATTAATAATTTTCTAAGTTAATATTTATCACTGTCGACCGCTGTTATTATTCAACGGTCATATTGTACAATTATATATATGTCTTGTTTGGATTGATTTGGGTCGATTAGAATTTGTAAGATTTTACTAATATATTAATTAGTGCTGGCTTCGCGGATCAACAGAGTCTCTTTTTATTGTATGTATAATTGCTCCATTGGATTATATATGATAGTTGGTCAATTATGGAGATATCAGATTTTATTAATTGATTGCTGTAAAAAAATGTATTAAAAATTCTGCATATTATAGCATGGATTATAAATTCGTGTTTAGTTGCGATTTTTTACGCTTTTATTAATAAAAATATTTAAATAAATAAAAATTAAACAAACAATAGAGCAAAACGTAAATAAAGCATTCCACATTAAATAAATGTGAAAAATGTGTTGCTTTTAAGTTCATTTTTTATTATATTCTAAAATTAAAAAAAAAAATAATAACAAATGATATTAGCTTTAGATTCTCTTGAGTGAATTGTTATATTTTGGTATTTGTACTTTGGTTTCATTGAGATTCTGTTTTCATTACTGATAAGACTCGTTTTGTTAAATCAGCTTACTTATGGAATGCATATTTGCATAGATAGCATAAAATTAACCAATATATTTAGCCGTAGAAAATGTCTTTTAAATATTTTTCTCAATTTTTTTATGTTTTTATATACGTTTATTTGGAGAAGCAAATATAATGTTAAAAGTACCAAAAATACCTTTTTTTATATATTCGACACCTTGATAAATTTTTTGTATCTTCAAATTCAGTTTTCAATTTAAGATAGCTTTATGTTTTGTCTTTTACTTTTAATATAGCATGTTTCTTATTTTTATATATTTATTTTTATTTCTTTGTAGATGTTAGCTAAAAATCTATATTTTTTTTTTTAGCTTTTATCAGTCTTTTCTAGTTCTAATTTATCACTTTGTTGAATTGAATTCTTTTCAGCCTTTAAAGCCACATATAACTTCTTTTTAACTTTATAAAATATAAACAAATAAAATTTGTTTTCACATAAACAAAGGTGTAAATAACATAAAAGTGCAAAATTAAAACAAAGTTATAAGTTCGTTATATAATATCAATGTTTTTTTTTCAAAAGTTTTTTGTGTTGTGTTTGTTTCGATATTATCACCTTTTTCATAATCCTTTTTAGTTGATTCCTTCACTCTTCAAAAACGTATTAAAACGTCTTTCATTTTGTTAATTTAGTTTTCTCATTCCTGTAAAAAGAAAACTAAATGCTACAGAAATTTGATAAAAATGCGACAAAAGTCCGCATTTAATGTAGTATAACTCAACAACTCCAATCTAAAGCATCTATAAAAAAACACGATAGACAACGGACAAGAACCAAATGAGCAATGCAATTTTTTATAATATTTTAAGATATTTTTAAAACGCTTTGCTTTTAACTTAAAATTGAGTGTTGAGTTATCAAATAATTTAAGATATATTATGTTTCTTTTGTGTTTAGCTTTCAGCGGCTTGCAACTTAACTTACCAAATATGTATTTATTTTTTTATGCATTCTTTTTTTGTTTTTTTCTTTTCTGTGCATTTAAACCATTTTAAGTCGTTTCGCTTGAAATAAATTGTTGTTTGTTGCCATATTCTTAAGTTTGTATATACTTGAATCATCGGCTTAAATTTGAATATTATTTACTCGGAGATTTAAATATAAATATATTTATCTATTGGAACATTTGTTTCGATGAACATTTCAGATCGTTTTGAATGCTACTGATTCTTGTTGTTCTTCAGGTGTACTTAGATATGTCATTTCAGTTTATTTTTAATATTGTTTTGGTTCTATTTTGCGTTTTGGTATACTGCACATTATTCTTTGGGCTGTAACTTCATTTTGAATGTGGCTTGAAATTGACTTGATTTGATTAGGAGTGTAGTATGGCTTCTTCATAAAAAAACAGTGGTGTTTTTTTTTTTTTTGGTACTAATTTGTGTTGCACTTATTTTCATTCGCTTAATTAGTTGCATTTATATTCTTTGGTTTTTTTTAAACAAAACATTTGAAATAATAATATTTACGTTTAAATAAGTTTAATGCATTACACACATTTTTAAACAATATTTTATTGACTTTGATAAATTTATGATTTTTGCCTTGTTTTGCAAATAAATTGTTGTGTATTTCTTTCTGTTTTTTTTTTGTTTTGCTCAGCTTAATTGATAAGAGTTACATAATTACGGATTTGCTTATATTGTTGCTATTATTAGGAAAAAAAATAATAATTGTATTCTTTTTCACGTCAATAGATTAACGATAAAAATTATTTTTTGAAAGTCAGTAAATTTATCAGTGAAAAAATATGTATATATAGAAAGCTCCATTCGTTGAGAAATGTTTTGAAAAATTAAGCATTGCTTGCTTTAAATTAAAATTTATACATTTCAATTTTTGTATACAATATGATGTGATTCACATTATTGATTTCGATTTGGATCGCAATCCTTAAATAGATATATCGAATAATAATTGTAAAATGTTAAGATATATATATCTGATTGTTCTGTTATTTATTTTAATTTATTTTTTTAGGCTTGAGACCTCTGCAAGGCTCCGTTTGTCCTTAAACGAAACACATAACAACATGCAACGTAATCTTCTCGCCAGTCACATGATCAGGTATTGGTAAAGCAAAGACAAACAAACATAAAGATTTCGGATAGTTGATAAGGTGGGAAGAGAGAGGGATAGAGGAAGAGAGGCGAAAATCAAGACGTAGCAACACGGTTTAACTTAAACTTTAGGAAAAGAGAACTTTATGCTTAAGACTAATTGTGTGTGTTGAGTGTATGTGTGTGTGAGTGTGTATGGATATTTGTGTCTAAGTGTATGTATTTATATATAGCAAGTAAATTTCTGCATTAAACATCATTTTTCTTTTTGTTATGTTTGTTGTCCCTAATCCCTTGATTTGGTATTTGGCATACGTTTTGCAGCACGCGCAGCGTTCTTCACCAATGTGTATCGCCAGGGATGAAGGATGCGACAGGCTGAACTCTAGTAATAGGCAGCTGCATTCGAATAGTTCTGCGAATATGCCTGCGAATCTAAAAGGGGGAGGATATGGCAAAACTCGAAGATGCATATTTGCACAACAATAATTACTGGTCAACATTCACTTACCATAGCCGGCATAGGCACGTTCATCGTAACTGGCGCTCTGCTGGCTGTAGTCTGCTTGTCCTGCTGCATTGTAATCAACGGCAGTCGAGCCATACTGTTGACTATAATCTTGGCTATACGACTGATAGCGTGTATCCGGCTGCGTTGCGTATCCTGTGGAGCTGTTGGTAAATAAAAATATATATACATCTAACAAACTTGAAACTTATCTATAGCTTACTTGTAGCCCTGGTATTGGCTTTGATCGTATTCGGTGCCGTGGTGCGACGCATAACTGCTGCTGGCCGCCGTACTCGCCTGTGTTGTGTGTTGTGCTGCATAGCCGCTGCTCTGACCATAGCCATTGTAGCCTTGCTGTGCTGTTGCGGGTGCACTGTATCCGCTCTGTGAGTAGGGATCGACCTGCTGCGTCTGGTCATGCGTCTGATAGCCACCATGATGGCTGCAGTGAACGTTGGCATTAATATTGTGTTCGATACAGGTGCAATGGTAACTCAGAAAATAATACATAACACATAATGTTATTGGCCTTACCTTGATGTTGCGGCATGATGGCTAGGTGGTGAGCCATATGTGGTTTGCGACATATGCTGGGATGACGTATGATACTTTGGTGTCATGGGCCTCTGGCCATAGGGTCCGCCTTCATAGCGTCCACGCTTGGGACCTGGACCTCCGGGTGCGCCACGTTTGAGAGCTGGTACCGGTGCAATTTGTGTATTGACATTATGTGCCTGTTGATGATGTTGCATGGGTGGCCGACTCATACCTTGATTGTAGCCACCGCCACGTCCGCGCATTGAGCCGCGTCGAGGCATTCCTCCATGCTCGCCTCCCGGACCGCCCATCGAGTTGCTATGGTGTGAGTGCTGATACATCCCGTTGCCTCCGCTGCCATTCATGTGTGGATTGTAGCCGCCCCCGCCACGTCCGCGACCTCCAAACGGACCACCACGTCCACGTCCGCGACTTATGTACGGTGGTGGTCCTCCACCACTATTGTTGCTGCTATTTCCCGGTGTTCCGCCGCTGGCCACATGTGAGTTAACCGTTGTCGTTGCTGCGCCGGTTGTACCTGCTGCATCGGTGCCGTCATCGCCAGTTGCTTCCCCGGTCTGCTCACCAGCTGCTGCCGCTGTGGGTACTGGCGATACCGTCTTGTTATTGTCGGCGCCCGTGTGTTGCTTGGGCGCTGTGTTGATTGTGTTAGTTGTGTTGTGAATTGCAAACCAAATTGTGTGTACTTTATACCCTTGCAAATTAATTTATAATTTATACTTATATGTATAACCACTAAGCAGACAACACATAAAGGCATCAAATCGATAAAAGTTTATTTCAAAAAAATTTGTGTCTCGACATTCGAAACCGTTTGTTTGAGCAGCCGTCTGCGAACTGTGACATGATTACGCTGAATGAGAATATGTATGAGAAACCAAAAAATGGTCCAGACAATGATATCCTTTTTTAAATTTCCACCATACATTTTTCAGTTTCTAATAACTTTATGCAATTTTAGAGCTCAGGTCTGGGCCTAAACGAATTTAAACTCAATTGCCAGCTCGAAAAAATAAAGAACACGGATTGAAAATTCAAGCCACTTGCAATATTGCAACTATTTTCGCACAACTAGAATGATTCTTAACAAGCTCGGATGCATAGTCATAAAGGACTGGAACTCTATTCTGTAAGAGAATATGTCGCAAAAAAAACAAGTAATGCATTGACGTGTGGTCGACTCGCTAGCCTGTGAATTGTATTCGTCGCGCTGGCCTCGTGCCGCTGCTTTTATGGGCAAAAACAGCCGTAGGTGTCACAGCCACAGATTCCTTGTAATCAACTTTTTGTCGATTTGACGCCTCTATGTGTTGCATGGGTGCATGGTCTGCTTAGTGGTATAATGAAGATAATATTCAATAATTCGAAGTGGTTAATAATTATAATATACTACTAATATTTAACAAGGTATGAAAAGAACATAAAAATTCGGACAGACTAAATTGAATTTTGATAGAAAAGGATCTTTGCTTTGCAAGGGTAATTCATCTTCGGTATACCAAAGAAATTTGCTGAGTGTTTTTTTTTACTTACGCTGCTGATACAAGGGTGGTCGTCCGCCTCGCATGCCCATCGGGGCACCCCGTGGCTGGAAGCCGCCTCCACCACCCCGTCCCTGATAGCCTAGTCCGCCTCGGGGACGCATGCCGCGTGGCGGACCTTGCATCATGCCCTGCATTGGGGGCCCACTGCCGCCCATGCCACCGCCGCGCATACCACCCATGAAGTGACCACGACCCATGCCACGGCCGCGTCCGCGCTCAAAGCCGCCGCGCATCGGTGGACCGCCGCCTCGGCCACGGTAGCCCCCGCCACGTGGTCCACCTACCGGTGGGGAAGCCACTTGTGCCGCTCCTTCCATATTTTAATTAGGCTTTTATTACTAGCAACGATTCTTTTTTTTCCAAGCTATTTTACACAACCCCCAACACTGAGAGACACACACATACACACACGGCTACTCGGACGCACACACACGTTTGCCGTTTTGGGTTTTAGCGGGACTTTATTTTAAGTAATGCAGCAACGTTTATAATTTATTTTATGTCGCTCTTTATTCACTCTAAACAACTTTTATTTCGGTGCGTAAACTGATTTTTCAATTACCTAAACATAAAAACGCGTCCGAGTACAAGTGAAAAAATATGGCGGCGACTATTGATTTTTATGTGTGTGCTGTATTAGATCATATCGATAGCGATGTTAGAGAACATTTGCCTATCGATATTTGCAGTGCTGCACAATGCAGCTTATTTGTGATAGTAAATAGCACTGGCGCTGACATAAACAAACGAGTTTCCCACGTACTCAGAATTTTTCCTGTCTTCAATTTGTGATTTCCTTACAATGTCGTCGTGGATAACAGGGCTGGCGGATAAAGCAGAAAATATACTAAATAAAATTGATCAGAATGCAGCCACAGCCTTGCACACAGAAGCTGGGCCAGCATTGGACTCTATGAAGAACAGTCTGACCAGCAGCACACAGTCCTTGAAAACAACTCTCTCACCAGCGAAGCGAGGAAACAGCAACAGTAGCACTCCAATGTCCTTGTCAATGGTCGGCAATAGTGCTTCAAGTGCCAAAAGCGAGGGCTCTAATGTGATAACCACAGAGTTGCGCCACAAGTTGCCCACTTCGGCGAGCTTCTCTGTTAATCCAGACAGTGGGAACGGCATGGACACTCATGAATTGGCTGCATTTAAAATTGCGCTAAACGAAATTACTAGTGAACGCGATGAGCTACGCATCCGTCTGGATGAGCTCAACCATGATAGTGAAAACTTTGCTCTAAGACAGCGGTCCCAGGAGCTTGAAACTCTCATTAAAAATCTATCCGATGAAAACGACAAGGCAAGGAATGAGCTGGCCGAAGCGCAAACAGCTCATATGGCGTACGTGCACTCAATCTCAGAGTTGGAAACGAATCTCGCTAAGCTGCAGCAGGAATATGTAAGCACAGCGCATAACCTGCAAATGCAAACCAGGGAAACGGATCAACAGCGTCTGGAGCTGCAAGAGTATCGCGCCAAAGCGCAGCGGGCACTACAGTCGAAAGATGCGCTCATTGCTGAGCTCAAAGAAAACCCGATTGCAGAAGGCTCGGAACTGGACCTGGCATCCAAGGACAGTCAATCGCGATTACTGCAGATTGAATACGATACCATGAAGCAGGAACTGCATCACGCTAGTGAGGAACAGCAAAAACTACGCATTCAACTAGATGGCTACATTGCTCAGGAGCGCCAAAACGAGCTGGATCTCGGCATCGCCCGTCAACGTGAGCAAAGTCTCACCAAAGAGCTTCGTTCTGAACGTGAGCACAACATGGCCAGTGAATCGGAACAGCGCATGCTCACACAGGAGTTGGCTTCGCTGCGACAACAAATGAGCAATCAAATGGCCGCCGCCGCAACACGAATGCAGGAGAAGGAGAAGCAATTACAACAACAGCGTAAGCTTGTTAGCGAAACTGGCTTCACAAATGCCAAAATAGACTACGAGAATCGTCTGAAAGCTCTCACACAATCGCTGGTTGAGAGACAGGGTCTACTGGAGCGTGTTACAGTCGAGCGGAATGCACTGCGATTGCAGCACGAAAACATGCAGGCGCAGCTGCAACAACAGAGCATGCACACTCTAGAGATGGGCCAACAGCGGGGCAGCTCCAGTTCACGAGGCACTCTACTCTCCAACAGCACAGATGATGGTGAGTATAGCAAGATTTGTATATGTATATTTAAACACAATCAGAATGAAATAAATAAAGTTATGTTTTCTTTTACAGTCAAGGCGCAGTTTCCGCTTCTAATACATCCAAGTCCGTTTGACAATCGTGTTGCACGTCGCTTCAAACGTGCTCTGCGCCAGGCGGACTCTGCGGGCATGCGTATGGGTGTCTTCCTCCGACGTTATCCCATGATGCGCATCGGTATAATTATTTACGTAGCGTTGCTGCATCTGTGGGTCATGTTTGTGCTGCTCTCCACATCGCCCAATTGAATAGAACGTAAAACGTTTGCATATAATTTGGATTCTATATCAAAGATATCATTTTATTTATTATTGTATATGTTATCTACATAGGTTAATGGTTGACTTTTGTGTTGGCAAAATTAATTACACATAGTGCGTATATTTTATTATTATTTTTTTTTAGAGTTATTAGCTCATAGCAATAAGAAAACAAATTATCTATCAAATTGTAAATTCAATTAACGTCTTCAAATATGTACAGACTACGACCATGAAAATTGTAAGTATCTAAGCATTAAACATTAAGCACACAAATAACACAAAAAAGAAAAATTCATTCTACATGTAAAACGTCAATTCACAGTTTTAATATTGCGTATTGCTATCAACTGTATTGCCCACATACAGCTGTAAGTACCAATGCCTACTATATGTAATACATATTAGGTACGACATATGAGCATGTCCTGCTTAGGTCAGGCCAGGCCAGAGAGCTGAAAAGTGATTGGCATCAAGAGAAAGGGAAAGAGAGCATATATATGGAAGATAAGAGAGTTTGGTTGTTTTCAGTAGTAGAGACTTTTCGGACGATTTGCGTAAAATAAGCGCTATATGCCTCGCAAACGTGTATATCAGTCATCGGCGTAGTAGCTCACATAGACCGCATCGCCGCCGATGCTAATCAGGCACTGACCCTGCGCAACAAGTAAAATTAAATGCATTATTATATGGACAGGATTCAAGAACAGTTCTAATTAAAATTACCTGATTCTTGTGCTGATTGTCGAACAATATGAGTTCAGTTATGTAGAAGGAGACCATTGCATTGCCACCCAGTGAGGCAATATGTGCACGAACCACTGCCAGCAGCTCGGTGATGAAGCCATGAACAAAACCACTAAAGCCACCATTTTCGCGTATGGATGTGCTCTCCCTAATAAAAAAGAAATTCAGGTTGCCCAAATACTTTTCAATGCGTCCACCAGGTATAAAGCTGAGCGGTGTTAAGTCGACACCATAATGATCACGCAGGGGAAACTATTAACAGAATAATTCAAATAGATTAGTAATGTTCATAATACGGTTGTGTTCAACTTACGGATCGACTACGCGGCACTGGTGCTATGTTGAGCGATTTGACTGGGGGCAAAGCTGTCGACGAATTACCCAGTCGCGACGGGGAACTCTTGCGTGTTTTAAAAGAACTCATGCCGAACGGCGGTATTGCAGAACTGGTCGGCGTCGGCGTATCGACCATTTGATCCTCGTCCAGCGGAAAAATGTAATCCTCCTCCTGCAGGATTCGCTTGCCGTTTAGCTCTGGCTGCGATTGTGCTGCATTCACAGCGGGTGCTTGCTGCCCTGTTCCATCATTAAAGCCATTCTGTTGCGTTGTCGGCCCTCCGCGCCGACGATACTTTATTTTATTGGCATCGCTCAGACCCATAGCCATGCCAGTGACAAGTAATTGGATTTGGTCCTGTACAAGCACCAATTATTATTATTTTAGTTAATCTATACATTGCATTTACTTACCGTTTCTGGTAAATCCAGCCTAAAGCGCAGATCACAAATGGCACATGGTATCATGGTCCGCAGCTTGAAATAAATTGTCTGCAGGAGTCTGTGGAAAAAGTTCAGATTTGTTAAAGCTGCATTTATAAGCAAATTAATAAGCAGAACTTTAAGATAAGTTAATATAAATAACAAGTAAAACATTATTCAAACACATTCGACGGAAGAGCTACAATTATCAGGAATGTTGAGAACAAAATAAGCATAGGGTAAAATATTAAATAGCTTTTTTAAAAACAACAAATAATTATACAAAAAGGATTGAAATATTTGTGTAAAGACGGAATTCTGGTACTTGATATATAAAATAATTAATTTAGTATAAGTTATCGTAGTGAGCTTAACAACAAAATGTGTTTGTAAATATAAATTGTATTTTACAATATAAAATAATAACAAGATTAGATAAGGTATATCAATCGACATCGTTATTTGACGATAAAAGGTTTAAAGAATATATCACATTAAACGTTGACATTTCTCAAAACACGAAAGTATAGAGAATTCTGATTAATAATATTTAATAAGAGCACAAATTGTTTTTATGTTATCCAGTCTGGATTTGAACTCACCGTTGGAAGTGCTTTTGGAATCCATTTACATTTTGTCCTACCTCGAGGCGTGCACGAAATACTTGCGTAAACATTTGAAGATTTTTAACAGCATCTAACTCCTGCATGCCGGGCACCTGTTGTGTGTTGACTACGTGGAAGCCCTCTGGCGGATATGGCTCCATAAGTAAAGATATAATTTCCAAATCCTCAATATCGTCGACTTCCAACACACACAATTCTTTGTTGCCACAATTTAAATCGATTTCGTTTATTTCCTCATCATCAGAATCATCGGTATCCGAATGCTTGTCGCCCGCTCCGCCACAAATACTGGCCAAATCGGGATCCATGCTCTTAAGCTGATAAATCTCCTGGTTGCGTTCAAAGGTCTCCTGCAGCTTCTTCTGCAGTTCGTTGAGCTTTTGCTTATCCGTCCACGAGTTGCCCGCAACGATTTTCGGCACTTGCGGCACCGGCAGCGCACTCAGAAATAGCGCTGTTCCTGTGGCAATTAATGCTATCATTCGCTCACCAATGGCCACCTGAGTGCGAAGTCCAAATATGGCATTCATGCCCTTGGCCTTTAGCTTGTTGATAAGCACGCGATGCAGCTCGTATTCCAGAAAGGGCAGACCATCGGATATCTCTTTGGCATTGAGTTCGGCTCTCAAATCCCTCTTGGCGCGAACGACCTGTGCCTGCATAAAGCAGCCGCGTCCCGTCACCTGCATAAACTCGGGCACCTCCAGCGTGGCCAGCAGCACATCTGGCACCCGCCCCTTACGACAGATGGCGCACTTCTTCATCTTCACATTGAACGGAACCGAGCTGAGGTTGTATGGCACATGGCAGATGGCACAGGTGTTGCGTGTAGCATTCGGTGCTGGAAGACCGTAGCGCTTACTCGCCGATCCGCTGGCTGTGCCCTGCGAACCGCCATCCTTGGTGGACGTTGTAGTCTCGCCAACGCTGCCGTTTGCCTCTCGCTCCTCTAGCGAATTAGACATGGCGGACACATTGTTGCTAGCCTTGGACATGGCAAAGATATCCGTTTGCGAGACGGACCGATTGAAGACCATGTTGATAACTGCTGCAGTGCCGGTGGCCGACAAAACGCACACATCGTCTCTGAAATGGAGATAGAAAAAATAAAATAAATTGAATGCTTATGTAATCCCATAAGCTTACGATATTGTCGTGGACTCCGAATAGCCCAGTACTACATTGCAGCCCAAGGATCGGGCATGAGAGCGTATTTCCATGCGCAGCTCCGTCCACCAACTATCACGGACCTCAGGCTCATCGGGATTAGGCACACGTTCCAGCAGTTTCACCGAGCGTGCCGCCACAGTGGCGCCCAAATGGAGTATAAAGCCCGTTGGATACTTGGTCATTGTTAAGAACGGATATTCCAACATATCCAGATTGTCGGTTGCCTTGCTGCCCACGGTGGGCGTCGTTAGTCGCATCATCGCTGTTGCAGCTACCAAACGCTCGCTTGCCACACAAATTGAGTTGCCTGTCAAATGGAAATCGCAACTCGATGAAATCTTTTATCTTTCATTAGGGTCCACATGTTTACAACGTTTATTCGTTGGATTAGGTATTACAGGCGGGCACACAGAATGGGCATTTAATACGTGTGATTGCAATAATAATATCAATATCAATAATCAATAAAAACATTTACTTATTTCCCATTAGATTCCATGTATTATTTACACTGTTTCTAAGCTAAAACTAGTTTGAAAGCAATAAATTATTATTGGCATTAAATATAGTAATTTACTAACTTAGTTAATCGATTGATTTTTGTTTGATTGCATCTTCCAAAAGTACTCTTTAAATTAGTTTTCAATATTATATTGTATAATGTCTGTGTGTGAATAAATATATCCGATTCAAAAGAATTATTATACTAAAATTGCGCCTGCGCCTTTTACTGGTAGTAAATAAGCAAAATTACTTAATTAAGAAACCTATTTTTTTTTTTTTTAGAAAAACTAACCATTTTATAAAATAATTCATTAAACAATAAGACAAAAACATATAATCCAAGCAATAAAAAAAATCTGTTGCATTTTGATTTTGTAAGATTTTCAAAACAATTGGATAAAGAAATATGACAATTAATAGATTAATAGATATAGCCACAGACTTAAGAAATAATTTATTTTAAGAATATCGATAGACATAAATAGACATATATGTATGGATAAATATACAGAGAGGATAATGATTAATATTCACTTTTATAATGAATCGAGCTTATTGGCATTCAGAGAGAGTAACGTCAATATTACGTATGGCCAGGTAAAGGTAGAGACACAGAGATAAAGAGAGAGAGAGGCAGAGAAAGATCGGAGAATGTTTAACGACATATGTGTAAAAGATGGCGCAAGGATTTTAATCAATGTCGATCACACACCCAGGGACTTTGACACAAAAGTACAACGATAATGGACATCAATAATATGAGACACAGATAGACAGATAGAGAGAGAGACAGACATAGAGAGAGAGAGAGAGAGAGAAAGAGACGACAACTACTTACGCTTGCGAAACAAATTGTAGGCAATGCCTGATGGCGTTTTGATGGAGCAGCGGGCGCAAAGAGAGAATGTTAGAAGAGTTTTGTGAGTTAACTCATGAGAGAGACACACACACAGACATACGCAGGAGAAAAACGCTCTCTCTATTTTTAATTTTTAAATATATATATATATATATGCTTACTTAGCCTAGTTTCAGATCCTATATATATATATATATATATCTATATATATATATACAGATTTGTAAAAAAGGAGCTACATACCCTTTGGCGTCACACTCAAATCAGAGTCGGAGGAGCGACGACAGATCTCACCCATCTCCTTGCTCGGCACCATTGTGGTGGCCGTCGATGTGGTGGATGTGGATGCACTGTCCGCATTCGCTCCACCCGAAATACCACTCTTCGATGGACTGGGCGTCAACTTGAGACGATTGCCGCTCACAGGCGATGTGAATTTCTTCACATTCCCATTGTTCTCAATGTTGACAATCGTTGTGGGGATTAGGACGCCCTGAGCCGGTAACTGTTGTGGTTGTTGCTGTTGTAGTTGCTGTGACTGTTGTTGTTGTTGTTGTTGCTGCTGCTGCTGCTGTTGAAGATCGCTGCTGGACCTAGTCGAGCATTGTCGTGGTTGTTGTTGTTGGTTTTTTATGGCAAATGACGAAACAGAATAGCATGGAGCAAGCAATGATGATTCATTATTGTTGTTACTATGGTTAGTACTAGTATTAGAGAGATTTACAACATGGTCTAATCTGAAAACGGGCGGATTATAATATTCAAAATCACGCGTCTGTATGGGCGATAACTGTGAGCTATTGTCGGATTCAGTGGGCGTGGGAGTCGATGGGCAAATGCAGAGCACAGGAGCAACGGGCAGCAGCGTGTTCGGTTGTGGTTCGGATTCAAGTGGATGTGGTGCAAAGGTTTCGATATGATCAGCATCTAGAGTGAGACTGTTCTCATAGCTTGGCAAGCGATTTAGCTGCAACATGGATGCGAACGCATTTGGAGCAACTGCAGCCGAGCTGGGCCAATCGACGGCGCTCCTCGTGGCCAGCTCTGGCTGTGAGCTATAATATGACTTGCGCTCCATAGCCGACGGCGCCAGTGCAGCCGTGGCATACATAACCGAGTCTTTGGGCAATGCCCCAAGTTTCTGCCGCGGTGTCAAGTGCATCAGTTGCTGTAAGCGACGAGAGAAACTCTTGAGATCCTCAAGCAGCGTATGACGCTTGGGTGCTAGATTCAGTTGGCTGTCGCAACTGCCTGTTTCGCCAGGCCTTATCCAGTTATCCTGCAGAATTTGCTGCTCGAGTTGCGGCTGCTGATCTTCGTCGCTGTCGCTGGATGTTGGCGATGTGGCTGTATTGGCAATCGTTTCGATTATTGACAACGACTCCGATGAGTCCGTCGAGTATGTCGACTTACGCTCAAGGGCATCCAAATCCGGTGCGGAGCGTGTGTTCTCCTCAAACTCCGAGCGCCGAGGCACACTCAGTTGACACATTGTTGTTGATCCCGAGCGACCCGTATCATCGCTAATGGAGCGCGTTATTGCAAGCGTTGACCGCTTACCGACTGTGTTACGTGATTTACGACGACGTTTTCCACCTGTTCCGCCAGCGACCATGCCAAGCAGATTGCTCAGCGATTGCGTGGCATTTTCCGGTATCTTGGGCTCCATACGTCGCAGCAAGGTGGCATATTTCTCGCTGAAAGCATTGCGCGACGATAAAGTCATGCGATGCATGCGATGTCGCAGCTTCTTCTCGCGCACCCGCTCGCCCCGCTCATCTTCCTGCCTGAGCAGATTCTGCATGACATCCGCATCCTCCGTATCGCTACTGCCGCTCTCCAAGTAGAACAACGTCGCTGCCGCTGCTGCTGCTGCCGCTGCCGAACTGGGACTAACACTGGGCTGCCTATAGATACTAAGACGGTACTGCTGGGATGCGCGCCCGGACAGCGGCAGACTGGAGCTGCTGCCGCCGGTGCAGTTTAGAAAATCTAAATACTTTTGGACTCTATGCGAGGTTGTGTTTTACATGTGTGTGTGTGTGTTTGTGTGTGGGCGTGTGTATTAAATATATACGACAACAATTTATTGGAGGCGTGCATTACAACAACGAAACGAATACGACACGATTTTTATAAAAGATTTATACAATTATGAGCGTTAAACGTCGAAAGCGTTTTGAATTTGAATTTGAATTGGTGAACGTTGAGTGAACGTGGAAGGAAAATATTCAAGAGAAAAGAATAATACGCTTTAGAACATATATTTAATTGGAGACGCGCGGAATTTCAAGCAGACTACTCATCGGATTTTATTTAAAAAAATGCTTGAGGCATGTATCATTTCATCATGGATATATCTTTTGATATTTTCTTACTGAATTTTGTATATACTTCGATTTTCAGAAAATATATTTTCTAGTTTTGTTTGACTCAGTTTTGAAAACTATTCTTAATGGAACATCTTGCATAAAAAAACTGCCATGAGCTGTCTGCCAATTATCGCTCAGTTTAAGATTTTTTCTACAGTCTACACGAATTATTATATTAATACACCCTAAAAATATGTTATACAAATCAACCGAGATCAGATTATTATTCTGCAGGGCTGGCTTTTTGGCTTTCTTTAACTACAATTATAAGCTGCAAATATCCCCCTTGCCTTATCCATGTGACAAATCCCTGCCAATTATATTGAATCGCTCACATCTATACTCACTCTTCGATGAGGACAACATCTGCGCTGTTTGGCTGACTGCTGCTGTTGCTTGTGGAGTCCTTGATTAGTGTTACGGCTGTGCCAACACCGCGTGCGACGACGCCTACATCGCCTTCCAGATCAAAGCATTGCGTATAACCGATGACTGCATTGGCGCCCATGTTAATTGCCTTCAGGCCCATCCTGCGCTGCACCTGACCCGACAGCTTGAGGAAGACAACTTGCCGAGCCTCGTTGGAGGCGCGTGGTGTGCGTATCTTGTCGATCCACTGATACTCGGGATCATCGTTTACCACCAGCTCCTCGACAAAGCCATGAATGACCTGGGCACGATAGCCAAAGGGAACACATGGAGCTAAGGAACATAAGGATAGTTATTATTTTGGTAACGATTGAGTCAATAGGTGAACGAACAGTGGAAGAAAGGTATGCCGCAGGAGCTCTGTCGAAACTTGTTGACATCGGAGAACAGATCCACTTTGACAATGACGTTTATTTCGCCGCGTATTCCATGCATCGTATCAAAGACGGGTATCCAACCGGAGAGAACAGTGCCTTTGCCATGGGCCGCCTGAGCAAGGCTCTCAAGGCACAGTGGATTCAGGCTGATGTTCACCTTGCCAATGGCATCGTTTGCCGAGTACGTGTCATAGTCCATCAGACGTATTTGTAGCGGTTCATCCTGCAGTTCGGCATCATCGACCTCAAAGCGAAACCTGCACTTGTCTTAGATCAAATCAATTTCAAACTTATTGTATTTTACATACCAATCGGTGTTCCACGTTGGATTTAGACTTTTTCGGAATACCTCCGTTTTGTGCTCCTTGTTGGCCAGCTTGATTTCCACAAAGGCATCGGTTGTCTCGCTGCTCTTGTCCATAACAGGCAGATTACGAGCAGCCTTTATTTTGACGCCCACCTTGCCTGGCATTTTGTCGCCTGCTCTCTTAGCAAAATCACAAACCTGGAAGATCTTGCCTCCTCACAACCTGCAGACAGACACACAACCCGTCTTCCGTCCAATTCGTGCAACTTGCTGAGCCAATTTGCTAAGCCAATTTGCACGTTAAATTCTATTATTTTAAGCAATGTTTTTCATTATGTCTAGTGATGTGTGCATTGAGCTATCGATACAACGATAATTTTCTTAAGACCGTATATATCGATTTATTTAGGAGTTACAGTTAATATGGATATTCTTCTTAATGCATTTTAATGAGGTTGAAGTAAGCAAATTTTCGTTTATTTGAATTACTTAACTTTATCGATAATTAATTCAAATATGTATTAACCTTAACTGAAAACTTATCTATTCAGACTTAAGTATAATATAATAGATATTTTATATATATTTATTTCTGATATGCTTATAATTTTTACAAATAATTCCAAAATCAGATCTATGTTTTAAGCTCCAATTCATTTTGTTTTAATAATAAATTTATGGCTGTAGAAGTATTAAATAATTTAATACTGTTTATAAAAAATTTATTGGTTCAATTGAACCACAAGTGACAACAGCGTTTTCTAGTGTGTATCTTAATATACGTAATAATGTAAATAAAATGTAATAAATAAAAACAATTTGTTTATTACTTTGAAACTATACATATGATATAAATATATAAATAGCTGCTGTCAGTTCTATACTATACAGTTGAATGTAAAGCACATTTATCTGAGACACTTTAATTTGTTATCAAGGTTAAGTTATTTAATCAAAGAGTAGTCTACTCGTTTACCGATGGTAAGAAGAGGGAAGATAATGGGGAGGCAGCTGCCAGCCACTCACCAAGAAACCTGTCCCAGTGTTCTCTTATATAATATCATACTCGGCATATTTATTGACAGTCTATATGTTGGGCACATTGCAAGCTTAGGAACTAAATCGCTTATGGACTATTTGCCGATGCAGAAATCTTTAAAGACCACATCGAGTATGTCTTCGCAACTGACGTGTCCAGTGATGCGTTCGATGCAGCGAACCGATTTGCGCAACTGCTGCGCTGCTATGGCCATGTCCGGGTAAACGTCGGGCTTGTAATCTCTTTGAAATGTGTCAATATGCTCGATGCAACGCTCCAGTTGCTGTCTGTAGCGCATTTGGGTAATACGTGGGTGCTCTGCCTGCGGTGTGCCACACAACTGCTGCAACAGTTGCTCCAGTGCGCCCATGAATTCGATCAGATTATCCTGCTTATGGCAGGAAAGTGCTAGCACATTGTTTAGTTTGGCAATGCGCTGGTTCTCCTCGGCGGACACCGTGTCCGTTTTATTTGCAACCAATTGGAAACGCTTGCCATGGCACAGTTCCGCAGGAATGTCCAGCTCCTGCAGATAGCTCTCGATGTGGCCAGCGAGCGCCTCGTTGCTGTCCACGACACTCAGCGACTTAGCGTCTGTTACCAGCAGTATAAGGTCAGATTGGGCTAAGCATTGTTTAGCACGCGCCATGCCCTCCACTTCGATGGTGTCTGTGGTGTCACGTCGCAGCCCAGCGGTGTCTGCAAACACCACCGGATAGCCGCCAAAGCTATGCGTTGTCTCAATAATGTCACGGGTGGTACCGGCCTTCTCGGCCACAATGGATACGGCACGTTGGCACAGCAGATTCAGCAGGCTGCTCTTGCCCACATTGGGTGCACCAATGATGACGGTGCGCACACCATGGCGCAACAGCTCACCCTGCCGCTGATCATTGAGATGCAAACGAATGTCTCGCTTTACTGCGTTCAGCTCACGGGATAGCTGTAATAAAACGCCACCCTCGATTTGCTCATCCTCGGCGAAGTCAATGTACGCCTCCAAGTGTGCGGCACAGCGGATGAGCCGCTTGCGCCAGTTGTCATAGAGACGTGCTAGAGCGCCGGTGCTTTGTAGCAGAGCCTGAGTAGAATTGACACAATTACAGAATACATATAAGATTTGTAATGATTAATTATTTTATACCTGCTTTCTTTGTGCCTCAGTTTCGGCGTGTATCAAGTCAGCCAGGCCCTCCACCTCTGTCAAGTCGAGTTTGCCGCCAAAGAAGGCGCGCTTGGTGAACTCACCCGGCTGAGCGGGTCTCAGTCCCGGAAGTTGACCCAGTGCATCCAGCATGGCTGCAATGACGGCCAATGAGCCATGCACTTGAAATTCGCATGCATCTTCGCCGGTGAAGGATGCGGGACCCGGAAACCAAAGCAGCAGACCTCTGTCGATAATTTCTTTGCTGGCGGGGTGATAAAACGATTTTAGATACGCCTGCCGCTGCTTTGGCTCATAATCGACATTGTTGACAATGGCGCGGAGAGCTTGCTTTGTCTGTGGACCAGAAACACGTATGACGGAGACGCCACACTTGATGTGACCCGAACTGAGGCTATATATGGTGCAGCCACTCGAACTGCCACTGGCAAAGCGACGAAAAGTACCGAAAATATCTTTTGAAAAGCTCCGTAGAAGCGCCATTTCGGAACGAAGCGAACGAATGATGAACGCCGCAAACAAAGAAAAACAAAAGCCAGATGATTTTTGCAGAGCGATACTTTTCGCTGAAGCGAGTAAATGAGTACATTTGAGCCACAGCTGTGTGCCAGAGTTACCATAATTATAGCAAAAAATTTATTTAATCAATTTGAAATTTTAAAATATTGCTTGTTCTTTTCTTTGTTTTGAACAATTTTGTTTTTTATACCTGTGTATCGTCGTTATCGGACTCGCGCTCAGTTTTTTTCTTGGGCTTGTAAATAGTTCGCCTGCCTCTATTCAATTTTTCATTCCATTTTTCTTTTTTCTTTTTTGCTTTGCGCCTTATGTAGCGCTGATAATCATAATCCCTTGGTCCCTTAATGGGTATACGGGGTATATTTGGAGGCTTCCGGAACGATCTCCCCGTGTGGCTGGCTAGACAACGTATCGTTCGGTAGAAAAAGTCTTTCCCAATCAACGCCAGCATTGTCGTTTTAATAGCAAATATGAACCATACAAATATTTGCCTATAGCTAAATTTAGTAATTTGATCCAAGAAAGGTGGGTACCAAAATAAAGTAACATATATTTTAAAATGTTGACACTAAAATGAATGCATGACAGTAAAAGTAGTTACATTTAAACATTTTTATTACCTGGTACTAAAGCGACTGATCAAATTCCACTCATTTAATTTACCACATATTAAATGTGATTCAATCATTTGTTTGTTTGTTATTCTTTACAATATTGTCGAATATTCGACGAGCCTTCAATTAACAAAACTTTCAAAAGCATTTCCAAATTTTCTTTAAATAGCTACAATTTCTATATTGGAGCTAAACAAAATTTTAAGCTTTATTGTCTTTTCCTGATCTAATAGGAATTTTGTTTCCACCCTGCTAGGAATTTTGTAAATTCATAAACCCAGTAAACATGGTAATTTAATTAAAATCATGCTTTGAGTATTGAAGGCAGTTGTTGAGAATGATCAGTCTAAGCATAAACTTGTTTGAGGTTCCAGTTTTTGGCATTTTTTAGATTTTTTATTACATTCAAAATTATTTTAAAAATTGAGCAAGCAGATAAGTTCAAAATTCAAAATGTTTGGACTTTGTTCGACGTTGAGACGGGGCCTTTGGTCTATGGTTCACAATATGCAAGCAGCTGCTTGCATGCGAATGAAATCTAAAAAATGCGGAATAGAACGGAAATCCAGATGTTCAAAAATATTTAAATCATTCCCCTGTGGCAGACCGAAGGTGATGTTAGTCCCAAAGAAAAAGATTAACGAAAAAAAGATTACGAAGCCGCCATCGATTTGGCTGAATCCGTTCTGTGAAGAGGAAGACGTCTATTGCCCATTTAATCCGCGTTTTGATGACATCTACTACGTGGAGTCTGACAAGGCAAAGCGAAAGTATTGGCAAACCTGGGTATCCTGTCCTCCTGTGCAGATAAAGAAAAAAAAAATTTGCTGCTTTACCAAGATCAAAGCTGCCCCGCTAAGGCGTCGCAAGCATAGGAAACCCAAGACCGCCTGTCCACCGCCAATTCGCTGCGATGAAACCGACTGCCCAAGGGTCAAACGCCGTTGTCATCGCAAAGGTCGCCTTCCGCCTAACTGTGTGAAGGTCAAGAGACCATTGATTTGCACAAGGCCGCTAACTCCTTACCCGGCATTTTCCGAGTGCAAGCGTTTGCATCCCAAAGCAATGCCGTTGAGTGAGTGCATCTGCTGGAGGAGACCCATGATCTGTGAGGTCTGGAGCGAGTGGCGTCGGCGCAACATGAACAAGACCGCTCGATGAGGATGTGAAATGAATATATAAAATTGATATACGCTTTTTTAATATTACTATAAATAACTAAATGGACTGCCTCACAATTTGCAAATATGTATGTATTAAATGCGAATAAAAGAAACCATCGTGTTTGAAATAGGTTCATTATAGATTTTTTCAGAGAAAAAAAAAACAAAATGGCAAATAACCTTAAGAAAAGGTTGCTTTCGTTTGTTTTCATAACAAATATTTATTATTAGAAGGTCAGTTTCGACACATTCGTTATCCAATCCCAAACTTTCCGGCTACAATCCTTGTAGGTTTTCAAGCAGTCGGCGCCAGCACGACCTGCATCTCTGGCATTGATATACCTTTCAGCGACGTTGTCAATAGTAGGGCTGTGAATAAATAAATGTGTAAAATACCAGCAGATATATATATTTTTAAACACTTATTATATAGATAGATAATGCTTGGATACTCACATCAGCACTGCGTTAAGAATCTCGCTAAAAATATTGCTATTCTCGAAGGGTAGCTGAGAGATTTCACATATGCTTCGCAAGAGACAGGTGGCGCCGCGTTCACTGCCATCTAGCCTGGCAGAGAAAATATCCATTGTAAGTTAAGTCAATTAAACTAGAGAAAGACTTACTCTGCCATGCCCGCCTCGATGCTATCATAAAGCAAACTCCGCATATCATCCCGATGAATGGTGGCCTGCATGTCTTTGCGCAGCTGGCGGGCTGTGGAAACAAATGCCGTTGTATTCCAAAAACTCCACCAATAGATTGGTATGGTTGTGGGTATATACTGTGCTTGCAGGTTATAGAAGAACCAGAAAGATTGATCCTTATCCACCAGTTTCACAGGATGCGCTATGCTAGCGACGAACTGCAAAATACAAATAGATATAATAATAATATTAATAATGGTTTTTAAATAAAGCATTTTAGCTTTCTTAGAAGGTTTAGATCAAATTAATTACCCACCTTGACTATGCCTGGTCCATCAAAAATAACCAAACGCTTGGCACGACTTAGCTTGACCGGCGTCTTGATTTCAAACGGGATTGGAGCTCGAGTGACATTATTTGGGCAAGCATCTGGACTGATTTTGGCCGTGAAACTATGTGCAGCAACTATTGTTGTTCCGCAAATGATGCCCACCAGTAAAACGATTGGAGTTCTCTGGGTCTGTTGGTTTTTACTCATCTTGTTGCCATTGAAAAGTGTGGCTGTATACTGTGGTCGATAGCCCATGTGAAGCTTGGAGTCGAGCAGCAAGAGTCCATTTATTTGATTTACAAATTGACAGTTGAGCTACACTGAAAATAACCGAGTTGTGGAGTTTTGCTTTATTTTAAATATTGAATAATAGCAATCTCAAAAATATCAAATACAGTTTACCTTTAACTTAAACTTATTTTTATCTTTTCATATTTGTCTGAGAATTATATTTTTTCTTAAATTTATGAATATGTTTCATCAAATCTTCGGTAGGGTACACCATGAACAGTATGCGAGACGTTTGTACTAACTATTGTTTTTCAGATTTACCGCCTAATTTAATGCGTCCCAGTTCTGCAGTTCTTAGCGTTCTAATTGCGACTCACGCATAACAAATATTGGGACTAATTAGCAGTTTGGTAAATTGAAGACCTAAATTAAAAGATCGGTAAATTTATATCCAGTTGTTATATCATGTGCTCCGGACCGAGATCAGCGTGCGGCTCACATCGAAATGCGTCGGCCAAAGCAGCAGAACGTTCAATCTTTGAACGGCGTATTCGTGGTTGGCATCGGTTTGCTCATCATCTCTGGCACCCGTGGATTGCTTTTTCCCGCAAATACGGTGTTGCAATTAACGTCAACGATGTCGGTGCCAATTGATCTTGAAGAAAGAAAACTCTTTGTGGATTTGGGTTTCCAAATGAACTATAACATGCCATTCAGTCTGTCCGCATTCTACGATCCGATCACTTGGTCCAATGCTTTGGAGCGTCGCGGTAAGCGTGAATTGAATCACTTTACGGGCACAGCCAAGGAGCTATTTGAGGCTGAGAGTGGTATCCATCCCAGGGATTTTACTGCTGGCCAGCTATATGCTGGCATCGAGAGTATATTAGAGGATTACGGATTCCACAGATCCTGTTTGCTACTTAGCGTCTGTGAGCTGGCGCTGCATCCCTTCGCTAATCATCAAAGCTACAACATGTTTGTACAGGTCATCAGCTTTTTACTAACGTAAGTGCATCCTAGTTTTTACTACACAAATATCCAATCCTAACTACATTATCATCGATTCCAATAGACCCTCGCAGCATGATGGATTTGGTCCGCACGAAAAGTTATACCAACATCGATATAAACGTGCCGAGAAACTGGGCTTCCTTGGCGGTGATTGCCATAAAGCGTATCCAAAGTGCCAGTTGGATGTGTTAAATTTAGTGACAAGACTAGTCAGATGAAATAAAAATTTATTTAATTACATACATATATGTATACATTTTTATTTGCTTAAACTGAGATTATCAGGATAAATTCCACAGTTAAATGGAGTGGCTAAGAAATATAATCTCTAAGATGGGCACATATACAACGCATACGGTCGAAATTTCAATTTGGTATTTTAAGCGTTGAAGTTTAAAATTATCAATGAATATTATGAATATTATATGCAACGATGCGATAGTTAAAAAACATTTAACAATAAACATTGATCGTAGAAAAGATGGAAAAATACTCAGCAGAAAGATGCTAATCGTGTGAGTTTGCCGTTGATCATTGATAGGAAACTCTTTAAAAAAATATATTTTTCAAATTATTTAACAATAAAAAAAATTAAGTCACTATAAGTAACAAAGAGTTATTTGGAATTGTACATACCCACATGTCTTCTAAGTATTATTTATTTATATATTATAATTACATTAGATATTAAAAAATAAAATATTTAAAACCAAGCTTTTATCAGCTCGATATAAATACAATATAGAACTAAATTAAAAAAAGTCCAATCCAAAAAAAATACATACCATTAATAATAATACTAAATAATTCTTAAAATCTAAAAGAAACTTCACATTAGGTAAATATTGTTGATGGTACTAAAGTGGTATAAGTAAAAAATTCAAACCACATTTTTATAAACAACTTAAATATTTAATAAATATATAATTTTATGGACTTCTTAATTATTTCAATACTGCAGGATGGCAAAATCTGAAAGTAATAATGCTAGAAAATTGTAAAATTAATTGAAAGTAAACATATTATTTAAGTAAAAGGGAGAATGAAAGACAGGGGCAGTAGTATATAGGTTATATAACTTCTTTGTTATTTAAGTTCTTTGGCTTGTCAAAATATAACATTGGTAATAAGTTTTAGGATATCGTGTTTACAATGCGCATACAGCTTAACGCAATCTTTTCCCAGGAAGCCATCAAGCTCTGCCTGCTCGTAGGCCTCCTTATAGACATGCTCACTTTCTGAAAATCCGTCGTGCTGCGAAGGACTACAAATAGATGATACATAAAAATAAATACAAATTTAATATATATTGCATTTCAAACTTTCAAGTGTATATTCACACTTACCTCAACATAAACGTCAATATATCGCTTAATATATGCTGATGATGATCATCAAATGGATGCGTGGCCAGCTCACAAACGCTACGCAGAAGGCAGGTATCGTGAAATCCGTAGGATGTCAGTGCGTCCTCAATGCCCGCATAAAGCTCACCAGCTGAGAAATCCTTGGGATGTGTTTCAATTAATGCATTGTAGCCGTATTTTTCGTAGAACTTTAGATCAGTATAATTATTACGGGATAGCTCGCGTTTCGCTTTATAGTTGGCAAATCCCGGCCATATTGGTATGCTATAAAATGAGCTCAATTGGTTTGGCAAGTCGTAGGAAATGGCAAAACACCAATCCACCAGTATACGTCGTTCTGGAAAGAACTCGGCGACAGGCACGGAAACGGATGCCGTGAGCTAAAATTATATAGGTGTAAAATTCAAAAACCAATTGCAACCAATTTTAAAAATCATCATAATTCTTCTCATTAATCATATGCTAAAATAAAAATATCTAAAAATACATACAGTCATTTAAGATCATACGTTACTTTAAAAAAAATGCTTGTAATCATAAAATACTTTTTATCTTTTAGCAATTGTAAGCTATAAATATATATATATATTATTAAATTAAGATGAAGAACTATATTGTATAATTGAAACTTAATACATATAATAAACTAAGGATAAAAAATATAAAATAATTATTGTACTCACTCCAAGTGAACTTGATGAGGGATAAAGTAAAGATCTACCATATTTGCAGCTTATTAGTATAATGAGAATTTGGATAGGTAACAAAATGAGGTCCATCGTGTTAACCCAGAGAACTGCTCTGTTTGAATCAGATACTTCAACTGATCAGCCTGTTAATCGATTGGCCTAACAATTGTAATCAGACTGTGTCTGTAGGCCAACTGAGCAGGCGTATTATGAGTACAGTCAATAAAAATCAAGACATCAATCAACTCAGCGTAAATATTGAATTAATCTGTTCACAGTAAGTACTTACTCCATGAGCAAGTAAATTGTAGAAATCATTTCATTCTGTGCGTTCGCTGGGTCTTAAATGCTGCAAGCTAAGATCTGGTTACTTTTGGTGGTGCTCAGTTGCACCCATGGGGATTGCCAATTCGAACAGAAGACGCAACTGAGACCAGCCTATGAGCGAGTCTTTGTTCGCAGGAAGCGTGCACTAATCTTTCCGCCGGGTTCGTTTGTTAAGTTCACATGCAATTTTGGCAGGAACATACTCTCTAAGTATCCGCGTGGCATTGCATTTAATTTGGAGGAAGCTCTATATTATCCAATTCCCGGAAGCAGAGACGATCTGTATCCAAAGCGCTTCCTACCAAAGAAACCACCACCACCAAAAACAAAGACGACGTTTGTTTATATACCCGGCACCGATTGGCGCTTCGAAGCGCAGGCTGTATCAAAGCCAAAGCCAAGGCCAAGACCCAGACCTGATCCACCAAAGACACATCGCATCGATGCCGCTGAGGACTACGCTAATCCTAACAAGTGGCAGCAATGGGCAAAGTATGGTTCATATCAGGCACAAAAATGGCAGAGCAATGCTAACAAACAACATTGGAAAATGCCCAACAAAACCAAGTGGTCCAAATGGACGACACCTGCTCCAAAATGGACAGCCCAATGGACTAATAATAACTGGCAAAGATCGAGGCGAAATGCGGTTGTCGAATCCCCACATTTTCATGGCCATCGTGATCGAAGACAGTTATTTGAGTTTTTCAGCGGACTCGGATCACGGTGCGTATAATATTCATAATTAAATTAGTCTACAACTAATAAATCTAAATTCTAAATTCAAATTTTTTTTTCAGCTATGGTATTAATGTCAAAGCTTGCATTTTACGCACAATTTGTGATGCTAGGCGATTTTTACTGCCACCTGGATATTCCATGCTGCAAGACATGCTGCGCTTGATCTTTACGTAAGTTTAAGAAACTTTGTTTTTTTGACATTTTCTAATTATGATTATCTTTTAAAAATAGCATGCCTCGAATCGATGGTCTGGAGGATGATTACACTCGTGTCATGAGCAAAGATTCCGATAACTGTGCCTTGGAGTTAAAGAGCAAGTGTAATATGAATTTACTGATTTGGCTGTTAAGTGGAAAAATGGACAATACATAATTAAGAATAGCACAATTAATTAAAAATATTTTTAAATTATTCTGATATACAAAGGCGTTTTTATGTGAATATTTTTATATATACCTTGTGCAAAATTGTAGCTGGCATTAGATAGAAACAAAATATAAGAAATCATAAACTCAGCGGTTAAAATTATCTCTGTTCGATCTTGATAAAAATACAACGAAAGTCAATATATTATATAAGAAAACAGATTTTCCAATGCTTAACCGGCCTAATTTATTACTATTTAACAGATATCGGGATTATAAAAGTTAGTCCAAATTTAAAGTAATGCTCCATAAACGATGTCAAGTCTAATTCCAGTCTCGTTCCACGTGCCAAGATAGTATTTCAGCTATTTATAATAATGCATTTTAGCAGAGTTCTAGCTGTAAAAATACTACTAATAGTACTAACAAGCATGTCGGCTCAATAGTTCAATTTTATTTTACTTACTCTTGAAGAAACTTTCTCCACTTTTTGGACTAATATGAAAATTGTATTTGTTCAAGAATTTACACCCAATTCCAAATGACAATAGTTGTTATTTAGTAAATTGGCTGATTTTCCCAGCCGTAGTTGATTTTATTTAGACATCTCAATCAGTCCATTTTTGTCATGCGATGCGGTCTTTGTGGCTCGGACTTTTGACACTTCTTCTGTTTGCCTTTGGTGAGGCCAACAGGACTGAGTTAAACCATGTTGTCGAGCGGGTTTTCTCGCGTCAGAAGAGATTTGTGTTATTTCCAAAGGGATCGAACTTCAAATTTACTGGTTCAATAAGTAAAGGACTGCTGTCCCGTTTTCCAAAGGGTGTATCGATGAACATAGAGCAGGCATTGTACTTCCCAGTGCCTTCAAGTCGTGAGGATGTATATCCAAAACGTTTCCGACCCAGAACGACAGTAGCTCCCGCGACCAAGACGCCAACAGAGCCTACCTATGTTTGGATCGCTGGTACCGACTGGCGCTATAAGGCAACACCCGTTAAGAAACCTAATCCGATAAGATTGCATCACCGCATCGACTACAGGCCGCAGTCGCCGAGCTATGTTGATCCCACAAAGTGGCAGCATTGGTCCAAATACGGACAGCGTTACGAGAATTGGACAACAGCAAGACCATATTATAAGAAGTATAGCCAACCCGGAAAGTGGAGCAAGTGGACTACGCCATCGCCCAATTGGAGTAACTATGGGAAACGTTGGCACAGATCCGTCGACTCAAAGGAAAAAGATGAGCCTTATGATCCAGAAATAGCGCCCTATGAAGCTGTTAGCTATCCAGATCTGGAACATTTGACAGACTGGTCTGATTATCATGGACATCGGGATCGTCGTCATTTGTTTGACACATTTGGTGGTTTTAATAAACTGTAAGATTTGGCAATTTCACTTTAACGTATTACGCAACACGAACATTTCCGGTTATTGCAGCCTCGGCATCGATACCAAATCCTGCATTCTGCGCGCCATCTGCGATAGCAAGCGTTTGCTCCTGCCACCCGGCTACTCTATGTTGCAGGACATAGCGCGTCTGATCTTTACGTAAGTAATTCCATACTGATTTTGAGCAAGTGTAATTGAAAAACTGCACTTCCATTTAGAATGCCAACCATATCCGGCGTGGAAGATGACTATAGTCGCATTATGCACATGGACTCGGAGCATTGTGATCGAGTGTTTCGGGATAAGTGCAAATTGAACCTGTTGGCTTGGTTGCTGGGTGACAAATGGTGACATTTAATAAAATTGACTTTTGATATCATTTATTGTATAAATGGTGCATCCCAAATGGAATGCTTGCATTGCGGATAGAGTACTGCACAATCATCCTTATGGGCATGGGCTTTGTCGTAGCGGGTGTCTCGATAGGCAACTGGTTCATGATCCAGTGCCTCGGGTATGGTAAACACAGCACGCAGGAGTTCGCCAACAAAGCTGCCCGGCTCCTTTTCAATTGATTTTTGTCCCGTTTCGCATAGAGTGCGTAGCACACACTGATGACCATTGTGACCACGTCTGTTAGGTAAAGAAACAATGAGCTGGGATTTCATATTTAAAGTCTTAGAATTGAGAGCAAATTCGAACTTACTTATCCAAATACTTTTCGATTCTCTCATACAACTTTTGGCGACTGTTGCGATGATACTTAATCTGTATGCCCTCCATGCTGGTCAGATCTGCATCTGGCACACTTGCGACTCCGCTGCGCCTGTGACGATGATGCGGATTCGCTGCATCTGGGATGCTGCGCTTGCCAAATACCGGATAGATTTTATGATGACGATGTGGCTTCGCCTTCGATATTTTTGGGGCTGGTTTGTAGTAGCTGTTCCGATGAATTTGGTTGTTGGCTGGTCTATAATAGTCTTGTCGCTGGCGAAGTGAATTCTTCAAACTATTTAAAACAATAGATCAACAAAAGATTTTAGCTTCTAAGATTCTGATTGTTTTTTGATTTACTTACTGCGATGCCAAGGCCCAGTATGGATAGCGTGTGTTCTGTGCCTGACTCCAACGCTGGGCGTATTTATTGAAGGGATTGCGATTGCTGCTCATTGGTCTGCTGTTGACATAGTAGTGACTATCCTTGCGTCTGGCTGGAAAGTTGGGTTGTCTGTAGTAGTTGTCCACATGCTGATAAGTTGGATGCATAGGTGTGCGAAACACCGGTGAACTGCTGTAGTAAGAATTATAGGTGCCACTATTGACTCCACCTCCTCCTCCAGCATTTGACAAGTTGATGTAGTTGGGCTGGTAGCTTTTATTGTTATTGTTGTTGTTGTTGTTGTTGGATGTCGGCTTAGTGGCTTCATCCACATACGTAATGTTGGACGCAGTGTCATTCCGACTAACGTCTATGGTGCCGTCTTCTAGCTTCATCAATAGATTCTCGATGGCTTCGCTTGGCGGCTGACTGGGTAATTCATAGGCGAGGGCAACGGTAATCCCCAGTACCAAATAGTTGGTGTAGTCCACAACGCAAATGATTTCATCGAAAACTATATGGCGCAAAATAAATGAGGCATGTAATTTGAGTTCGCTTAAGGGGCAAGACCCAGATTCAAGACATACCCATTTGAAAAGAGCTGCCCTCCGGAAATACCAAATAGCGTCGCTTCCTCGACAGCAGCTCTTGAGTTGTCTGCATTGTTTGGCTGGCTGATTCGTTCAGTTTCGCCTCGATGAGCTGCTCAAAATCGGAGCCGCCATCGTTACCAACATCGTTGCCCACATTCAACAGTGGCCTAAACGTTGGCAGCTCAATGCCTTTGCCGGCATTCAGTAATTCATCTCCTTGGCAAACGTCTATGCAGCCCACCGCCAACAGCAACAGCAGCAGCAGCAGCAGCGGAAGCATCAGCAAACAATCAACTGGAGGCTTGTGTCTTGTTTTGTTGTTGATGCACATTTCCTACACTTGCGGTGAACGCGTTCTCCAAACACAAACTGCCACTCAGAGTTACAATATGCTGTCCCAAAACCAAACCGTCGAATGCCAATAACAAAATGCTGCGCTTAGTTCTTGATCGGGGCTGTTAATTGCGGTCAGTTCTATGTACCCCCTCGCGTGACTTCCCCTCATCTACCTCTTCCTGTTTGGCAGCTATTCGTCGCTGAAAACTTTTACAAGTTTGTCTTGGCATCGCTTGTTTAGCGTTTGCGTCGCTCTTTTCCCTTTATATTCTTCATTAGTTTTCACACTATTCGTCTATGGCAGCACACAATGGGGCTTATCAGACTATTAAGATACTGTTTGAAAATATAAAGTATTTTAGCTAGTTTTTTTTTAACAGTATTTATATAGTTTAATATGTGATGCTCATTTTATATATAATAATTTATAAATAATTATTCGCTTTACATGTGGATTTACTCATTAAATGCTTATGTGTTATTGCACTATATAAAATATAAATAAAATAATAAATTTTATATATATATATAATATTTTATTCTACTCCAGTTAACACTTTACAGCTGCTGAGCACTTGGCTAGTCGCCTATGCCACACTGCAGTATTTTCCTCTTCTTTTTTTTGCCCCGTTTTGTTCTGAGAAGCAATTCGTCTTTGTTTTGTTTTTGTTTCGTGCATTCATTGGTCTATTTAAAGGCTCAAATTACATTTTCACGCTGCCAACTTTCATGAAAAAAAAAAACTGGAACGTTCTGCCTTCCCTATATAAACCTTATTGGCTATTCAGCTATTGATATTGTATATAGCACATGACTTAGTCAAATGCGATAAATATACATATTTTTCTGGTGATTAACTGAGTACTAGAATGGCATACATTCTATATTAATAAGCGCTCGTTTAAGAGGCAAATCATAAAAGTATAGCGGAATTTAGAGTTTTGAAATCTTGAGTCAAATGCTTTAAGTTGACCAACCAAGAATCTTACACAATTTTAATAAGATATCTCATTTTTCTGAGTGTGTGAAGGGTTTTTTGACGCACCCCCGATTAAAAATTATCATGCTTTTATTATACTGAATATTGAGCATTTTTTCCTTAAATCTTTTGAACAGAATTTAGTTAATTTGCTTAACTTAAAAAACTATTAATCCGACATGTCTGAATTTTAAAATTTTGTATAATCTTTTTGTCCACAAAGTCCGTAGCTAGTTTTAATGAAAATTATGTTAAATATTTTTAACTACAGATTTGATAATAAATACAAAAATTGTACGACACAAAATATTAACAGACATATATTGATTCAAAAATAAATTGAAACGTGCATCAATATTTATATATTTTTTATTTATTCCAGCCAAAATGTGTGACTGCAATCACTGTAAATTTGTCGACAGTTGCCTCGCTCCTGATGCGCTTCCAGATAATGTGGTGAGATGTGCTTCAACGAATCACCAGCCATGTCGCTGCTGGGCAATTGAAAAATGGCCGATAGCAGCTCCATAATAAAGCTCTGCGGCTCAGCTGTCTCTCCCAATTCCCTGTCCATTCGCTCATGTCGCTGCGCCGATTCGCAAATTGCCCGCTGAATGCAGGCGGTGCCATTGAGTTGACGCCTGTGTAAAACAGTTGAGGACAGTGGGTAAATTCTGCAACATATTGGACACGACTCCACTTACGACTTGTACAAGCGTTCGATCTTGCCAAAGAGAAGTGCTCTTGAGCTGAGATGAGCCCGCAAGTGCATTTGCTCGATGAAGTCATCATCCGCCTGGTATCCACCCACGTCACGTCGTCGTCGTCTTCGTCGTTTTCCAAATACCGGATAAATGTGGTGCTTCGGTGGTTTCTGCAGCAACTGTTGTGGCCGCTGTGGGTAACTATAGCTGTTATATTGCTGGCTGAGATTTAAATGAACAATTAGACAGCGGTTAGAATCGGCTTAAATAATTTTGGAATATGATAAAAAGAAATTCTCCTGCTTATTGGCGATTTATAATTCAAGTCATGATTCCGACCTAAATATGAAAATATTTTATTTAAAACTATTTTTAAATTGCAAGTGAATTTTAGTTGTTATAATAATAATTTATATACCATTGTTAAAATTAAACTCATATATTATATTTAGTAAATAGTTGTATAGTTGCTCAAAACATTTTAAGGATACTAAAAATATTTTTATATCATTTATATTTAAATAAGAATTTAAAATTCATAATTAAAAATGGTTAACTTTTAGAAAAAAAAATAACATAATCAACCTTTAGTTTAAAGTAGTTTCGCATTATTCTTAATAATTTAAAGCAGCTTTTTGGAATTGAAATAAATTATTTATGTTTGATCCATACCGCTTGGCCAATTGGTCATAGGTGCTCCATTGTTGCTGTTTTTCACGCCAATTTAGCTGGACTCGGTCTTTGTTGCGCTGCCACCAATTGTCTGACCAGTTGTGAGCATTGCCACGTATTGGCTGTGGCACAGATGCGGCGGGGGTAGCCGGAGGAGTGTCTGCCCACTGTGGTAACTTTGGTATTGACTGTCGCGCATGCCAATTAGTCGGCCTCCCTCCATGCTGCTCTCCATTATGCGAATTTGCATAAGCGTAAGTGCTCGGTCCGCTGTGGACATTCGAATAGTACGCATAACTGTGTGCATTGGATGCATATGACGAAGCAGGAGATGGAGCTGATGCTGGTTGTGCGTGTATTGCCTGCCAATTAGTGGCAGCCTGAATGCTGCTGTCCCCGTTGCTCGGAACACTGCCGTTGCGCCGCACCGTGCCCAGGGTGCCATCGTTTAGGCGGGTGCGCAGGTTCTCCAAAATTTCGCTGGGCGGTTTGCTGGGCAGCTCCCAGGCGACCGCACATGTGATTCCAAGAATGGCGAAATTGGTGTAGTCCACAATGGGTATGATTAAATCAAAGACCAACTGAAATGAGCTGCCCTCGGGAAACAGCAGATATCGTTTCTGGCGATGCAGCAACAAAAGCTGTTCACGCGATACATTTACTGGTTGTGGCATTAAACCATCTTCTTGAGCGGATGTGCTCAACTTATATGATTCATTCATGCTTTTTTGAGTGTTTAGCATTCTTTTACTCTGACTTAGCACCAGTAACAAGGCAATGCCAATTGCACAGCCAATCACAATTATCATTTTTCTAACCATTGTTGGACGTCACTTAAAATAAATGGTCAGCATGACAATCACAGCCTGCGACTGCTGTTGGTAATTAAATCGAAATGAGAAAAAGTCACATACGTTTTTTAATTAGCTCCGTAATAAACTTAAATACAATATATAACTTTTTTTTAATCCCCCTTTAAAATATTTTAAATGAGACGCCAAATTTTCCTTGTTATTTACACGCACGGGGACAAGTACACACACCACACACACACCACACACACTCTGTCACAATATGCATATTTTCATTTTTGCGACGACACCACGCGATTTTTGCTAGAATTGTCAATCATGCGTTTAATTAATGCAATTTTCAACAGCTAACAATGAATGCAACGAATGAATACATTTTGGGAGGTGGCCAAAAGCTGGCAACGTGTCCACAATTAAAACGCGTCCATTTCCGAAGCCCCGAGCGAAATTGGACACAAAATTTATGATGCAGATAATTACCATTAGAGGCGACGAGTTGTGCACGGATCGAATTTTCAGATGTTCTCAATAATATTCGATAATAACGTTTTTTTTTTTTTCGTTTATGCCATTAACTGTCAGAGCTGAACTGATACGACGGACAACCGCGCATAATGTCCGACATTCAAGCGACTCTCCGGTTGCTGGTTCGGTTAGTTGGTGTCAGCAAAGTTTAATTGTCCAATTAGCACTCAATTGAGTATCGTTAACTCGTTTTTGTGCCGCTTAAAGAGGCCTTTAAAGGTGCAAAATGCACACTCCCCGTCATAAACTGTTTGATAACGCTCTAATGACCAATGCTATGTGAAGTAGCCAGATATATTCAGGTATGCTTAATATTTATTTATGGATCATAAACTAAACTCGGATTTATAAATTTACTCTAAAAAAATCTAAATATAGTTTGCGTTGGTAGTTTACGCACTTCATAGAAAATCGAATGTGTGAATCACGAATTTCTAAGCCTATATTTAAGTCTAAGTAATTTAATGTACTACAATTTCGATTTTATATTTAGGTTAACTAAAGAACAGGTCAAAAGATGTTTAATTTGTTATTTAATTCCATATATATATATATATATATAATTTCGTTAAGATTCGATTTTAGGTAGATATTTACAGCGTCTGTCCAGTCTGCTTTGGAGCTTGAATCAATCATATTAATGAGTATTTAAAACAAGTAATATTTATTTATCATTTATATACAGCTTTATACATTTATTATGAAATATAGGAGGTATTAAGAATTACGCATACTACTCAAAAAATTGTTATTTAATGCAAAATTTGTAGTTTGGTACTTGTCTTGTCTGAATTAAAATTTGATCTGAACAAATATTGATGTTGCTGCGTAAAATTACCTGATGTTATGGTAAATAATACAACACCTGGGATTGCTCAGTTTTAAGCAAATATATTTGGTGCTGCTTGAAGACCTGTGCAAACTGAAATTCAAATTTCCCCCTTTGGATGGCATAAACACACAGACAATCAGCACATCCTTTCAACTTGCCACCCACGGCAATTATCACACATGTAGTTTATCCTCAGTACTTTACACACACACACACACGCATGCACACACAAACCCACATAAATTTAAATTTAAGCAAATTTTCAAATGCTTTTGGTGTGCCTTTAGTGTTATACGTTTTTTTTTTTTTTCCATTTTGCTAATTTTTAGCAAGTTGAACTGTAAACAATGTCAGCATTGCAACCAAATGAAAACAAATGCAGCAAACAAAACACATTGCGCCGCTGCGGGTTACATTTGTGGGGTGTAGTTTTGGGTGTAGTTTTGGGTGTAGTTTTTGGGTGTAGTTCTGGGTGCTGTCGTAAATGTTTGTATTAGTTGCTGCTGGTGCTCAGAAACTAACGAACAAGCAGTTGCAGTCGCAGTCGCAGTCGGCAGCAGTGGCAAAAATTTTCATGCAAGCATGCAAAACATTTGTCAAATGTAAATTAGCAATGGGAACTGGGGTGGGGCAGCTGTGGGTGCTGCTCCTGTTGTTTTGCATAGCAGTGGTGCACGAACGGTGGCTAGTTAGTTCCCCCGAAACTAAGCGCATAAAATCGCATATAATGCCCGCAGGCACTGCACCGAGACGTGAATGTTGTCGGCAAGCAAACGTATGCAAACTGTGGGGGGGGGGGAGGGGGTGGAGGCCTTGCATTTTAAGCGGGTTACCGATAAAGGGGTGTATGTAAAAGTACACACACACAAACACACACACACGCTGTACCAAAAATACACGACGGCGCAATATTGCAGTCAAATTCGGAACACTAAACATGCCCCATTTCCGTTCCCCAATTTCAGTTCTCATTCTGAAACTAATTTCGTCTATTGTTCCCAATTATCGCACACGGCGTACAAATATCACGTTTTGTTTTTGGATTGCAACAACTTTTGCATGCCACATGCCACACCTAAGACACTCGACACCCAACGAAAAACTACAAGTCTAACTTTAATAAGCGCCATTGTTTTTGGTTCTTTTTGCCTATTTGTTGAACGGGAAGCTGCCCACAATGCGTATGAGCAATTTACATGTCGTGTGTCAGCTGTGCCTTTCTCCATGTATATTCTTGTGTGTGTGTGTCTGTGTGTCTGAGTGTGTGTCTTTGTGTGTGTGGAACATTGTATTATATGTGCTCTCTGAAGCGCATTGCTCGCGCAGATAAGAAAATTGTTGGAAATTAGTTAGAATTTGGAGTGTTTAACAGCAAACTTTGTAATCATTATTTCTGTGCATAACCCTTTAGAATATCTGAGTTTAATTGAATCAATTGTCTGTGAGCGCTGATTGAATAAAATAAATAGGTTATGTTTCACTTATAAAATTAATGCAATTTATCTGTATGCATAGAAATAATATACAAAAAACAGTAATTTTTAAATTTAAAAAATATTTTCTTTTTTAAATTGATTTCAATTAAATTCAAAAAAAATTTTTTTACATATTATTTTAATTAAGTTCTTAAAGATATATTAGTATATGTAAAATGTCTTAATTCTTTCACATTTTAAGCAGGATAAACAACTATGATAATAATAAAATAAAATTAAATAAAGCTATAAAACATAAATAACTGATTTTTGACAAAGTTCGGTAAATATTTTTCAAGTCAGCAAACTGGCTAGACATTTATTTATTATCATTTACATTTGGGTCAATGTGAAAATGATAAACATCAAATGGTGCATATTGTAATAATAATAAATAAAAAATTCTACGAAAATGTAGCAGTAGTTTTTTGTATGCCTCAAGTAAACAATTACCAATGCAAACCTGAACTAATTCCAAGTGTGATGCGACTCTGAAAGCATGTTTCATCAATTAACAGCTCCATTTTCAAGTCCAATGAACCAGGTATGACTTGAAAGCATTTACACCTAGGTGTTAGATAGAGTCCGTACTCAGAATTGGAGCGTTCAATGAACTGCGCTAGTTAACGGTATTTCATCATAATCTTGTAGAGAAATGTGGCACAGTTGATGAAACGGATTACCGCCTTGGGTAAAGCACTCAAAAGAAATTAGCAAAATGTTTGCGATTCATTTGATTAAAATGGAGCGTAAAAGTAAGCGAGACCTGAGGACGGCGCCGGTGACTGAAACTGTGACTCTGTCTCTGACTGGGATTGAGATTGGGACTGTAAACTTGACTCGCATTTCATTTTGGGGCTGCTTCTGTCAGTCGCCAGTGCTTTAATTATGTCAAATTCGCGATGTTTGTCTCTGACTTGTTATTGTTGTTGTTGTTGTTGATGTTTTTGTTGTTGTTGTTGTTGTTGATGTTGTTGTTGTTGTTGTTGTGCTGTTAGCAGCAGGCAAATGTCAGCAGCTAATTAGAGAGAGTGAGCCAGCGGCGTGGCGCAAGTCACTCAATGTCATTCAGCTTGAGGATAGTCTTTGTCGCTGGTACAGGTTGCCAGGGTCCCCAACTCCCAGCGAGGGATGTGTTGACTATGACGAAAACGACTGAAGATGTCGATGCCACTTCAGCGCTCATCTAACCAACTGCTGCTGCTGCTGCTACTGCTTGGCCTTGTCATCATTTGCATAAGAAATTTATCTCAATGAGTAGCTAATTGGGAAATTGCGACATGCCCTCGAGCCTCATGCCGAATGCCTCAAGCTCAGCTCCCTGACCACCCACTTACAATTTGAACAGAAGGCCTGAGGAAATCTTGGCACGTTAGTTTTATTACACTAATCCTTGAACTAATTTAGAGAACGAAACATTGCAGCTACTCAACTTGGTATTTCATAATGAATCTGAGGCATATTGGCCTTAACAATGATAATAATTCAAATAGAACTACTATAAAACTTTAATAAAAAACAAAAGTTTATCTAAATCTATGTTTTCCAGAATGTTCCAAGTGATATAAATACTGAGATTAAAAAAATCATCAACATTAACTTACATATATAATTATCTGAATAATTCTCATATTTAAAGTAAATCTCAAGTACTGTGAATATTAAATAAATTAATAATATTTTATTAAATAAATAAATATACAAATAATAAAAATACAAACCATTCTCATTTCCAGAAGAAATTTTAATTTTTTTTTGAAAATGTAAAACAGAATTAATTCATATTAAAATTCTATGCTAATTTACCGACAATTGATCATTTTATATTGTGATAATATTTGAATTCCATAAACCGACTTTATTGAAGTGGCCAGTATTGTGAGAACGGTAAATATCATTTGACTAATTGCGAATACGCTCAGTGTGATATTCTAGTCAGCTTAATTTGCATGTGCACGCAGTATAGCCGCAAACTCAATTGGCTAACTGAGCTCATTAGTACCAACAGTCTGCTGCCCCCCCCACCACACCCCCCTTCATCGGTTAGAAGGTATATGGTTGTATATATATTAACAGCTTGCAGGCAATATCGATGCACTGCCATTTGTTTGCTTTCTCGCTCCAATTGCTCGATAATGAGTGAGGCCAACTAAATTAAATTAATTGCACATTTTAATTGAGAACGTATCAAATCAATTTGCAACACAGACGGCGATTAATGAATAAATACAACCAGATCAGGGACTGCTTGCCACTTACCCTGCAGGTTTTGTGGAATTGGCTGTGAATTTAACATTCTTGGAACCTTGAATGTCATTAAATTTGTCGAAGGTGTGAATTCGGGTGCGCAAAGCAAATGTGTTACTTAGGGATAACAGTCTGACCGACAGGGTAAATAAAATAATCGTCAAGAACGATGGAACTGAGTTGCAATATTAATAAAAGAGAAAACAAATTAATTCGTATTTAAATTCACATTTAAACATATATTGTCTATTTAATTGAACATTTTGAATCAATTAATTTAAATCGTTAATCGATTTTTCAATTTATGCAGACTGCATAATGGAAGCAGACTCCATATATTCCTGCTCGAATTTTTCCCTCAGTTTAATGATTTATTTATAGGAATTGCCAAAAAAAAAAACCCTTTCCAATAATAAAATATATAAAGCATTCAAACAGAATTTTATGTTTCTCCAATAGCTTAAACATACAAACTTTTCCCAATTCCGTAATGCATTGCATCTAATGAATATCGAAATGAACCGTTATCACGCTGTCATATACAGAATCAACAATAATAATATATATTGTGTACTGTAAAATTATTACTTTAAACGCTTTACACAAAATAATGATTTATTATTGGCTTTCAGCTTATGGATAAATATTATTTATTTACAATTCATTTATACAAACACTTTGAGTGTTTTAGATTAATATTTTAAATTAATTTAAAATTAAAATTTGATTGCTGTAAAAGATGAAACACTATGATGAATATTTCAGGATAAACGCTTATTGATACCCTGTATTTGAATATGAAATAAAAATTAAAGAATGGCATAGGTGAGGTATAGAATTAAAAATTATATTATATTATATAAATTTGTCAAAATATTCCAGTGCCAGTGCTTTTCAGTTCTGTATACCATTTTATCCGCACTTTTGTTTGTTTGTACAAATTAAACAGGGGCCAGTAAAAAAGCAAGTAAATATTATAAAAGCCCAAACTGTTAGCTGTTGGCAAAATGTGTAGCTTGAAATTGGAATGAGAATGGGAATGCAACTGAAATTGAAATTTGAATTGGATGTGGGTTTGGCTCTCTGCTGCGGCAGCAATTTCTCAAACAGCAAGCATAATTATTACTTGATTGAGGTTGCATATATAAGAGTGTGGGTGCATACCACAGTGCCTGTGGGAAAGTGCAAAGTGTCACCAACCACCACTCAGAAGCGGAAGGTCTCCGTATGCGCAACAAACTTGGAAAGTGCAACAGCAACAAAAACAGCAGCAGTTGCAAGACCAATTGTGTAATAACAACAAAATGCCTGCATGAATGTGTGTGTATGTGTGTGTGTGTGTGTGGGTGGTGTATGCGTGCGTGTAATTTATGTTTTCAACTTAATTAAAGTTAATTTTTAATGCTGGGCGTGAACGACAGGTTTGCGGGCATGGGCATGCCAACTGCCTCAAAGGCGCTTGCAAACATTTTAACAACACTTGGCATTTCATGCTGGTGACATTAAGCAGCAACATCAGCAGCAGCAGCAGCAACATCAGAAGCAGCAGCAGCAGCAACAGCAACAACAACAGCAGCCAAAACAACACCAACAACGACTGCAACTTTTGTCATGCAATGAGGTCAACATTGAGCGCCGGCACAAAAAAAAAGTATGCTATAATTTTTTCTCATCTTGGTTTTTTTGTTTTGCTCAGCTGTTTAATAAAAATGCCAATTATATGCATGTTGCCTGTGCTGCAATTAAAAAAAAAAAAGGTCACCTGCAAATGGCACAGCTTAATTATAAATAACAAAACACTGACAACGCCAAACACAGCAACAGCAAGATAAAAAAAAACCGATCATTAATTAATTGAGAATTAAATAAAAAGCTTATGAAGTGGATAAATGTGGAAAAGCTACTTACAAGTATTAAAATGTATTAATATATATTGTCACACGTTTTTTTTTTTATTATATTAATCCCAAGTCTTATTACAGTATATATAAATTTCTATCTGCAATTAAAAACAGTTTTATTTTAAAAGTTTTTTCTATTGCAACTCTATAAAATATCAATCAGGCATCATCAGTATATGGTGAAATGCTGTCGAAGCTCAGGGGACAGTGGCTGTGTAGGATCTGCTGGCAGTTCTCTTCTCTCAAATAGGGCATATGATGTTTCTCGTGATCCTCGAGGCTATTAAAAAAGAGTCAAATAATGCAATTGAGGTTTTACAAATACTACAAAATAATTCTAATATGTATGTTTATTAAATTATAACCAAGTTCAGACTATGATTCGCAGCTAACACTAGACAATATGTGTTTAGCTTACAGCCTTGGCCAATAAATCGTTTTCGATATTTCAGATACCAAACTAGCTTATGGATGTTCTTTAGGATCTTCAGAATATTACGCATTCTGTTACATACTTTTGCACGTCTTCATAAGAACCTTTTTACCCTTTTACCCATTCAGGGAATACAATTAAGTCAGCAGAGTGACAAGTGGAGTTACTGACATCCAACTGTTATCCACATAAATGTCTTGATTATGACCAGAAAACATTTCGTTCCATTTTACTTCAAAGCTAATGCCAAACCACAGCAGCAGCCAGCAGGAGAGAAGCCTGATTGGCAGTACATTGGTGCGGTTGCATCTCTGAAGTTTGACTGAAATTCTGGCAATTGAAATTATGACAAGCTTTTGGAATATTTGGTAAAATCAAACTAGTTGGGCTTATAGCAACTATTACCATTGCTCTGCTAATTGGTATAAGTGACCCAGTTCTAAGCTCACACATCAAAATACTTAGAAATATCGTTTTCAAGTATGGATGAGAACTGCAAGTGTTCAAAATCTGCGAAACAACAATCTGCTAATCATTTTTACAAGTAGATTTAATAATTATTATTGAAATTTGTATTTCAACAGAATAAAGTAAAGCTTAGAACTGATTTTAAAAAGACTAATTGCCTATCGCAATTATTGTTAAAACTAAATTTACTAAACTAAATTTACTCACCTAAATATTAATTTAAGCAATTTGAACAGCATTCCGCTTTTCTGCTGGGGCTTATCAACATCAAAAATCGCCGTACAAAATGATTTTAGCAAACAGGCACGTCCATCAAAGCCATGACTACGTGAACGAATCGCGAATGATATGTTGAACTAATCCATAAGGTTTACGAGTATATGGGACTTACCCATTTAAAGCAGATTCCAGTTTTGAAAACAAATCGCGTTTGAAAAAGATGCGGTTGCTTTTACGCTGATCTTTCTGGTCAGGAAATGGATAATTGGCACGGAAGCCATAACCATAGGCGAATAGTGTATTGACTCTAAGGATATTGTTCTTGCCATTGGTACGCCACTAAAAAAAAATAGTGAAAATTAAAAAAAAATTACAGGCCTACAAACTAAAAATGAAACTGTGCACAACCCACCGACATACGTGACCCCTTGGTGAACTCCAGGTAGCGCTTGCCACGCCGCAGTATCCTTGTTTCATTGTTAGCTGTCAGTTCGGCGGAATTGTCATAATGCATGTCAAAGCTGTTGCTATTGTTGTAATGACTGTGGGTGTCGACGAGAGTGTTGTGACTGGAACTGGAACTGGGAATGAGAATGGGAAGGGAACTGGGGGCAGGCAGAGCATCAGAAACCGCAACGAAGCTGTCAGCACTTTGGACGACATTTAAGCACATCCAAAACAGAAAAAGCATCATCAGCAACTGTCGCATCATCGTTGGAGCTGATGGGTTTGCTGACGGGCAAATCAAGGAGTAGCTGCTTTGGCATTTATGTCTATCAAATCGATTGCTAATTGATTCACTGCCCGTTGACATCATCATAAAAATATTACGTAGAACTTAACTATCCACAAACTTCTTCTTTTGTAATTTTACACCATTTATTGTTTACATCGTCTTAAGCCCTTTCAGCAACCGGTTCGCTGTGGCTTCGCTTTACTTGTGCGACGCGCTTCGGTCCAGTTTTTCCTGGTGACTGATTTGGCTGGTACAATTCATCGGTTTGACATAAATACGGGTATGTACCAGACCACCAACTTGAGCCCAGTTATGGCAAACAGACAAACAAACAATCAAAAAAACAAACAAAAGCTGAGAAGTCGTTGTCCTCTGCTGTTTTTTGTTGTCTTCATTTTTGTCGTTTGTTTATTTACTTATTTATCGCATTGTTCCGTTTTTCTGACACCGCATGTCTCTATTTCTATTTCTATTTCTATTTCTATTTCTATTTGTATTTTTACATTTGTATGTGTTTCGTTCTATCTTCATTTGTATTTTCCTGCCAACTGTCTTTGGAACATAAGAGCCGGACATGACATCGACTTGTTAACACTTTTTTTTCTTCTATCATTCATCACGCTTCTTGCGTTGACATTAAGAATTTACCAAGCGAATCTGGGGCACAGTCACGAAGTAGATAAGAAATTTGAATTAAGCATGAATATAATAAAACTTTGCCTAACTAATTGTTCCATACATGATGTTTTGCTTTAGTTCTGACAGTTCTTATTCTAATATACATTTTAAGTCCGTTCATTTTAGAAAGAAGATTAAAATCTTTTTTTTTTTAAATTTCACGCATTTTGTATTACTTTCTGATTATTAGGGGTTTTTTTTATTAAACAATAAATATACTAAATATACAATATAGTAGGGCAAATTATTTTATAGGGAGCTAAGCTACAAATGTGAATGGGTAGGTACATCAATCTATCTTAGCTAAAATAAATTTTTGCTGAAATAAAATAAATATGCTTACATTCAGATTTATATGTATATTTTGCTGTCTTTAACTCTCAGTTATTAAATGTCTCCATACATCAATAGTTTCTTACTCAAAATAAATTTGAGCATATGTTCTTTTATTTTCCCATTTATAATGACAGCAATATATTGATGAATCATGTACATCATTCTTGATAAATAAGAGTTTTCAGTACACATGTATTATTGCTCAATAAAGCCACACATCATTAAATTGTACTGGCTCAGCTGCACAGTTTATTAGACGATTTATGTGCATCCATTTCAGGGCTTCCACAGAATGAAAATGAGTTTTCAAAGAAAAAAAAAGACTTCTAATAAAATAAATATATAACATAATGTATTTTTCCTATAGTCCGGTTTTTCTTTCTTTTTTATTATCTCGAGCTAAAACGTAATTGTAAGAATTTCGATAAAAATGAGTTGTATGTCAGCCCTGGGATATTGTGTGGATAGAAAGTTTTGTAGCGCTTAAATGCTCCATTCAATTTTCACTCAACTGTCATGACAAGCAATTTTCCGGGCTTGTTGATTGAATTAAATTTGGAAAACTTGGCCAAATGTTTTGTTGTTGCTTCTTGTTCTTGTATTTCTTTTCAATTAAATATTGTTCTGGATTTGTGCAGGTCGAGGCGCCAGACGGCAACGGATAACTGACACACATCCGTCAGCCACAGTCAGGCTCATTCAACCTCGTTCAGCTCCAGTTCCACACACACACACTGAGGCACACAACGCCTCTCGACATGCCACTGATTGAGCACAATGGGGTGCACGAAAGCCGATTGGTGTGCAGATGCGGAAGGGGAAGTTGAGAAAAATGAATCGCCATTTATAACCTGTTGGCAACAAGTGAGCGGAGTGCACCCCGTAATGGGACTGATAGGTAAACGGCCATTAAAACAATTTTATAAGACAATTTTGGTACGACAAATTTATTTGGCATAATAATTTTTCGGCGGCGTCGAGTACTTTCCAAAGGCCAGCTCGAGCAGTGAAAACTGACAGTCGTATTGCCGGTCACAGTCAAAATTATGGGCATGTCTATAGGCATTATCATAGTGTAGAATGTCCGAATTTTGCTCAATCTCTCGTTTAAAAATACGTTGCTTGGGCAGACTGCAAGACAAACAAAATTAAGAATGAAAAGGGAAATAAAGTCAAGTAGTTACTGGTTTTATTATTTTACTTTCTTTTTGTTATTTTGGCTTACCTGAAAATCGTGCGCAGCATTTCACCCACCATATTCATCTTGTGGCGCTGAAAATACTGACGACTCTCGCAAAGTGTTCGCAAAACGCAATCGCGTCCATTGTAGCCCATGCTGTAAGTAGATAAATCTTTGTGAGAATATATTGGCTAAAACTGCAAATATAATTTCCACTCTGGAGTATGGAACAAGTGCATAAAAGCAATCTTTGTTTGAACAGCGTTTTGCAATTTCTATTTCTATTTTATGATAAATGGTTTTCATGCTGAAATGTTATTTTAGGCACAAAGAGAAAAGCTACCTTTACATAATAATAAGACGGAGTTTAATTATGGTCTGTAAAGCAGAAAAGTATTTTAGTGTTAAAAAGATTGGAAAAATTAATAATAAAGAAAAGTGAATAAATAAATATAAAATAACTGCATAAATAACAATAAAACGATTAAGAAAAATTGTTGTAAAGGTTAACAATGCTTAACAATAAATAAATAAATAAAAAATAAATTCATTTTGAGTTTCCACTTTTCTAAAAAAAAAATGTCATTATTGATAATATAATTTATAAATAAAACATATAATATAAACTAAGTTTATTTATTATGCCTTAGTAAATGATTAAATCATTAAATAATTTATATGATTATCGCTGCATAGTAACACAAATTACTTGTCAACAATGGCTTCAATATCCTGATAGATAATACTTCTGCTGCGACGGCGTAAAAATGTAACGGTAATTGGATGCTGTGAGAAGCCATGCAAGCTTTGGAGGACCCACGTGTTATTGGGCAGATCGTATGCAACGCCCCAATTGAGGCCGAAAGCATTGTATGCATAGTTGGGATTACCGATGATGCCAACAGTGAAACACACAGAAACCTGATTATTAAAAATTTGCACGAAATCAGAGATGTTATTCAGTACCCAGGCTGACAGTGACACATACGGTGAACGAGGAGCCCTCTGGAAAGCTGAGATATCGCTTGGGTCGGCTCAGCGAGCGTATTGCTTTGGTTGATGGGGGCAGAGCGATACCAACGTTTGGTGGTGCAGTTGACAAAGAGGATGTCTTTGCACGTTCCATCATAGTCATCAATGTTGGCGGTGACAATAAATCATTGTTTGAATCGTTGACGCGGCGAGTTGCTGCAATTGCTGCAAGTGCTGCATTCGTTTTATGGCTCATGAAACTGGATGGTTTCTGGTGCAGTTGCGTGACTGCATTTGTAGCACTTGTCTTTGCAATTAAATCGTAAATCAAAAACTTTACAACAATTAAACGATAATTAAACAATACGAAATGCGCGTAAATCATGGCCAACTACTACGTGCAACACGCGTCAATGCTACGAATGCAACTGCCACAAGATATCTGCACCTTTGCGCCAACAACCGTTGCACAAAGAATATTGCCCAAGTGCAAATGTGTCAATTGGCAGTTAGTGTGCGGAACTCAGAGCCAAACCACTTTAAGCAACGAGCAGTGAACAGCGAACAGCGAACAGCGGAACAGCAACAGCCGTCGTAGTCATAGTCACGTTTACATGGCCAAAGCAGACCGCACACAAACAGACACAAAAACACACACACAAACAGACACAAACACACACACACACACACATACAATGTCAAACATACCCACACAGCAGACAAACAGGCATTGGGCTGTGACATGCCCAGACAGTTTCTGCAGTTTAATTGAATTGTCTGTATTGGGTGTCTGCTCCCAGTGGCATCCACCTGGTGGACGTCGTTGCATGTGTCTAACGGGCAAAAAAAAAAAAAAAAATGAGCGCCTGTGCCAAAGTCAAAGATTCCGCCAACAGCGGCGATGAAGATCTATGACTTGATTGCCAGTCAATTGATGTAGTGGCAGGCAGTTTTGTAACCTGTGTTATTTAAACCTTAAGAGTTGCACCTTTGAACTACCTTTGAACTACTACTACAAGATAATAATAATAATAATTAACTTTCCTTATTGTAATTTTAAACTATTTTTACATATATTTATTAATTAATAATCGTTAAATTTCATTTAAGACTCATCGAACCAAAACTATATATTTTGCATTCTTTTGGCTACAATTAATATATAAATTATGTATTTAACATTAATTGAAATGCATAACACATTTTCTAAATGAGTATAAGTTGACCAACTGATAAAATACCCATTTTCGCATATTTGGTAATGAAAAGAAATGCTCCAACACAGTGTCTGTGTCAGCTATTATGCCGATCTCTCGAAATGTTGAAACAGGTAAGCAAACAAACAGCTTCATTAAGCCCACAGGGCATACAACGCACACATTCATATCTCCTGTGTATGTGGGTGTATGTGTGAAATACCTGGTTGAACCATTAGAAAAAACAACACTCTCAAAGCTGGGAGCAAGAGTCGATGGTCCAATTGGCAGGCAACATTTGTGGGTGCTAAGCAAATCAGGCAATCGAATAGAAATCGAAGCGAAACCAAACGAATCGAATCGAATGGAATGAAAACAATCATATAACAGGACAAATGCCAATCCCAAGATGAACACGTGTATTAGATCCGTGCAAAGGCCAATGGGACAGCCACGAAAATGGACGGCAAAAGTTAAAGTCAAATTGCCTAGCCAAAAACTTCTGATGACCACTTGAAGCTTAGCAGCCACTGCAAATGACGTACAAATGGTAGTCCAAAGTTCTTTGATTACCATGACTATGTGCATACACACACATTTACAATAAATTCGGGTGTGTGTGTGTGTGGGCATATCTGTTTCGGTTTGATAAGGTAAGGACATTTACCAGATTGAATGAACCAGATACCCAGGCGAAATGGGCACAACAAATTCGTATGATATCCATATGCAGATGTCATTATTTTGAAGGCGTCGCAGATAATTCTCACCAATTATGGTATATTTTGTTATGCAATTTCTTTTTGGTGGGGTCAATATTAAAGTTGGGTACGCAGTGGCAAAAAGACTTTTCGGATATTAAACTATTTCCGAAGCATACAAAAAGCCAATTTAAATGCTAATATAAAATACCAACATTTTATTATTATGCCAGCCGCACGCATTCACACTCACACACACACGCACACACACACAGACGCATAGAGGCACACCCAGAATGTTGCAGAGAGGATAAAGGAGAAGCAGCTCGAGGCCGTAAGAGGGACGACCACTTGGGCTGTGTGAAACTTATCTTGGCTTTGCCCGCACTGTGCGTGAAAAGCCAAGTGGCTGGGTTCATTTTGGCAGTCACATTCAAAACATACAAACTAGCAGACGTGTACATATAAAGATTTATATATATATATAAATATATGTAAATAAATATATATATGTATATATGTATATACATAAGTGTGAAATGGAATAGTGAGTCGATTCATATATAAAAACACAGCTCAGCAGGCAAACTCACAGACACTTGAAGCATTTATAGTAGCTACATATGATTATCGTATTGGGCTACTTATTTCGATGTATATCCATAAATGCAAATATATATTACTTATGCTATTTAAATATAGAAATAGAAAAATATCATAGACTTCATCTAGTTTATATTAATTGGTGGGATAAGGCTTACCTGTCTATCATTGTCTCCAAGTTCCCGTAGAGGTCACGTCGATGTCTGCGTTTGATTTTGGCTTGGGCCGATCCGGGTTTCTTTGTATTCCAGCCATGAGCATTGTTTAACACCCATGTAATGTTTGGCAAATCGTAAGCAATGCCCCAATTTAGACCAAAGCTGAGATACAATAAGTTGGGATTGCCAATGACGCCTGTGGTCAGACACACAGCGGCCTATGTTGGTAAAGAATTTGGCTTAAACTATGCAAAAAGTTTGCTGGGTGTGTTTTTTGTGTGTGTGTGCTGTGCGTTGTGTTGACTTACAGATGCAGACGAACCAACAGGAAATGCCACAAATCGTTTACTCCTCGAGAGCTTACGCTGCGACAGTGGCATCATTGGAGCAGCATGTGGTGCCAATTGTCGAACAGGCGTTTCCTCAGCATTTGCCTGCGAGACATTGTTGACTTGGGTTTCGAAGATCGTATGCGCCTCAATGGGCACAGCCAGTTGCGGCGCTGTGGCAAACACATCCAAAACATCACTCTCCGATGTGGCATCCACAGATATCTCGCCATGGCAATGGCCCAACAACAACAGCGGCAGCGAAAGCAGCCAAGTTGTTGACATATTCTGGCTGGCTACAATTTAACAACTGAATCACAAATTTGGTCTTTCATTTTGATTTCTGCTTTTGATTTACCATTTCTATTGAATTGTGTGTTAATTAAATTATTTTGACCGCAGGTTTAAAGATTGACCTAATTTTCAATTCTTTATTTGGTTTACTGCACTCACAAAAAAAGGTGAAATTTATAAAGTAGATTTCTTAAACGGAATTTTTCCAAAATATTTTCTACACTTTTCCAGAATTATTTATTGAGCATTTTTTTTGTTCTGACATTAAAGGTATTACAAAAAAATATTTAATGATTCAACTTAAAAATAATAAAAGCAAATTACTTAATATGGGCTACAATATTTATCAGCATTGCGAGAATGTTAAATGACTTCCATTTTTGGATAGAATGTTCTTTAAAGTAAAATTGGCATATATTGCTCAGAAAAAATATGAGGATTATTGATTATTGATTATTGGTTATCAAATATATATATAAAGTTAAGTTCATAGTATAGTGTTGTTATAAAATCAATTTACTTTATTTCTAAAACGAAATAAAATTTTACTGGTTCTACTTTGTCGATTCTTTTTAGAGCGAATATTTTTTTGAGTGTGTCAGCACAGTCACGTAAAACTGACTAATTAAGCAAATAAACTTACACTGCGGTTAAATCTGGTATTCTTTACCCAACTTCGCTATTCAGTATTTCATTTGCCGAAGACTTGGACAGGTCGTCGTTATGGGAAATCACATTTGCTTTAAGCTTGCACTGTTGTTAGCCATGTCACTGATCTTGGCCAGCGCCTCCAGAAACAACAGCTCGGACAATTTGAACAGTTCCAAAAGTTCCAATCGTGCTGTCAGTTATCTTCGTGAGGAATCCTCCCATCTGCCGCATTTACTGCACAGGCAAAAGCGCTGGCTAATCTTTGAACTTGGCTCCTCTGTCACAGTGAGTAGCTTTGCATTCGATGTTCCGTGTCAGCTTCCGTTGTATAAAAATTAAAATAATGTACGGACAAAATAAGAACGATAGAAAATCTTGATAGAAGTCTCTGTAAATAAATTATCAGATAAGCTTAGGAGCTATTTGATATTGGACTCTTCTAGCTAAAAATCATTACCGTGTTTCTCATTTTCCTTTATAGCTAACTATCACTCTTACTAAGACTATGGTTGATAACATACCCAGAGGCTTGTTTCTGATCGGAGAAATAACAACAATTTATCCGATGCCTGCCGCCATTGAAGATTGGTTTCCGCGACGCAAAGCCAAGCCAATGGCAGTATCACCAGCACCGCCAGTTTTACCGCCACCACCACCTCCATCTCTAGCTTTGCCAGTGAAAAATCCTGTTGTTCCATTGCTGCGTCCTCAGCAACGAGTGATTGTGCCCCTAAGTCCTGCTGATCCTGTTCATTCCTTTTACTATACGTATCCCCAAGCCACGCCGATTCTGGGACATCGTAAATCATACGTGAACCAGGTGCACGGTGGCTGTCCGGCATCAAATCTGGTGAAGGATCCATATGGAAACTATTATTGTCTACCAACTGCTGAATCTCGCCGTCTGAGGCGAGAGCCTGGGAGGAAAGAAGCGAATCGGGTGAACCAGGGAATGCTCTTTGATTTGCTGGTCATGCTGTCTGAGATGTAAGTAATCTAAATGAGATTCGCTCAGCTCGAATCACTCTTCTCTCCCATTTATTTGCTGTCTATTTCGCCATCTCTTCTCTATTATTTTTATCATTTGTAGCCATCAGTATAATCCGCGCTATTGCATCATGCGAACACTTTGCGAGGCGCGCCATCTGTTGGCACCACCGGGTGAATCTTTGTTCCATGATATCTTTCGCATTCTGCTACGATATGTGCATCCAGAGATTGCCCATAAGCCCACATATCACAAGGCCTTCACAACTGGTCATTCGCTGCATGAGTGCGCACAGTGGTATGGCGCACACTGTCCCCAGAGTTTTTTGCTGGGCTTTAGCGAACATTTCCACAAGATTTAATAAAGCCACATAAAAGACACATGCAATTACGTCATTTACTTATTTGGGTCAGAGAGCTGAAATTTTTGTTGAGCTGGTAATGATTGCTGATTGCTGGGTGCAGTAGGAGGCAGCGGTTGCATGACAAAAAGCGATTGTTGAACAATCCTCAACTAACATCAGACGAACTGAAAAATGAAAGTTGGACTCCAAAACTTTTCCAGTATATTTTTCTGTTTATAGTATCAGTATGTTGTAAAAGTTTTGAAAAATGTATCTATAATGGTGGTATTAAAAAAATCTCAACTATACAGGAAACTTACATATTGCATTCAAAATTATCAGTAAATAAATATACATATTTATTTATTTGAATATTATTATTCATTAAACAAATTTTATATAATTATTTATCATGTGATAATTACTGAAGATAATTTAATTCACGCAACTTAACTAAGATAAAAAGGCCTTTAGTGGTTAAAGTTGCTAATTTTAAGTTAAGTTAATACTTTTAGTAATGGTAATCAAGTGCGAATTCTCTTGGCTTTTTGTTGTTCCCGGCACTGTCGGAAACACACATTTTTTACACTTGCCAAATATACCAGAAATATGCAACACAAAAAAATATATTTTATTATGTGTCAGACAAAAAGCTCAAATGAATTTCAGCAAATGCCCAAACACGGATACATTTATGGGCATAAATATATATATTTGTATATATATATATATATATATATATAAATATATATATATATATATCTTTGCCAATTTTTTTCATAGCCTTGAGCTTGCATATTTTGTAATTCGATTTATTTGTTTTTGGCTTTCATTAACACACTTAGTAAAGTATTTTTTTTACTTTCAAGTGAATTTGCCATATCGAAGGCATAACAGCAAACAGTTAACTGTGATCTGCTGTCAACGTGTTTGTATGCAGCAGCTAATCAGAACAGTCAACAACATTTGAGCTAATTGGCCATTAAAGAGGTCAACAAGTGAGTGACTTGCACTATTAGCCTCCTCAGTATGTGAGAGCATTGGCGCAGTATAACAAATATAATTTTGTGTGTATGAATTATTTAATCCGACAAGTTCATAACTAATTTTATATATGCTATAATTAGCAAACTTGGATTACAGATTCCTTAAATCATCCACTAAAATTTTGTTCTTCAGTTTTTGTTTAACTTATTATTTAAGTTGCTGAAGACATATATATATATATATATATATATATATATATATATATAAATATATATATACATAAGTGTGAAATGGAATAGTGAGTCGATTCATATAAAAACACACAGCTCAGCAGGCAAACTCACAGACACTTAAAGCATCTATAGTAGCTACATATGATTATCGTATTGGGCTACTTATTTCGATGTATATCCATATATGCAAATATATATTACTTATGCTATTTAAATATAGAAATAGAAAAATATCATAGACTTCCTCTAGTTTATATTAATTGGTGGGATAAGGCTTACCTGTCTATCATTGTCTCCAAGTTCCCGTAGAGGTCACGTCGATGTCTGCGTTTGATTTTGGCTTGGGCCGATCCGGGTTTCTTTGTATTCCAGCCATGAGCATTGTTTAACACCCATGTAATGTTTGGCAAATCGTAAGCAATGCCCCAATTTAGACCAAAGCTGAGATACAATAAGTTGGGATTGCCAATGACGCCTGTGGTCAGACACACAGCGGCCTAAGTTGGTAAAGAATTTGGCTTAAACTATGCAAAAAGTTTGCTTGTTTTTTGTGTGTGTTTTTTGTGTGTGTGCTGTGCGTTGTGTTGACTTACAGATGCAGACGAACCAACAGGAAATGCCACAAATCGTTTACTCCTCGAAAGCTTACGCTGCGACAGTGGCATCATTGGAGCAGCATGTGGTGCCAATTGTCCAACTGGCGTTTCCTCAGCATTTGCCTGCGAGACATTGTTGACTTGGGTTTCGAAGATCGTATGCGCCTCAATGGGCACTGCCAGTTGCGGCGCTGTGGCAAACTCATCCGATGTGGCATCCACAGCAGCGGCAGGCAGGCAGAATATGTTGACATATTCTGGCTGGCTACTATTTAACAACTGAATCACAGATTTGGTCTTTCATTTTGATTGCTGCTTTGATTTATCATTCCCATTGAATTGTTAGTGGCAAATTGGCAAATGATCAAGTTGTTAATTAAATTATATTGCCAATAAGTTTAAAGCTTGACCTAATTTTCGATTCGCAAATTTGTTTTTTGCACTCACAAAAAATTTGAATTATTTTTTGAGGGTCTCAGCACGTGTGTCACGTTCAACTGATTAATTAAGCAAAAAACTTGCACTGCTGTTAAACCTGAAGTTCTTTGGCCAAATTTGCTATTCAGTGTTTCAGTTGCTGAAGACTTGGACAGGTCGTCGTTATGGGAAATCACATTTGCTTTAAGCTTGCACTGTTGTTAGCCATGTTAGTGATCTTGGCAAGCGCTGCCAGAAACAGCAGTTTCAGCTCGGACAATTTCAACAGTTCCAAAAGTTCCAATCGTGGTGTCAGTTATCTTCGTGAGGAATCCTTCCATCTGCCGCATTTACTTCACAGGCAAAAGCGCTGGCTAATCTTTGAACTTGGCTCCTCTGTCACAGTGAGTAGCTTTGCATTCGAAGTTCCTTGTCAGCTTCCGTTGAATAAAAATTAAAATAAATTAAAACAATTAATACAGCACTATTCAACACTTCTCGTATCTCAAAAATGCTTTATAGTTAACTATCACTCTTGCTAAGACTGTGCTTGATAGAATACCCAGAGGCCTGTTTCTTCTCGGCGAAATAACAACAATTTATCCGATGCCTGCCGCCATTGAGGACTGGTTTCCGCGACGAAAAGCCAAGCCAATGGCAGTATCCCCAGCACCGCCAGTTTTACCGCCACCACCACCTCCATCTCTAGCTTTGCCTGTTAAAAATCCTGTTGTTCCTCAGCAACGAGTGATTGTGCCCCTAAGTCCTGCTGATCCTGTTCATTCCTTTTACTATACGTATCCCAAAGTCACGCCGATTCTGGGACATCGCAAATCATACGTGAACCAGGTGCACAGTGGCTGTCCGGCATTAAATCTGGTGAAGGATCCATATGGAAACTACTATTGTCGACCCACTGCCGAATCTCGTCGTCTGAGGCGAGAGCCTGGGAGGAAAAGAGCGAATCGGGTGAACCAGGGAATGCTCTTTGATTTGCTGGTCATGCTGTCTGAAATGTAAGTAATCTAAATGAGATTCGCTCAGCTCGAATCACTCTTCTCTCCCATTTATTTGCTGTCTATTTCGCCATCTCTTCTCTATTATTTTTATCATTTGTAGCCATCAGTATAATCCGCGCTATTGCATCATGCGAACACTTTGCGAGGCGCGCCATCTGTTGGCACCACCGGGTGAATCTTTGTTCCATGATATCTTTCGCATTCTGCTACGATATGTGCATCCAGAGATTGCCCATAAGCCCACATATCACAAGGCCTTCACAACTGGTCATTCGCTGCATGAGTGCGCACAGTGGTATGGCGCACACTGTCCCCAGAGTTTTTTGCTGGGCTTAAGCGAACATTTCCACAAGATTTAATAAAGCCACATAAAAGACACATGCAATTACGTCATTTACTTATTTGGGTCAGAGAGCTGAAATTTTTGTTGAGCTGGTAATGATTGCTGATTGCTGGGTGCAGTAGGAGGCAGCGGTTACATGACAAAAAGCGATTGTTGAACAATCCTCAACTAACATCAGACGGACTGAAAGATGAAAGTTGGACTCCAAAACTTTTCCAGTATATATTACTGTTTATAGTAACAGTATATTGTAAAAGTTTTGAAAAATGTATCTATAATGGTAATATTAAAAAAATCTCAACTATACAGGAAATAAATAAATATACATATTTATTTAAATATACATATTTATTTATTTGAATATTATTATTCATTAAACAAATTGTATTTAATTATTTATTATGTGATAATTACTGAAGATAATTTAATTCACGTAACTTAACTAAGATAAAAAGGCCTTTAGTGGTTAAAGTTGCTAATTTTAAGTTAAGTAAATATTTTTTGTAATGGTAATCAAGTGCGAATTCTCTTGGCTTTTTGTTGTTCCCGGCACTGTCGGAAACACAAATTTTTTACACTTGCCAAATATACCAGAAATATGCAACACAAAAAAAAAAAATTTTATTATGTGTCAGACAAAAAGCTCAAATGAATTTCAGTAAATGCCCAAACACGGATACATTTATGGGCATAAATATATATATTTTATATATATATATATATATATATATATATATATATATCTTTGCCAATCTTTTTTCATAGCCTTGAGCTTGCATATTTTGTAATTCGATTTATTTGTTTTTGGCTTTCATTAACACACTTAGTAAAGTATTTTTTTTTACTTTGAAGTGAATTTGCCATATCGAAGGCATAACAGCAAATAGTAAAATCATCCACTTGCTTGGTAACGCCCTCTTCAGCCCACAAATTTCCCTAAATAGCTTCAGTTACCAAACTTTAATGAAAACTTACTAGAATTCTTCTACATAATTTGAAAAAAGCCTGTACCACAATACTAAAGCAAACTTGGACGCTAGATTGTTAAAAATTGGCTATACCAAGCTTTTTATTGGCTACCTGGTATTAGCTGGTAGTACTTATGGCTCCAAAGTATTTCGCAGTTAGATACTTGGGACTCTTCTGTAAAGTCTTTGTTCTATATATGTCAACTTACCGCTAATTTGTGAGCAAATTCATAGTAAGCAATAATGCTCAAGAATCCACAGTCAGAAAAAATAACTGTGATATTAAGAAAACTGCTAAATACAGTTATAATTTTTTTTAAAGGAAATCAAGATTATAACATTTTATCTAAAAATCAGGCTTTTCCTTAAGTTTACAAAAGTTGTGTTTTATTACAGAATTCTTAAATTTGTTTAAGAGATTTTATTTATTTTATTCTACAAAATAAAAAACTGTTTATTTAAATAATGTAATTTGAGAATTTGTAAAAATATGTTTGTTACGCATGCGTTTTCCGAAATTTAAACAGCTCAAAAATTATGTATTTAATAAGGCAATTTATAAGGGAAATAGGAGTAATCACCATATTTTTGTAATAGTCGATTAAAGTTACGCGATTTTGAGTTAAAGAAAGTAATTATTTTCGAGATTATTGTAATGTTTTTTTTCCTTTAGAAAAATGTACAAAATTTTGGAACGAATTTTATTTACAGTGCAGCGCAAGCAAGTTCGACTAATTGTTTGAGCATTCTAAAAACCGTTCACAGTCCAAGTCTAAATTTACTGGCCACGCAAAGGCTCTATTTATTTGGCCAATTTTGCTCTTCAGTTTTTATCTGGCTTAGTATTTCAGTTGCTAAAGCCTTGAACGGGTCGTTTAAATGGGGAATCGCATTTTTCGTTTTCAGCTTGCACTGTTGTTAGCCATGTCACTGATATTGGCCAGCACCTTCAGCTTGGACAATTTCAACAGTTCCAACAGCTCCAATCGTGCTGTCAGTTATCTTCGTGAGGAATCCTTCCATCTGCCGCATTTACTGCACAGGCAAAAGCGCTGGCTAATCTTTGAAGTTGGCTCCTCTGTCGCAGTGAGTATCTTTGCATTCAAAAGATCTACGTTAGCTTCCATTGTATATAAATTAAAATAAATGAAAGCAATTAATATGGCACTATTCAAAAAATAATAATAAGTACGGACAAAATAGGAACGATAGTAAACCTTGGAAAAAGCCTATGATAAAAGAAAGAGCCACAACACTAAAATAGATTATCAGCTAAGCTAATGTGGAACTATTTGCTATTGGGTCTCATTTTGCTTTATAGCTAACTGCGAATTGTGCTAAGCCTGTGTTGGACACCATACCCAGGGGCTTGCTTATGCTCGGCGAGGTAACACCAATTTATCTGATGCCTGCCGCCATTGAGGACTGGGTTCCGCGACGAAAAGCCAAGCCAATGGCAGTATCACCAGCACCGCCAGTTTTACCGCCACAACCACCACCATCTCTAGCTTTGCCAGTTAAAAATCCTGTTGTTCCATTGCTGCGTCCTCAGCAACGAGTGATTGTGCCCCTAAGTCCTGCTGATCCTGTTCATTCCTTTTACTATACGTATCCCCAAGCCACGCCGATTCTGGGACATCGTAAATCATACGTGAACCAGGTGCACGGTGGCTGTCCGGCATCAAATCTGGTGTTGGATCCATATGGAAACTACTATTGTCGACCCACTGCCGAATCTCGTCGTCTGAGGAGAGAGCCTGGGAGGAAAGGAGCGAATCGGGTGAACCAGGGAATGCTCTTCGATTTGCTGGTCATGCTGTCTGAGATGTAAGTAATCTAAATGAGATTCGCTTAGCTCGAGTCTCTCTTCTCTCTCATTTATTTGCTCTCTATTTCTCCATCTCTTTTATATTATTTTTATCATTTATAGCCATCAGTATAATCCGCGCTATTGCATCATGCGAACACTTTGCGAGGCGCGCTATCTGTTGGCACCACCGGGTGAATCTTTGTTCCATGATATCTTTCGCATTCTGCTACGATATGTGCATCCAGAGATTGCCCATAAGCCCACATATCACAAGGCCTTCACAACTGGTCATTCGCTGCATGAGTGCGCACAGTGGTATGGCGCACACTGTCCCCAGAGTTTTTTGCTGAGCTTGAGCGAACATATTCTGACCTAATTTGTGCATTCATTTAATAAAGCCCCTTAAAATCACATGCAAATAAGCCATTTGCTCATGGGTCAGTTTTCTAGATTTATTTGGAACTATAGTGAACGCACTCAGGCTAATGGATATTGCTTAAGTAAACTTGAGTCTTGAGGTGAAAACTGTTGTCAAATATATTTAAAATGGAAAAGTTTCTTGCAAACTGAATTCACATATTATAAAAATGGTTTCAGAATATGTTTTATAAACGTTTTAAAACACAAATATTTCTTTATATATATATATATATATATATATATATATATATCTGAAGCTACATTTCAATAGTGTTGAACGTTTAAGTTACAAATTAAATATATATTCAAAAATATTAAAATATTGCATTTTTAATATTTACTTTTACTTTGATTATGCAGTTGTAAATTGAAGCAAACCAGTAAATCAATAAAAGTAAAGTAATATTATTTAAAATAGCAATAACAATCATTTCGATAATTTTTAAATAATTAAAATAATAATTTGCCCATATTTTTAAAAGCTTAAAACTTTTTTATTTAGCTTTAGTTTTTTCCACTTTAAATGCGTATATTATACTTGACAGGCTTTCGAGTACAGCAAATCAATTCCTGGTTTTTCACATACTATCGGCAAAGGACATTTTTCAATGTTTGGCACAAAATGACTGACCATAAATTGGATGTAAAAAGGTGTATTTTATTATTTGTCAGCACAAAAAGTGCAATTAAATTTTAGCAAAAGAAATGGTTATTGAACATTTATAAATATATATATATATATATATATATATATATATATATATATATTTTTTTAGCTTTGCTATCGAAGGTATCATTGTATATTGGTTTTGTGCAAACTCCGTCAAACTGTGCCCGCGACGGACAAGTTTTACTTGGAGTACACTTGACTTGAAAGGTAACTTGCTAATAACCTCATCCAAGGATCGTCTTATCAATTTTCAGAGCACGTCAACGCTCGCCTCACCCAGGAATTTTAGATCTAGACTAGATTTACCAAATTTAAAAAATATATTGCTAATAAGATTCATAAAAAGTACGAAAAAAGTTATCCAACTTCAAAGGAATGTTTTTAGCTTATATCTACGGGAATTTTAAAGGCACATTCGGTTCCTTGCTATCCTGTTATCGGCTAGTATTACGTAGAGTATCAAAGTATTTCGCAGTCGGTTACGACCGACTGCAACGTTCTCTCTTTTTTCAATTTATGATTAACAACTTTTTTGTGAATGTGGTTTGTATTGACATTTGAGCCACATCGGATGAACAACAATAAAACTAAACTGTGACCCGTTGTCAGAGTGTTTGCAAGTAGCCGCTAATCGGTGGAGTCAATAACACTTCAGCTAATAGGCCGCTAAAAAGTTAACCAGGTGAGTGCCTATCAGAAGGAGGCTGTTTCTGCTGACCAGTCTGAATCCGAACGCGGCGCTGTCAAAATGACTCGCTTACTCCAATTCATGCTTAGCATAGTAGTTCTGCTATTTGGTTTATACACATCTCTTGCTGGGGAGTTGAAAGAGGTGGCTGAGGTAACTGGTGGTGATAATGCCACCATGGCGGTGACAAAGATACTTAGCCGGCGAAAACGTTATTTGGCGTTTCCGGAGGGCTCTTCAGTTTCGGTGTGAGTGAAGTCAATTAATGTTGTAGTTTCACAGAGTAATTAATTCTATTGCCTGCTCAGGCTGCGATTTGCATGACAATCGGGATGATTGGTAATCCCGATGTGGACTATCTCAGCTGGGCTGTCAACTGGGGCGTTGCCTACAATCTCCCCAATCATAATTGGGTCAAACAACATGTACATGGCTTTGCCAATCTAACCAAGACGATGCTGCAGCGCAGATCGCGACGCAGCCTTTACGATGAGATGCAGTCCGCACTTGAACGGTAAGTGTGACCAGACTTATTTTATATAAATCTGTTGCTGTATTTCCCATTATTAGCATGGGATTCAATGGACGCGCCTGTGTGGCCCGTGCTCTGTGCGAAAGCGCCAAGTATCTGCATGCTCCAGGCCAGCGAGGCAACATGATGGAGGAATTGGTTCGCACCGTTCTCAGCATGCCCAGTTCGAAGGTTGTGGAACATGAGCCGCAGGCGCATCATCACTATGACCGTATCTATCGACGCTCCAAGCGGCAGTCCCGCGACTGCCATGAGCTCTATCCCGGCTGTCAGTTTTCTCTGCTTGCCATGGCTCTCGGCCAGTATATGACGGCACCGGCGCAGTTTAACAAATTTAATTTTATGTAAAGAAATTATTTGATTACCCAAGCACAGACAAATAAATCATTCAAGAATATTTTTTTAAAACAAATTATTTTCATTCTTCTTTATTTAATAACGCGTAACATTTATTTATATAGTAATTGTTTTTCATGTTTTTATGCATTTGTTTATGTTTTTGTTTGTTTTTTTTTTGTTTGTTTTTTTGTTTTTAAGTGTCGTTCATTTGCAATTGTTGCTATTATTATGTTCTTTTATTTGTTGCATACCAATTTCTTAGTAAACTTTAGCTTCAATGTAATTTTTTTTTGGTTTTTATATCTTTTGCAAATGCAAATTTTACGTTATACATTTTGTATGCTAGCATTTATTTTGTTTGTTTTGTTAATTTCGTTATTTTGTATAGTTTTGTTGTAGATGTTGTTAAGTTACTTTAATGCTCAAGTTACATTTTGTGTGCTTGTGACTGCGCGTGTACAGTTTTTCTCTCAGTGTAGTGTGTTATGCCATTTTTTTTTTTGTTAGTTAATATCATTGCTGTTATTTGTGTTTTTCTTTTATTCAAAGGAGTTTGAATATATTATGTATATATTTGCATGTATTTGTATATATATATGTAAATATGTGTACCCATATGTTTGTGTACATACATAAATATATATACATATACGTATGTATTTTGATGTGAAATGTAAATGCAACTATTAAAATGTAATTCTTGTTTGACATTTACCTTGAATACTAATGCACAAACTTTTCTTTATTCGTTCATTATTTTGGTTTATGTTGTTGTTAATTTGCTGTGTAATTATATTTGTTTTTTAGCCTACACTTATGCCGAATATTTGTTGTTTTTAATATTAATTGCAAATATTTTACATACGTTTCCTATACCCATAGCTTAAGATACTTACTTTTTGTATTTCGTTTAACTAAATACACACTTTAGTTAAATTTTGATTTGTGTATAATTTTTTTTGCAAAACTTATTTTAGTCAGCGCTATAAGCGCCTAACTAAAAATTGTTTTAGTTTTGACATGTCATTTGGCATCAGTTACTGCTATTTTTGGTATTTTTTTTAATTTTTTCCCATATTTAATTTTTTTATATTTATTGATCAAATATTCTTTAGTGTAGCATGCTCGATGGCATGTAATATTTAACTTTAATTTGTGGTGTTGTTTTCCCCAGTGATTTGCAAGTTTTTTTTTTTGTTCTTAGTTTGCGTTATGTCATTTTTATTGGTTTTCTAAGTTAAAAATCTTGATGCTAAAATGTATATATATTTTTTTTTTTGTATTTTTTAAATTAATAAATATTGAAATTGAAAAACTTGCTCGTAAAATGTACACAAAATATTCAACAGAAGCGCTTAAGACTAACGGCACTTAACAGTAAATACATACGTAAATACGCATCATGCAAATACCTAAGTACCAAAGTACCAAAGTACTTATGTGATTTTAAAAGTACAACTAGATCCATTAACTACGTAGCTTACACATTTGATTTTGGGTTTCCTCGTTCACTTACATAATTGCATACACGTATGCACAAATACAAATTAATATTCTATCATAAAACCGATGTGATTAAAACATTTTTGTATGCACTTTATACAATAATTTAAGTTTCGGTTGCAGTGTTTGCCTCAATGTCTGTCTGTTTCCGTTTGAGCTTATGTGTGTATGGCTGTGTGTGGGTGTGTGTGTTGCTTTGAGTGTGTAACTGTGGTGTGTATTTTTGCTTGTTTGATTGTGCGCTTCTGGCGAAATGACTACTTGCATTAAAATTGTTTTGCAGTTTCTGTAACAGCTTGTGGGATAAAACTCAGAAAAAAATAACATAACAACATTCAACACTGTTCAAAAAAAAAAAAAAATAAAATAAGAATTTTGCATAAAAGTTCAATATATGTATATACATCTTTAATATGAAATTCTATGCATCTAGTGAGAGTTTCAAGAAGCCCCTTAAAACAAATATACAAGAAACAATTAAAGCTTCCAATAATTTTAAATTATTACCACTTTTTCCTCTATTTCTCTCTCTCTCTCTTGAAATATTTTACAACAGTTGGGTGAAATTGTAAGCCTGAACATAAAGAAATATTTCAAATTCGTTTAAATTGGATTTTGTTGCTCTACATTTGGATTGATAATGGATTGGATAATGGAATGCGTTGTTGCGTTGCTACTTCTTGATGTGCTTTTGTAGTGTGTGTTGAAATTTTGTTGCTGTCATTGAAACCTTTTATTCATTGCACTTAAATAGTTTTTTGTTTTGTGTGTTGTTTTGGCAACTCAACGCTAATTTGTGAGCCGATTTGTATGTCATAGCATTTATTTTATGTACAAGACATTGTGATGAAAATTGTAATAGTGGCAAGTTAGAAAAATTGGGAATCAAATGGTTTCTATTGTCAGGTACTTAATAAGTTTTTTTTACTTGCTGTGAATTTAATTACTGTGACTGCATGATAAGAGAATGTTTGAAGAGACCTCGAACTGATTGCTCAAGAAGTTTTGAATGGATATTGGCGGAATGAATTGCCGTGCAGTGTTTGTGTGTGATTGTGTGTGTATGTCTGTGTGTATGTGTGTGTGTGTGATGTTCTTTTTTTTTTGCTGTATTAGAAGTTGTTGTAGTTGTAGAATTAGTATTTGGTTTTGCATTTATCAGCTCCAGTTGCCAGTACGCTTCCAATTATTTGTTTTTTTTTTTTTTAGCAAAACGCAGACTTTGATTCTTGTTGTGTTTGCTACAAAAGACGACCTTTGATTGGAAGACATCCGATTTTATGTTTTTGAATCTCAGGGTCAAGCCGCATATATATCAAATACTTAGTTTTCGTTTCATAATTTACTTGTTTAATATATTTTGTTAATAACTATTTCTCATTTAACTAATTATGATTATTGTAAGTGCTAAGTGTGGCTCCAAAAATTGCATAAAATGAAACACTTTGTGGTTGTGAATGCCCCATCCGAATGCTAATTATTCCAAGCCTTCCAATTGGTAAAAATTGCCAGAGGTATGTAAGAATTCTCCAGAACTTAACTCAAAATTGGAATCAATTCATAATACGGAAGAAAGTCAACCAATATTATTTTTATCTGTTCCTTTAGTTTGGAAATCTCATAGTGTTGGAAAGGGCACTTCATCTGCTAAGATCTTTGATTAGATTACGTTATGGGTTATATAGCGAATTGTGTACACGATTTCGTTGTCTTCTGTGATTATTCAAAATAAGTGTTCCTCAAATAAATTCTTGTTGCCTTCAATTCTGTTCTAATTTATGGCTCTAATACGTTTCGTGCAATGTTGGAATGATAATAATAATTATCATATGGGGTTTGGATCCGAGCCTGATTTACTTTTGAATTGCTTAACTAGATTGTTCTTACTGTTTGTATGTTTATGTGTGTGTTATTATGTGTGTAAGGGAGGGTCACTAACGTTGATATATATGTACAATATGTGAGTATAATTTTTATTTTTTTTTTTTTATTTCCTGCTTAGTTGTATACTATTACTAATGGTTGCATTAAGTGTTATGACTTAATTGCAATGTTAACTTCGAGCCCCGTTTCGGAATGTTTGAATTATCGTACGAGTACCTTACATGACTAGTCGTTTAGTTTTGAGTGTGAAGCTGAGACATACACATCAAAAATGTACATATAACTTCAAATATATCATTATAATGTTTGTATTTATGCAGATATATGAGTATTTTTTATTAAATGTACTATAATTTGCATTTTATTTTGTCTTATTTGTGGCAGTATTTTAATTACATATATATTTTTTTTTAATTTTCTTCTTTTTTTTTTTGCTTGCAGTGCTCACAACTATGCAGCAAATAAGTTGTTTACTTTCTTGTAATTTTTATGTTTTTCACATGAAGCACACTAAACATTTAGCTATAACCTAAAACGTATAAGTAAAATGCGTTTAAAAAGGCAAATTTAAAATGTTTGACATTATTAGCATAATTTGCAGCTAAACACGATGTGTTTGCTTTCTGGTTTTTTTTTTGTTGTTGTTTTTCTGTTTTTTAATATATTTAAATTTAACAATAATTATTATAAATATATATTATATACATAAACATTATTTAATGTGCAAATGAACTGTACAATTATGAATTTGAATTGTACTAACCGACTAACCGACTGACTGACTGATTGATTGAATGACCGATTGGTTGCTTGTGTGTGTTGGTGAGTGTGCACACACGCACACGCACACGCACAAGCCTCTTTGATTATAACCTAAAAACACAACCAATGAGAGCATATACACGTCTTTTGTATTTGACTATTCGAACCGCCTTCGATTTTGCATAGTTGGTACGTTTTCGTATTCGTATTCGTTATAGTTGTATTATTATTTATTTTTTTTTATTTAAATACGTTTATTTTATATCTCAATGTATTTTTGGTTTTTGCTTTAGCGTGTCGATTTTCCCAAGTGAAACAATTTACAAAAATGGTTGTTGAAATTCAATTTTTAAATTTTGCATGACATTTTATCGTTTGATTTTGCATTCATTCATTTATGTTGGCTTTTATTTCAACAAGTATTTAAAGCCCATTAATATTATTTGCTATACACAATTTATATGCGATTTTAATTTAAATATGCAATTACGTTATTTAGTTTAATTTATTCACAGAAAAGTTACGCCATTTACTTGTCATTAGTATTTTTTTTCTCCTTTTTATTTGTTTTTTTTTGTGATTATAGTAAATATTTTGTAGTTGATTGTCTAAAACTATAACAAAAAGTTGTTTAGCTTAAAATTTGTTTTGCGTTTCGCTATTTCAAACGTGTAAATTCTTCTAAGTTTAAGTGAAGCTGAATGAGTGCAAGACTTAAGCGGCTGCAAATGGTAGACACAATATTCCTTACTTATATAACTCCCAGCTATTTCTTAAATGAATTGCACAAAACCCAAAACACAACACGAATCCAAGCGAAAATGAATTAGGAAATGCACACAGGGGCCAAAGCAAGCAAGTCTTATAAATAAATACTTAGAAATAATTATAAGCATGCATTTGCACGAATTGTTGGTTTTTAACTTTATACAAGTCAATTTTTAATTAACAACTTAAATTTACAAATGTTTCTAATACACCTTTTGACAGTAATTGAAAACACTCAACAACTTAAATTAAAAATCATATCTTCTGCCGGTATCTAAAGTTAAATTTAATTGTTTCCGATGGAATTTACTCTGTGAAAAAGTGGAACGCATTTTTATTGATCATTCAAGTTTTGTTTTGAGTTATCTGATTTATCTGAGTATTTAGTTAGCATATTTTGCCATTTGTTTTTTTTTTTTAATTTTTTATTATGTGTTTATATGTGTATGCATATATATAGTATATAGTCATATTGCGTGTGTATATATATTTTTTCAGACTTTTTATTTATATGCTTTTCATATTGGAAGTCGAGACAGTTGTTAAATAGTTTTGCTCAATCTGCTGGCATTTCATTTAAATTAATTAAATTTTTTATTTCTTGTTTTTTTTTTTGTTTTGTCGAGTGTGTGTGTTTTTTTTTTAATTTTATAAGCTCAGTTGAATACTTTTAATATTTTGATGTAATTGTTCAATGTACATTTCATTAATTTCGTATAGGGCTGCTGTGGTTGAATGTGTATGTGTGTGTGTTTAAATGCCTATTCAATTTTTTCTTGTTTTATTTAATAATTTGATTTATGATTTTCTTTTATAACATTTATATTACGTTTAGTTAATAGCTAAATATTTAAAAAATGTTAACTGTTGATTTTTATGCACTTTACATTTAAATACACCAAAATGGCGTAGGTATTTAAATTTTAATTTATTTAATTCCCTTTTTCATATATCTGGCTGCTGTTAATTTTTAACTATGTGTGTGTTTTTGTGAGTGTGAGTGTGTGTTACGCTATTCGTTTGCTTTTAACAATTGACTGCTCTCGATTGCCACTTGATAAACCGGAATAGGAATAGGTGCAATATATCCGTCAGGTGCATTTCTACACTAAATTAAATCAAAATATATTTATATAAATTAATGATATAATTTAACTCATAAAAAATGTTTTTGTATTGCATCCTGAAAATATAGATTTGTAGAATAAGTAAATTAAATACATGACTTGCATTTTCAATGAATTTAAAAGTGTATAGAAATCCCTCGAATGAAGTCAGACAAATATGTAATTTAACCAGACCTTTATTATATTTCCTAACTAGATGCCAGTTACAGTTTCAGTTGCATCTGTTTATCAGAAATGTAGGACAAACACAATAAGCCCTTACAAATATGCAAGTAATTATATATATACATATAAGTATATAATATATATATATATATATATATATATATATTAGCGGTGTGTATCCGTTGAAACTTAGTTGTGGCACTTGCACATTTGTTGGCTTGGAAAACTATTTTAATTACACATTCACAAATGTTGAATATTTTCGATTAGGAATTTTAATTAAAATTTCTGCCACTTCTCACGCATAAAACGCCAAAACCAACAACAATTGCAAAAACAACAACAACAAGGACGAATTAAACAATTATAAACAGAAGAACAACTTGACAGTTCTGAGCAGAATTGCCGCGGCATTTCTTGCTAATAGTTTCCGTAGTTTTCATTTATGTTTTTTGCCTCAACCATTTATATGCAAGTTGTGCACATTTTTGTGTAATTTTCGCCTCTTTATTGACTCGAAACACACAGACTCGCACATACACTTTCTCTCACGGGTTCTCGCACACAGACATGCACATGCAAATTGCATTCCTCACTTAATTTGTGGCATGCCCTGTGGTGTTCGCTGCCGCTGTGAGGCATTCGCGTTGCAAATGGCTGTTGCCTCCGCTACTTGCTGTTGCTGTTGTTTTTGTTGTTGTGGCAAAACTTTTCGCAAAATCAATTAAAAATGCAAATAAAAAACCTTGCGGCAAGCTTCGTTTGCTTTGCCATTTAAATTGAAGGTGGTTCTTTGTGTTGCGCTTATCCAATGCTATTTCAATATCAAGTTAAGGCCCGAATGCAGCTGCTGACATTTATAAAGTTTATAAATTGACTCTTTCACAATTGAAAATTAATCAGCTTTCGGATTTAAAGTAGAATCTCATAAATAAAAACATAAGAAAAATGAGTGTAAATAGAGTTTGTGTTAATATATTTGAAATGGATAACACAATCGAATAGCGTAAAATACTACAAAAAAGCGCCATGCTTTTTGTTTTATATATTTCTGTGTTATTTTGATTGGATTTTTGTTGCCTTGTTTTTTAATATTTGTTTTTGTTTGTTTTTTTTTTTTTAATTTTGCAAGTTATGTAGTTGGTAAGTTATTGAATTTAAATTGTCTTAAATTTGTGAGTGACTTTAAGCTATGTGTTAGTGTATGTTCCATATATGTTCCATACATATGCTTTTTAGATATACTTATAAATGGTAATATGAATGTGTCTTCTTGTAGTAAAAATGTGTGTGTGAATTTAAAAATTTGATGTTTTTTTATCAACATTTAACTAAATTTATTTCAGAATTTCGCGCTTCATTTGACCAAGTCGCCTTGAGGCTGACATTTTGGTTTTGTATGTAATGTTAATTGTAATTTTCTTAAAAATTTATGTAGCTTAGCTATGACTAATTAAGACTTAGTTCATAATTATGTTTAGATCATCATATAATATATATAGTTACTTGTGATTTAGGCATAGCTCATGCTAAAACCAGTTTCGAATTTTATGCTTGTTTTTCTTTTTCAAATTTTACCTAGCAAAGTTTTATTCATATGTTGCTAAAAATAATGCCAAAAAAATATGCACAAATAGATAAATAATTAAAATTGATTACGATTACACTTTCAAACGCACGCACACAAACACACTGAACACATGCAGTTAATTTGGTTTTATTTATGTTTTTGTTTTTTTTTTAAATTTAAAATGCCGTCTTAAAACATTTTAATGTGTTTTTGTTGTTGTTCTATTTTATGAAACTTTAGAACTAAAAATCAACAAGGAACTTTTTGGCGCTCAAAATTACAATACAAATTACAAAAAGTTTACTTTTTACAACACTGGCCGTCACATTATGCAAGACTGCACAACCAAGCAAACACCTATATATACGATCCACCACACAATCTCCATCCATACACTCATCAAAACTTACAAACTAAACTCTCCGCATTTTGCTGGCTTATTTATTTTGCCAGTGGTCACTGGATACTCTCCGCGTTATACATACATATGTGAAAGTTGAATTTTCCAACACAGTTATGAACGTAGTTAACGTTACCCAACACTTAAGTACTTGTTTTGCATTACTCTCTTTACATACATATTTTGATCAACTGCTCCAAAACTTGCACTCTTTCGACTCTTTTCGTTTATACTTAATTTCGTTTCGTTTCATTTGATTCGCTTCGATTTGATTTTCCAATGTTCGCTTCGCTCCGCTGCTTACAATGGGCTCCATGAGTTGTTCATCGTGCCGTTATCGATATCGTTATCGTTATCGTTCACAATGCTACTGCTGATGTTGCTACTGCTGATGCTGTTCGTGTTGGATAACGGTGATGAGACGCTCATGGTTTGGCTCATTGTATATTATCCACGATCATCGTCGCGGGCGGCGAACAGGGTTCGCAACGAGCTGATGATTAAATTCCACCAGCCCGCTGCGAACCCAAGTGGACGTTATAAGGTGTTATCACTGCCCATTTTGAGCAGCTCGAATTTCTTTTTAGCAATTTTCGAATATAATATGTCAATCGGCTGCGATTGATCGTACAAACTTGGCGCTTGCAATATAATTAGCGCTGTGCCGACCACGCAAGCGATTGCGAAAATCCAAAGAAACAAACGATCCAATACCATGGCGACGTACTTCCAATCTTCCTCAACCTGTCACAGATAAAAATTGTTTCAATATGATAGCATAATTAGTTAATAAAGCAATCTTGTAGTAATTATGTTTAATAATATTAGTAAAGATATAATATAGATATGTCATATAGCGTGTCTGTTATTTGGTGAGAATTCCATTCGATTACAAATTTAATTAAATATTCAAGTTGCAGCTCAACTCCCTCCGCCGTAAATGCGCTATTGAAATTGATTATCAAATCAATTTCAATTTCGATATTGATTCTAAACAGCTAAAGTTGAAACCAAACAAAACTGATTTAGGGTATTGCCTCGCTGTGGCCACAATGATTGGCAAACTTGCCCTCTGATTTTCAGCAATGCGCTTTCCGATTGCATTCTGCACACAATTTGTGCACAAACCATTCAATCACTCAGCCTGAATTTAGCTCAACGTAACGATGCTTCACCATACACCTCAATGGCAGACAGTGCCCTTTTCCACATCTCCAAATCTTGATTAGAGAAATGCAAGCATCGTGGTTCGAGCAGTTGCGGGTTATCAGTGGCAAGCGCAAACACGTCAAAACCCATTCGGGCATGCCAACTAGCTGATTCGTGGTGCGTTTCTGGCCTGGATACTGGCAGGCCGCTCATGCTTGGAGCAAATTGGCAATGCCAGAAAATAAATAGATTTTGTGGAGTGATGCAACACCGCTTTCTTTTTTCCATTGCCACTGTCATTTAAGGTTTTAAATGGAAAAACAGAAAAAAGTATTGCATCTCTAATTAGCATTAGCTAACTGAATTAACAATTATATTAGTTGCCAAACATATCTAATGCTCAAACCAAAATATATCGGCTTGTCAATTAACTAAATTTGTATTATTGACACTAAATACAGTGTGTGGATTCTAAAAGGATGTTCTTCAGAGATAATTTGTCGATAGCATCTATGGGTAATTAATTTCAGATATCTAGTTCATAATTTAGCGATGACATATTTTGTGGGTATGTATTTGTATATTTTTACATATATAATATTATCTCCAAGCAAATCCATATCTATCTACATTTGCAATTTATATAGGAATACACCGGCCAGTTGGCCGAGGTATTATCGCAATATTAAATTTCTCAATTTAAAATATCTTTTCTTGCTAGATTTGGATTTTAATAATGTATGTACAAAATGGCTTTGTGAATTTGAAGCTACAACTGGTATTAGTAGAAAAAGACAATACAATAAAAAATAATATAATTAATATAAATATTATTATAGTTGTACATACGCTTTCAAATTTGTCTTTGTTTTTCACATGCTGCGCAATGAAGCGTGATCCTTCGATAGTCTTTTCCATCTCCCGTGCGTAGGGTCTCTCAAATGTGGGACTGAGATCAGCAGCAGCAGCAGCAGCTGCCGCCGCTGCCGCTGGACAGCAGCCGGGACTTATGTCCCCATTGAGACCCGATGGACTGAACAGATCGTCGTCGGCACCTGGCAGTGGCAGTGAGGAGGGCAGCGGCGGATCACCAAAGCAATGGGCGGCAATGCCGCCCGCCGCCGCCAAGTCGAAGCGATGAGAGGCAGGTAGTACTAAAAATAAAAAAAAAATAGATAAAGCATGCAGAGCGTTAAAAGAAAGTTGTAGAGGAAAGTCAGAAAGCCAGGAGAAGGAAGCAATGATAACAGCATTAGGTAAATCAAATTGCGAGCTTTTTCGCAGATTCTTTCTTTTCATTTTTTATTTTCACTTTATTTGATATTTTTTTCTTTCGATGCGCTAATGCAATTTGTAACTTTTCTGTGCTCCGCATTGTATTGGGGCAATTTTATTTTCATAATGTCGCTAAGGAAGTGCAGGACAAAGGCTGCACAGCAACAGCAACAGCAACAACGACAGCAACAGAAACAATAAGGAAACTCAGTAAATAGTTGGCAGCATTTTACTTATTTTGTATTCATTTGGGTGGCCGTCTCAAAGTTTCGATATCTGTTTGTTCCTAGCCAGTGCAAGGCAACTGCGGAAAACTAATAAGTGGAAAAAGTACCAGACGGAAAAGTAAAGAAAAATCATTAATTCAAATAAAGCTGGAGTTCGCAGAGAAAAAAGTAGTCACCAAGTAAGCTCGAATTTTGTAATTTCATGGGCGACTTCCATTTAACAAAGTCTAAATGAATTTACGTGTCGAATACTTAATATTAAGTGGCAACTTCAAATGAAGTGATTGAAACCGCTAAAAGGGGCTCACTTGATAACTAGGAATTTTTATATTTTAAATTAAAATTCTAATTAATACTTTAAATATCTTAGTTTTATTAATATAAATTCATAAAACTATTTTGAATTGAAATAAAAATTATTATGTGCTAAAATATTGTCCCTTTACACTTGCATTCTTCTTGCAGTCTTCTTCTTTTTAATTGTCAAAAAATTCACTTTTTTTTATCTTTTTCTCTTTAGAAACTTTTTAAATAACGTTCGCAATTTTTTTTCAATGGCTATTCTTTTGCTGGGAAAATTAAACAATGAGTCAGCTTTCAGTTATTTTCGTTGCTGTTAAAGCATTTCTCAGCTATTGCAATCTTATTGAAAACAGTTTTTCTTTGTACTCCACTTAAAGTATCTTTTCACACTCAACATCTACCCACAATTTTTTAATGAGCAACCCAGATGGTGTTCCGACAGTGACAAAACGATACAAAAGTAATTTAGAAGACGAATAATTCTTTGCTGAGTTGCAGCAACTTTTCACTTGCAACTTATGTTACTTGTCTGGTTGTTACTTTTCCCCCCGTCTTCTGTGTTTGTTTCTATGTGGTGTGCCTGTGTCTGTGTCTGTGTCTGTATCTGTGGCAACTTTGTGTCCGTTGCTGGTGCACTTTTCCGTTAATTGCAATAAATTGCTTGCGTTTGTGTGCCTTTAGCAACGGTAAAGGGATAAGGAAGAGAAAGCTGGATGGGGAAGTGGGACGGGCTGAAGAAAGTTCCATCAAAATGTATTCTATTTCAATGTACTTGTACATATTTAAAACGAAATATAAACTTCGCTCTGCAAGAAGCTACTTTGCTAGTTGTTTGTCACAAGAATATGAAGCGATGTTTTACTCACTTAATGCGCCTGCTAAAGCCAGTTGAAAACACGCATAAATTTAAAGGGGAGACAACAAAAGCGGCAGCACCTAGAAAGTCGAATCTGGCTAGTTGCAAATGCAACTGCAGCAGTTCAAAAAGTTTCTGTACAACATAAAGTTTGAGGCTGGGGTAAATTTATAGAAAGTTTTGTTTATTTTCTGAAGACTTCTGTTTATTCGCACAAAGGCTCTTACAGATTTGGGTCGGTGTGGATGCACTGAAGCACTCTTTAAATTGGACTCGGATAAAGGATTTTTTAATTTGCAGCTGAGTGTACATACCTGGTATGCCATAATCTCCGCTGAAGCGTTTCGTGTCGTAGTTGACAAACTTGTCAACGTCCGGCGGTAAATGGAAGACATCCGTGAGCACCTCGGGTGGCTGATCCTCTTCGGGATCCTCCTTTTTGGGCCGCTCAATGCAGAGCAACTTGGGCAGGATTTGTATAAAGACACGCTGCACCCAAGGTGCCATTCGATGCGTCACTGGTGATCTAAAAGCATAATGATTAGTTAGTATGTATTAATATCCACAAAATGAAAACTTACCTAAAGTTGACGTTGAGCACCGCAATGGTAACCACGACAGACAACGTGACCAGCATCATGGTAAATAACAGATATTTGCCCAGCAGTGGCACTGTCAGCGATGTCGGCGGAATAATTTCGGCGAGCAGCAGAAAAAACACAGTCAACGACAGCAAAATGCTGATACAAAGTGAGATCTTCTCGCCCGAATCGCTGGGCAGATAGAACACCAGCACGGACAGAAACGATATGCCCACACAGGGTATGATCAGATTGACGGTGTAGAAGAGCGTCTTTCGCCTCAGCGTCAGATTGAATACTATATCCAGATACGGCTCCTCACAGCAGCTGTAAAACTTTTCATTACGCACCGCCGGCACTCGCATAATATCCCATTCCACTGAGATGTAGTAGTCCTGCAGATCGATGCCCACCTCAATGTTGTCCGAGTCAGCTGTTTGCTTTAAATGTCGCAAGTCGACCTATAATGAGAATACAGATTATACATTAATTATACATTAATATTGCAGGTTTGGTTAATTAATCAAATTTATGTAATACATTTTATTAATTAAATAAATTAATAATTTATATTAATATTTTTTAAATTCATTGTAAGACGCCTTCTAAACATTGTCTTAGTTTTGAAAAAAAACCGACCATAAAAATTGATATTTTGAATGTTGAACTTTAAATCCGCTTAAATATACATTAATATATTTTATTTTAAGATTAATTTAATTGTCTAAAGAATACTTTTGGGATTTAATATTGCATCTAAACTGATTGCTATACAACTTCGTCTTAGTTTGTATTTACTAAATTGGATGTTTTATTATATTTATATTTGATCAATTAATTCGGAATAATTAGCAATATTCAATTTATATACATTTTTGTGATCATCTTATTTGTTTCTTGTGTTTTTGATTTATGCTGCATATGCTTGAAAATGCAACACCTGCGCGATTGTATTTCCATTAAGTTTGATTTGTTGGTCGCATTTCCAGCAAACGATGGCAAATCCAACAACAGTGTCAGCAAAATAACACTCAGGATTCGGTTTGGCAAAACAGACGGCCCAATGAATTTCGTGAGGCAAATCAAAGGTGATGCTGATTTTCATCTAATGCCGAGGTGGATGCTGGTTGCTGGTTGCTGGTTGCTGGATGATGTTTAAATGTATTCGTACTTCTGACAAATTTCGTCAATCGTCAATTGCGCAACGAATTGCGATTGCTTCGTGTTTGTCGCAAAATTTGCGTTGGGCTAAAGAAATTGGAAATGGAAATTGGGTTAGAATCGGCAGCTGCTGTGATAAGTTTCAATCACGTGCAAAATGTCATTTTCTTTGCGACATTCATTTCAGTTTATTTGTTCTCTTCTTGTTAGTGATGCTTTTGTTATTGGTGTCGCTCATTTATTTTTAAAGATTATGTTCTATATATAAATGCGATTTCGTGTAGCAGTCAAATTCTCAATAATATATCATTTGTAAGCTACTTGTATTCATCAATCGAACGACTCATTTGATTTGAATAATCTATTTACAGGTGATCATTGAATTTTTATTTATGTTGCAATACTTATTTGCGGATTTTACAAATTGACTGTTATTAATTGAATAAAAACGAATTTGTATGCCTCAAAAACACACGCATACAAACATAATTTTCAATTACTTCCCAACCATTACAGTAACATCATTAATGCCTTGTAATACATTTTCGCTGATGCTGTAAATTGGCACAGACAGAATTCTGAATAAGCAAACGAAATCAACCGGCAACAATTTTTTATATATGGACCGACCGGATACTCCTTCCAATATAATATATATGTGTATATATACACATAAGGGCGAGTGTGCGTGTGTTTATGAAGTTAAAATCAATGAAGCATGTTGTGGCTTCCGATGCGTAAACTCGCTTTATTTGCCAAAAGGAAAAAAATTACAAATTATTCCTATTTGCTTATGTATGTGTAATCATATAAAAAAGAAAAATGTCATCCACAAAGTTACCTAGCAGATAACTATGTCTGGTAAATAATAGACCTTAAGCCAAATATGAATGTAGTCTCTTCAATTTGGACTTGTTAAATTTTTATCTGTCATTTTTCTGTATTATGTTATTTAATTTGATTTAGTCGCTAATGACATATTTATTTAAATATAGTACATATTTGTAATTTTTTTTTTTACTAAGGTTTTTCCATCTTTTATCCAGCGCAACACTGCTTAACACGATTCAGATTTTCTTTTCTGTGACATTAAATTGGACTACATTTTCCAATAATGAATTGCATTACAATATTAATTAAATTAAGATAAAAGACATTTTATCTTGCTTTTCAGACATCAATGAAATGCTTGAAATTAAATTACTAAATAATCTTGCTTCAAGATTTTTCTCAAAGAGCGGATAGTAACAGATTTGCCATATTTGTGATAGATATACTTATGATGGCCAGAATAACATAAAGGTTATACATATATTTTTTTCTATTTTGACATACAAACGCCACACATGCTGTTAAATCAAATTCGATAATTTTGTTATATAATTTATTATTATTTCGATGTGTTATAGTAAATCATTTGCCTAGCTTTTTTGTTAGGTGTCAGTCTCGATACTGTGGAAGCTGCTTTTCGTTTGACAAAGGACTCCCAAAAAATGTTTGAAAGGCGCGGCTGGTTCATTAAACGCAGCTGCTGGTTGTTATCTTCACTATACACACACACACACACACACACACACGCACACACATGCAGCTGTCACATATGTTTGAGTGTGTGTGTGTGTCATGTGATTTATCACTTGCCATAGAACAAGCGAACGAATCGTGTCATGTGTGCAAAGCACAAGAAACATTAATAACAGTATTGAAATAAATAAATATACAACACCTACGGCGGCCTCAACTTTGCCACGCCCCTTTTCGAAGCACTTATGACGACCTCACCCTCTATATGAGGGAGGCAAATAATCAATTGTCAGTAAGTGGGTCCATTTGTGTTTTTTTTTTCCCATTTTTCAAGGTCGTTCGCTCTAAAATATTAAAAAAAAACATTTTCTTATACATCACATACATTGAGATATGTAACTGCTCCCTTGTGCCACGCCCCTTCACTTATTTGGCCGTTTAGAAATGCCATTTTTTTTTCTATTGAATGCTTTTATAATCGACTTAAACGTTTGACTAGCGTTTGATTAGCAGCCAGTCAATCAGAGTAGCAGAGCAGAGGGCCAAACACGCCGAGCTCCTTGAAATATTGATGGATGGATTACAGATGAGCTGTGCCAATTCCGTTGATTGACAGCCCGCTGTCTAAAGCATGAGCCAGGTTATTTATATACACATATATAGACATACTTTTAGTTATTTACGAGCATACTTGTTTTGAGTACTTACCATGTAACCATCGTATGTCCACGAGCCGAACTTCATGAAACACGTCTGCTCATCGAACGGAAAGTATTCGACATCAATTTCGCAAAAGGATTTATAAATAGCGGGTGGTTTCCAAACCACTTTTCCGGTGTGATGTAGAATTGCTTTTGTCATTATTGTCACTTCATAGTTACCATCGGCGCTGAAACATTTAATTTAATATAAGATGTTAAAATATTTATTTATTTTATATATATATATATATATATATATATATTATTTAATTTATTTATTACTGATTTCTTTTTTCTAATAAAGCTTTTGAGACATTAAATAATTTATTGAATTTGCGTAAAGGCTATTTTGATTTGCATCTGTGAGAGTCAGTCGAATCACAGCAGCCAATAAATTAACTCTAAAATTATCGGTTTGTCACATTTTATATACCTATATAATAAGATAAAAAAAGGAAATACTGCCCATAAATATATACATGTATAATATATATATGTAAATTTAACCCCAGTGTAAAGTAGTGGCCTGGCAGAAGTGGCTTTGATCATCAATTGGCTCGGATGTGTCACAACAGCAGTTATACCTTTTTCAAATTAAAACATTCTAGCCAAAAGCTTAAAAGTTGAAGTCACACACACACACACACACACACACAGTTACAGCAACGTAGACATTCAGGCCAAACATTACCATTTCCGGCGGCCATATTAACTTAACGCCATAAATCTCCGCTCTGGCATTATACTGAGGTAGACTCAGTTTGGCTGCTCGACACCAACACACACACACCCAAGATACACTACCTATCTTACTTCACATCTCTGTGGTAGTCTCTCTGCTCGGCTGTCATCGTTGGACATCCGTTGGAGTATTCCTATTCCCAAAGTGCTATGACTTTGCCTTTGTTTTCTTTAATTAAATGAATGCTGTTGACAACTTTATTATCAGCTAAACTTTGTGAACCCCAAAAAATGCCCAGCACACTCAGCAACACCCACAGTGCGCCACAGTCTCTTTAATTCTATTATTGTGTAAGGCGGTCAGTTTGCTAAAGGAGCGTTCCCAAAATTCTTTTTACATGCATGACATACATACTCCGACCCCTCCATGTTTGTTTTTGCAACTGCTTTAGTTTTCAGCAGCAACTGCGTGGAAATCAAAAGAAGTGAAATAAAATATCATTATCTTTCATTAGATTTATAAAAATAGGAATGGCACACTGAAAGCGCCGACAAAGCAAAGCAAAGGCAAAGGCAGCCAAAACTTTTGAACGCCTGCGGATTGGCTGTGTTCATTGCTTCTTTTGGGGTTTCGATTCAACTTTGGCCAAATAGATATCGCACATAAAGATGGCGCTCAGTGAGGCATTCAGATAGCCTCAGCGTCTATGGACTAACACCATGGGGCTGACCACCATATATATATATATATATATATATATATATATATATATATATGTGTATGTATATATATCTCTCTGTGTGACATCGCGCACCATCGAATCACCGTGGAGATAATGGCTGCAATTGTGGTGACCCCCAGGCGTGGTTTTGGTTTTTCGGTTTGGCTATAAACTTTTGTTCTCGTTGTGCCTCTGTGCTGCTGCTGCTGCTGCTGCTGTTGCTGTGCTTTTTGCAGAGCCATCGGCCATTTTAAATGGTTTTTAGCCATTAATGGCTTGCCAACAAAGTTGTTGCTGTTGCTTCTAGTAGCACTATTGCTGTTGTTGTAATAACATTTAAAAATTTGCTTTGGTTTACTGTACGACTATGTCTGCCATTGGCTATGGCAATGGCAATGGCTTAGTCTGTGCCTTTCAACGACCACCGCCTAAGGACTTCATTGCTAATGGACAGCCAGGGTGTTAGCGTTGGTTTTTGAGCCATTGGCCGTGGGTGTACATAGCTAAAAACACATTAGAGGCAATTTTCAAAATTTAAAATAAATTTGTAATTAGTAGCTGAAATGTATTTTTAATTAGTTCTACAAGTTTAGTTGATCCAGCAAAATCCATTTTATTTCAGTCGCGCAAATTCTCAATTTAGCTATAGATTAATTCCACACACACATCGCGAATATATATCAATATAAATATATATCTATCTAATATATATATATATATATATGAAACCATTTAAAAATGTTTTCAAATTATGGCATTGCTTCGAAGCCATTACAACTAATTGCAGGGCAAATGCAGTCATAAAATATTAGCTGGGAGCGAAACTGGCAGACATAATGAATTCTCTACTGTCGCTTGAGAGGTAGATAAAATAAATATAAGGACTGGAATATGTCGAAGTATAATGATTTTAATGGAGTTTATTATTGTTTACGTCTGAAGTATATTTTCGTTTAATTCTAAAGTATTTTTGTGCATAAATATTAAAGATTTTCACCGTCTATTTAATAATTTAAATTTTAACGTGCCAGAACTTTAGCTTAATAACCGATGAATGAATTCAATGAATTTTGGCACTGTGTCTAAATGGTAAATATATTTCAGAGTAGACACAGAATAAAGCCCATATTTATTGTGTCTGGGCTTTTGTCACTGCAACGCTTTGAAAAGCTTTCAAATTGTATCAAATAATACGTGGAAACCATTAAGCGTGGCAGCCACAGTTGCAATCAATTGTAGACCCACAACTAAAAACCAGAACCGAAAAACAAGAACCAACAGCAAGAAGGCCATCAACATTGAGTCGCAACTCGAGTGCGATTTTAATTTCGTGGATCAACATGAAAATTAATTGCTGGAATTAAGCGGCTTTCACAAATATAAACAGTGTCTCCGTTGCTGTTGTTGTTGCCCAATCTCGAATTTGGGGCCTAACAGTTCAGCTGCTGCCGATGTCTAATGGCTACTCTCTCCAAACAAACACACACACATATACATATATATATATATATATATATATATACATATACACATAGACGCAGAGCAATAGAGAGAGAGAGGGGAGAGACGTGGTCGATGTTAACGGCATCTCGGCTTCGATGCGTACTTAATGAGCCCGCTGAAGCACACACGACTAATTATGCCTGGTCAGCAGCTAAGCCATGACACATATAGAGCGATCCGTCTCCTAGGATGTTGCATTGCCCAGTATTTGCAAATGGACCAAAATTCCAATTTAAAATTGACAAACGTCCCGCATGCGTTTGCAAATGGTTTAGTATGCAGGCAAGCTGCACACAATTACAACAGATACACTCTGAAAAAGACTCTACCATAAATTTGAAAAATCTGCTTATTTTTCAGCAATTGAATTTTTAAAACTAGAACTATTGGCTTTAAAGGAAGTAGGCTTTTTATGTTTCCTTCATAAGATATTTTTATCAAACTTAAAATTTTCAATGATTTTTAATACACCCGATTTCACGATTGCTTTCTAATTATAACAATTTTATAATAAATTATAAATATAATATTTTAATTGATATAATTCATATATGATATATGTAGCTTAAGTTCGCTTTGAATTCGAAAACATACCTTTCGCAAGTGCGCTTGCTTGAAAAATTATGGATTGCATTTGAACTTTTTGAATTATGTTTCGTAAAAAAAATAATGTTTCTGAGAAATAAGAAACAGACAAAATATTTATTGCTTTTTCTGAAACTTTATTCCACTAACACATACATTTTTTGTTAAATTTGGTAAACTTTATAGTTTATAGAGTGAGTTCTTAAATTTCTAGTAAATATATTTTGTTGAATGTAGGTTCAATAAATATCAATTTTCGATGCTTGTTACAAAGGCCGCACAGCGACATGCCAAACATTATTTCAAGAGCCAACGTGGCGGCCAACCAATGCGTGTGCAAACGTGGCTCTTTCCCAACATATATATATATATATATATGTGTGTGTGTGTGTGTGTGTGTGTGAGTGGTTAAGTGGTTCACGCATTCAGATACCTGTGTGGCATTCATGTTGCTGGTTTGCTATGCATTTACAAAGGCTGGCTGGCCTAACTATTTGCGGGCTATTCCACATTTAGCAGGCAATTAAACATTTTTCATTGCATACAAATGGCTGCAATTTCGACGAATAACGCTCTCCATCCTTGTTTTCTGTGTTTGTGTGTGTGTGTGTGTGTGTGTGTGTGTGTGTGTGTGCGCCTGTATATCTATGGTCGCTGGGCATTTGTCTTGGTTGGCAAAAAGTCGCAGCGTAAAATATTGCCAGTTGCAATGCAATTGCGAAAATAAACGCATTTTCTGCAGCAGCACAGACACATGGCAAAATGTATTTGCATTCAAGATTACAAAAACAATAACACTCGGAATGATATCCGCTTGGCGTTATTTGCTGTAGCCACTTTTGTGCTGAATGTTTATTCTGCTTGTTTGGTTTTTACACTCTTTATTTATTTATTATATATATAAATTTCTCTGTAAACTTACAATTACAATTGCCCATTAAGTTATACTTAATTACCTAAGTTGTAAATTCGATTTTAGTCAATGAAAATAAAATGATTAGGTTAAAATACTCTTGGATTTTATAATAGTAACGTGTTTTAAGAGATATCTGTAATTTTGGTTGAATAAATAAATCGAATATATTATAGCTTAGTTGAAAATGTTTTTCTTTTATAGCCGAACAAAACTATTTATCACAAAAGGTTTTTTTCTTGCATTATAAGCTACCAGCTATGGACTTTAAAGGGTTAAATATCGAACAGCTACTCAAGCCTGATGGGGGAACACAAGTTAAGTTGACTTTATAGAGGCAATTTATTTTGACCAAACACAATTAACTTCAAGTGTGCAAGCCGGACAAAAGATACTTCAAGATAAATTTGATGCGTCTAGACGAGAGAGAAAATGGTTCGCAGCAAGGGAGGGGCAGCTTTGCCAAAGCCTTGCTTTATTATAGCCAGTACAAATTATATATTTTTTTTTTCAGTTTAAAAACCGGTCACGGCGGCGGCGGCTGTCACAGCAAACGACAATGGCTGCCGTATAACACGCAATGCGTTTACGTTACTCCACAGTATGTGTGTGTGTGTGTGTACGTGTGTGTGTGTATAAGTACCGTGGAGTGGCTATAGTTACGCACAACAACATGACAATGCTTTTGTCGTTGTTGGCAAATGAAATTTAAGCTTTTTCCAAGCAATAAATTACGAGTTTTTATGACTGCCAAAGCACACACCCCAAAAGTATGCTATGCGAATAGTTGCCAAAGCCCAGCAGCAAAGTCAAGCCAGTCAAAAAAAAAAAAAAAAAAGGAAAAACCAAAATAAATAAATATACAGAAAAAAAAAGTCCAATACGGCACATAAAGCGCGTAAGCCGATCTGCAAAAGGAGCGATGTCCTCCCTGGTGTAGGCACTAAAGTGCCAGCCACATCGACAAAGTCAAGTGTTGGCCGGCACAGCAAAACCCCCACAGTGGAAGCAATGCGGAATTTGGCGAAACAAAATTCCACAATCAATTTCAAGCATTGTGCAAAAGAATTTAAGCGACACAATATGAGAATTTATGATATATATGATCATATATACCAATTTAAAGTTTCCATTTCTTAGTGCGTTGCACAACATATGCTTACATTAAAAATGTGGCAAAAATAATATTTAATTAAAAAGAAAATTGGAATAACCAAAAAAACTTTTCTTTTTGTTACTTAAGTTTAACACAAATGGTGAGAACATTTATTCAATGTGAGTGTTCAGAATACAATTTAATAATAATAAGAGTTGGAGTACTTTTTAATTCTTGTTCAATTCAATTAAATTAAAAGTTACTAGAATTTGGTTATAGAAAACACCTCCTCTTTTTTTCTTTGTTTGCTAAAATAGGAAAGATTATTAACCTGATTTTGAATTGGCTTCTTTTCGCACCACTCTTACCACTGTACTGTTCACTGGCGTTGGCTTCACTCCAAGTGAAATACGACACAAGCCAAATTATAATAATTACACCGAGCATAGCAAAATAAAAGGTCCAATTTGAGAAAACAGGCGAGTTGGCAGCCATTTTATGCTTAGCATAAAGGCCTCTCCATCTCCCACTCCCCACTCACCACTCACCACTCTAGACGCCGTTCTGCTTTGCTCACCCTATCACAGTGAACCCTTGGCCAGTTCCCATGTTACATTGAAATAAAAATACGTTAATCATCGGCTGATAAATTGCAAGCGAAACTGTGCGCTTTGATTTATGCGCCCGTCGCGCCCATTGGGCAATTATGCAAATGGTTCCAGGCGCCAAAAAAAATAAAAATAACACCATGACAAACCCTCAATGCTAACCATAACTGAATCGTATATGTGGCCAGGAGGCATATACAGATTAGGAGGCCACTTACTTGTTATATAGCACAATATCCGGCAGCCATATATGCTCAGAGGGTACATGGAGAGTATCCACACCGCCATAATCATCGGGATTCCATTTTAATTTGTAGTCGTTCCACTCCTGCAAAATAGATTATATCAAAAATTGTTCACAAATTGTTATTATTTCCAACAATAATATATATATATATATATGTGTATCTGTTAAGTGGTGCATTTTATGAATAAATATATTAGTCGATGCGCTGAACCACTTGACTATATAATTTGCATATTTGTACATGGATGAATATTGAATCGAAATTGGCATTTGTTGTTATTGCACATAATATTTCAATTGCAATTCATGAATTATGCATTAATTTTATTAGTTGCTAAGCTGCTGGAATTAAATTAAATTGCATAGCTGTCGAATATGGTTTATGCAAGACAATCGAAACCAAATAACACAAAATCCATATTTGCTGCCTTCACAAATGTGATTCATTATATTGATTTAACATCTGAACTTTAGTCATATATATTTGTAATCAGCAAAATCTTGTTGACAAGTGCAAAATGCAGAGTAACTTTAAGTTAAGCAATTTCATTGTTTGCCTTTTTATTTATATAAAATGTGTGCAGTCTGCCACATGAACATTATTTGCAATTCACAAGGGGATTATCGGAGCTCGGCTGTTTGCCAAGCATGAAATTCGCAACAATATAATAAATAACCGGTTCAGTAGAGACACATATTAAGTAAAAATAATCTACCAAAAATAATGTTTAATTCATTTTTTAATGCGCACTTTTCCAATTATGTGCTAAGGACTCAGTAATATTTGTTTCATTAAGCTAATTCCCGACTTTTATTGTGATAAGCTGTTTTTAATCAATGATTGTTCATTGGATAATTGATGTATCAGTGCTTATATAATATATATACATATATATATGTATATATTCCTATATGCACACCATTTCAATCAATGATCGACATGGTTCATGGCATATTATCCGCAAATTTCACAACTGCTGCATAATTAGGTACATCAAATGAATTTTGCCTTAGCGAGTCATTATTGTGTACTGAATATTGTGTACATTTAATAAATATTTACACACAACAATGAGGCAATGAGCGCGACTTAAGCCCATCTCTACGCACACACACACACCAGCGCAAACACATACACTCAAACATTTGTGTATTTCCATTTGGAGAGCAAGTATTTGCGGCATTATTGACATAATGTTGTATTGGCGCAGCGCGTAACTAAAGACAAACATCAACTGCACTACTGTTATAACAAACAACAAATAATATAACTGTAATAATTGTTTTCTGTGTTCGGTATTCATTTAACACGAATTTACTTTATTACTAGCATAAAGCACAAAATATTTGTATGCTTATAAAAACCATTTAAATCACGAATATATGCATTTTTAAATAAATATAATAGCAACTGAAAAATATGGTCTTTAACATTTATTTAAGATTAATATTAGCAATAATATGTATGAAAATATTTTATTGCTAATATTAATCTTTAATAAATATTAAAAACAATACGATATTGCCTAGTTTTTTTTTGGTTTACTCTGTAATCCTTAAATATTCTCTTTGTTGATTTATTGTAAATTTGAAAAAGTTACACAGAAAAATGTATTTGGCGAATTGCTGTTGAAAATCGCTTACGTAATCCCAAACAAATTACACTTATTATGACACCAAAATAATAATAGCCAAAATATGCAAAAATGCATGCACAGTTTGGAAGTCAAAAGCACGAATACACAGAAACAAACAGATGCATTATTTATTTGTAATTTTGTAGTTTGCTTTTGTTTTTGACAATTGGGTAACCAGAAACTTGGCATAAGCTTTTAAAACCTATTGACTGCAATTTGCACAGGGGATTTGTGTGCATATTTTATGCAAAAACTTTAAAGCCGCTCTATTGGAGTGCCTAAAAGCAAGAGGACAAAAAGTCTCAAAGCTGACAATAGATATAAATATATATATATATATATATATATATATATATATATATTTAGTTTTCAGTTTTTTATTTTTGATGGCTCAGCTGGTTAAATGGTGAATTAATGCATAGCCAATGCTCATGTACGAATATCTGCAGTAGATTGGCCAGCTTGGCCAGACTTGGCCAAGTCCAGAAAAACGTTTTTAATACGTGAGCCAAGGGCTGGTCACAAATTGGCATAATGCGAACGCAAGATTGGCCAACAAAATTTTTTTGCATTTGGCTGCAACGAAGCGTGCAAATGGTGAATTCATGTTTTACGGAAACGTTGGCGAGTTTCCCAGCAACCGGATTACAAAATGGCACAGAATGGATGAAACTAATAAAAAATAAAGTTTTGGAGAAATAGAAAATTTTAGCTTACCTGCTCCACCCACACATTGGTAGTCATAATTTGATTTTTTAAATTCTGAAATGAGAATTAATTGAAAAAAATATTGTTACTTACAAAGACCAGTAATAATTAAATTTTCATTTAGAGTTTGAGTGTGCTTTGGTAGCTTAACGATTGACATAATTTAATATCATAATATTATTAATATAAAAAAGATTATATTTGTAATGTTGCAATAATTTGCTTCTCACTTAATTTATTACAAATATTTTTGGCACAATTATACTTTCAAAACAATTTATAGTAATTTCTTGGCACATTTGAGGGAAATGTTGTTATTACTCTACAAATTATATACATATTTTTGTACAGTAAATTCTTCGTTAGCTTCATTTCATTCAAATTGAATTCCAAATCCCGCTTAACCTTTTGAAAAGAGTATCTGCCAGAGATCAACTGTTAGATGGCCTGAGGATGAAGGTTTGCTTCAGGGTGTCAGCATTTGTGACAACTTCAGCATTGAGTGGGTAGCATTAAATTGAAAATCGTTTCGACTGTAGGTGTTTTCAGTGATTTGAACAACTGCACTGCATCTGGGGTCGGTTAAGAAATGCATTTGAAATTTACCAAGCTGTGTGCAGGATCTGAGTTTACTTATGAGGAAGCTGGGCCATTTGGGGCTGTTGCAGAGCAGCCGGTGGCTGTGGAGTGGTTTGCCATGGCATGTAGTGGATTAAATGGCACTGCAGTTTGAAGTGAGTTGCAGTAATAAGAAACAGTCGCAGTCGTTGTTGGAGTCTGTATGCTTCAAGCATCATTGAGTTTTAATCAATTTATGTGGCACAGAATAGTGAGGCAGTCAGACCGATGAAAATCCAGAGAAAATAAATTGAGCTAAACAAGCTTAACGTTTAATCACCGCCACAAGAAGTCCCGAAGTGAATGTTAAAGTTAACTCAACTATAAAGATGGCAAAGCCATTTCAAGTTGAGGGACAATATAACATGCGTGAAATTGCATAAATAATGACGACTTGAATTCGCTTGGAACTTCAAAAACTATTATGTTCTAAACCTATTCAATTTAGCGCGTCTAGTTATTAAAGTGAGTTTTTAACAAACTTGGAAAGTGGAGGTAACAAGAATCAATTTTGATAAGATAATCGGATGCTGTTAGCTACAGGTATATTAATAAGTATGTCTTTGGAACTATATGTATAATTTTAAGTTTAGTCTATTTACTAGAGTGAGTCTTTAACAAACTTATTATACACTGGAAAGTGGCATTACCAAAAGAGTCAATTATTATTCTGAATCTAGGAAGATATACCCCATTTAGCTACAGGAATAGGTATATGTATAGGCATGAAATTGAACTATAAATATAATTTTAAGTTTCAGTTTGACGAAATGAATTTCGTTTTTTCTATGCTTTACTTATTTTGGTCATTGGGGCATCTCCCTCGTCTGACTGTCGTATCTGATATTTATAGGACGTCTACATGCTGTATAAAGTTTTATTATTTTCACTCTGTCAGAATTGCGAAAGTTGTGCCAGAAAATAATTTATAATACTGTATTTTTCTTTAGCGTTCACCGCAAGTAATTCAACCACACCGAGAAAAGTGCTCTAATTTGAGTCTTAACAGATGCACGCAGGACAACACAACACCGCCTTGTGGTCAGGACCACTCCTTCTCTATTAGACATGTATATATATATATACAATAGGGACATGTCAAGCTGCTTGGTAGTCGCTCTTATTAGATTTATGGTTTCCGTATTTTCCCTTTCATATTTATCTAGTTGCCATGCGGCAAGCAACTCATTGAGCGTAAGTACTTTGTCGTCGGGCAGCATTGGATATACTCGATAGAAAGAATTAGAAAACGATAAAATTGCGGAATAAATCACTTAGAAGTTGAAAAATTTAATTAACGACAAAATGATAATGATGCGCCGTAATGCGTTTCCCACCGAGACAGTCAGATAGCGTCAGCGCGCTAAGGCCAGAGGAGGAGCTGGATGCCCAATACCCAGAGCTGTAGCCAGAGCAATATAAGTTGGGATACAGAGTGTTAATAGATTTTGCCAGCGGTTGCCATGTGAACTGTGTGTTGTGGTGGTGGTGACCTACTAATCACCCGCACAGTGGCTGTTTCCAGCTCCCCAGCTGACAGACAGAGGAGGCACCATGAGCGTCTGAAAGCCTAAGTGTCTAAAAGGTCATTAGGTGAGGGCGACGCGGAAAACCGGCAATAAAACGACAAAGCCAAGACCAAGCACAAAGACAGCGGCGGCATAAGGAAGAGATAAAATTGCAGTAGCGTCGTCTAGGACGACGACAAGCGTGCCGCGTATCCTTTATGCTTTATGTGCGGCTTCCGCACCAGTAGCAATACCACCACAAAGTCTGCTTCTGTCTACTACTGCACTACGAAAAAAAACTCTTCGGATTTTAGAAAATTACCATACTTTTAACACCAAGAGAAGTTCTTCCCAGTTTTTTTTTTAAAAGTATATTTTTAAGCTGGCTAAGTCGTGTTCTTAATTCCTAATTATATTTTTAGAAATAAAATACACAAATGAAAATATTTTAGACATATAACAAATTTTTATTATTTATGAAGTAAGAAAAATAACGTATGGTATCTGGCATTATTTATAAAGAATCTGCTTTTCAGGTCACTTTTTATTTTATAAAGTGTTTTTAAATTTTAGTGTAAGTATTTTTTCTGAGTGTGAATGGCCATGTCCATGTCGACTCACACCTAAAGCTGGAGCAGTGCCTAACTGGGTTTGCTGCAATGCAATTGGCGTAGTTGTTATTGCTGTTGCGGCTGCTTGCTTATTTACACTTAGAGCTTGGGCCGGTTGTATTACTACCCAACAGGATGTAGGATATACAGTGTTTAAATTGCTTAAGCTAAAGCTTAAAGTATAATGATGCTGCAGTGGCAGTGGCAGTGGCAGAAGGCAGCGGCAACGGCAACGGCAACGGCAGCGGCAGCTGCAACTAAATTTGCATTTTGTGTCTGTGGCCACTGGACTGTGATGGGATTTAGCCACGTTCTCGTCTGCCAGCTTGTTTACAATTTAAATCGAATTTCCTGTTTGTCGTAAATAAGTTTAGCACCATAAAATGTTTTTAGCTGTGTCTAAATATTTGAGCTTTGCATAGAAGTAAGCAAACTGTGGCTCTGACAATTGTAAATAAGTCAGGCTGATATTATGATTGTTATAATTGATAAAGAAATACAATAGGCAATTATAAAAGCTACTCTGTGTGGAAAAAAAAAACAATATTTAAATGTAATCTTTTGTTTGCATTTCACAGTCGCAATCTCCCTCTATGTCTCTCATGTATTTTCAATTTATGATCTGCAATATTCGCATAATTGGGTTTTGTGTCTAATCTGCAGCATAGTAAACAACAATTTAGCTGATCTTAACTAGTTTTCCCAACTTTAATTCCTTTTATTCTATCGGTAGCCTATCTATTTTCATATATTCCTAGAACATATAACTATTGGCTTGCAAGTAATCGGTAAGTTTAACAACTTACCGTCTTGCACTGTTCGGACTTAGAGATTGGTCACAGACAAATGGCACAGGTGAAATTAAAAAATCTGGCTCAAACGCAACTGTTCTTGGTATATATATATAATGTATGGTATGCCCGATGATTGCTATTTCCAAAATAAGTAGAAATAAGGCAATCGCACTGATTTTGTTTTATAAAATGTACATGGAATTGTGCCCCAACAAGGGAAAGGGGAAACACGTGCATTCCGATAAAAATAACTACGTAAAGTGACCAGTGGACTTTAGCAATAAAAAAATTCTCCAAATATTTCAAGCCGGTTACCAGACGGGCACACCGAGCGTATGTGCAATATCGCATTTGTGCAGCATACACACACACACACACATACATAAAAGCAATTTCGTCTATAAGCACCTTATGCCAGATGCACAGTGCCTCGATATGTATTGGGAAAGTGTGTCAGAAATTCAGAATTGAATTGAAATTGAAATGGTTTTTTTTTATTCAATTATAAACAGAAACTTAACCAAATTTAAAAAATTTAAAGTTGTTTCGATTAATTTCATAAAAAATGTGTTTTATATAAACTCTCAAGGACTTCATACATCATATATAATTTATTGCAAGATGGAAGCTATTGAAAAGAATATTTTGTATATTGAATGAATTTTTATTATTGGTATAATGACTTTGCAAAATACAATTTAAAGTTATTCCGAATCACGTTTGCAAAACCCATAATGATTATTATAAAAACTTTGTGAAAGAAACTATTTTTCCTACGGCAAAGAAATATTACATTTTGGCCAAATATTAAGACATTATAGCCCAATGTGCATTACTATGACTGCTGCTGCTACTGACTGCTGTTTGGCATGCCTTTTAGTGGTCTTGGTGCTTAGCGCGTGATTTATAACAGCAAAAAAAAGGAGTCGAAGCCAGCTGCAGGAGGACGAGTGCAGAGTGCAGAGTGCAGAAAGCAGGAAGCATGAGGCCAAATGCAGAAGGGAGCCGTAAAGCTCAGCTTCTGTGTGGCCAACACAACACACGTAACTGTTAACCGGTTTTCCATTTCCTGTTGTATGTGCATCCAAACTGGGCAGAAGATTGTGGGCCATTTGCTAGCTCTGTTCCTGCTTTTAAATCTGCTAGCAATTGGAGTTTCCTTCTTCTTTTTTTTCTTCTTGCTTTTCTTGCTTTAATACAATTTGGCCCAAGCTCTGACCTCTGATATATTGCACAACTTTTGTGTGGCTGATTGAGCCGTGTGCAAATCCCCAACTGCAATTGCAGAGCAAATGAACAAAGTAATCATCAGTACAAATAATGTTGAATAAATCGAAAAACCCATTAATTTATTATGCAAACAATGTTGCCTACGCAGTGGGAAAGTGTTGGCCAGAAAGAAGGGGATTGGGTAAGCACTGATCTGGCTTAGTTCGACTGCCTATTAAGCCTTCGGTAAACAGTTATTAATTATGCGGCTGATACTTTGTCGCAGCTCCCACAAATGCCATTTATTCGCTTACTGGCGTTACTGGCTTTGCAAATTAATCTGCTTTGATTGTCATTTGATAAGCAGTCAAGTGGCTCAGTTGTCAAAGAAATAACTGTTAAACGGGATGCCAGCATCATTAACAACAAATTATTGTATTTTCGGTTAGCCAGCAGCAAATGGTTTTTCTAACTTAAGCGAAATTTTTTTTTTTTTACTGAAAATTGTCATTAATTATGTGCGTTTAGTTGTAAGTAATTTATTATTATAGTATTACAATGTAAAGTTTTTTCCAAGTATATTTTTGACTAATGTCAAAATCCTGTTTCAATTTTCTCTCTCTTAAATTTTCTGCAATTTACCAATTAAGTTTCAAACCTAAACCAATTTCTTACGACTCAAAATATCTTATATTTTACATTGATATTTAAAATATTTATAAATATTTACTTAAGTATTTTACTTTGCCATTTATTTTATTTTATTTTTTTTTAATTTTTAAATTTAAGTTGTACTTACCACATCGATCAACTGCGACAGCTTTAAACCCATTTTGACCGTCAGACGATCGGAGTTGTTGCCCACGGGTCGAATGAGTCGATTGTAGTTGCTCAGCAAATCGTCGTAGAGACGTTTCGCATCTGGGTTGGCCAGGCCGCCGGTGGCAAAATGTAATGCTATGAAGACAGCTGCAAATAGCACGCTACCCATCTTAGGCCAGGTCCAACCCTGTAAGATAAGACGGCGAAACACAGAGGAATTTCAAACAGAATCAGAAATAAGTTATGGATGCATTTGAATTTCAAATTCTTTATATATTTTTATATATATTTCCTTGTTGTGTGAAACACTCAAAGGCTTACAAGCATTTATGTGTTTGTGTGTGTGTGTGTGGAAGTGAGTGTGTGTGTGAAAATGTGTGCACTCATAAATTTTGAAAAAGTGTCTAAAGTATTACAGCGACAGCACAAAATGTGCACAGAGCTGTTCCGTTGCAATCATAAACACCATTTAATCTTTGGCCCAAACACTCAAGACAGCCCAACAGCTAACACGCATACACGCACACACACATATGCATAAGCGCATAAAAATGTAGAAAAATGTGTGCATGTATGTGTTTTATATCTGGTGTACTCTTCCAAGTTTGTCTTTCTTCAGTTTCTGCTGCCCATTCACATGCACTTTGTGCCGCTTGAAATTGTTATTATTGTTCAGCTGCTGTTCTAGGGACATAATCTACAGTCTGACAGTGTCCTTTCACCCACACCAACAGATACACACACTCGCACCCACACACACACACACACCGTGGCAATATGGCAAAAATTGGCAATTTTTGAAAGTAAATTGTATTGCATAAATTATGAATGAAATTGAACTGTTATTCATGTATACAAAAACCAAAAGATTTTTATCAGTTTTTGTTTGAGGCTCTTTACTAATGAATCTGTTAATTAAACATATTTTAAATTATACTATAAATTGATATGTTAAGAACCACAAGTGAACAAACGCTGATAAGACAACTCCAACTAAATGAAGGTAGTACATTTTTTTTCTTACCTCATATTTAAATAAAACGTTTAAGTAGTTCTTTAAAAGGTTGTAGACAACTTTTATATAATAAATAATACTATTTAATATTCGTTTAAACTAAAACCTTCATGCTGACAAATTTCAGGCACATAAATACTCAATTTGCTCCATAGTGCGATGCATTCTTAAAATGCGTTTCATGCATAGTTCGTCGCTTTGTCAGCCTGCATTGCATTTTCTGCAAAACTTTACTTTATTCTAACTGACATGCCCAAGTGCTGCAATGTTAGGGTACATTAAGCAGAAACAAGCAATTACGTCCATTCCTCTCATGCGTTGTGGATACATGTTGCTCCTGCTATTTTTTCTGTGTCTGTCTGTGTGCGTTCATGTCCTGACTATTTGTGCAGCCAATTATCAAAAGTACGCACCTTATTTGTTTTCTCTATTATCTGTTCTAGATGATAGTTTTTATAGAAAAATGCTCAAATGTTATTTGTCAACAACAAGTGCATCCATAATAATAATAATACAAATACTTAACAGAACATTATATTTGTTCTTATTATTTCTGGCAAGTAAACAACTTAACAGATATATAGAAATCGACTTGTTTGTATACATTTGGCTTCGGAATGCGAACTGTCTGCTGGTCAAAACGAAGTTATTATTTTCTTATGAAATTTAAGCAGATTTATATTTGTTTTAAGTTAACTATTCTGTTTTTAAACTCATAATGTTAATCTATAAGTATTTTTAAACCAATCAATTGATTAAGTTAAATAAAATTGAATGTGGTGTCAAATCAAATTTAAGGGAAGCAAATAAAGGGTAGCAATTTTTAAAGCAGAATAGCCTTACTTGTATTGAAATAATATTAATCCAGTGTTAACAATATATTAAAGTGTTAATTATATATGTATTTTACGTGTGTTTATGTGGATTCGTTTCCAGCTTCTAACTTTCAAAATTATAAATCAAAAATGCATTTTCTGGTAGGTGGCTTCATCTTTTTTTTCTTTACTATTTCCTCTAGATCTGTAAGCACTTACATTCAATAGTCGAATGTGAGAACTATAAAACTTTATATTTGAGTCCAGCACAAGTATTTATTTTTTTCCTTCAATAAAAAGTTTTTCTAAAGAGATACTCGATACGAAAAGGATTGAAATAAAACATACGATTACATAATGCTTTGGTATACTTGAACTTTGGCCAAGTTTGAAGTAATTTTGATCTGTTCGCAGCAGTTGTCCTTCGAGTTGTGTTGTTAAGTGTATTTGTGCAATTGTGCGGTTGTTTGAATTTAAGATACGTACAGAGAAATTGCAAATGGTGCTGCTGGCATTTACATCCACTTCATCGATAGAGATCTGACAAATCAAATTAATCAACCCAGGCTCTCTCTCGACTTGGGTGCGAAATTAATTATGCTAATTTAATGTTAATGCTTTGTAATTTGATGGCATTGATTTGACATGGTCGCTACCTTAGTCGCCTGTAAAAATCCACACTCAGCGATAAATCAAATTCAAATGTGCTGACCATCTTGTCTGCATAATTCAGTGCCTTTGTCTGAAGTGACACACGTACACGTGTCAGTGACCGCAATAAAAAAATAGAAGAAAAAACAATAAAATCGAACAGGCAACATACATACACACACATTATGACGTCACACCCAGACACACATACACAATTACACATCTAATGAGCGACAACAAAATGGCTGAAATATAGGCGAACAACTAAAAATGCAATTCGACAGCTATTTATGCGATTTTTGGTTGGCAGATTATTTTTATTTTCATTCACATATAGGAAATTATGTTTATTTATTATTTATATATTTTGGCACACACAACATTTGCTTTCCAATTTATTATTATTATTATTATTTTTGCCTATCTAAAGTAATTTTTTATTTAAATACGTTCATGAAAATGGCTAATATTATGTAAATTTATTGTTTAATTTTTCCATGGTTTTAAAATTCAGGTATGTTTTGTAATGAGCGTTATAAGAATTTTGTTTGGTTTTCAACTACAAGTTATAAATTAACTATGCTGGCTTTTTAATTAATTCACTTACATAATCTAAAATAGCTAGTTACTTTTCGTGTAATGATATTTTCCATAGCTGTTGTTGTCTATTTAGTTAATTTATCAACAAACTAATCAAGTTTTTTTTGCGTGTGTATTTTCTTTGAACTATTTTTATGCACGGCAATTTCATGTTGCTATTAAATTATAAAAATATATTTTTGATTTTTTATTATTAATATTAAGTAGGCATCTTGACAAATGCAACAACAGCAACCACACCAATAACGAAGCACAGCAATTCCGGAAATGACGTCGGCGTGTCGACTTCCGCTTGTTGAATATGTGCATGTGTGTGTGTGTGTGTGTTGGTGCGCGCGCAGATGTGCGTCTGCGAATATTTTGTTTTTTTGGTGAGCCATGCAATTTTCCAGTTGAGCTCGTTTTTCATTTCCCTCTTATTTGTTTTGTATGCGCGATGGGTCCGCTTTTTACCCCAATTCCATACTTTCTCGACTGATATATTAACATGTGTACAATGGCAGCTACCATTTTTGGCAATTTGTTTTTTTTTTTTTTTTGTAATTGTTCTCGTTGCCGCAAGTTGCAGTTGTAATTGAATTTCTGTCAGGGGTACATATGTGTGTGTGTGTGAGAGAGAGAGAGAGAGGGACAACAACTGCCGTTAAGTCATTTGGATTTAATTCTTTACACATGTGTCCATGTGTCTGTTTCAATATAGTGAGCCCAAAATAAACTGGCTTTACGATTCGAGTACAATTTTATTTCTCTTTCGCTTTTCTTTTTGAGGTAGTTAGCTAGCAGCTTCTGCAACTTGTTTTTAAATAAACTGCCAATTTTTATTGACTCGTTGTGGTGGAGGTGTTGCTTTAAAGGACTAAGTGAGAATATATTAGGCATTGGGTATGTGAATGTTATAAATTGCTTAAGCAAAGTTAGTCTGACAATTTAGAGACGAATAAATCGTTTCTAGTTAGATTTTTTTCTTATTCTTTTAATTTGAATGCCTGTTTTTTTTTTTGTTAATCATTTATTTAAAGCTTAGTTTAATATATTTGAATATCTGTCAGTTGACTCTCAACTTTTTCCTTTACCCTTTTCAATATTAGTTTATTTGTAATTTGTCCATTATTATCTGGCTCGCAAATTAGGCAAATCTTTTAGGAGTCGATTCAATAAAAGCTAATATTACTTGGCTAATGACGGGTATTAGTTGCCAACTGATAATTTACCATATATAAAACATTTGTAAATAATACTTTCCACAGAGTTTATTATGATAACATGGCTTGAGGCAAAGGGAGGGCTGTATATATATAATCAAAGCCACATATCGACACGCACACACACATACATATATATGAATATGTATATGCATTTGTAGAGACATGCTAGTCCTGCCTCTTACATAAAAGTAAAAGCAGAAATTTTGTTATTTGAACTTTGTGCTCGGTAGACCCCTTAGGTAGCTTGTTAAACATTCCTTGGGTTTTTACTTTTTTTTTTTTTTGTTGTATTTTAGGTACCCGGCTGTCTGCCAATGAAAAAGTTGAGCTTGAAACATGAAAATTTGCATATGATAAGCAAATAAGCAGCCGTGTTGTTGAGCCCCAACCTTGTCGTTGCTGCTGCTGCTGCTGCTGCAGGTAACTGGCAAAAGTTTTATTAGATTCTTAGTTCGAGGAGCCGAGTGGCTGGAGGGGCGTGGCAATGCGCGCCTGTGGCCTGACTGCGGTTATGGAATTGTGCGCGTTTAACAGCGAACGTCAAAAAGTATGCGAAACATTTGAAATTATTTTTGCATAAATAAAAGCAAACGTCTAACTTTGCCGGCAGCATCATGCGAGCACTCGTACTCGTGGTGCCCAAAAGGGTTTGCAAATGAGTCGAAACATCAAAACGTTAGCGCCGATTGAACAACACATGTAAGTTGAGCAAAGGCAACCAAGCACAGAAGCCGCTTACTGCCTGGCATTTGAGTAGTTTAGGTAAATGATGTGCAAATATGCGTGGATGGTATTGCATTACATTGGCGCACAACACACGGCGTATGCGCAATATTTAATTTCAAGTACTTCAATCCTTCAGCGCAGCGCACACAAGGTTATTTTGTTCTTTTTTCGAGGACGCCAACGCATTTGCCATGTAATGTGTGTAGTATGTCCTCCCCCACATCACATATTAAGTTATTGGGGTGGGGTGATGGTGGGCTGCACCTGGTGCACACAAATACATGTCCTCGCAGCAGCATTTTAAATAAAATATTAGCATTTATTGCATGCTGCACTCAGTGGACTATTTAGGGGTACCATGCAACACTGACTGGGCGACGCTTGCAACTTACTCTAAGTGCTTTGCCAACGGATTGCCAAAGGGAACGAGAGTCAGAGGACTAAAGTTAGCGGGCGGATGAATATATAATGATCATTAATATTTAACAGCAGCTTAGTCTTGAACAATTTCTAAAATAAAAATGTTCTTAATGTGTGACAAAGATTATTATTCATACAATATAATATTCTCTTCAAAAAACTTAGTAAGTTGAGTAACTTGTTGTCTTTCTTTGGTTATTAAGATTAACAAATAGGTTTTCAATTGGAACTCTATCTGAATCCTTCTTATTGTATATAAGTGTAGAGAGATAGATATATATAACGATCAGCTTTGACTGGCTCCGAAACTGAAATTAGCTGAAAATGATTCTAAATTCTAAATTCAAATATATAAAATGGAATTTTAAGCTACAAAATAAATCTTATACAATTAAGATTGAATATTTAAATTTAGAAAAACAACAATAATGTGTATATATAAATATATCTGTATTTTATAAAATGCAAAAACTTATTAATTGCATATAAGCAGCATAGTTCACTTTAAAAAAAAAAACTAGAGGAAACTTCAAAAGGACATCGCCGTTAATCAATTCTAATTGGCCACTAAACCGCTCAACAAAAAAGCTCAGTTGGGAATCCAGCAATTGAAGAATATATTGTGTGTGTCCAATTGAGAAATACGCTTCATTTGTTGGTCCGTCATTTGGAGACCGCAGAATGATTGTTAAGTTCTGGCTGTTCCATTTTAGTGCACAAATTTGTGGTTAATTTGCTACATGCTGCATGCAGCAGATGCTCCAGCAAAGGGGGGCGGCTGCCCAAAGCTACGCAAAATTTCATTCTGCTCTGCGAGTAACCCCCCGCTGAGAGCTCAAATGCACTGACACTTAAACCAATTGAGCTTTAAACGCTGCCATTGTAACTGTATCCGAGACAACGCGTATATATCTCGCTACACATGAACCAAACTCCGAGGGGAGCCAAAGTGCAATTGATATTGATGTGGCAAGGCGAAGGGGCAGCATGTTCATTTTCGGCAGCGTATTGTGACTGATGTTGTTGCATTTGGGGGGGGGGGGGGGGGGGGGGAGGTGGTTGAGTGAGTTGCCTGCAAAGACATCTCACTGAAAGCCATGCAGTTGAGCAGATGGTATTTTGTGAAATTGAAAGCAGTTGCCACTTGTATTATATTTGAGACTTATCAATAGGCATACAAATGCCGAATTGTTGCGCCTGTCGACACCAAGCCAATTCGCAGCTGTGCCACGTGAATGTGGCCATAACTATGCAGCAGTTGTTTTGTTGTTGTTATTGTTGTTGTTGTTTTTGCTTATGTCTCCAATCGGTGTTCATTAAGCCGCCGGCTTTATGACAAAACTTTCGACTCTAACCTCAATTGGCCACTGGCAAAAAGTCCTTAAGCACTTTTATGCGACCGTAAAAAAAAGTTTCATAGGGCCACAGGCCGTGGCAAGTTAATTATGTTTATGCAACGACATTAACATGACAAACGCCAAAAGAGCACACAAACTGTTGCTGTCTCTTTCACTTAAAGGTGCCACTCACTCGCTCATACGTCATGTGAACATCAAAGATACCGACGAACTCGAAAGAACTCCAAAATTTGTTTGAATTAAATGGCTTTAGGTGCAAATTAAATAACAAAATAATAAAAACATGAATTTTGATTAAAAAATAAAGTGATTTTTATGATCTAAGTGTAGCACAGATAATGCAAATGTTCATCTGAATTTTACTTTTTTTTGGCTTTTCTATGTTAGTCTTTGTTTAAATGTATCTTGTAACGAAGACTTTGGCCAGGTTTCGCATAGTATCAAAGGTTCTTTTCACTAAAATTTTGATATATTTATTAAAATCAGAAGGTACAAGTTTCGCTAAAATAAAATTTAAAGTTTTTTTTAAATATTATTTCCAAACATTTTGAGGAGTTATGGACTAAGATATTTACTTATTTATTTTTAATGGTGTTTTGATAATTAAAACTCTACTTCACAAATATGAGCTGATTATTCGAGTATATAAAATGTATAATTTATATAAATTTGGCACTATTTGTATGCCTGTTATGAGAGAAAATATTTTTTATTTGTTATACTTAGATATTTACATAATTTGACTATCGGAAATTATTCATTACAAACAAAATTGGTTAATCTTTATATTATTCAAATACGTAATTAGAATTATGTAATTCTTTAGAGCAAGTGAAAGTCTCACATCATTTAATCTATGTGGCTCATGGTGTGGCAAAGCTATGTTACAAAAATGCTTCATTGACGTTGCAAAATACGTGGCATACTTTGTGGGTGCAACAATGAAGCTGGATATGCTTTCTCTGTGTTTATTTTTATTTTGTTTTTTTTTTTTTTGCTGGCCCACAAAATTTGCTTGCTGTGCAACGTCGCAACTAAAGAATTTCGAGACTTGCGGCTACGAATCAGCATGCCAGAAAGCAAAACATGAGCCACGCCCCAAAAACCATGACTGCAAAATATGTAGGTTGCCCGTCCACAGTCATTTGCCACCATTTCGCCAGCCCCGCCCACTCGGGCGCCAGTCCATTGCTTTTCTACTGCTGTTATCCATGAACTAGTTTTGGGCTCGCTTTAAATTATTTTTGATGCAAAAGGCAGTTGAGCAGCAGTGGGACGTTGTTAGGCCGGCGGGAGGGGTTGTGGATGCGGGGAACGTGTTGTTTGGCATGGACATGAAAACGAATTGCCGCAGGTGTCAAAAAATACACAGACAAAGTCAATTTGCCCTAGTAGACGTTGGTGGACTAGCGCGGCATGGAATAAAATACCATGGAGACCAGGAGACCAGGGAGCAGTGCCTGAGGAGATCGTTGGCGTGTGTTGCTCATTACGCGGCGCCTTTGATGTGCAGCAAGCCGACAAAAGTGCCAGAAGCAACCACATTACAAGCGCTAAGTGCCCCTGCGCCCGCTGATTATAATCATTATGATATGCATACATGCTATACGCAAACACACACACACACACACACATTCTGTTAACATAACCACACTTAGAAAAAAATAATATGCAAAATATAGAAAATGCAACTTTCTCATTTTCGGAAATTCATTTTAGAAACATTCAAAGCGCTTTTATCGATTTTGGAGTCGTAAAAATTTATGTGTTGATCTTTGGAGAAGGTTACGGACAGACAGCATGACAGACATTGCCCATAAGTAATATAGTATAATACCATCGGTATCAAAGTATTAAAAACTGGTAGTTTCTGAAAAATAAACTGGCGCCTAACATTCGACGATTTACAGCTTGACTTTCTGAGTGTAGTCATAGTTCCCTGATAAGTGCTGGCATTGAAAAACCGCAAAAGTATCTAGAGTGCTTTGATATCATTACGTTGTTTCGACTGCCGTAAAAATGACATGAGCAACAACATTTTGTATACAATCCAATTTAAGAACGGATCAGTCGAAATTTTAACAGAGTGTTCATGTTGCCGTCGTTGCTTGTTGCCATTTGTTCTTAATGCATACAAATGATGCACTTACTGCAAATTGCTTGGCGTACACACAAAAAACCCAAGAAGAGAAGAGAGTAACTCGACAACAGCAACCTGGCACGCCATAAAATCAACAGACGTCATTTGACAAAACCAACTCGGATAGAAGAAACAGTGGCAGGTTAAAGTGGATGCAACACGCTTTCATGCTTACAAATTTCCAGTCATATTTGCACTTGTCAAAATGCTTCGCATGAGGCATCTTCTTCTGTCTTTCTGTATTACGGCTGAAGTTAAATCTAATTCACAAGAGAAACGCAGCCAACAACAACAACAACAAATGCGAATAAGCTTAAAAGTTATTGCAACGTCGGTGGCACTTTGCTTAACGAGCAACAAAAGGTTGCAGCTCAACTTTACTTGAGTCGTTCAGGGAGATCGGAGATACTACGGTAAAATGACAGGGCTATAATCCTAGCTGCAACGATTGTCACTTTGGTTTTTACTACTTGCAAGTGAGAACAGTCAAAATGAATTCATTATAAAATCCAAATTAAATTATGTGGTGAATTGTATTATATAAGTCTCCAAAGACTCAAAATAGTTGATTATTGAAATATTTTCCATTGTTATTGATACACATGAATATAAAAAATAGATTTTCATTTTATTCATTTAACAGATTAAACCAAACTAAAGAAATATAATATTGCAAATAGTTTAATTTAAAAATTTGAAATGTAAGAATAAACTGTGATTGAAAAAATAAATTTGTTTCTACAATTTTTTTATTTAGATTTTTATAGATTTTCTGGCTTGTTCTCAATTTTAACAATGAGATTTTCTTTTAAAATCTCTCAACAAGTAAAGCATATAATATAAAATATCTAAATTTAAAATTGCATTGATTTCCCATTCCCAACTAGTGCCTCGATATCGGATCTGTGTAAATACATAATGGATGACTGCTGAGTCAGCTCCACTCGATTTCAATGTTTCATCTTTCTTTTACTTTTAAGCTACAAGTGTTCCTCCTTTTGGTCCTGCACAATCCGAGCAAGGGAGAACTGTCAAAAATCAAATTAATGGTCTCAGTAGAACTTCAACATCATAAAGCAAAACGGGGCAGGCTGTTGAAATGACTTTTGCCGGTTTTGATAGATAGACACAGTAATACCGAAACAATACCCAAGACACTGGCAAACTGGCAGCTGCTAGCTCAATCAATACATATTTAAGGAGCTTGTATACATTAATCAAAGGAGAAAAAAAATAGATTTTTAGTCAATGATTTCAACACAAATAATTGGGCGCACTTCTGTATGATGCACTGACCTACGTTGAATGCCACGTGCCACACATTTGCCAGGTCCTGTCGAAGCTGTCCCAGCTGGACTGCTTCTACTCCTGCCGTCGGCAAATTGTGTCTTCTGATTTGCACAAAAGATTTATGAGTTAATTAATGTACTTGCTTAACCACTAAAGTAAATGGTTCACTGCACACCGATTCTCTCCTTTCTCTTCTTACTTTTGCCCTCACCACCTCTCCTTTTGCGTCATTGAACTCTGGTCACATTGTTGATTATGATTAATGTTCTTCAGTTTTTCGGTGCCGGAAGCGGAAACAAAATGATTTCAATTGTGGACGCCACTTGCTTTAAAATGCAATACTGTTTTAGTGACGCTCCATCAATTTTACATGCATGCAATATTCTCTATCAATTTGACTTTTATTAAATCGGGTCAAATTGCAGTTTGTGAAGCACTTGAAAGTGCTCTACTGCAAAGTGTGACTATACGTGTGAATATATGTGTGTGAGTGTGTGTGTGTGTTTGTGCTTGTGTGTGTGTGTGTGTGTGTGTGACAGTGCTTGTGTGTGCCTGTGTTGACTGTGGTTTGCAACAACCACAGACTGGCTGCTACTTGCTGCTGCTGTTGCAGCTGCTGAAATTACTTCCAACTCGTTCATAGCTCATAAGCGGTGCTAATATTGAGTGTCGATTTTCACTTCACTTTGTGCTCTGCCGCCAGGACACAGCCAGGACAGAGCACCGTCCTCATGTCCTGCTTCTGCATTGTATGTGTGTGTGTGTGTGTGTGTGTGTGTTTTGACAATGCAGCTGTTTTCTTGTTGGCGGCGACCCGCTTTTTCTGCAGCTCAGCTCAGCACAGAGGACGACGAGCACAAGACAAGGCAAGGAGGGCGGCGGGAATGGCAAAGACATCGACAGCCGTTACCGACGCCTCGGTGGCAGTTGCTTCATTTGGAAGCCGTGTATCCTGTTAATAGTTTTACATAAACTGTGGTAAACTGCAGTAAAAATTGCACGCGGCTTGCCGCCACTTTATTGATTATATCTGTCTCTGGTGTTAGTACAACACTTAACACCAAACTGCATTTGGTCTGGCAACGCTGTCATCGCAAGTTGACACACTTACAAAATTGCCTGGGTCACCAGTGGTACAACTGCAGTTTAATATGTCAAATGAATATCTCAACATATATAGGTATTACCTACAACTACAGAAAAAAACCCACAACTGTATTATTCAGGCAAAGAATACATTTGAATAGGTTGACTTACGAATAACATTTAACTAAGTATTTATTTTATTAACATGATAAAATTTGTTCTAGTCAATTAACTTTTTGTTATTTTTGTACTCTTCTTGTGTATTTAAAGAAAATTATTAATTCAATCTATGTGCTTAGCTAATTTAATTCTTATAAAATTGCATTCTAAAAAATAAATAATAAACAATGTTGGCTAACACAATCAGTTGAAACAACGATTAGAAAATGATTTTTTGATAGGAATTTAAAATAAATAAGAAAAACATATTAATATAATTTGCTCTATGTGTAAAAAAAAATAAATACTTTTATTTTTCTACAAATTAAATAACCTTCAAACAATATTTTTTTCTTCCATTAAATGTGTAGAAAATAAAAGTCAGTTTATGTTCATTTTATAGAAGAAATAACTGTGGCATTCGAGTAATAAATAACTTATAACTCATATTATCAAAGACACATACTCACACATCAGTTGCCACACACTTACACAAGCACACACATTTACACACAGTCTAAAATCCCAGCTCAATTCAAAGAATTCTTATCGGCCGTGTCCAGTAAAGTTTTTTGCGCCATGTGTCTCGGACACGGCAAAGGAGGTCATAAATTTAAATCAAATGCCTTGACAGGTCGAGAAGCGATTGTAAAATTATCTATTAGAAGAAGATGCCCGGCAGCAGCTGCTCAAGAACTTCCAAGAGCAGCTGGCTCAAGAAAAGGGCCAACCATAAATTTTATACAGATTTATGAGTGCCGCCTGAATTATGCGCTGCTTAACTAATTACGCGTGGAGATATATAATAATGATTGATTAATTGACTGATGGACTGGGTAATCAATAAATGGCTCGGTTGGGCATATAAACCAACAATAACTTTCAAAAAAAAAAATATTCGCCCTTGGCCATGTTAAACAGATGCTAGGCCTCTCACATCATTGGGATTTAATAAGCGCACCTGGCATATCAATAAAGGAGTATTTTGTTTGATTAATGCTTTTGTTTCAATGTGTAAGTGTGGGTGTGTATGTGTGTTTGTGTTTGTGTGTAAACTCATACGCATTCAATCAATGACAGCTAATTATTCCAATTGTAGAAAAATATGCTCTTATTGCACCACTCTTTTCGTATTTGTTTTTCCTGACAAACCATAAAATGCAATGTCCTTGTGGCATATTAAATGAAATTTTACTTCGGCTAAAAGGGCAAAACAGTGAAACTAATTAAAAATGCATTAGTATTTAAGTGACACGACATTCAGGTACAAAATTCATCAAATTCTTTGGAATACAGCAAATTCTAAGCGAAATTCCATTCCCCCTTTTTTTGTAATCATTGTATGTAAATTGATGGAGTATGTAATTTTTGTACCCACTCCTGTTTTATTTATAAATATAATTTATACATATTGATATGCTGAATTTTCGATTATTCTGATTGAAGTAGTTTATTATCCGAATTAATAAATAAGTCACTTGCCATAGTTAAACATTGAACATTGAATAAATCAATTGTTTATTATAGCTCGATAAGCATATTGATATTATAATTAATATATGTAATAATGATTAAATATAATTTATTAAATAAATTAAGATTTGAGGAATGTTCTGCACATAGCTGATAATAAAGCCACATGTTTAATTTATTAGAATTTAAATCTTTATTTATATTTATTTATATTATTTTCTTTTAAATTTCAATGTATATGCAGGAAGGCATTTGCCTCAATGGAGCCAAAAGCTGAATTCACTGTTCCGTTTATCTTGCTGTATTTGTGAGTTATTTATTGCTGCCGTGTGCTGATTGGGATCCGAAGCTCTTATGTAATCACATTCCACATTTTGTTTAGCTCAGCAGGTAGCAAATGCATCAAATGGTCAATGCCATTGGTCCGAGCCAATGGCTACATTGCCGGTGACTTATGCATTGCCAAGCATGAATTATTCAAATATTCGGAGCTTTTCATATATGTGCATTGCATTGCATTGAGAACTCGAAAAATTCATGCCAACCAAAGCACAAACTTGAATTAAATAAGTTGCAGCCAATCGAATGCGAATTGGATTGGGTTTACTCAAATAAAACTGATTCCACTTTTCCAAATAGATACCAAAGTCAGGCGTGTCCCCAGCATAAATAAATGGGAATGACAAAGTTTACAATATTTTAATAAAGTTACAGTATAAAAAAGATGAGAACTATTTGCTAAACTCATTCATATTTACATATTCAATACATATGCTCAATATACTCGATAAATTAAAATAAACAAATATTCAAAGAATAAGAGTAGTTTTTAATTTCCCATAAATTGATTACCTTGCGCATATATTTACTTGTTTTAGCTTATGAATAAGTTCAACCATATTTTTTAACCTCTCGAATCACTTATTCAACCCACTGTGCATTGGCCAAATTGTAAACAAACAAATAGAAAGACGTACTAAATAAATACACACTTTAAAAACAATGCACACATGCATTTGCATAACTGTACAATACTCTAGTGCCACAAGTTTGCCACAGCAACAGCAACGGGAACCAAATCGATAACGCAAATATTCTCAAATTTAGTTTGAGGCAAATACTCAGCAATGAATATAGAAAATTATTTATTCTATAAATTTAATAAGCAGCAACGCTCGTCGCTTTACAGATTGGAGTTTTAGGCATTATATACCTAATTTAATAGCTAAGAATCAGCAGGGGGGGGGGGGGGGGAGTATGTGCACAACTTCGATTATTTAATGCAAATCCCATATATATTGTCAATCAGCTCAACTGTAGTCGCAGGCGCAGTTGGCAATTCAATTTCAATTTAAAATCTTCATTCGATGCAAAGCAGCCACAAATAATAGAGTGGAGTCGTGTGGAGTGTGTTGCAAGGAGTGGGGCACGAGGGGGAAAAATGAAATGCCTGCAATGTATGCCAACTATTGACACAAGACTCGTCGTTGGCGGAGCGTCAAAGCACTTGAACAAATAGACAATGTTAGAGTCAGACAGTATAAACAAAGAGACAGCCAGTCAGACAGACAGACAGACAAACAGACAGACAGACTAACAGACATACAGTCATATGGATAGACTATATGTAGATACGTTCATGTATGCTTTGAATAAAACAGTAGTTTAGTGTAGCAAGTGTGGTGTGTTCTCCAAATCAATTTAACATTGTCTCTAAAAAAAACAATTTGATATTTGCTAAGCAGGCAAAAAATAATTAAAATATTTGTAAATACATAAATATTTAAATATTTATTTATAAAATATAAAAGTCGAAGAAGTCTTTTATATGTAGATATCTTTTTTCCAGCATTTGTGCACATTATGAAATGTGTGAAATTGGAGCGAAATTAGTTTCTAGAACACGCTCAATAACCATTGTCTCTATCAACGATAATAATGACAACGATGACGCCAGTAGTTTACTTAGGTTAATAGCATTGAGCAAGCAAGCTCAAAATCAAAGCACGTTCTTTCATCCCCCCCCCCCTCTGTCAGTTGCATCGTCTGTCCTACAGTTAAAATAACCCCTCTGCGCGTAAAGCAAGTACATTCAATTACTTGATGTGTCTATATTGCAGCTACAATGTGTCTGCATCTGGTTGGATGCTGTGCATCGTTTCAAGTAATGCAATTGCCATTTTTTGTAGCAGCGCAAAAAGATTGAGTACCACATAAAATTGATGGATAAAATAGGTCCCTGGCTGTTTACTGCTTTCATATACATCTGCGGCAACTGCAGCAGTTGCTGCTCTGACTGTTCATCTGACGCTTGGCCGGGCTCTTCCGCCTCAGGCTTAGGCCTCATCTCCAGCAGGTGTGTGTCGTCTGTCACAATGCCAGAGGTATAAATGTTTTTCTAGCAATATAAATAAATAAAGGCATATTGTCAAGCAGGAGCGGCATAACCGATGAATCCAAATGTACCCATGGGTTTACATGTATTTGTTGTCTATCCCAGTGGAAATTTATGCATTGCACCATTTCCGTTGACGCCTACTGACTCCCAGTCATCCAAATGTCATCTACTGCATACTTGTAGGCTCGACCTACTAGGTTCTGCACTGTGGACTAAATTGACACATTCTCAGGCAATGTCGTATTTTGAATTAAATACAAATTCCCTATATATATTTATGGAAAACGAATAAAACGGATTTTGATAGCAATTTGAGGCAGTGATTCCATTTAACATACATAATTACTGCCAGATTTAATTAGTTTTTAAGTCCGAGAGCTTACTTGGCTTAGAAGCATTTCTTACTCTATGTGGTCAATGATGTTCACAAGAAAAAATGTAGTAAATTTTCCAATAGAACAAAACACACAATGCTTTGCGAAAAACTTACCAGTAGCTAATTAGAAAATCGAACAGAATTGTTTTTAATTACACCAATATAACTCACCTGAAAAGAAAAAAATAGAAATATAATCAGATAATAGAAATTTTCACGTTTGCTTTTAACAACTTAAATAATTTATTGAGATAAACAAGATAAAATAATGTACTTAAAACGTAGTTTGTTTGGTTGATGTAATCCATTAAAACGATATTTTATTCGATTAAATAATAATAGTATCAGAACCAGTATCATTCTATTGTACATATTTTCCAAAATTTGAAATTGAAATATTTAATATTTAAATTTTATTTTCTTTCTCGTTTTTAGTCCTCTATAAAACACACAAAGGTCAATTATAAATAAGTATGCATAGTAGTCCGAATTGATAAGCAGAAAAGGCCGTTTAATCCTAGCTTAAATTGTGAAACGTGCTGGAAACTGTGGAATGACGTTGACGGAAATTAAACTGGGCAGGCAAAAAAAAACCAGCAACAGCAAGTGGCAAAACCTGCAAAAACGTTGCTTCAGGTCAACAAAAAAAAAAATTGGCCTTTTTCCTGCTTTCCACTTTCCAGCAAAAAATGAGAAAACTTTTCATGTGTCTGTTATTGTTTTTGTGTTTGTGGTATATAAGGCAAGCCGCATGTTGTCCCATTATCAGAACATAAAAATGTTTGCTCTCAGGCCGGAGAACTGCACTTGACCAAAAACTGTGCACGAATTAGCTACACCAGCCGGAATGCAGTTGAAACCAGCTGTAGACTAACGGTGAATGGGGCAAAAACGCTGGGGCACAAGAGGAGAAGTGAGAAGTGAGCAAAGCGATGTACTGCTATTGCCGAAACTCGATTCCCCACCACACACACCCCTGGCACAATTGTCCACCCATTGGCCTGTTTCTCTCACTCATAAACTCTAACATTACAATTTCAGTGTGTGTGTGTGTGTGTGTGACCTTTTATTTTTTGACATTCGCTTTTTGTTGAAGCCGCTGCCATTCTTGGGGGAGACTGTTAATAATGCGTCCTGTGCGCTGTTTTTTTTTTTTTTTTTTGTCTGCTCACTGTCGCAGCTGCAAAGGTCCACACTTTGATATAGCAGATAAGCCCAGCATAAAATATTTTATTAGCCATGGCCAGCACTCCACTCAGAATAAGTGTTACTCAGTGTGTGTGTGTGTGTGTGTGTGTGTGTGTGTATGTGTGTGTCGGCGTACTTTGGGGCTAGCATAATGTCTGTAATGACGATGACGGCGCCAGCAGCGCCCAAAAGCAAAAGCTGCCACTCTACTCATCCGCATGAGTGTTTGCAGGATAGTTAGTTTCTCAGTTGTCATACAAGAAATATCTAGTTTTTTCGTACTGTTCAGTTAGATAACAGTTTAAATTTATATTTGGGTCCATTATTGTAGAAATTACGGTATACATCAAGTGTTACATGTGTCTATAATTGTTCAACGTTTTGATGTCCTTTAAATTTAAGTCGAAGCAAAAAGAAACAAATATCTATATCATAATAATTATTCTGATTATCATTTTCTAATATTAGTTAATTATAATTTAACTAACAGTTTTTAGGGGGTGCAGGTTATATAATATATTCAAAACTTTAATAATTTGCGTATTTCTTAATTATTCTATTCTAGTTTTTATTGTTAATTTTTATTCTCATCAATTATTTAGATTCTAATTAAAGTAGATAAAATTGGGTTTTTTAAAACGAGAGTAACTATATATATCAATAACAAATAAAATATAGATATTATTAAAGAAACAACCCAACAACAAAAAAACTGCTCCTTCGACTGATTTAATTTTATAGATTTAACTTTTGCATTAGGGTGTTTGGGTTTCATAGTATTCCTTTGCTTTAACGGTATATTTTGCTTACTTTTCTATACCATTTTGTTGTGTTTCACGAAAATGAAAATTAATGAATGTTAGCAAATGCGTCTGGCAGAACGCCAAAAGAAAGCAGCACACCGAATACAGTAAATTAAATGTCATATGTCAAGTTTTGTGTGTTTCCCATTGTGTGTGTTTCTCTGTGTGTGTGTGTGTATGTGTGTACACGTCGCGTTTTTTTTTTCTTTCTGTTTTATTTCATTTCCAACTGCTGTTTGTCTTAGCCAAGTCTCGCAAGTTAATTTCGCCTGTGGCAGCTGTGACCGTGTCCATATCCCAATGCGCATTCGGAGTCTGTCTTGCGTATAATATGAGCCGAATGAGTTTTAAATTTAATTTTAATTTTATTTTGCGGCCAAGTCTTCGCCTATGAATTAATATTTAGCGTTGAATTATCTTAAATAAGCGACTAATTCAATTTCGTATACGCCATGTTGCCTGTGCCCCCAATTAGATTATGGCTATGTAGTCGCAGGTAAACAGTACAAAAAAGTAAAAAGTAAAAAAAAAAGAAACATAAATCTGTAAAAGCCGAGCTAAAAGCTTTTTGTTCTCGCAGTGGCGAAAATTTTAATTACATTTGGCGTTAATGCTCTCACACGTGTGTCAGCTGCAGTTGCGATTATTTTTTTTGTGAGTTCAATTTTTAATGGATTCTGTCAATGCCAATAAATGTTGTTTGCATGTACGCGTTTTTTGTTTGGCCGCCTATTTGCAGCGCCACTTTAAAGATTGTGGCTGAAGTGTGCGCACAAAAAAAAAAAAACCGGAATTTTAATGCTCTTAATGCGCTTAATAGTTCGCGCATCATTAAATCCAATTGCAGAAAGACGCACCGCACCACACCACACCGCTCCACACCGCTCCACACCGCACCGCACCACACTAAAGCACATCATGCCACACTGAACCACACCCTGCTCTGGCAAGAAATATTCCTGTAGCCTTTTTACAAGTTTACAGCATTGCTGTGCTTAATTGTAAATCGATATGATGGCTTTTGGCCAGGATTGCTAATTGCGCACTCGAACCGCACTCGTTGCCGGAGCGTTCCGACCCCTTTGAATTAGGTATATTTGTGTGAATTACATCGGAGTTACCGGCTTGTAAATGCACAGTACTTAAATTAAATTCATTTAAATTGAGTTACAACCTACTTGAAATGCAGCTCGAAGTAGGCATGGGAAAAATGGAGGAGCTTCTGCACGTTATTTATGAAATCTTATGATATATTAGACACTTCATTTGCATAGTAACAAGCACAGGGATGTTGCAGCTTTAGATGTAAATATAACATTTAATGGGTTTTATTCTCACCATCGTCATATATATATATATATATATATATATATCATGTATACTGTGCTGTATTAACACAATATGTGGATTAAGTTAGACATGAGTACACTAAATATTCTAATAAATAGTTTCTGTGTTAGTCAGATTCAGATTTAACAATGCAGTATTTCGTATATACTTTTTTTATTCTCTTAAGGGAAACAACAATATTAATAAAAGTTAGCATTTGCCTTGTTACAAAATAACTATAACCAATTTGCAAATATTCGAAAATTACAAGAAATTACCACAATAAAAATTGATAGCATGCACTTATCGTGGTAATTTTGTACTTCGATCTAAATGTATAAATATTTTCATATTTTTTTTTTCAAGCTTCGCAATTGTAATGTTCACATAAATAAATAGGTTTCACATTTTGCTCGTATATATATGGCTTTAAAGTGAATTCAGGTCAACAGCTCTACAATGTTACCTACTGTATCTGTCAGTGCCCGACAGCCTCTCAAAAAATTTACATTCTCATTTGCTGCAGTGGGCTCGGAATATGTTCTGTGCGTTGTCCTGGCTGGCGTTGGGATGACGATGATGCCAATGCCCATCTACCACGTGTATAACTTATTTATAAGCTTTTACGCACAAATACACAGGGATGCGAGTGTCGCAGAGTGAGGGAGGTAGAAGCACAGGCGGAGCCAGGCGGGGCGATGTTTGGGAGCTGTGACTCTGGCCAAACAACTGGTGAACATAAAAGGCAAAGGCAATGCCAAAGGCAGTTGAATGTAAGTACTGTACATATTATATACAGAAAATACTTTCACTGGTCCGGGGAGTGGCTTTAACCCGCTTTTAGCAGTGGCAACATGACCAAAAAATTTGCAAATGGACTCAACGACTACTCGGCCCGAAACATGTCCTTTGTGTGCGCTTACACATGTGACTTGAATGAGTTGACTGTGTTGAATGAGTTTTTGGGTGAATGTGCCAAAGGGTTCCAGGGTCTGGAGGGAAGTACAAAGTAAGGTCTGGTCACTGAAACCATAGTTTTGGCAATTTCGTTCTCCTTGTTCGGGGCTGCACAGTATAATTGCGTCTTTGTGTGCGTGTGTGTGTGTGTGGGTGTGTGTCTGCTCGTGGAGTATGTGTCACTTGCCAGAGCGACAGACAGACTGTCAGCATTTTTGTTCGACTGTCTTGTCTTGTCTTGTCTTGTGGCCATGAAATGGCAATGGCAGCCATTAAAAATGTAGAGTAGGCAACAACGACGGTTTTTTTTTTACGACTAAGCGCTGTGTAAATTTGCAAAATCCATGACATAAGCATAAATTTGTTTTTTTTTTTCGTTCTCCCATTTTTTTTTTTTTTTTTGACACTATTTAGTTGGTGTTGGGGCGATGCTGTTGAAGGAACGCTGTCAGCCACAAGAACTGACCAGCAAAGTTGTTTCGTCTGTCTGTCTTCTAAGTGCAGCGGCCACTTAAACATCAAGCATCTATTGTAAATTATTTTTTCGCCATAAAGCAGCTTAAATAAATTCGTAATTATTTTAAACGTACCCAGTGCCACTGCACTCCCTCCCAAGGTCCACTGTTGCCTTTCTTATACTTGTTATGCTCTGCTCCGAAAGTTTTGGCCAAAGTTTTGCCCCCGCTCATTAAGTGGCACAATTTCTGTTTTACTCTGCATCTTCCATTGGCATGGAAAAAGTCTCGTGGGTGAGAGGTGATTGGGTGGGGCATGGTTTAAAGGATGAATAGAGGCGGAGAGGAGTTGGGAAGTGCTGCCGCATCACACGCCAAGTAATTATGAATATTTTAACGAACTTTTACCACAGGCAGCAGCAGCAAATCAAAATATTTCGTTCGGCTGCGAAAAGTTAGAGCACAAAATAATTTCGTTCAAAATAGAAAGTTAGCTAAAAAGTTAAAGAAAACATATAAATGATTTGCATCCATTTCATTTTCCATTAGCCTTTCGATGGACAGAACCAAGACGATGGCAACGGCGATAAATTTTTTATTTATTACATTAATTTTAATTAGATTTTTAATTTAAAAAAGTTAAATAGTTTCGCCTGTCATGCCAACAGTTTAAATTCGAAGAAGCAAAACTTTTCATCGCAGAGATTAAAAGGTCAAGAATTCAAAATCAAATATTTAGAACTAATAATAATTTCATTAAATATGAATTGAATTATACCAAAATAAACGATTCGAATAAATAGGTAAATTAGTAATTAAGCTCAAATTTGTTTCTGTCTTAATTACTGCTTAATTAGATGCCGAATACTCAACAGTCCATTAGGCAACATTGCATATACAAAACCAATTAGAACAGTCACATTTCAACAGCTGTTTTGGTTAGCTAATTGACTGTCTGACCAGGCGAATCCTTTTTTTGTCTGTGTGCACTGATTGATTTTGGTTTAAAGCCAATTAAGTGTCAAGTCAAAGGACTGCTGTCTCTTGGCCACTTTGGCGTCAGCTTAAGTTTTGCATAGTCAAAGTTTTGCCATCGTTGCGGTCCTTTGGATGCATTTAAGCTGCAACTGTTTTAGCCCACTTTTTCGGCATTGAGTTGGGGATTTTATGAGCGAACAAACACTTGGTTGCTAACTAATTATCATAGAAATAAAACGTCTGGCAAACAGCGAGAGTATTAATTGAATTGCTAACAATGCAGTCCAGCAGCTGCGCCTGCTGATAAAATGCAAAGCTCCGCAGAAGGATCTTATAAGCGGCCAGAGATTCTGGTGATGGGAGCAGCGCATACCTGCGCATAATTATGAAAAACTGTTGATTTTACTTTGGCATATGCTGTGAAACCGAAGCGACTGCTGTCATTTAATTTTATGCAGAATTTCAAATGACTTGACAGCTTACAGCCGGAGCCTGTCGCCTGTCGCCGTATATACCGTCCAGCTACTCTGAGGATTCATTGTCTTTGATGCTCCGTTGCTGAGCTGCACAGATTAGCATAAAATCAACAAAGGCCACGCCCTAACGCCGCCACTCTGACTTCCTGCCATTTGTTCTGTCCTTTGGCCAACGCCATTTCAGTTTTCAATTAAAACCAGCTACGTGCAGGCCATATATCAGTCCAAATCGTAACTCACCTGCATAATCAATTTGTTTACGCCAGCCAAAAATCGTGCAGCTAACGGAATGACTCAAAGCCCCGTAACATTAACAAACAGCGTATAACAATGCCCTGATTTATTTTCGAATTTCAATTGGTCTTTTTTTTTTGTAAATAAAAAATATCTCTTTTGAAATTAATTAGATTCTTATTTCAAAGACTTGAATAATTGTAATATGCATGCAAATGTATATTTACTTTCTTAATTTATTAAGCCCATTTATTAAAATGTTATGCTAATGATAAAAAAAATTTGTGATAAGATCAAAGAAAATGGAAATTGAATGATGAAAAATTTGGCTTCCTTAATAGTTGTTTAACAGTGTATTTTACGGAGCACTTTATTATCCCAGCCACGTTATTCATTTCCGAATCGTGACATGATTTGTTCGTGGGTTAGAGATTTATGCATGTTTTTTTTAGAGAAGAAACTATAGCAACAACAACGAAACAAATTAGAAAAGTTTTCTCTTGACCAGGTGAATGAACGAGAAATTAGGGCCACACCCAACGATATATATATATAGATGAGAGAAAGTCAGCCTAATGCGCCGTTGCTCCTGGTTAGATAATAATCATAACATTAATTAATGAATTACGAGAAGGCTTATGGCTTTTGTCTTTTTGGGCTCTTTTGCAATTTTGACTTTATTTGCACGTGAGATGGCCATTAAAATGTGTTCGCCTTTTGCCTTTTGCCAAAAAGGATGCGTCTGCGCTAGTCCGGAGATGAGCCCAAGAGATGTGTTTTGTATGTTACGTGGGTGGGACATAAAATGACGCCATAAATATGCGCCAAATTGGGATAGTCACTGTATATTGTTGCAGTATATTTATAGTTGGAGTTCATGAAAATTAATTAGGCGTGCAAGAAGCTGTTGAAAGTAACGATCTGAGGCACTTGAAATGTCCTTAACTCAGGGACACGCCAAAAGCAAATTGGCAAAGTGTGAAATATGAAAGATAAACAGCAAAAAGAGATGAGATAAGTGTGACAGATAACCCTTGTCTAGATTTATATTTGCAAGTCTTGACATTGTAGTTGGACTAATCAAACAGACCATTCACAATGTGTACCTGCTTTGATTATGGTAATCATTCTAAAAGTCCCAAAAACTATTCCCGACTAACACAAAAACAAGCAAAAAAAAAAATATATATATATATATATAATAATAATGGAGCTACAAAAACTGGCAGGTGAATCAGTAGAAGCAGTAGTAGGCAAAGGCGAAGCATCAAAATCTTTTGCTTTTACTGGGTAAACACAAGAAACGAACGTTCGCATAAATTTCTCTGAGCCATAAAAATGTATATAATTGAGCTGAGCTGAGCCCAGCAGGCAACTGAGAAAAGCAACAGCAGCAGCAGAAGTAGAAGCAGCAGAAGTAGAAGCAGCGGCGTCTGAAGAGGCAAAAGTGATGCCAAGGCACGGAAAAGGGATGAGTCATTGAGCCTGCTGTCTCAAAGAAAATGGCGCTCAGGCGCTCGTCAGCTTTGTTACCGTATTTTATGTTTTACATACACACACACACAAACAAAAAAGTTTAAAGCAAATCAAAAACTTGGCGATAAGCACGAGTTGGGCTGAGAACTGACAGGCGCGCTGATTGGTATTTTTCATTTTTTCGTTGCTGCTGCTGTTGCTTTTCTTGGATGGGTGTTTTTTCAGGTCTTCCAAGGCCAGACCATAAAATATTTTTCATTTTTTTTTTTTTGCTACAAAAAACGGCCAGAAATTCAAGCTATTTGTGGCAAATATGTTAGAATATACAAATTTTGCAGTATCCTTTTTTTTCATTTTGGCAGCATTTGCTTGTGTGTGTTGTGGGTATATGTGTTGAAGGTGTGTGTAAGTGGGCACAGTAGAAACTACTATATTGTTATAAGGTACACACACACACACACAGACACATACACACACACACATACGGAGAGAGCAGAGAGCTCTCAAGTGCGTGGTAAACACGTAATTAAACCTGAAAATGTCTCAAGAATTAAACATTTTGCATGCCATTTACGCTTGTCATCAAAAAAGCATCTCCCAAAACCGCCCACATTCTGAAAGCCATTGGCAGCAGCTGCCTCATGCTTATTATGTTTATTATAAATAATTTTACAGCTGCTCTTTCAGCTTGTCAAGGCCGTGTGCTTGTAAGCGATTTCGCCACCATTTCGCCATGTTGTGACACATATGAAATTGTGATAAATTCAATTTAATAATGTATGGGTTCTCTTAGTGGGATACTTAAACGCTACATAAATAAATATAGTCTAATTTAATTTTCTTCTAGCGAAACTAAAGTTGTAAATTTTGACAAGAACACAAACATTCTCTATTTATAACATATTTATTTGAAAGCCACTAGAACATACGTGCCACCTTTGTTGACTGTGAAGTAAATGAATACTTGAAAATGTGACATGTCAGCCTAAATAAATGATTAACTTGTCATTCTGAGTGGCTTAAATGTGTATGTGTGCATGTGTTAGACTTTGTTTAATATTCGTTCCCGTCTGTTGAGTTGTTGCCTACTTAAGCTGTCTGTTTGCAAATTAGATTTTGCCAGCTACTTTACTCTTCTCTAATCGCATCTCTTTATAGCTGTTTGCGGGAAGCAGCAGCAAAACATCTCGTTTCAAGCAGATCAATCAAAGTTAAGTCACATTTGACCAATGCCGAACAAGTCCTTGTATGTCTCTCTCCTATATATATATATATACATATATAATTACATATAATAATAATAACTTTACTGTGGTCATATAAATTTTACAAGTTGTGTCTCTTTTTCTTGCCGTATAAAAACTGCAGACAGACATAATATTTATGATGCCACAGAGCTTACTAAAAAAAGCAGTAAATAGACAAGGTGAAAAGCAAACCTTGCTGTGGAAAGTCAAATGTCCTTTTGAGGCAAACATTATTAATGGTAAAGGTAAGTAGCAGGACACCACAAAAGAGAGGAGAGAAAAGAGAAGCTCGACTAAGAAATTCACTGGACCAAAGTCAGCAAAATCAAATCACTACACTCTTTGAAGGCAAATAACTTTGTATTTGTGTGCTTATTCACTTTTTATTTTTAATTTAATCTGGTATTTTTATGATTATAAACATTTTTTTCAAATTTCATTCGTATTTAAATTCTAAGCATTTTCTCTTATTCTACTGTCACTTTTATCCAGATTCGCGTGTTCCTAAATTAACTAGAAAATATGTATATACTGTAAGAAGTCAAATATACTTCCTTTTGCAAAACTGCATTAGTCTCTTTTTATAAAAAAAAAAAAATAAACTCAAACTAAGGACTAACTTTTTTGCGACAAACAGAATACACACACATATGATGGCATTCAGAGCGTACGAAGTTTGTAGCTCAACTTACTTGAAATGTGATTAATGTAGAAGTATAATAGTTGTACGAATACATGATTTTTTTTCCATATACCATTCCAAGGACATAGCAACTCGAACTAGCTAAACTATCTTTAATATAAGCAATATATACTAAATGTAGGTTAGTAATATAAAAATGAAAATTTAAATACATATATTTATAAATTTCTATTTAATTACACAAGTTGACGTGTAAGTTATTGATCTAATAAAATAATATATATATATAATATATATTTGTATATTTTAAATTTGTGTGATATAAATTTATCCATTTTTTCTTTCGAGCTGTTGAAAAAGCTCTGCATGCACAGCACTGTAACTTCAAATGGTGCTGGCAGATACATAAATTCATACACAAATCGATTGATCGAAAGGTGCCACAATGTGTTGTAGATACAAGCACGCATACACACTACACATGAATATAGTGGTGAGGGGGGGGGGGGGGGGGAGGCTACGGATTGCTTGCAAACCTTTTTCAAACTTTTATTACCAAATGGGTAGTCCAAATTTCCAGGCTTTGTTGGTGGCAAGGGCACAAGAAAAATACAAAGATGCCTTGTCTCGATTTCAGCTTGGTTGCGGAATGTAGCCTTTGGCTTATGCTCAAAGCGCAGTCGATGAATTGATTGATGTGTGCCTGGTTACATTTATGGCCAACATGAACAGTAGCGGCAGCAATAATAGGCAAGAAGCAATCGTTGCTGAACCATACACAACGGCAACAAAAAAGGCAACACTGAAATAAACTGCACATAAAAGCAGTCAGCTTCAAAGTCAGCTATCTCTTTCTCTTACTCTCCTTCTCTCTCTCTCTCTTTCTCTCTCTCTCTTTCTCTCTCTCTCTTCAGCTCTTTCTTTTTTCGCCATTTATGTCTGTGTGTTTCTGTGTCTCAAGCGACTCCTCGCACATGCACATAAATTACAGTTTTACGCTGACATTTTACTATTTCCTGCGTTTGCTTCGCTGGCTTTTCATTTTTGGACAGGCTCGCAGTAAAAAAGCAAAGCTAATAGCTACCAAACTACCCCATCCATACCCAACTGCAGACGACCAACTGGTTACTGGCAACAGACACAATTTGGCTTTGTGTGTGTGGTTATAAACTCACGACGCACCCAAATTGCAACATACTGTGGCATGTCAACATAAACTACAACGTTTTATTTGCTGTTGCTCTTCGTTTTTTTTTTTTTTTTACTGATTATTTTTGCAGCGGGTCAAACCTCAAGTAAGCTGAAAATTAATTTAATACACAATTTCCATTGCAAGTTGGCCGCAAGCGTAAAATGGAAAAAAATGATTGTAAATGGCCAAAAGTCATCGGAGTTGGCAAATGAAAATGTTAACGTAAGTGGCTCACACACATAACACAAGCACAAACACACGCACACATACACACACACACACACACACCGGCCCCTCACACATCCTTTGGATGTTGTGGCAGACTCCCTTCGCCCAGCACACTGTAAAGCCTGAAAGAGCAGCAAACAAGCGAGGGACAAGCAGCCAGGCTCTCAGCAAATCCTTGTCAGCGTCGACGGCGTGTTGCTCGCTAGCTGGCATCATATTTTATTTAACAGCTCGTACTTCGTACTACCAGGCACTCGACATACATTCCACGCTAGTTTCGGCACCATTAATTGGATACGGATGTGCCAGTTTCAGCGACTGAATGGCAAAGTGTGTGGGGGGGGGGGGGGGCGAACTGAGGTTGGCCATGGTTCGGGTGGCAAGCGCGTCCAGCGCTTCAATTAAATTCAAATTAAGGCTGGCCTAAGCCCAAACAGATGGCCAAAGATTTGTGTGTGTGTTTGTGTGTGCGACTTAAATGATGCCCCAATGACGACGCATAAATATTTTGTTAAGGCCAATGCCGAAAAAATCCAGCAAAAAAAAAAAATAAATAAATAAAAATAAAAACATTGGCTAAAATCGATTTAGCCAACAACTCGTGACGTGTAAGTTATGCAGACAGACGCAAACAAAGCCATTTATTACTGTTTGGCTGATTGCCCCCACCATAATCGAGCCCGATTTACATAAGTATGTTAAACATATATATATATATGCTACAATACCAATGAGTGTGGCCATAAATTAAGCATTGCTCGTAAATTAATTGTAAATAACATTTAATCTGCGAGCAGCTCACTATTTAAGCGAACGATGTAAAAAAATTATTTAATAGCCCATTCAAAGAACGCTGTTGGTTATAATTTTTGTATATAAATGAATTTGCCTTGCAACTGATTATTTTTAAAGCTTTAAAATTATTGCCTGTCCAAGCCATTTTTTTTTTTTTTTGTATTATATCCATTTTATTTGTGGCATGCCCAATTTCGACTTGGCTTTGTTAAGCGGAAGCAATACGCGCTACGTGCAGCTTAATAAACTGTCCCAAACCCACAGGCTACAGCACAGAAAAAAAAAATATATATCAAATACCAACGCGAAGTTCGTAGCGAGGCACGTTTATGTCCGAAAGCGATTTTGTGGCATGCAGCGACGGATTCGTATACCTGAAACGAATCTGGCACTGACTGCGCTTAAAAACTTACTTCCTTCCGGTTTGTTAGGCGGTGAAACGTTGCAGAAATGCCCAGTCAACCCATGCAGAGCCAAGACCAGACCAGACCCGCCCAGCATCAGCACCAGCAGCAGCACCAGCACCAGCCTAGCCTAGTCAAGCCGAACCGAGTGCCAAGTGAAAACAGCCAAGTGCAGCGATACAAATGCGATTTGCCGGCGGCGAAAGAGGTGTATAATACACACACACACACACACACACACACACGTACATATATAAAGTGCCAGCAGAGATTTAAGGCTTTGCCCACTGACGCTTTTCAAGTTGATGGCGCCACACACACACACACACTCGACGACATACAAAAGTTACACTCTATTTGGCAGCGGCTTTCAGGCACCACGCACGTTACCCAACTCAAAATGGCGTGGCGGAAATTATTGAACGCACTCACATGGTGTGTGTGTGTGGGGGGGGGAGAGAATAATGCACAAAATGAGAGGAGGTGAGGGGGGGTTGGAGCAGGAAAGGAAGGAAAGACTGTTATAGGTTGGCGGGGAGCAGAGTGTCGCATTTACACACACACACACACACACACACATGCATTAAAAATGCAAAAAGTCAACGACTGAGCAAGGAAAAAGCCACTGAAGCTGAGCATTGAGCATTATAATCCATGGAATATATTCATACGATTACAATAAGAATCGAATATTGTGAATCGCACAATTCGCTTGGCATTCAACATTGCGTGCATGCGTGTGCGTCTGTGTGTGTGTGCGTGTGTGTATGTATGTGACTCTGTCTGTTTTGGTGTACGTAAGCCAGAACGGAAGCTGGTGTTAAAAAAGGGCGTTCGGCTTTTGTCAGTTGCCCAGAGCCATGAAATCAAAGAATACCCAAAAAAAAAATCGATTGAAGCACAAATTTAATTTTCATTTATACACTATGAAAAGCCACACTTATTGAAAAAAATATGAACGAACGTTTGGAGAAATGTCTTAAGTTGTGTATTTAGTTTCTTAAATTAAGTTTGTATTCTTTGTAAATAGTTCTTTAAAAATAAAGTAAGTCTGATTATTTAATGGTTATGAAAGGAGTTTTTTACATTCACATTTACTGGTTGCATAGAATGTGAATTAAAAGGTTCCATAACATAAGATATATACAAATTAAGTAAAAAGTCAATTAAATAAATTCTTTATTTTTAATTTAATTTTCGATAAATAATATCTTTATTTTTAATTTATTTTTAGATTAAGCGTAGATTAATTAAAATTCTTATATACAAATTTGAATATATATATATATGATTATCTTGAATAATTCAAATAAATAGCAGAGTATCTCGGAGTTCCCACTTGTTGTGATAAGTACCGAAGCTAAGGAAAAGCATCTTTATTAAATGAATTTTGTAATCTTACCTCAATTTGTAAGACTCAACGGTTGTTGGTAAACGCTTTCCTTGGACGTATGTAAATTGGTTTGGCAAGGAACATTTTTGAGTGTACTATAATTTCAACAATTTTGCTTCGTTTTGAACTGGCTGGTATTTAGATGCGTTTGAAGAGTTGCCGGCTAAAACTTTTGGGGGAGCAACCCTTAAAGGGCTGTGAGCCGCTTTTAACTGCCCCTGTCTGGCCCCCCCTTTGCCACAGCCGGCAGTCCTCAACCCTTTCAGTCATTTAAATTAAACACACTTTAAACTGTGGAATCATGGCAATTGCCAAATGGACTACAAAATGTAACCGTAAAGCTTTTATTATTATTTTTTGTCGAAGAACTGCTTGGACGAGGTGCTCAGTCAAATATCATGCATAGTACCTAGCAACTGGAAAGTTGCTAAGCCAAATCTGAAGGTCTTAACAATGTGTATGAATGAGAAAAAGCCAGGAGGAGATATATTTTATACTCGCATTACGAGGGTTGGCCGAGCCACAGCCGGAGCCCGAGGAAATTAAAGTGGTTTTGGTTTTTGGGGGATGCTGTCGAGAGTGAGAGAGGATAGAGAGAGAGAGGGGACTGGGAGTGGGAGTTAGGATTGCTTTGGCTTTTGTATGAATGTCGGTATAACTCGTTGTCAGTGTGTGTGTGTGTGTACCTCGGAAATTACTTTGCGCTGCTGTTGGTGGTTGCTGTGGCAGCTTTGACACCGTTATGCCTGGGAGCCCGCTCTTAAGCAATACTTGAATTGGCTTGGCGAACTGGCTTTGAAGTTTCGGCTTTGCCAGAGTTGCCACACAGTCTGCAGGCAAGCAGCTTAACAATTCGCACCTACTACACAAAGTGTTCTCCTGCTCCCAGCTACCATCTTCCAGCTACCATCTTCCAGCTTCCGTTTACCGGCATTTGGCAAATTGACATTTTTACTTTTTACTTTCTCATTTTTTCATTTTCTCACATCTTTACTTTTGCCACAATACTTTTTAGTGTGCCAACGTCTGGGGCAGCCCCTTGCCCTGCTGTCAAAAAAAATGAAATGAAATAATAAAAATAACAACAAAAATAAAAAAAAACAAAACAAAAAAACACTCATAAGGCAGCGAATGAATGTATAGCTCTGAATATTGTTCGGTTTCCTTTTGTCCGGTTTCGAAGGTGTATCCGGCGCTGTGATTTTTTACAGGCTGCCTCTTTTTGTGGCACAAATCAGGACGGGCCATGCAACTGGGAATTCGAAGTTATGCATGGAGTGAGAATAATACGCATTGCACACTCCTTTTCTTTTTTTTGCTTTTCCAGATTTTTTTTCTGACGTTTTCCTTTTCCGTTAGTTTTTGTCTTTACTCTGTTTTTTACACCATTCAATACAATTTTTGTTTCTGCTCATTTTTTTTTCCTTGTTGAAGTCGTCGTGCTTTTTATGCTGGCGCCATTTTGGCTACCTAAAAAGTGTTGAATGAAAGCGCCTTGAGCCTATTATGTTCTTAAGGATCTATGTGTGTGTGTGTGTGTGAGTGAGGTTGGGAGCGAATGTACTGCTATATATAAGCCAAAACAAGTGCGTTCTAGCGTTATCATGAAATTTCCTTCACTCAGTGTTGCTCTTTTTCACTGTCTCCCTCTTTGTCTTTGGGTCTGCCACTTAAGTACATGCTCACAGTTTTTGATTTGGTTAATATGGCAAAAAGAAAGACAACAAATAGGAAATTCATTTCCCGAGACTACTGACACTCATGGAGATTGAGTGATCCTGGACGTTGCACACACATCCTAACATTCGTGCTCCTGATTTACTTGATGTTAGTTAATTTGCGCAAATAGCAGCACTGCCAGGCAAATCTTTTAAGTGATGGAAAAAACAGTCGACATATTCATGATAAAATTACACTTTTTGCAAGCGAAACTAAAGACTAAAAGCTCCATAATGATGATGAAGTAAAATGAGCCCTGTCGAAAGCATACCAATTCAAATTAATGTTCATTCACCAGATTTGATTAGAGTCATAGGTACATGCGGGCACAAGATAATGGTGTTACTATTAAATCTGATAGGTTGATAAAATTAATGGAAATGTTTTAAACATTTCTTTTAATACAATTTTACTTTACTCACTTTACTTTACTGAAAACTTCAACTTTTGTTGCAGTTAAAGTTAGTTTTTTTTTGTATTGCATGACCCAATAATTGAAAACTATTTTTACTCTATTCAACACAAGAGATACACCCCAAAACTTCATGAAATCTTTCTTCCCCCCTCGACAACGAACGAAAACAATTTATGGCAAAGTGCGTTGAAATATGTATACCATAAGTGACAGCGGTCTGAGCTAACATATAACTAAGAAAAATATGCGCATGAAACTTTTCATATGCCATTTACCAGCAAACAAAAACACACATTCTCACACACTCGCACGCACATTCTCTCACACACACACACACGCACACAAAATAAACGTCAAAGAAAATTCGTTGAAACAGCTTTGTGTTTTTGGAATTTTTGTTATTGTTCTTCTTCTTCTTCGTTTTTTTCCCCCCCCTTTGCAACCGTCTTATGTATTTTTGTTGACTGCATATATTTTGCGCATAATTTTACAACGTCATTCAAATTCAAACAACATCAATAAAAACTTCAAAGTCCTTGTGTTTGGGCCATCTACCGTTTGTTCTGACGCTGCCATATGGCAGCTACTTCTTTCAATATTTCTTTATTCATTTTGTGGTAACGCAAGAAACACAACAGTGGCTCATATCGAAATCCTGTTAGCAACAATACCAGAAGCGATAGAAAATTGCATGCAAAATGAATAACAAACAGTTTCATATAGCCGATACCACAGGACACTTGAATGTTTATAAGCAAGTGTAAGGAAAATGGTGCAAGAAAAAAAAAATTAGATGCCCCATAAAACGTCGACGGCGGCCTCGAAAGTTGTGCTTGATATGGCACGAAGTGGTCATATAGAGAGTACACAGCGAGTTTTTAGATTAACTGTCATGACAAAAAAAAAAAAAAAAGAAATGAAAGAAATCGAAAAAAATGGCATAAAGGACATGAACCGAAGTGGAACCCTGTCGACGATGTTGATGTCGTCATGAAAAAAATTTCGGCAAAATGCGCAAAACAAGTAAGCGGAATTTGACAAACAATTTCAATAAATTTCTGCAAATAAGTGAGTGAGACAACATGAGGAATGAAAGAGAGAGAGAGAGACAGAGCTAAGCGAAAGACAAAATGGCCGCCATCATGGAGTTCAAATCGAAATTAAGCAGAGACGCTGGCAAAGACATCGACGGAAGCTAAGCAAGCAAGCGGAAGGGATACCAAGTCGAATGTTGCGTTGACAATATTTGTCGATGTTACGCTGTGTATTAATACACACGCACACCCACACTCACACCCACACACACACAAAACACTCACAGAGCATACGTACATATATACAGTGCAAAGAGCAAATGTTATGTCATTTATGAGCGAGAAGGAAAGCTGCTAGGCTGAGCTGAACTGGGCAAGAGGCTGGATGGGCCATCATAATGTAGTTCATTGATTCGCTTGTCAGCTGTCAGGACGTAAGCCGCTTCCTCGAACGCTTTGAGCCGCACTCCTGCTTACTCCTTGTTGACCAATATTCGTCTGCGTCTCCCAGGCACAAATGCTTGGCCCGCTGCTCTTTGCAATGTCATGACATGTCAACATTTAACACTTGCTCTTTTTTGCCTGCCAACCTCTTTCCATCTCTTCGAAATTTTTCCTGTTTATCCACATTTTTTTTCTTTCGTTTTTTTCTTTGCGTTGGCGACAAAAATTTGTCACTTAAATGTTATCGAAAGCATATTACATTTTTCCCAGTGATGGAAATTCAGCGGGTAAATTGGACTTGAACGCTTCATTGGCTTAAGAATTATTTGCCAAGCAAGCAAAAGTGGGGCAGATAAGTATAAAAGATACGCCAAGCCAAAGGTATTAATATATGACAGAATAATATTTTTATATGTTTGCGGTAATATGTAACAGAGACAGACAGAAAAGAAAGAGAGAGAAAGAGAGAGAGAGAAAGAAAAGTGCGAGATAAATTGATGCAGAACTTATATATTTATAAAAATGGCTTAACATCGAAAACCGGTTAATTTTATGCGCAAATATATAATTTAAGACGTGAATTTTTAAACAAAAATTAACACTTTAATCTATAAACATTTAAATTATAAGATTTTTTTTTTTGAACAACAGTTTTAATACTTTATTCGTAAGTCAGAAATAAAATAAGTATATTAAAAATATTGCGTATAAATGCATCAGATAATGTAGAAAAAAGAAAATCTTAAAATAAATATTTTTCATGTATATAATTTGCTTTTCAGTTAAATCAATAGACTTGAGATAAATGAATATTTTGTCAATCAAGCTGTTCAATGCATTCAGAAATAGGGTAAGTATAATCAACTATTTTATATATTGCTTATATCATAGTCCATCCATCTATTTATCTGTGATTGCCTATTACAACACGACAAATATAATGATGTGTGACACATATGGATCCTGTTTGTTCTGTTTCTTCACATTATTATATTTTATTTCATGTCTCGCATGCATTGAACTTAGTTAGCCTGGAGTGTTTTGCAGGGTTTTGATTAATTCTGATGATAAGTTTCCTGCAATCAGTGGAAAACTGAAAGTAGCCCGCGGCCTTATGACACTACATTTGATTGCCAATAACACTCGCTCCGTTGAGTCATCCCCTGCAATTGCAGTGCCTCAAGAAATGGTAACTGAGCATAGAACAGGCAGTCATGTTGGTTTCAGCAAAGGTTAATAATATTTTGAGGGTATATAACAGTTAAATGTGCTTGTATATGGAGTAAGTCAAATAGCATTTAATACCATCATAAAAACTTGGAACATTTTACTATGCTGCAGATAATTATGGGTCTGAAGAACTTAAATCATATAAAACTTTATAACTCAAATGTTGTTGATGATTATGATGTTGTGGCCGTAGAATATGAGCGGTTTACATTTTGTTTTTTGTTTTTTTTTTTTTTTTTGTTTTTCACTTAAAACCACAAGCAGAGCAACAAGAAGAAAAGCAACCACAAACAGCAAACAGCCAAGCATCTATTTTTATGTAGCAACGTAACATTTTTTTTATGAGCGCCTAACAGTATGCAATATGTATTATATACACACAGGCACACCCGCACACACACACACACACACACACACAGCAACACTCGCACACATTGTGGCTGTTAGTAGTGTCAAGGCGCAGTACGAGTAGGCCTGGGTTTCAGGCGCATCCCCAGTGCTAAAATTAAACCAGACGAGGCTTTCGTCTAAGCAGCAAGCACCGCAGCAACACGTGTATTTGTTGTTGTTGTTGTTGTCGTTTTTTGTTGCTGCTGCTATTGTTGTTGTTGCTGCTGCTGTTGTTGCTGCTGCTGTTGTTGATGAGCGCGAAAATCACAATTTTCCCTGCAGTACAATTTGCCAGGGCTCTGCTCAACTTATATTGCTGTGTTGCTGTTGCAGTTTCACGAAATTTGCCCACAATGACATTGTTGCTGAAAGGCATCATAGGTGGTGAATGGTGGCGGGTACATGGCGTGGCGTGCGGCAACATGGCTTCGCTGCTGATGCTGCTGCTGCTGCTGCTGCTGCGGTTTGTTAGCAACAACAGCAACGTCGATGTTATCCTTTTATGCATTTTAATTTGCACACACTCACAGATATACAACAAGATACACACTGCCACTACACCCACACACACACACACACCCATCTTGTTACACCATCAGATACACACACAGGCGCAGGCACGTGCTCTGAGCCTGAGCCTGCACCCATGGGTGTATTTCGCGACAGCATCGCGTGTGTGATTGTGTGAGTGTCTCTTGTATATGATGATCATAAAAGCAGCACATTAGAAATTATATGACTGTCAGCGGCACACACACACCATACACACACCATACACATACACTCTGTGTTTATGCATATATGCTGGGGAATTCATTAGCACAACTCAAGATGCGCTCTTGCTGAAAGTTTGTCCCCTGCCACACCAAGAGTCGCATTCGCATCACCATTCGTAATCGCAGTCAGAGGCGCAACTTTAAAGTGCCTGTCAGACCCGCATTGACGGTGGTCTGTTTGACAGTCGACCCCAACACCAAGTGCCAGTCCATGCCCCATGCCCCATGCCCCATGCCCCACGCCCCCTTGTGTATGCTTATCACATATTCAGATGCGACGTGAATTTACTTTATTATCATTTTGAGTACGTTAACCTGACCAATTGGTGTACAGATTTTAATTGGTCTAGTTGGATGCGACAAAATGAGAATATGCAGTGTGCACTACATGAAATGAGTTCAATTTAGATTGTGGGATGTATTCTTTTCACTTTTCAAATTTTATAAATAAAAAGCAATATTTTTATTTTAGAGAAATGTGAACTCTTTAATGAACGCACAACTGCAAGAAGTAAAAATTAAAACTTTTAGATTTGCATATGAATTGTATTAGTTGTAGCAATTTCGATCTTGAATTTAGTGATTGATATCATTTTTTATATTAAAATTACAATTCACGTGTTTCTTGAATTATTTTTTAAAAAAATTAGTTAATTATAATATATTTATTTTGGCACTTACCGTTGCTGCACAGATCGTTGCATTGCCTAAAAGTGACAGGCCGTCGTAATGCCGCCGTCGTCGTCGTCGTTGTTGCTCGAAGGGATGCTGCTGCTGCGTGGTTGCAGCCGTTGCCCCTGTGGATGTTTGTCTTGATGTTGTTGATATCGCTATGCCGTCGTCTTCGTTGCAATCATCTATGAGTTGAGTGGCCAGCAATGGGCAGCAACTACGTCCAGCGTTTACGCCCACGTCCACGCCCAATATGCCGTATCCGGATGCAAGGACGCGCCGTCGTCGTCTGCGATGGCGATGATGTGGATGATGTTGGCGCTGACGTTGATTGTGACGACGGCAGCGTTGCTGTTGCGCTGCGGCGTCTATTTTAATGGCAGCTATGGTGCCGCTTTACAGCAGCACGCAACCTTCTTACGGGGGTACAAGTGCTGTTAACTGGTTGTTGCAGTGGTTTGCCTTGACTACGTCCCCCCCGCCGAGTGTTGCTGCTTCCTCGATTGCTGTTGCTCCTCACTTCACTTCAATAAATGCCACATGCCTTTTGTTGTTGTTGTTGTTGTTGTTGTTTTAGCTGTTGCTGTTTGTCGTTATCGTTCCTTGCTGCTAATCTAGTGCCTGATTAATAACAATTCCATGATCATGTTTTTTTTTTTTGTTTTGTTTTTTTAATTCCTGACGCTTGGGGCTAAGTTCTACTTGTGTAGTTTTATTATGTTTGTTCTTATTATTGGCAGCGCTTTGTTGTCGTAGGTTTCAACAATTCCTGTTTGCAGTCTTGAGCTTTGGCATGGCTGCAAAACACATTGAAAATAATCATATGAATTAATAATCAACACAAAATACATACAAACAATTTGCAAGCTGAAAGCTGCCAAAAAAAAAACACACACAAGGGTTTTTTTTTACACTTTGTGCACAGTGTTACAAAACGAAATGATATTAACTGAAAATGTTGCTTATCTGGCACTGTTTTTTCCTACACTCTTTACACATATTTTTTTGGCAGCTCTCCCATCTGCCCATTTTGGGTGACAGGGCCAGGCTAAGGTTGCGCCGTCTGCCTTCCTGGCTGCCTCGATTATAGCCATATCTGGTGGCATCAATATGAATTGCATATGTATTCATATTATATATATACATTTATGCATATATTATATACATGTGTATACATAAATGTACATATCTGAAATTCTGCAGCTCCCATTTGAGCGCATTGACAGTATTTCTGTAAATTATAGATTTTTTTTCATCTGCTGCATCTGCTTCTGGCAATTTATCGCATTTAAGTTTTGGCTGACAATATTAATTTGTATGTATGTATAAGCCAGTATCGAGTTGGCCCGCTCTGGCTAACGCCCATTTGACAAATGGCCAAAAATAAAAATGTTCAGAATTTGCGCATTTTTATATACCCCTAAATTCAGGAAATTATATGCAAAAAATAACGCATAAGACACAAAGAAATCTGTTAAATGTGCGAAAAGATTATAAACAAAAAATTGTAATTTCTTTTGGCAAATACAAATGATGGTATTATGTGTATTATATATGTGTGTGCAATTATTCAATGAGGATTATGTTTTTTGTAGCTGAAAATATAAAACTTAAGTTTCTAAATATTTAAATGAAGACACTTTTTCACAAAAAGAATAAATTCTGGTCGACTAATAAGTAGTTTTTAGTTTCCTGTAGATTTTATGCAAATTAATTATTGTCATTAATTCATTTTGTTTGTACATTCTGTACTTGTTCGGTATAGATATATATTCTAATGGGAACTATATTTATTTATATATATATTTATTATAGACATTTAATATAGAGCTAAAATATATATATGTCTTGTTGTCACCTACACTTTTTCAAATATACTATAAAAAGCTCATAATTACAAAGTCTTTTTTGCTTTTATTTTGCAAAAGATTTCCCACCCAATTCTCTGTGATTAATTTTTAATTATACATACTAATTCGATTATAATCATTCCAAATTTGTATTCATTTATTTAATGAATAAGAAAGAAATTGTCAAAAGAGTTTTTCTTTTGAAGTTTTTAATGGGAGCCACAAAAGAACTATTCGAAATAATGGTGCAATAATAGCTCTAATTGCAAAAAAAAAAAAGGGAGTCACAAAAAACTGGGTTTAGTTGCTAGCACAAAGTATAATGGACGGCTTTTGCCACAGGACTAAGGATTGCAATTATAAAGCTGGAAATGGAACAGCGAAGCAGAAAATGTGAGGGCCAGTTAAATCTGAAACACAGAAATGTGCAGCTGTAAATTTGAAATGCAACCAAAAAACTAAAAAAAAAATAAACTAAATGCGAAATGCAAATGACAAGGACAGAAAATGGAAATGAAAATGCGAAATGGGAATAAAAATGGAAGCCGCTTGCAAATGTTTTAAAATGAATATAAACAACAACAGCGATTTTAATGAGTGCGCTGACATAAAAATTATTATGAATTAAAACCCAAGTTGTTCACTTATTTTGTTGCCTTTATATTATTATTTATATTATTATTATTATTATTATTATTATTGCTGTTTTTTGTTGTTGCTTGCCCAGCCATAACTCATAATTCAGATGAATGTAGGAAGTAAATATTGCAGAGCAGTTGCCAACGAACCCGGCGAGATCTGTGTCGGCTTTAGTTTAGTTGGTTCCATTGTCTTGTGTAATGCGACGTCATCGTCAGACGTCGTTGTCCTGGTCCTGGTCGACGTCCTCATACTCATACTCATTCACATTCACATTCACATTCTCAACGTCATCGTCGCTGCAGTCGCCGTTTTTGTCAGTTGGCGCCCGTTGTCTGTCTGCATTTTCATTTGTGGCGCATAAAAAGGCAGCTTCCTAACTAAAGGCAAAAGAGCTGCCAGCAAATGTCCATCAACAACTACAGCAACTGCCATTTATATATGTATGAGCATAAAGAACAGCAACAAACAGATATACAGACGAACTGAGAGACAGAAAGACAAACAGACAAACAGACAGACAGACAGACAGAGTAAAGAAAGAAGAGCTGGCAATGGTCTTTCCTCCTTTTTGTCTATCTGCATTGTTGGACAGCTGCGAGCTGCTGAGCTGAAGCTGTGAATATTCTGCGGCGAACTGGATTTTAGGCAACATCGTCTCGACTGCGGTTCAGCTAAGCGTAATGCCAGCCACAAGGCAACAGCCCTAACAAATGTCGCATTATGCAGCAGTAGAGTGCATCGAGCTTATTCTTAATATGAAAATTATATGGCCACAATGCGTGGCATGCGGCAAGCCGAAAACTACATTTCTCTGGTGATCCCTATTAAGTATCTTTCTTTAACCAATGATTTGGCCAAAATATTTAGCAGATCTGAGTGGGTAATAAACAAAAGCCAAGCACCAACTCGCACTCTCTCTTCCCCTACCCTCTTCCTCTCTCTCTCTCTCACAGCATGTCTCCCTCATTTATACGCTGACTGCAAATTGAATAGCACTTTTGCTTAAGGAGCTTTCACACAGTGCGCGCAAAAGTATGCTATATATTTTTATGACCGGTGGACAGAACTTATCTCGTTAAAACACAGCAACTGTGACATCGACAGTGTCTCAGAGACAGCAATCCAAGTGCTACGTCAGATATATATTTTTCAGTTATAAATAACGACTTGCGGACAATTGACTGTGCAGCCATACAATCATTTATTTCGAAAGTACTGAGTACTGATTTCACTTCTTTGCGAAGGCTGCTGTTCAAATGAGTTAACATTTTATGTTTGCATTCCCAGCACCTGCAGGCTGGTAATAAAATGAATAAACATTTTATTGATCAAAATATGCTTATTATTTATTATATTCAATAAATTTGTACTTTGAAGCTCAGTCATTGGCAGCCATGTTGTCTGAGTAACCTGGGATACATAGTAACCGGAGGAGTTATTTGAGTCCAAAACATTTTCGCTTATGTGGTTAATTTTAAATTATCAAAAGATTTTTTTTTGGTTTTAATAACAATAAAACCAGATATTTTAAAAATTTATATTAGCTCATCCTTCATATTTAGATATCTTCTTGGTGATGCCCGTGATTTCAGTTTATTTTAATATTGTGTCAATTATTTATGAACTTTAATATTAATTTGTGGTTTATCTTTTGATGTAGAATTTATGATGCGGGTATATTTTTGTTGGCAAATTATTGTTTACATAACACGCAACATTTTTTATCATGTTTAGATATTTGCATCAAAAAAACTTTGAAATTCATATAGTTCTTTACTACCAGAATAATAATATATCAATTGAGTTAAAATGATAATGAGTACTTGTTGTGTCACCAGTTGTTTGTTCCGCTCCCACATAAAAGCTGATAAAAATAGCTGCAACAACAACAACAACAGAAATGAGTGCATCTTTTGTGGACACACAGTTTGCAACTTTGTTAATTTTGTTTGCGCTGCACACAGAGCTCACTTCACAAAATGGACCACTGGCAAATGTAGCGCTCTTTGATAGATTATTCATCAGTGTCAAATTATTTGCAGGATTTCTCCGCTGCGCTACAGGAAGCAATGGGCACTGGCTGGCCAATACAAATAAACACTTGATATTCAATTTGGCAACGATTTATCAGCATATTGGGGAAACTGTGGATGGGCGGAGGGTGCGGAGAGAGTTTGAGGTTGAACTAATAACAAAAGGCGCTCCGACGGAAGACTAAAAATCAACTTCAAAAAAGGCAAATATTTGTACATCAACAAAAAAAAAAACACGACGACATCGTTCAAGTTGGCGTCACCAAAAGTGCACACAAGCACACAAAGGCACAACTGGGTGTGTGGCTGTGTGTGTGTGTGTCAGAGAAGGAGAGTGCGTGCTTGTATGCGTGTGTGCTTGTGTGTGCTTGTGCCAGGACAAAGGCAAAGACAAAAGAGTCTGCACACAAAAAGAAGACAGACTGGCAACTAAACAAGTGGGAATTTACGTTTAAAACAATAACAACAAACGAAACGAAAAGCTGCGAAGAGGGAAACCTAACTGAGTTAATGATTGACTGACTGACTGACTGACTGCGCGACAGATTGACAGACAGACAGCGTAGACATGGCGTATGAGTAATGCATGCGGCCTGTCATTAGAAATGGGACCTATGAACTGAAACCAGCTGTAGGCAATTCATAGTAAAAAAAACGAATTAATTATGAAAAAAAAGTGAACAATGATTGCGGTAAATATTAAATGAGAATTTAAGCTCAGAAAGCTAAAACATATGTGCCATAAAATGGTGGCAAATGTGTTATATTTTTGCAAATAAATTAATTTATTTCATGATATTATTCTTATGCCAAGTCTGGATTTGTAAAAGAATTTACATGTTTGTTAAGCTTATACATATACCTTAATTCATCGGAAATGCACAAAAGTTCTTGGAAAACTGAATTTTACAATCAAAACAATTAATTCTTTCCCAGAAAGTGATTGTTATTCTTGGAAATGTATATTTTGGAATTGAAAGAAAATAAAATAACAAATACGAGTTCCACGAAAATTCGACATATTTTTTAACTTTTGAGAATGATAAAATTGACGTGTTGTTGTTGTCCTCTGAGTCGATTTAATCTCGAGCTACCTTTATGATTTGAGATCTAATAATAACTCACATCTTGTGCTCAATTTATGCAGTTAATAATAATAAAAAGATAATATTTTAACAACTTTTCTTTACTTCTAGATTGTAAATTAAATAATAATATAGTTAAATTGTGAACATTTTACAATTTGAATAATATTATAGGAAATTGTCATTAGGTGTGTTTATCTTTTTCTTTCGCAAACTGACACATATTCACATATTGCGGAGAGAATCTGTTTTGGGGGCGATGAACGCAGCCAGTTGACGCAACAGTTAAGCATAAATCATTAAGGATGTTTATGTGTGTATGTGTGTGTGTGTGTGTATGTTTAAGTAGGTTGTTTTGTCTCTCTTTTTTTTTTTTTGTTACACTTACATTTGCTGACATCAATTTGCGCACAAAAGTCAACGCAGACAACGGCGTAACAACAACAATGGGCACAGCACCAACAACGCGCCGAAAAAACAAAAAAAAAAATAAGTGTGGCAAGAATAGTCTGACAGACGGACAGACGGAGAGACAAACCGACCGAGAAACGGCGACCAGCGGGACCGGAAACGAAATGAAATTCGAGACCTGCACAGAAATACGGGCAAAAAGACACGGCAGAGCAACAGAGACGGAGACTGTAAGATTCAGTGGCTGTGGCGGATGTGACGGCGACGGCGATGGCGATGGCGATGGCGTTTACGAAAACGAGAACTTGACAACACTATTCGTTTTAGTTTACTGAGATTTCGGTGGCAGCCGCATTCAGTTGCATTCGGCAGCGATTTGCGCTGTGCCAAGGCGATGACTTTTCAATTAAGCCCACACACTCACACTCGAGCGCGCACATGTTTCTAAATGCGGATGCGGATGCGTATGCGGATGCTGATGCGGATATCGATAGGCGCACACACACTGTTGTTTCTGTTGTTGTTGTTGTTGGCGATGGAGGTGCTGTTGGTGGTTGTGGTGGTGGTGGTGCTGCTGCTGCTGTTGCTTATGTTGATGTTGCAGCAGCACACGCCCAACGCAAAAAGCGGCACAGGTTGCGTAGATCTGAGACTCGGTAACGGTTTCGGTCTCGGTCTCGGTCCCTGTCTCGATGTCGGTCTCGATGTCGGTCTTGGTCTCGGTGTCGGTCTCGGTCTCGGTCTCGGTCTCGAACTCGCTGCTCCGCAACAGCAGTCGCAGCAGCGGCAACGTTTGACAATCAAATATTTGTTTGCTCATTTGCGTGGCAATTGGGGAGACATTATTATTCGTGGCTGCTGATTGAACACTACGGTTTGAACTACTTTGATTTTGGCTAGTGTCAATTAAGTGCAACTAAATATTTACTTCATTTGGATTTGGTATTTTTGTATTCTTATTATTTCCTCTTTTTTTTTATTTGCTTTTCTCTTGCTTTGCTTTGCTTTGCTTGCTTTGCTTTGTTTGGTTACACGCGACGCAAATTTGGCTCGCTCGATGCGTACGTTTTCTTCAACCCGCGGGCTCTGAGGCAACTACTGTTGGCAGCCGCTGCATGGTAGAGTTTTCGCAGCTGGCGCGGATGCTGCCGCCGTTGAGTCGCTTGGTAACGCTGCCGCTACTGCTGCTGCTGCGGCAGCGGCTGCTGCTGCTTGTGACGCTGCCTCCGCCTCTGCCTCTGCCTCTGCCTCAGCATACAGCTGCTGTCTCTTGATGCTGCAGCCACATTCAACTGCTCCTCTCGTGTGGTCGTCGCTGCTCTTGGCTGCTGTGCGCATGCTGCACGCCACAAAGCAACAAAGAGCGGCCAAATGTGCTCTTAGCCAACTCGGCATTTGTCTGTTGTGCCTGACAGCGCCTAGATTTGCCTAGTCTGTGAAATGATTTTGTTTTTGCTGTTCTTTCTCATCTCGACTAGCAAACATCCTCTTACAAATCTCTCAAACTCTCTCACTTCTCGCTCTCTTAACTCTGCCCAAAAAACTCTACACAAGCAAGCTACAAAAGGGCGTTTTACTTTAATTTCTCTCTCTCTCGCTCTCTCCCACATTCGCAGTTCTCTTAAAGCTTTCATCAGCCTTGTGTCTGTGTGTGAGAGTGTGTGTGTGTGTGTGTGTGTGTTTGCGTGTGTTACACTTTTTCAGCTACTGCCCAAAAACTGTTCTGGCTTTGACGGCAACTTCTGGCGCCCGCACAAAAAGTGCCTAGCTAATAATTTACATACAGGGCGTGGATTTTCGCTACCTCTGTTGCAAGTGCTCTCTAACTCAGTCTCTCGTCCACTCTCTCTCTCTCTCTCTCTCTTTTTACTTCTCTCTGTTTCTCTTTGGCTGCGTTTGTGTGCTTTTTGAATTCCCAGCAGAGATAAAAGGGCCGGCCAGCGACAATGAATGCGTGAGCCGCAGCACGACCCCAAGCCCAAAACAACATTTTGGGAATCTCCTTTGCTTTGCTCTTGTTGTTATGTCTCCCCCCACCGACATCCCCCCCTCCTTCAATCATATAATAGAGCTGACGAATCGGTAAGAGGGGGGGTCAGAGGATGGCAGGGGGAAGCGACGGGCTGCAATTGTTTGTTTATTTCGAAACATTGTTGTCCTTATATTTCGCCATGCCTTTGTTATCCTTTTTGGCCGCATGTTTCTTGGGGCCAAGCGAACCTTGTTTCATTATGCGTATGAATGAATTTTATTTGTAACTCAGCTGTGTGTATGTGTGTGTGTGTGTGATTGTTATACTGAGTATGTGCGCGAAAGTGTATGTGTGTGTGTGTGTGTGTGTGCATATGGGTGCAAATGAATTTGAAGTAAATTGCAATTTCATGCGTATTTTCTTTGCGTATTCGTTGCCTACTACCTCTCTCTCTCTCACTCTAACTCTCTCTCTTTCTCCCTCTCTCTTGTATTCGTTTTTTTGTAATTTTTACACTCTTCTTACACTGTCTGTCACCGTGTCCTGAAATCGTGTCCTACTGTGCGTGTAATTGATAATGATCTCGATTGTGGTTTTGTGCTGATGTCGTTGCTGTTTTTGTTCTCGGCCTTTTTGTTTTTCTTTTATTTTCTCATGCGTGTGCATGTATTTGTCTGCCCATGTGTGTAGGTGTGTGTGCTGAAATGTGTATGTGTGTGTGTGTGTGTGGCTTAGGTAGTATTTGACAAAAAGCGTAGCCTACTTTACAGCCTCTTCATACTGCATACGACAAAGTATTTTGTTTTTTTTGGAAATTCAAGCAGCGTAACTTAAGGTAAATTTGCCTGCCATTTATCTATATTTACCTATATATATATATATATATATATATATATATATACATACATATATATTTATATGTAGGTGTTTGCGTTGGCGAGTGTTCGTGACAATATTTTCAATTGAGAAAATGTCCTAAGCTAACTTTATTTTATTTGTGCAATGTTCGTCTGATATGGGCCAGTTTTCATGTATGAATTTTACGCCATCGGAATATATATTTTGGTACTCAACAAGAGTTTTTTTTTTTGGTTAAACGACAGCAAACAATATCCCAAAAGACAAAAAGGGTTATTGCAGCTGTGATTAAATGACTGAAATGGTACCGTGTGCCCAGAAAGCCAATGAAGTAAATTACAATTGGACGAAAATCTACCGATTGAAAGATCTCTCAAATCAGAAACAATGTAAATAATATCAGAAAAATTTTGATATTTAAATTGCCCAGCTAGTCAATCATTGATAAGATATTTAACAAATATTTTGTAATTTGTATTTGGTGCTTTGATATTTAATTGAACTTAAGTTGAAGTAATACTTAATCCAAAAATAAAAAAAAATATAATTTTATACGTATTCCTACAAAGCGACTCTAATAAAAATGCATAAGTAAAAAACGAATGGTAAAATATAAAAAAAAGCTTAAATTGTTTGGTAAATTCAGCCAATAAAAACGCAAGTTTGTACCCATTCACATACTATTAGGATATAGGGTATAATAAGCCTTAGAGTCATTGACTTAATTTTTGGTTACTGCTGCTGTTTGAATGTTAGTTTTGTCGTATTTCGTTTTCCGTTTACCTTTGTAATTTCATGCTGGCAGTGTGATTATTTCATGTGTATTGGGACCCAAAACGCCCACAAACAGCAATTAGAAATCGTAACATTCTTGCTTTAACTTCAACTAACGCCTGTGAAATGCCATTTTGCCATTTTGCCCGTCGACCGTCGACCGTCGACCGTCCAGTGCCCGAGGGCGAACCAAGTAGAAATGATTGTGAGTTTGTGTGTGTGTGTGGCAGATGTAAATGCTGTGACTGGGAATATGGCAACGGCAAATGCCAGGCATCATGGTCAATGAATTGCTTCTCATTTGGCGCTTAAAAATTATTGCCACATGTGGGCAGCAAATGGCAGCAGTCGTTGGCCATTGGCCATTGGCCATTCTCATGGCCAACATGTTGACCGAATTTCGAAACACTGCAAGTTTATCGCGGGTAAAAACGGCAGCAGTCGAAGTGCAGGCGCCATAACGCTTTCCCCCCCCATTGGCTTTCCCTTTACACCCGGATCCATCACTGTGTAAGTGGGTGTCTGCAAGTATGTGTGTGTGTGTGTTTTTGTGTGTGTGGGTGGGTCATTTGTAAGCGAGTCGCGTCGTCGTTCACTGGGACGACGCATCAACAGAGCACACACACACATACACACACACACACACACCCACACACACAAAACAACACACGCGAATACAAACAAAGGCTACAACACCTTGGCTTGGTGCGAATAAGTAAGGCGATCACCGCGACAGTTGACAGTGTGTGTACATATGTAGGTGTGTGTTGTGTGTGTTGTGTTGTGTGTGGGTGGGAGGAGGGGCAGCCAAACGCTGGCAGAGCCAGGCATATTTCATTGTTCACTTTAAATGTTAAGCAGCCTCGACTATAGTTGCTGTATTTGTGGTTGCTATTACAAAGAATTCTTGCCGGCAGCTTCGTGCAAATGTTTTAATGCTTTGTCGCCATAGCTGCAGCTTCAATAGCTGCTCAGCCGCTTAGTGCAGACAGCTGTTTTTTAGCTAAAAAAAACTTATACGAGCTGATAGAGAACAGATTTTGCTTATAAAGCTTACAAAATTATCCACTTAGACATGAGAAAATCAAGCGAAAAAATTGCATAACAAAATCCACAGATTTTCTCATTAGATTACAATAATTATATTATACTATACAATTTAGTACAATTTCCCCAAATATTTTTAATAATCTATGCTAAGTTTTCAAACTACTTTTTACAGAAAGTCACAGAATTTGTTTAATACAAATCCACTTAACTGGAACTACAAGATTGCAATTTACCAATTTATGTATTGCGTTAATTTTTATTATTATATTAAATATTAATTATTATATTTAATAATTACAATATTTTTGATATTTAAGCACATTTAATTGTAACTGCTAGAATGTCTTCTTCTGAAGGAAAATTCAAACCAATACTGAGCCCAAATTATTGAAATCCATGAAATTATAAGTGTTGTATTAAAAAATAATAATTATATTTTTTATTAACTTGGGTAATTATAAAATTAAAAATCTTTATTAATATATTATTATTTGAAAAATGATCGCTTTGAATTTTAGCTTTAATTTTAATTGTAGATTTGAACATCACTTTTGGCTAGCACCTGGCGACCATCGTTGGGCATCCAAATTGTATGGCAATGGCTTCCACTTCTTTTGTGTAATTTTGTTGTTGTTGTTGTTGTTGTTATATGTGGCGGTGCTTGAAATGCTGCACATGCCTGGGCGACCGCATGCCTGGGCTTAGAGGCCCGCCACAAACATTTTGGGGCTGCTTATGTGCACGCCCTGCTCTGCAAATTTATGGCCAGTAAGCAGGCAACTGGCTGCTACAGCTCCTTACTCTGGCTCCGACTGTAAGCTCCGGTACAATGAAATATTTTTTGCATTAAGCAAAAATTTGTTGAAAATATTTGCAGGCCTGCGCTCCTTGACCAGAAAGCCTGGGCGCGGCAATTAAGCCAGCGGGCGGGGACGTGGGCGTGGGTGTGGGCGTGGGCGAGGGCGTGGGTGTTCTGCTTGCTGGGGTTCCATTGCGCATTAAGCGCTTCATTAAATATTTAAGTTTGACCTGCCTCTGCCTCTGCCGCTGCCAATGCTGTTGCTGAAGCTGATGCTGCCTTGGACCACGCTGCGTATGCGTTCTGCTTTTCAGTGGTGCTCAGAGGCGCACTGAATTGTGAAAGTATTTTTTAAGACTCGCTCGTGGCAGTCCTGCTTGATGTTGTTGTTACTTATGTTATTGCACAAAAGAAGTATGTTGTTCTTGCTGTACGCTTTGTTGCTGATGATGCTGCTGCTGTTGTTGCTGTTGCTGTTGCTGTTGTTGTTGCTGTTGCTGTTGTTGTTGCTGTTGTTGTTGGTATTTCTGCTCTAGCTACAGCTGCAGTTGCATCAGAAATAATGTTAAGTGAGGCCGCGAGCATAAACCTGACATGCTTTTCTGTTTGCTTTTTAAGTTTTTCCTTCAGTTTGCTTTTGCATTCTACTTTTTGTTCTGTGTGCTCCTCGACGAGCGTGTTGCTCGCAGCTCTTTTGGGGACGGATTGCTGACGAGGGAATAGAAATTGTAGCTGGTAGATTTCTTGTATCCCCTAAGCACGAACTAGTAAAAAAAAAACGCATGTTGTTTAAAATATGTATATCAGTTTTTCAAATAATTTGAGATTACTCAAGATCATTGTCAATATAATTTTTAAAGTTTATCTTTAAATTAGATTAAATATACGTGAGAATAGAATTGGCAATTATAGGTTGAATACATATTTTGTACTTATCCATAGAACAAAACTGGTTAAATTTCATTTAAATTGACTACAGGGCATCCCATCGTCAAGGTCAGCCAATTAAAAAAAAAAACACATTTTTTTATATTTTCGACAGATGCGTGTTTTTGCAACTGGTCGTGGCTGTGGGATATTGGTAAGAACTGACTTTCCATTTAACGCCTTTTGGCAGGCAGCGGTCATGTCTCAAAGATGACTATTAATTCACTTTCAAACTTTAGTACTTTACAGGGTAAGCGATATATTGATCAAAATATTTGCATTGATTTATTTAAGTTGACTTGCATCTAATACATTATTTATTATATTTTTAAACTTTCATTTAAAGTTGCAAGCCGAAAAGTTAAAGTCCCGAAGATAAAATGTCCAATTCTGACAAGTTGACCGAAGCGCAGAGGGAATGTAATTAATAAAATCAGTAATTGGTAAAATTAATAGATATTGCCAAGTGAAAACATCTTTATAATTCACTAATTTATTTATAATTTGTTAATTTATCAAAATTAAAATACTCTCTAAAAGAGTAAAGATGAATATATATATTGGAGTGTAAACAATAAATAGACAAATGCTTTATTAACATACTGCTTACTGTCCATATGCAAGTGTTTTATGCTTGAAAAATAGCTCAGTAGATTTATGACATACTTTCTGAATTGGGATAATCATTAATGATTAAGTGAATCGCTACCCACATGGCGCTGGTTTCTCTGGCATCCACACCTTTTTTCTATTTATCTCTGGGGCGACCTTTAGCAGTCGGCAGAGGAAAAGTTATCACATCTTTTTCACCATTTGCATATTAAAATGCTCTGGCACCGGATTCGTTATGTCTGATTGCCACATGTCAGGCTGTCTACATTTTACTTTGTCAACGTCCCGCCCCTCGCACAGGAGCAGCAGCAGCAGGAGGAGCCAGCAGCAGCAGCAGCAGGAGGGAACCACTAACCATAACCACTGTAAATTAAAAACAAAATGACTAGAAAAACAGAGTTACATCCACAAGTTCACAGCGCCTTCATCTTGACTCGGCTTTTGTGCTCCTTGGTTGCTTGGCTTGCTTGGCTTGCTCGCTGTGCGGTCTGACATGTCTCATATTTTTGCAGGCAGCCGCTGGATGGGATAAAGCTCGGATTTTGACACCAAGCTGAACACTTAACCGGTTTTAGGTTGCCTCCTACTACATCAACTCATTTGCCGCACCGACTTTTTGGGTCACATCCTTTGGGAGCAATGCGTCAAAATCAGTGTCAACGCGCAGCGTTGCCTTGCCACCCACTTTCACATCTCCACCTCGTCTGCTCGTCTCTCTCTCTCTCTCTCTCTCTCTTTCTCTCTCTATGGTTCTCTTTCTCGCTGTCTCTCCCCCTCTTTTGCTCTCTTTCTCTCTCGATGTCATGTGTGTGTTAAAAAATTAATTTTTGCTGCCATGCAAAAGGTACATTACGCTAGAGAAAACAGGCGAGAGAGAGAGAGCGAGAGAGCAGGCTAGTGAGAAAGAGTACACGGATGCACAGTTAAAAGGCAGCAATAGCTACCGAGATTGGCATAGTTTCTCTCATTCCTCTTGCAGTTCTCACATTTTGCCGTTTGCCGACATAAAACATGAAGGCTGGCAATAAATATTCGAGCAAAAAAAAGGGCGGCAATGTCGTTACCTTGAATCTCCTCCCCGAGCTGAACTTATCGCCGGCTCGTCTGACTCCGTCCTGCCAACAATACACAATGTCTTCATGAGGCATGCAGCACTGCAGTAGGCCTTGCAAACGAGGCACGCGAATGACTGTTAAATGTCTGGCAAGCGCTTATCTCAATACACTTAAGCTGCAGGCTCATCATCGGCGGCTCCATAATATTATAGCAATGTCATCAATAGTTTGCAACTTTCGGCTTATGGCCAAATGTTGTCATCTTGCATACACAAGGCGCGGAGTTGGCAAAGGGAAAAGGGAAATCATTTAACGAACCAGGTCATTAACTCTCTGTGTTCATTTAAATAAAAATTTCAATTTAAAAAATCACACCAGCAAAAAAACCTGAAACTCTGAAACTCCGATAATTACTTTGGTTTCTAAAAATACTTTCTAATGTTTCAAAAATACATTCTTAAAAAAGAACATAATTTAACGCAAAAAAGTAGGGTTGATAAGCTATCTTAAGGACCCTCTGATATGTGAAATCTTAACATTTTAATTTTAAATATTATTAAAAATAAAGACAACAATATCAGACCATTTTTGTTTCTAACAGATTTGTGTAGAATTATCTTTAAAAATCAGAGCCAAAATGATACCAATTTAAGACATCAGTTTACATATAAAACACACTAGATTTAAGATAATTTGATGCTTAATTTAAATAAATTTACAATCTAATATAAATGAAAACTCGGGCAAACTTCCGTTTTATAAATTAACTTTATTAAAAAATAAGAAGAGCTGCCAAAAAAATATGGCAATACAAAGCAGACTATTTTTAGAGTGTGGGCGTGGCTTAGAACACGTACGGATAATCAGCTGGACGCACGCTTACGTTGCATACTTAGCGGGGTTGCATGCTTCATAATCGCTCGCGGGGCATTTTCGCATGGCGCTTAAGTGCAGTGCCAAGATTGAGAGAGGAACAATAACAACATCAACTTGAACAGCAAGAGCATCATCAACAAATTCAACGATGGCTTCACTAAAACTTGCTTTATAAACGTCGCCGTCTCTGCCGTTGATGAATAATAATCAAAATAATGACAAGGACATGACAGAGAACAAAAGCACACCTGCCAACGCCCACACACACAAACACACACAGGCACACACATAGTTTACGTGTGTGTGTGTATTTGTTTTTCGCGACGTTCTATCAACTGTGCCACCTGCTGCACCTTCCTCCAGCTAGCTCAGCACTTGAAGTGTGTTTAAAGATAAAAATGCAGTTTATCCTCTTTTCAGCGCAGCAAACTGAAAGAGCGTATGTCTATTTGTGTGTATCTGTGTGTGTGTGTGTGTGTGTGTGTGTGTGGGTGCAAGTGTATATGTGCCTGCTTTTGAGGCTTTGAGTGCTTTAGAAAGAATTTAGTTTTTTGTCTACTTGTACGCCTTTCACTTCCATCCCCACACACACACACACACACACACACTCACTTCCCCCTCCTTAGAAACTACGAGTGCATGGCCCAGTCTTGCACCTGAATACTTTTCAATAGTTCTTCCATAGTTTGTCGTTAACACCCTCTTCACATTGAGTGCAAGTATTCCGAAGCTTTAGCTTTGCATTGAAGGGGCGTTGGCAATGGCACAATGACAATTTGTTGTTTGGGTTTGAATCAAATTCGTGTTCAACTATTAACAATCTGCTCTAATGAGTCCACAGGCCATTTAAAATTCTGGCTGCAGGCTTAATTAAATTTAATTTAAATTAAATTTGGTTTTTAAATTAATTGTTGACACATAATAACCTAATTTGCTGATTTATTGAAATGTATTTTTCATCATCGATGGTATTTCAATAAATAGACAACAGTTGAAACCACAACATATCAAAAAGTTTGTTTTCAAAGCATACAAAAGCATAATATTTTTAACTAGGAAAAATTAACGTTATTTCTGATTACAAATGCCAGTCATAAATTATGCCTGAAATGCTTTTTACATATTCAAAGTCAGTGCTTCACTAACCTTCATCCAAACTATATAATATGTAAATAAAAGTTATATCCACTATTGACACGAATCAGCAATCGCTTGATTTAACAGTCGATGAACAGTAAACATCAAATCTGTCGCCAATATTTAAATAAAGCTGTCTCAAAGCACTCCTCGAAGCTATGTTGGAAGTTATTTGAAGTCAACTTGGCCGGTGCTTGTTTTATGATCTCAAGTTGAATTTTGTGGAAGGCAAACAGTTAATTTTGGATGTTCAATTGTCAATTTGGGGCATTTGGGGAGTCATCATTTGACTCAATGCGTTTGGCGACTGAGCGTGTTTTGCCAACGTCAATCAAGAAATGTATTCATCAATTTAGCTGCACTCATTTTGGGCTCTGATATTTTTTGGTCTGTGTGAACAACAGACAAATAGAAAACAAGCAAACAAAATCAAAACCAATGAAGCGAATGCTTGGCCGCCATTTGAGCGGAAGTAAAATTTAAAAATAAATAAATAAATATATTTTTTGCTGGCTCAGACGATTGCTGTATTGAATTATGTATGTTAAAAATGAGAATTGAATTGATGATTGGGCATTTTAGCTGATGGCACTCATAATTTGATATGCTATGATAATTTTGTTTATGTGCACAGGCTATGAAATTGTATAAAATATAAATAACAAAAGTTTTGCAGCCCAAGCTCTCATGAATTTAAAATGAGACGACGATGATGCCAACGCCAAGAAGTGAGAGGCAGAGATTGATGGGATACGCAGTTTTAACAATCAAAATTAATATTTAAACATAACCGGTTCACAATTAGCCCTGACCAACATCAGCCTACACCCAAATATATATGTGCCACATAAATACATTACATATACATATTTAACTATGTATCAGTTTTGGCACTTTGTGGCAAAAATAAACTCAACTCTTACACACAGTTCACCCTTTGCAATAGCAACAATTGGCCTTCATTTGCAAATGAGCGAATAAGTAAGCTAACTGTAATTTGGGCTAGTAATCATTAATAATTTATGGTCGCCAGGCGAGTCAAAAATAAGTAGAAGCAACAACAATAGAATTGCACTACAATGGCAACCCTCTTTTCACTTTGGGCCTGTTAATTTTATCAAAAGTTCTTGGGAACCGAGAATGGAAATACTGAAAAGTGAAAACTGAAAACTGAAAACTGAAAACTGAAAATAAACGCTGGGGTTAAGTTCGGCTGAGTGGCACTTTGTCGGCTGCTGTTGTCGACCACTTGACGTTTGTAAAAGCGAATTTTAAATAGCACAAATACCCATACTATATTTGTTCCAGCTGCTCTTGTTATTTCTTTGTATTGTGCCAGTTTTGTTTGGCCTACAACAATTGACGTGGCTTAACCCATTAAATGTGCCGTTCAAATACCTCAAATAGTGCTCTCTTTTAAAGTCCTTACATTTTGTTTTGGCTTAAAAGAACACAAATTTAAAATGTTGGTGTTTAAGTCAGCAATGAGCACTACATCTAAATGGCATATAATTAATTATAATTTGAAACAAAATTATATTCTTATTAAGCTTAGTAAAGTAAAATAAAATAGTTTATTTATATACCATGCATTAAGCTAAAGTTAATATAGTTTCATAATTTAGAATTGTTGATAGTAAGAAATACAGCTATAAATATTGATTTATTGGGCAGTGTCCAATCCAAAACAAAATACATTTTTAAATAAAAGTTGCAAATTATTCTCCAAAACTGCTGCAATCAAAATTGTCACACAACTCGAGACCCTTTTGGGATAGGGTTGTTGCTACGTCTTTCAACAGCCAAAATGGGATCCCATTTCTCAGTTAGCCTACCAGCTGTGGAAAAATTAATGAGTCTATAAATAAATTGTGGCAACAGTTTTTCTTGCGTATTGCCAGCGGCGCCAGCTAAAGATCTGTTTTGTTTATTTGGTATTAATTTGGCATACGCCACAATATTAAAATATGATTAGACAGAAAGTCAGAATGTCCTGCGCAATATTTGGAATATCATGACCCATTTTTAGCAGTCATTTCTTTTGTTTGTTGTGTATCTTCCAGTTGAGGCGACATTACGGATGTTCACGTTCATCGTTCATTGCAGGCGTACGTGCTAATGCTGGCATATTGATGAAAATCCAGTAAATATCCTGTCAACACGCCGCATCAGGCATTGGAAACGTTATGTCAGGTTGAGCAGCTGGAGGGTCTTTCATGTTGGTTGTTGTTGTTGGTTGTTGTAGTGTGCGGCTTATTTCGAGACACTCTCAAAATCTACGGGTCAGGCTGATGCTATTAGCGACAGCTGCACGTTGCCAGCGATAACGGGCTACAGCAGTTGAGTACTTTGAGATTTATTTTTAAAGATTTCTCACATCAGTTGCCACCGCACATATTCTTTGCTCAGCCTTATCCGGTGGATTCGCTCTGTTCGCTCTGTTCAGTGGCATAAAATATAAAATGATGACAGCTTGTGGCTGCTACCCAGGCAACACTTGGTTAATGTACCCCGGATGGTTGCCATAGCAGTCCGCACAGCTGCTTATGGATTTTGATTTGACAGATTACATTGGATGCAACAGTGAAAGTAATTTTAAGAAAATTTTTTTTCTATCAAATTTTATAAATTATTTTCGAATATGTATCAGTTAGAGAATTAGCAATATTAACAATATTGCACTAGATAGTATAACTTGTCATTGTATTCACAATAAAAATTATTATATCCATAAAGGAATTATGGTTAATTCTGGTTTTTTATATGCTCAATCGAAATATTTGACATATAACTCTATTTTAAATTGATTTATATGATTTCATTTACAGTAAATTAACTTTATTGCATATCTTTGATGACCATCAGATTTTTTCCATTTAATTTGTTCGAAAAATATGAATTATACTTAATTTGATCAATTAATTTGTACAGGATCCTAGCTAAAAATTGCAAAGCCGGTTTCAGAACGAATGCATAAAAATTGGTTACTTTAAAGATTGCAATCTTCTTAAAAGGAGACATTATGGTTTGCGGGTCTTAATCCTATTCGGGAGCTTATAAGCACACCCCTCACAGGACCAAAAATTAGCTGCACATGTTTTGTTTTCTTTCAATTTTTCCTTATTAAAAGTATTGGAATAAAGAAAAAATTTTAAACTGCGTCAACTGCAAGCGGATTGTCCTGTTCTGTCCGGCATTGACTGATGTCGCCAGCTGAGCTAATCAAAAACGTGTTTAAATAGCTACCTGGAGCATTTGAGAAAAGCAAATAAAAAGTTTACAAAAAGCTGCAAAAGTTGACGCAAAAGATGTAGGCGTGGCCAGCTGGCCATAATCGCGTGACGGGCTTCGTCAAGTCCCTTGCAGAAGACAATCACCACAACTTTAAGTTAAATGCGCAGCTTCACATTTTGCTGTCTTTGCCGCAGCCCGATCAAGTTTTGTACGTGCGGTCGCTTTGAGGATTGGCTTCTAGTACAAAGTGTATTAGTGTGCATATATGTGTGTGTATGTGTGTGTGTGATTGTGTATATGTGTGTGTGGGTGTATGTGTGCTTGTTTGTATGGGATGAACATTCTTATTCTTTTCAGGATATTTGCAATAGAAGCAGGAGGATAAACAGGCAGAGGCAGGCAAACAGAGGGGCAGGCAGAGGCAGGCTGTTTGGCTGCCGGGCAACCAGAAGTATGCACGGGCTTAGTGACTAACAAATGTGCGCCGTGTGACAATGACACAACAGCGACAGTGAGACGGAAGTGGGTGGAAATGGGGTAAAAAAGGTGCCGCCTGCGGTCGCCTCGACTGTGCATGCGTGTTTGCGTGAGTTCGTGTGTGTATATGTATGTGTGTGTGTGTGTGTGTGTGGATGTGTGTGTATAAACGGAATGAACGGTAATCCGTCGTGTTTTGAATAACAAAATTCACCGTATGAGATTGTTGTAGAGTGGAATTTGCAGGCAGCTAACAAACCGCAAGCCATGTCAAATGCCAGACGTAGTAACACAAGTAGTACGAAATGCAACAATAACAACAACGTCAACATCTGTACACAGCCACAGTCAGAGCCACGCCCAGCTCCCAGCTCAGCCCAGCCCAGTTGATTTTTAAAATACTCAAAGTATTACGGATAACCAAGTCCAAGTCGTGCACGCACATTTCGCACCAATTCTCGTCGGGTTTGTCAATAAAAATAAACAACTTTGGCTGCCTTTAGGCCCACTCATTGCGTGACAATTGTCACCTGACCGAAAGACACACAAAACCCCATCAGTCCACAAACAGATGAAGAGGGTGGCTTACCCATTTGTGGAAGCCGCAATCCACTGCCAAGAGCATTAAACATTTGGGAAATAGAAGAATACTTATCCGGATAATGGGAGCCTATTTGTATTAATTACTCGACGGAAATCAAATAGCTGTTTATGAGAAAGCTTAACATTTTTTAGAAGTATAATCAGACAAATGAAAAATAAATGAATTATAGATAATTCCTGCAATAATATATTCATATATTGAGCTGCTGATTGCGTCTGCCATATATCTGGGGATTTGTTACTGATATTAGTTAATCTTTTTGTGGATAGTTATTTAAGCTTAGACTGTATATTATTGGCAAAAGCCAATAAAGCGCAACTAAATATTAAAATATTTTAATAACTGGTTACAATGAATCCATATGCTTTTCACAGAATATTATATCTATATAAGTTTATTATATATACATTCAATCTTAATATTTTTATTAGGTATGCCCAACGACAATATTCTGTCTTGTAATTCTTTGAAATTTACGTGATCTAATCAATATTAATTTATTGTGTCTCCATCAAACCGCAAAAACCAGAATTTCTGTCTATCGTCTGTAAATTAAAAAATCAACAAACGTTTACTTTTCAATTTCTAAAGTAACAATTAAGTAAATAAAAGAAAATATTTACTGTTAACCATCATATGGTTGTGTTGTTAATATTTTCCTACTATAAAAGAATTAGGAGGCGCCCCTCAAGCTTTGGCCATATAAAATTCCAACTTAATTGGTAGCACCGAAACTTCACCGTTTTAAATGATGAGGGTTCGTTTGGCAAGGTCTTTTGAGGTGTGCAACAGTGCCGCCAATTAACGAGGCGCTGCTCGTTCACAGCGACTGCTCGGCGGTAATAAATTTAAATTTAAAAGGTAAACAAATCCTCCCAGAAGCCTGTCCGTTGTTGTTGATGTTGAGACGCACTTGGAATTGGAGACGGAGCCGAGCGCTTTATCAGACGGCCAGCAGCTTGGATAGAAATTAAGAAAAAATACCCTGGCACAGATATTTTGTTGCCATTTTCAGTTGGCCAGGTGCAAGGCAGTGCCGACAACTATTTAGCCAGACACAGTTGACAACATTTGCACTTTATCCTTGTCAGTTGTTATCGTTTGAGCTGTTGCGCAATTTTTCGTTCTACGATGACGACAGTATTGTAAGAAGGAGGACGATGGGGACTCTCTTGAGAAATTGCTCCACAAAAGTCAACGTGTAACGAGAAAATAATAAATGCCATTAATACAAACGTGTCGGGGACCCAGTAGGACCAAATCAAGTCAGCACAAAGTAAGGCCACGGCTGCTGAGCGCAAAACGAATGAAGTATGAAATTGAAAACCGCAACACAGGTTAAAAAATGAACCGACAACATAAAAAAAGGAAGAACAACAATGGCGAAAGGTGCAAAAATCAAATGGTCAGACATTATTTAGAATCGGGTCGTTACACTGGGTGCCAAATAAGTGTGTACAACTAAAGAAGAGCACCGAACAAGAGCTGTCATAGTCTATTTGCTGCCGATGTTGTTGTGGATAGATTTAAGACAATAGGTAAATAATTCAGTAAATATAAAAAAAAACAATGCAAAAAATGTATACTTTAATTAATGGCCATGGCAATAAATGTGATTAAACAAATGCTAGTTGTCTCTCATTATGGAATATTAAATTTTATATTGTTTTTTGTTTCTTTTTTCCTTAACTAGCCTTTAATAGCCAAATCAGCCATGAGCTGCCAGGAACAATGAAAAATGTCTATAAAACGGTATATTTGTCGGTCTGTTTTATAAACTATGAAAACCGGAACTATTACATATATACGGAAATGAAAATTGTTTGAATTTCGTGTGAGCTTATTGCGATATTTAGAAATAATAAGTATGTAAATTAAATTTTTTAGATATTTTTAAAACTTTAAAACAAAACAATTGTGTGAACATTTTTGTTCATCTGATTACCTCAAAAACTATACAAACTGAGTAAGAAAATAGTTTGTATGTTCTCACATTAAGTTTGTAAGTTCTCAACTAGCTTTCTTGAAACTTTAGCAAAAAGTACACAAAACTTTTGCTTATGATTGATACAATTCTTGAGAAATTCAAATTAAATAGGAGAAGTCACATAAATACTTTAGCTGAAACGAATTGAATTCAAAACTTTCAAATAATTTTGTAATTTAAGTGAATTTTATTCCAGAAATGGTATAAGGGTAATACAAACCAATTACGAACTAATCTAAACAAATAAATTACAAACACACATAGAAATTTGAGGTGGCAAATTAATCTTCATACATCTCTATTCAATATTCGAATTATGCATACTGCAATTAACACAAATAAAGTGATAACAAAAGGTTGTTGGTTCGTTAAACTTGTTTGTTGCTGGCATTGTCACATCTGGGCTGATATAAACATTCAATCTATGTGCAGCTGGCAGATAATCTGAAGATATCTTTGCCCGTTTGCATTTTCACAGCAAATTCAATAAAGTTCCTTGCATACTGGCAGCACGAGTGGGAATTTCAAGTGCTTGGCACAAACCAAAACAAAAGTGGCCATTGCACACAGTCAAGACGCATACAAATCAAGTCAACGAGCATCGTCAACAACAACACCAACATCAACAACAAAGAGAACAACAACAAGAACAACAGCAACTCTTCTAACCATATTCGTAGTCACATTCACATCACAGAGTCGTGGGAATTGTGCTGCGAGCAAAGCAAACGGCGGCGAGGCACGGCCAGTGGCAATGGCTGAGGTTTGGATGAGGCAACGGTACATGTACTACTGGCTTCAATCCCAAAGAGAAACTGAACTGCAGGCGGCAAACACTTTTTGTGTTGCCAGCAAACACTGCAAAAATAAACAAGTAAGAATGTTGTAATCGAGTGAGCTCTCTGCGATATACCCTAAGCCCAGCTGTTAAAGTCTAGCTTTATTGCCGAATTTCCCTTAAACAAATCTTGCAATCTCAATTGGAAATAGGCCTGCAAAGTGACCAAATGGTCTAAATATGAGAATACTTTTACGACTATAAATTATTTGTTTCTTGTTTGATCTTGATAAAATTCTTTCAGTTGATTAACAATATGTCAATGGATTTTATAATTTTTTACAAATATGAAGAATTCAAAATAATAATAAATTAAGAGAATTGCATTCTGCTGCCGGAAATCGATAATTTTCGATATTTGCGAAGCGGAGGCAGTTATCGTTCAAATGAAATTGACGGGATATGTGTGAAATATGCTGTAAATTCTGCCTAGAAATTCTTATGGGGTCGAAGATATTTCCCTCTGCCTGTAACATACTTTTGTAGAAAACCATTATACCCCTTTCAGCCAAGTTTAATGGATTTCGGGCATAATAAGACACTAGTCAGCCATTGTTGTTGCTGTTTGTTTTGTTTAAGGCAAGTTGTGCCGCTGATCGTGCATTGGCCTTTTGGACACTACGCTGTTGTGTCTGGTGCTTTGTATTCTGCTCAATGTGTATGTGATGTGGAGAAGATATGAGGAAAAAAAAATAGAGCAGACGCTGTGTCCTGTGTGTTCTGGTTCTGGTTCGGGTGCTGGTCCCTGTCCTGTGTCCTCTGTCCTGCCGCAGTGGTGGCCATTGTTCTTTGTCCGGTTTTTTTTTTTGGTCTGTGCAGCGCGGTGGCAAACAACAACAACCACAATGCCAAATGCAAATGAGAGCACAGCAGCTACAACAACAATAATCCTCACAAAAATGACAGGGGGAGAGAAACAGAGATAGAGAGAGAAAGAGATAGAGAACGGCAAACACATTCTAAGAAACGGCGAAATATTAACTTTAAATAAACGAAGCAAAAAGTTTGTTGCATAATCGCAAATGCCGCAACGAGTAAATTTAAGTTGCGTTTGTTATATTTTATTTACTAAGTGCAAATGTTATTTGCAGTCATTGAAATTGAAACAAATACAAATACGCACACCACACGCCACACGCACCCGCACACACACCACACGCACACACACATGAGGCGACACGCACACACGCAGTCACATAAAAAACGAACAAGCCTAAAGCCATTTGTAGCCTTTTTGTGAGATAGCCCCAAACAGCAAGAAACTTAGCTGCCTCATCATGCCGCCTTTAATGTGCAACTGTGTATATTTGTTTGTGTGTGTGTGTGTAAAAGTTATAGTAAAAGCGAGACGCACGTATTTTAATATGTGCCCCCAAAGCAGAAGAAAAATCGCACGTACGTGACTTCATTTGCTGCTGAGCCCTTGTTGTTGCCGCTTCATGTCCCTTTTCGCGTTGCATCCCCCCCCGCTTACAACATTACAACATCACCAAAATCATTACCCCTAGCCCTAGCAGGCCGACCAGCTTTCCAGCAACGGTAATAATGTAGTCAGTGTTGCCACTTTCAAGTGCATAACGTGTCTGCCCCAAAAAAAAAAAAAAAAAAAAAAGGAACAACTATTGTTAGGTGTTTATGTCACGATTTTCCTATTACAAATTATCAATTCACTGGCACACATAAAGAACATTTCGATTTGCCTTTCTGATAAAATTACAATACAATTTATTAAATTGAGGAAACAACATTCAATCAATGTTGCAAAATCATAATCTGGTTGCCTTAAGATTGATTTGCCCAGTTGTACAAAATCACGAATTATCTAATTATAGTTAGTTAACTTGCCTGATTATTAAATTATTGATAAATGCGATTAGGCTTAAGAAAGTGTGTGCAATAGGTTAAAAAACAAAAGTCATAACTGCTAAATAATTTTTATATCTGAATTATGTCTTCAAAATGTAAATAAAACACATTCAGCTATCGATTATCAATTATCAACCTCAAGAATTTATGTAGTTAGGAAGGTAAAAAGAATCGTTGACCGCAATAACCCAACATTTCATTTAAGATTGGAATTTTATTCTTGGCACACCTGACGTATGCGTAATGGCAAATCAATATATTGTCCACTCTGTGTGTTTGTGTGTGTGTGCGTGTGTGTGCAAGTGTGTGTGATTGTGTGTTTGTGCGAACGACACATGTTTTAATTAATAAATGCCATTGTCAAATCACCAGTCATTAGGGAAGACTGCGCAGACTTGAAAAATAGATATCATAAGTTATTTGTGCAGTGGTATGGTGCTTTTGGCCAAATTAGCGTCATTATGTGAAAACAGTTATCCACTACCATGTGCATATATATATATATATATATATATATCTAATGGCAGCAACAACTACTACTATAAACTCATAGCTCCTGGCAAATGCCTACTACAATCGTGCTAATGCTGATGATGATGGGCACGCACCAAAAACCAAATTGGATGTAGCGCACGGATAAACCGAATCGACTGACAAGGACGCGTATTTGGCCTTTGGCTAAGCAGCTGAAAAGTAGGCAACATTGCCAAAATACATGGCCAATTGCATAAACCTGTGCCCAGTGTCTTTATTAGGCATCTGCAAACATCTTCCTTGCTTTGGCAAAACTTTGCCATGTTCCTCTATTTGCAAAGCATTTACATAAGTTGCTTAAAGATTTCTGAGGGCCAGCTAAGGTCTGCTCTCGTTAAGGCACCATAAATCAACCGATGATATATATATATATATATATATATATATGTATTTATATATTATGCGCACCTGCGGCTCCCCGCAATAAAACAAGACAGATTATGTGGCAGAGAGTACGTTAGCAGTTGAGTGGTCATATTCGAATTTCCTTAGATTGAATTGCCCCCTGGGTCAAGCTCTAAGATAAAGTGGTATCAACGTATGTGATAGGCAAAAAGAGCTGTCTGCTGAATTATATGAACAAGACCATACAACAAAATATTTATTTTATACTATAGAAACACTATCAAAAAGGGATGTTAATGTTAAAGTCATAAAAATATATTTATTGATTAAAAGTAAAAATTACATGAAACTGCATTAAAAGATTTCTAAACATATTCATTTGATTTCCAATTTTGTAATTTTGTTTATTTATCATCTTAATTTTAGATATTTAATTATGCACATGTTGTCTAAAAATTTGTTTTTCCCTCGCATATTAGTATTATTTGCTATTTGCTTTGTGGTTTTGGAGCCTAAATTATACAAATACAAAGAGCAAATACCAAAGCAGTGTAGCTGTAAATGGTGAACAGTTAAACAATCGCTAACCTCACTTGCCCATCCCGTGACTAATGTACCGCTTATCTCTCTACACGCTCTCTGCATAGTTGTTCAAAGTGGCTGTGGGATAATGTGGGACCCATTGTTTGCAGCGTAGTCGATTCTTTGGTTGTTGCTGCTCAGCATTACTGCGAGATGACATTTACCAGATATAAAGCTCAAAGTATACACACACTCTCTGACACACACACACACTCATACACACACGCACACGCACACTCAGCACTTACACACCGCACAAAGCAGTGGCGGCGCTTGTGCAAAAACTTTTGTGGGCTACTGTTGTTTTGTTTTTTTTTTTATTGCTTTTTGGGCGCAAAAAGGACACAAGTAATTGAATTTCAATCGCAAAACTCACACAAACACAAAGGATTGCTGCTGCGAATATACATGTGTGTGCCAGTGGGTGTACATATATATATATATACATATGTGTGTGTGTGTGTGTGTATGGGTGTGTGTTTGTGTGGTGCATAAAGTGAAACGACAAACAGTTCGTAATGCGGAATTTTCATATTAAATCCGCTTTCAGCAGACGCTCAAAATACTTACAAGCAAGCCAATAATGCATATGTATTGGTGTTTTTGTATATGTTTCATAGTGTTAATGTATGTGCATGTGTGTACGTGTGCGTGTGTGTGTGTGTGCTTGACTGTTTTCGAGTGAGTTGAAAATAATGACAATTTAATTCCGGGTCACTAATTTTTCTGCCCCTGCGCACACAAAGACGGTGCCAAAACCAAGGCAACGTTGCTCATACGTCACGTTAACCGCTCAACCATGAATTCAAGCAAGTGTATGTGTGTGTGTGTGTGTGTGTCTTCACTTCTTGGGCCATTTACCAACAAATGCAAAGCGGCCAACAGCAGCTACTTTTAACCACTTTTAAACTCATTTCCTACACTCATCCACTTCCAAATGCATACAAATCAGCGTGTGACTTTGGCTTAGTGTGCGTTTAAGCGTGTGCCTATGTCTGTGCCTGTGTGTGTGTGTGTGTGTGTGTGTGTGTGATTTTGCTCAATAACCACTTTAACTCAACTAGCATAAGGTGATAGCTCAACCTTTTCTGCACAGGCTTCAGCTTTCAGCTATTCAAAGTCTATACTTTGCCAGCCTAAAAGAGTGGTTTATTTTTTGACATTTCAAGGATAACACACGCTTCAGCGCAATAGGAATTACCTATGATAAGGATGATAAGGGTGCTTGACATTTTTTGTACAATTTAAAGGATATTTAATTATTGCGGTATATATGCAATTTTACGTATACGAAATGTTTTCTCTGTTTTCTGCTCAATGTGTACATTTATTACAAAATTAATTCAATGATTATTGGCCTTACTAAGTCGCATAGGCCAAAAAAAATAAAAATATTTCCTTCTACACAAATTGCTTAAGTAAACAACCTTGAAGCGAAACGAATAACTAATTTTTATTGCCCACACATTTTGTTAGGGTATTCTTGCCAAAAAAAAAAAAAAAGGGTCGCTCCGCTTGACAGCATCTGTTGCTCAGTTAATTTGCGACAACTGCTAAGGCTCACACTTTGATTAATATTAATGGAGAATTTTTTTTGCAGCTATCGAAAGTCCAATCGACAGCTATTTGTTTATTTTGTCCTTTTTAGTGACAGTAGCACTTTTAGATCTTCCACGACAGTTTCGACAACTGACTGAATCCATTTCCGTGCAATCTCCCTAAGATACCCTAGCATTTATTTATAATAATTTTATTGCCTTGACGAAATCAATATAAAGTGCGCTGCTCAATTTAAAATCTTATAACTTAACTTAAGGAAATATAGTTTAGCATATGGATTCAGGGTTGGAGAAAGATTCATTTTAAAGAAAATCTGAAATTATGGTAGATTTTCATTTAATATTTGCCAGCTGTCTGCAGCAACTTCTTTTTTTGATTTCCACTTTGTATTATAAATACATTAATGTGCTACTCATTTACTTCCGGTTTCGGTTGTCAGCGGCAACGGAAACGTAATCTGCTTGTCATCAATTCTGCCTGCCCGTTGGCTGTAATATTCTCTGACTTTCACTTGTATTTCGCCTTATTTGTCGTCCTTGTTGTAGTTGATGTTGTCATCTGCGTATTTCCTTGGTTCGGAATTCTCTTTCAGATGCGGGTCTCGTTTCGCTTCCTGTTTATTTCCATTTCGTTCACAGTGTTTTTTTTTTTATTAAATACAATATATATCAAAGTGTGAGTATCCTTCGTATCCTTGCGTTTTCAAGATATTATCAAGGATTGCTGCAACTTGTTTTAAGGTTATCATTAGAAATCGTCCACGTAATTGGGGTGAAATTTATTAGTGTATTTCACTGCAGACAATGTTAATGATTTATTTTGAAAGTTAATCAGATTGTCGAATCAATCAATAACAATATTTATTTAATTTAATTTAATACAAATGACGTACAAATTGTCTGTTGATTTATTATTTCTCTTTTAACTTCAATATTTTATTGGCGAAAATACCATAATGCTAAAACAAATACTTATAATTTAATATTAATATTTATATGAGCACGTAGAAGTACATGTAAAACATGAATTGAATCTGAATTTTGAATTTAAATTGGTTTCAAAAAGTCGGCAATTTATTGTTAACTAATCACAAAACTATTTAAAAATCTGAACAAGCAAATTTCTGCAAATTTTTGATTAGCAACATTTCTCTTATCACTTCATATGAAAACTTTTGCAATTGATAATTGAAAACGTTCCATTGCCTTATGAGAATGCTGATAAGAAATCATATATACATATATTTATATATATATATGAATGTCTAAGAGAAATTGTATTAAAATGATTGATATTGTGAATATCTGCAATAGCAGAATTCGAAATGAATTGGGATAGCTGTGAATACATTAGTTCCTAAGTATTCAAGGAATTTCTTATTGCTTTTTTTCCTTTTTTATTACCATTTTAAATTTCAATTTCAGTTGCTGCTTAAGCCAGAAATATATACATGTAGATATATGCATTTTTAATATAGCTACAATTTCTAAAGGTTTTTTTTTCTGCAACAGAAACTGCAACTTGGCTGGAAATTACATTTGCACAGCATAGCGAGGAAATGGCGTCTCTGTGGTTCGGGCCAACATTAAATTGTATTAGCCTAAAAACATGGTATTGGCCCAACTGAAGCAATCAAGTTGAAAGAGCATTTAAAGATTTAAGCAAATGCTGCAGCCTCGTTCGCCGCTGCCTCCCCCTGCCTTGCCCCAGTTATATGTTCGCTAATAAAAACCAAAATATTATGCAACAAGTACGAGCAAGGGCAAGTGTATATAGAGAGCGAGCTGCATGTTGGCGCTTTATTAGCTGACCCACTCAATTCACCTTTCCTTCCCCTTCACCTGCCAACCGCCCCCTTCTGCCATAATCCCGTGTAAAATTGTTTTTCAACTCCAGAGTGCATTTTATGTTGCTGCAGTTGCTGCTTTGCTGCTGGTGGCGTTGCTCCCCTTTGTTTGTGATCCATAAAAAAAAAACACTCAGTACTTGTGTAGAACATAGAAATAATTTCAATCATGGCTCTGTAATGCACCGGCACACTACGTAAGCCTAAGCTCAGTCTGAGAGTCCAGAGTCCTCAGGCATCGGTAGATACTGTAACTTAATTGGCAAAGTGCGACCAGGGCAAGCTCCTTGAATGCCAAGATGAGCGCCTGATCTAACCTAAAGCAGCAATTGGACAAGCACATTTGGAAATTACATAAGCAGCCACTCAAGCCTTAAGAATTGAGTATAAAATTCCGACAACCTTAAGTGGAACACGGTTGGGCAAAAATTTAAAGTAATGCGGGAAGGGAAGGAATGTTTTGAGTATATACTTTAAATTCAGTAACGGTTTGAAGATTAGCTGTCACAATTTAAGTTTAAGTTTAAGATTAGCTGTCACAATTTAAGTTGATTATAAATCACTCATTTGGTTGTTCCACCTATTTATGCATAATAAACTTTATTTGTTTAAGCATGCTTCAATTGGAATACAATGGACAAGAGGAAACAAAGGTTAGATGACAGGATTTGCCAGCTTTTTGTGGGTTACTCAACCCTAAACAATATAAAAGCACTAAATACAAAGGGTCAAAAAGCCGCAGCAGCCAGCAAACAATTGCCATAATTCCCAAAATTAACTCAATACACAACAATCAATAATCTACAATGAATAAGCAATTTCTCAAGTTTCTCTCAAGCGCTTAGCGCAATAAACAAAACAAATAAAAACCAATTAAAATTAAATGACTTAACAGTTTCGGTGATAATAGAAAAAGTCTACAAATCTTTGGTTCAACTACTTACAACAAAAACTCACACAATTTCTCGTTTATTCAAATGCACTTTTGAGAGTGTCGTTAAATTCGTTATACATATTTTTGTTTTTTATTATTTAATGAGCAGCAATTTAAAGTAAGTATGTTATAGTTGAGTGAGCTCGATTACGATATACCCTGAGTTTAGCTGTAAAATATATTCTAATTTTATTGGCAAGTTTCCTTCAAAAAGGTTCAATATTGATGCTCGCTTCGATTATTATGTCATCTCTTTCTCACACATGGATATTTATGTAGTAAAAATGCTAATATATTTTGATAATATAATATATAATATATTTTGACGAAACAATGTGTTAATTAGAAAATTCTACCTTTAAAATTCTGGCATTTATTCCAATCGGAAATCGATATGTTTCAATAATCGAGACCCGGAAGCAGTTATCGATATATACTTTATGGGGTTGGAGATACTTCTTTATGCCTGTTATATTTGCGTATAACCAATTTACCGTTTTTAGGGTATAAAAACTGGCAAACCATTTAAAGCAAGCCAAACCTAAAGCAGACAAATAACTGCCAAAAAATCTTAACTAAAGCAAACAATTTAAAAAATAAAAGTCAACACACAGATGCATACACATGCACACATATACACATACAGATACAGAGACTGTTACTGATACGCAGAAACTGCGAGCGATGGCAAACAATAAACAGCAAATGCAGAAACTATGAAACGGAAATGCTGCATTTGACATAATGGCAAGAAAACGCATCCAACAACAACAAAAAATACGATATTCAGTTGTAGAAGTTGTGATTCACTGTTAAAAATAATGTAATTATAATTGAAATTACATTTTTTAAATCCAAAACATATTATTAAAATTATAAAATTAATTATTATGACTCATTTGTGATCTACATGTTGTAGCTATAACTGATAACTAAATTATAATCTATGATTAATTATTGAAAATCATAAATATATTGAGTCATAAAGAGTAAACAAACCTAGTTATAAGTAAACCTCAAATAGCATATTTAAACAAATATACTGTGGAAGTGAAAGCGCTTGACAAGCGAGTGATGGAAACGCAATTTGGTATCAGCAGGCAACTGCAGAGATGCCAAGTGCTTGGCATCTGCTGAGCCTGAGCCTGAAAACTGACTGCAAAAATTTTCAAATGTTTCGCACTGATTTTCATTCAGTTATATCTGCTGGTCCAACAGGAAAGATGCAGCCTGTGCTCTGCTCTTCATCTGTATCTGCATCTGTAACGGTATCTGCATCCGTATCTGTATTGGTATCAGTATCTGTATCTGTATCTGTATCTGTATCTGTATCTGTATCTGCATCGGTAACAGTATCTGTGAACTTTTGCAGCTATTTGGCTGTTGGTTTCGTTTTTCGTTTGCTAAATTCTTGAATTTTGTTTATGTTTAACATTTTGGGCTTTTGGTTTTGCATTCTGAGTTTCAATTGCATTGTTCTCGATTCCATAATATATATGTGTGTCTTTATGGCTGTGTGTATGTGTGTTTGTGTGTGTGTGTGTATGTATTTGTGGTTCTGGCTGTTGTGCAGCACTTCGGCTCGAGTGCTAGGCAGCTTGTGGTTTAAAATATAAAAATTGATGCCAAGTAAAGAGCTTGCCACCCACTGCCTCCCACTGGCTCCCACCGGCTCCCACTGCCTGGCATCGCATTTCTCCACCCTTTTTTCCAATTGTTGTTTTTATGCAGTGCCTAATGGGTGTCAACGTTTGAATGCAATTTGAAACATTTTTGTGCTCGAAATTGTGCTTTTTTCTCTCTGTGTTTGGGTTTTGGTTTTTTCTGCTGTTATTTGGCCATCGAAATGGTAAGTGTGACCCCGGAAATATATCGCAATTCGCTGGAGATAAAGACAATTGTAACAGCATGTGGTTATCATATATCACTCAATGCACTGGTGACTAATGGGCTCCATAACTGGCACATTCACAATGAAAATCAATGTCAGCCCACATTTTGTCGACAATTCCATAAGCAAAATTGACGTCAAGCATTGTGGCAACATCTGCCAAACAAATGGCACTCAATCAACTTGCGCCTCAGCAGTTTAACGGCCAAAGGATTCAGCGTCAGCGTCTTGTTAACTATAAATTTGAGTTACCGTTAAATGGCTGCTCACATTGATTGGCAACAAGGTGTCGCCTCTGTTTCATGCATTAATTGACAGCATAAAAGTTAGTAAGGTCAATTAAAAGTTTTAGTTATAATGGATTTATGTATACATTTCCGCACATACTCGGTATTTTCACAATTTATATAAATCTTATGATGGTCAAAAATATCTGTATCAAATACAATTTAGTCCCTTTTTCAAATTGTCCAAACAATCTAAGTATTTTTAAAGAAAGAGCTCTACAAAGAGTGAAATCGTTAATGGAAATTGTTCATGGTATTTTTATTAATTTGTGACTGGAATAATAATTGTACAAAGTTTCTTTACACATTGTTTTCGTAAACAGAGGGTATTTATAGCAAAACAAGTGAGAGTTCGAGACTGAGGCAACATTCAGAGCGCCCTACTTGATCTCATAATGATGGCAACGTGGAGTTGCAAACAACAAACCGGAAAGAAGCCGGAAATGCCAAGTAGCAGTGCCAAGGCAAAGTCAGTTGCCATAGCTAAAGTCGTTCAAATTGTTGGACAATTTGTTAGCTCACCAGAAACAACAACAAAAACATTTAAGGGGTGGCCATTTATGAGCACTCTAGCTGATAAAATATTAGCAAAAATATAAGCTCCTTGGGAAGTTGAAATTTTAGTGTCAATTTGCTAGAGAGTTCCAATTTTTAGAACTTTTACGCTAAATTGAACACGCACAACTTCGATTTAAAAAAAAAATAAATAAATAGTTAAACTAAGATAATAGTAAATATACATATACACATATACATATATATATAATTAATATATATTTATATTACTTGCCTCTTGCACAACTCACAAAAACATGTATAAGAATAAACACTTGCGATTGGTAATCTTAACTTATTTGTTTTTTTTTTTAATCTGAATTGATATTTTTCCTTGTTTGTGTAATAACAATCGATACTAAAAAATTACATATGTTTGTGTACATTAATATAAGTAAAATTTTAGTTCCAACAGCAACAACTTTCAAGTAAAAGTTCTAATTTACAAATGTACAGAAATTTATTAATTTTAGATATCGGAAGCAGATATTTTTAGTTCAAAGAGTCTGCTTAAAAACTGAGTTGAGTACAACGGGGATCTTTTGATATTTGAAATGTGGCAATTGATGAGCCACACACAAAGCCTCAATGAAAGTTGATTAAACGTACCGAAAATTGTGTTACGTATACGCAACGCAGCCGCTGCGCAATAAACGCATGATTAGCCACGCATACACACACACACACACACACACACAGCCATAGATACGAAGGCACACGCACACACGCAGAAATAAACATTTGTAACAGTTAATTTACTTTCGGTGTTTTGGATGACTTTGGTAAATCACACTTTTGAGTCGAGTGAACTTTCGAATGCAGCCAAGCAACACAAAGACGCGGCCCAAGCACAAAACGAACTGAAGCAGATAACAACGGCAACGATGCCCAGGCCCAAGTGCGCGCTGTAAGCGATGTGGAAGCGACAATACGGATGCGGGAAGGGAATATGGCGAGGGAGGGGGATATGATGAGTTTGTCGAAAAGCAAAAACTTAACAAAGTGTTCATAGTAAGAAACGAGGGGCGCTCGCGAAAAAAGACATTGAAACTTGTCACTGCAAAGTTGTTAAGTCAGACGCCTGATGACTTTACGTCAGGCGCACTTGCCTTGGCTCTGGATGTGGCTCTGGATTGGGTTTTGGCTTTGGCTTTGGAGCTGGCGTTGCTTTTGGATTCACGCACAGCTCGCAACTGTGTGGGCGTTTTGCGTGCGCCGCTCCAAAGCGCTGAGGCGTGGCAACAGAAAAAAAATGAGATATATATATATATATATATAATATTTTTGGCCAAAAATGTGGCAAGCAAATTAGTGACAGATTAGGTTGTGTGCTTGTGAGGGATGAATGCCGCCTTCAATTTGAATTAAGTTAGCACTAATAGAGCTACATAGTTAATGATCATCAAAGTGCTTTGAACTTTATCTATAAGTTAGAAGTAAGCCTATTGCTGGCTGTATAAAATATATATATATATATATATTTAATATATATAAAACACATTTAAATTGCCAATTAAAAATCAAGCGAACATAAATACATTTGACTTAAATAAATGATTACAGATAAATGAATTTGTATGCCACTGTTTTTGAGTCACACATTTCAATTTAATGCCTATAATGGTAATCAAATTGGCATTTATTGAATTATACAGCAATTAGATATATTCACTAAAATAGCAATACATAAAAATACGAACTTTTCAGCGTATTTCAACAGATATGTAAATATTATAAATCTATTTCAAATATTAAATAAAAGTTTCATTATTTAATTATAATTATATTGAGCATAAAAATACTCCATTTATTTATCTAAATATGCCAATAACGGATACGCCCCGTGTAACGGGGAAATTAACAGAAATTTTTATTGGTGCCAATTGGGCAAATGCCATGTGATAAGTGCAATGAATTACAACGCTTAACGTGGCCAAAAACTATGCATCATTTTAACGTTTTATGCTGTAAAGCATCGAATTTAAGGGCGTAATAAAAAAAGCCGCCAATGGGCGAGTAATGTGCTGTCATTTCCGAGGCGAGTTGTCACTGCTCATCATAAAATGCTATCTACATTAATTGACAGACTGGCAGATTGAGATGTTGTTCTTGTTGCCGACTGGCTTTGATTTTCTTTTCTTTTTTTTTTTTTGTGTTTTTATTTGTTGCCTCACGCGAAAATGCCATTAAATTGATGGGTCCGCCGCACTTTCACGAGAGAGCCCACCAAATTCGCAGTTGACAAAAACAATTAAAAAACGTTGTAAAAATGTTATGTGCAGGTCGCTGTGATGCCGCCGCTGTGGTTGTTGTGGAACGCTCCCGATAAAAGCAAACGGCACTTAAACGTGTCAACAATGGCCACGACAAGCGCAGCAACCGAATTGACGGACCCAACAAAGCGTCGCATCGCATCGCATCGCATCGGGCAGAGGGGCAGATGGAGCCTGGTTATGCGGCTTCAACCGATGGGCCAGATTTTCAGCAATCAGTTTTATGTTGTTCAAGTGGCAAGCGCTCATTGTGATTGGCCTGACAGTTACCCCAACGCCCTTCGCCCCCTTGCCAACGACCAACGCTCACCGCTCCTCGTTTGCCCACTCCCACATACCTCACAGTTTTGCAATTAATTTCTGGCCAAACCGGCAAACTCTTTTTTTTTTTTTCTTGTCGTTGTTGTTGGTTGTAGCCGTTGCCATTGCCGTTGCCGTTGCCATTGCCGTTGCCATTGCCATTGCTGTTGCCGTTGCTGTGGTTGCCATAAAAGTTAGATAAATTGTACGAACATAGGCAAAACTTTCGATCACGCAGCTACGCACGATATTTATACTTGTGATGGGGCCAGTGGGAGTGCTCTGGAGTGGGGAAGTGTGGAAGCTGGTGAGCGGGTGAGCGGGGGAGCGTGTAGGTTGCTGATGAGGTGAGCCAGCATCGCGACTCTTGTCAGATTTTGAAGTGCCGGCAAGTGCAGGCAACCGAACCAAGCCAAGTGGAGCGACTGCCGATTATTTATAGTTGAGAAAGTTTTGTCATTTACGTTTGAAAATTTAAATTTTAATTGAGTTTTCTTGCTGATACGCCCATCTCGTCCTCTGATGCTCCTGCTGCTACTGCTGCTCCATGTGACCCGGTGTTAGAAGTGGTCGCTTATTCGGGTTAAAATCAAAAAGTCGGGCAACTAAGCGGGTGGCCCTTGGCCCCACTATCCAATACAGGTTACCCACTGAGCCACACGGACGCGTTATTCCAGGTGTTTGCTTCAACTTCACTAAATCTGAGTGCGATAAAAGCAAAGTTGTCGAAATTGTTTTGTAAACTTTCCATATACCCGTTAGTTTTCCAGAAGTAGCAGGCGTGGCTTGAAAGGACCATCAGGATACATTGTCTCTTTCATCTATGTAATTTGATTTATTAATATATTTATATTTGATATATTTATGATTTAAGTTCAGTTTCTGTTATCACAGGAATATTTACTTTGGTCATTAATTTTCCTAATTAACTTGAAGTAAATAGCTTGATATTTAAAATAAATTTGAAAAATATTTTTGAAAAAAAAAAACATGACATATTTTTGAAACACTGTAAGCAGGTGAGCAGATTATTCTATGCCTTCAATATTTTTAGCAGTATAGCAGAAAAAGTGAATCAAATGAATAAAATATACTTTTGAATGAGTATTTGGAATTCGATCAATTCGGTTCACTTTTGTTGGCTTATTGGTGGCTATTGCATACAGAAAATGTTTTGTTTTTACTTCATTTTTACTTTTTTTTTTTGTTCATTAGTTTTTCGTGTTGTGAAAAACCACATTGAAAAACAATGGAAAAATAAGTTTAAACGTTGCAGTCGGGCGTAACCTACTACCAAATACTCTGATAATACGTAATATTAAGGGACGAAAGAGGGCGTGGCAGAATAAAAGTGATCTTAAAAAAATGTCAGAGAAGGTTCCTAGCAACCTTTCCAGTTTGGTAACTATAGCTTTTGAATAACAGGAGATATGTGCTTTGGCAATATTTGAGAACTGGAATGGGCGTGGTTTACCATCTTAACTGTTCCTTAAAGAGTGTTACTAGCAACATAGCAATACGAGAGGTATGAATTTTTATCGATTTACACATTCTGAAATATTCACTTCGCGATTTTGGGCGAAGGGATAACATGGCCAAATGCGTGGCGGTTCCCTGAGGGCGACGGATGTGGGCGTGCCATATGCCGATCTTTAAAGTATATTTTAATCATACCACAAACCAAATTTGATGACTGTAGCCTTAAAATTGTGGAAGATTATATTTTTATCGATTTGCGATTATCGATTTTCTGTAAATTTGAGTGCTACGTCCAACTTGACGGACATTGTACCAATATACTGTGATACCTTCGATATTAGAGTATAAAAAGCGAAACGTAAAATCAAAGTTTTGGTTGCAGACAAGCAGATTTGCTGTTTGTTATTGTGCCACAAAACGCGCTTTGTTGTTGTTATATTGATTGCCCCGTTATATGGGCAACAATAATATATGCAGAGCTATGGATCATTTAGGGCAGCACATCTAAGACACAGATAGATGGCTAACGTAAAAATAAACAAAAATCCAAATTTGTTTCGCAAAAAACAGCAGATTCGAAAGGGTAATAACAAAAAAAAAAAACGTTAACAGTAAAGCAGCTAATAGACTAGATTAAATTTGGTTGTGACAAAATAGCAGAAGGCGCATATTTTGGTCATTAAATTGAATCCTGAGTCGTTGTTGATATTGCTGTCGTTTTTGCTGTTGTTTCTTTCATTTAATGCTAAGCTGTGGAAAATTGCTGATGTGGCCAAAAATTTCAGTGCGGATCCGAAAGAACCTTAAGCCAAACTACGGCCAATGGCCGTCAGCCATAAAACACACGCGGTTCAATGGCAGACCCAATGACAAAGTTCATGTATCATTAAGGCATTTTCAGGACACAGTGGACACTAACGATAACAACAGTAAGAGCCATGACAAAACAACAACAACAACAGCAACATAAACAGCTACAACATTCAGCCTGAGGTCTAAAAGTCAACGTTTCAATGGAAGTTTGAAAATAGGATGCCATCCAATTTTTGTTTTGTTAAAAACTGGCATACTTAAAAACTGCCTTGACAAAAAACAAAATATACAGAAAATTCAACAATTGTCCTAAATCAGTCACTCATAGTTATTTATAGTTAAAGTTAGGTTTCTACACATATCATTATTTTAAACATGTTATAACTTGGTAACTTTATAATTAACTGAATTAATAAATAAATTAATAAGCTTAAACGACTTAAAAGTCTTATTAAGCTAAGTTATTTTTAAGTAAATAATAAAACTACAATGGCTGAAACTAATTTTACCATTGAGTTTTATTTTTTATTTGTACCAATTGTTGTTTATTTACTAATAGACAAAACATCAAAAAATTAGTTTTGATCAATTTCTTTTTTATATTTCATACTTTAAATAAAAAAAGGATTCAACAAATAATTAACTTCTACATAAGAAGACAAATTACTATACACATAAATATTTAATATGAAACATATAATAATATAATTTTTAACCAATTTATATTTTTATTTAAATTAATCATATATTCATTTTTGTTAATTAAAATCAAATGTGTTTTAATTGCTGTGCATGCATTTAACTGTGACAAAGAAAACGCAATATGCCAAAATCCTTAATAATAATTAAATTTGTGCAGAGAGCAGAAATTGGTTGCCTGTCATTGTTGCAAGCAAAAGCGTTTACAGAAGGTGTCCTGTGGGCTGTGGTTGCTGCCATTTCTGTGGCTGTTTCTGTTGAAGTTGATTTTGCAGTTGTTATTGTTGTTAATGTTGCAGTTGCTGCTGATGTTGCTACTGGTAGTGTCATCAGTCGGAACACATTACTGGCTGAGCACAGCTAGAAATATGTGTGTGCAAAACTGTTGCTGTGGCGAAATCAAGCCGCAGAAACAACTCAAAATCGCAATATGACACATATGCGAATGGGAGACAACCAAATGGCAAACCAAAAACCAAAACCCAAAAACTGAGCATTGCCAACACTGCTGCAATGGTAAACATGCAAAATGCTGTTGAAAGGTGTACATAAGTATGTGTGGGGGTGTGCGAGTCTGTGTGTGTGTGTGTGTGCTGTAGATATGTCCCTGCTGCATGTTAACGTACATTTGAACGAATGTTGACAATTACGAAAAATTTGGTTTTTGCAGCAGAGCACAAATGTTTTTCTTTTATGTGTGTGTGCGTGTGTGTGTGTACAAATGTATGTGTGTGTGTGTGAGTGTGTGCTTTTTTCGCAGTTCCAAACTTTTGTTTGCATGGTTATATATTTTTTTTTCGGGCTGTGGCTCGTGCAAAAGTGGGAGAGAGCCCAAAAACAGAGCGATTGAAGTTATAATGGAGTCGTCGCTGGATTAACAACTCAAGAGAGCGTAGCCAGCCAGAAGGATGAAGAGCGAGAGACGCCAAGAGGGAGAGTGGGAGAGTTTGATTGTTTCTCTAGGGCTTGGCTTAGGCAACAAACAAAATGTGTAGGCTTACATGAAAGCACAGCCAGCACGGACAGCACCGACAGCATCGCCAGCACCCAAACATAGAAGCAGCCAGGCAGCCTCTCTCTCTCTCTCCCTCCGTCACTCTCTCTCTCTCTGAATAACAGGGTGAACAGCATTGCGCAGACGCTGCGCAGCATCTGCGCGACGCTGGCGACAAAGCGACAAAATAGTCGACGCTACGACGGATGCTGCGGCTGCAGCTGCTGTTTGCTTTGCGGCTCTGCTGCTGCTGCTGCTGCTGCCGCCTGATGCCTGATTGAGAGGGCCATGGCTGGCTACAAAAACAAAACGCACGTCAGTATGAATCCTGTGAATATCTATGCAGGACAGCACGGAGCGAACTGCGTGAGGCAGCCCCGCCACAAGTGAAAATTAAATAGACTCTACCCCAACAAAAAGTATACTAAAATAACAAGTGCAAATATAAGCTTCGAAAATATCAAAATAAATTATAATATATTTTAATTTAATTTAAAATATGTTAGAATTTGAAAATTAGCCAAGTTGACTATACAATTTTAAATTGACAAACAAACAAAATCAGCTGCGCTCATTTCAGCTAAAACCTAGACAAAGCAACAATAACAACAACAAAGACAACAACAGCTCTGCTTTGGCCCAGCTGCTCAGCTGCTGTCACAGTCGCTGCCAACGGCAGCAGCGCAGTCGCTGCCACATCCTTTCTGTAAGAGTGCCTCGATTGCGTCGGCGCTGTCGCTGCGCAGCTGTCCGCCAAGTGTAGACTTATTGGCATATACAATTTTTAGATCCCTCTCACGAGACTAAAATCAGAACACACACACAAAAGAAGAGAGAAAAACTTTAGCTGGCCCGCTCGCAACTACGTCACGCACGCCAAGCCAAGCCAAACCACACCACTCAGAACCGAAAGGTAAACAAAAACCTGTGCGCGTGTTCTTAGTATCAATAAAACACCGGCCAGGCGACTTCAAGGCTGAACTGAACTGAGCTGAGCTGAACTGAACTGAGCCGCCCCGGTGACGTCATGTGGCGCTCGACTCGCGCTCCACGTCCAAGTCTGGCACTGCTGCTGGACTGCAAGCTGCTCTGCCTGCTACTGGCTGTCTTCCTACTCTTCTGCGAAACGGTTCAAGCGAATCCCGATGCTAAGCGACTCTACGATGATCTACTCAGCAACTACAATCGCCTCATACGACCCGTTAGCAACAACACGGACACGGTTCTGGTCAAGCTGGGTTTGCGCCTGTCGCAGCTCATCGATTTGGTGAGTTGCTGTGAGAACTGCCCCAAAATTCAAAGCACTCACAAAATAATTAATGCAATTGCTAAACTTAGACGGGCTCACACACAAACACACAAACACACACACACACACATAAGTACATAGGCAAACTCTGTGGCACAGTTCTTGTTTTCATTGCTTATTTTTTTAAATTATTATTATTTTTTTTTTAATTAAGCGCTTCAATGGAGCACTCGAGCAACGAGCAACGTTGCGGTACATTTGCCAGGGCCATTTTATAGAGTGGAGCGGAATGTAAAGTGTAAACAGCCTAACAGTTGCTGCACCAACTTTTGGGTCGTAAATCGAAAAATGGCCAACATAAACGACAGCAAATGAGGCGAGCACAGCTGAGCCAACAGCAAAATATTGAAGGGAACTCGAAATTGGCTGAGAGCTGCCATATTGAGTTGGCCTGACCGCTCGAAGCTATTTTTGTTTGCCATTTGCACGAGCAGATAATTACTTAATTGATTTGCCAAAAGTTTATTATTTCACAATATGAAAACCACTTTGAGTTGAAAGCATCAATTGTCTGTGATTAATTATAATCACAATTACTTGGCTTAGTCTGCATTTTTATACCTGTTTGAAGTTTGAGTTACAAACTAATCTACATAAATAGGAAGTTAAGCATGCAATTTTTAACTAAACAAAAATACAACGAACCTTGCTTTTCAAATTATTATATATTATTATTATGATTAAGATTTTATACCTACTCCAATTCTACATATATTTAAAAAAAAAGTTTATTTAAAATGATTGATTAAAATTGCGATTGATTTATTCTTTATTGAAGATAATTTCGTGTTTTCAAGTTAATGTTAAATGAATGATGAGATTAGGTTAGTTTCGTTAGGTAAGTTTTTAGTAGGGTGTGGAAAGATATCCCCATCCCAGCAAATCCGCTTGAGACAAGTTTTGTTCATTTCGATAGTGATTAATTTATTGAAAACCTTTTGAAAACTTCGTCTATCACATCAAGTTAAAGAAAATTTGAAAAATTGTTCAAATCAGTCAGAATAGAACATTTATGGTTTTTAATAACTTATTTTACGATACTTCATTTAATGTTAATTAATTTAATATTAAGTCTGCTGTAATTTGCATTATTTTATTTTTGCCTAGAGAAACTGATTCGGTACACTCAATTTATATAACATTTCAGCAGAATTTCATTTTATTTGCACAAAAGTAAAATATTGCATAGTTTTTGGTGCGCCAGTTTTAAAGTTCATGGCGCAGCATTTGTCAAATGGCCTGTGCAGCCGGAGCAAGAGCATAAGCCGGAGGAGGAGATGGAGATGGAGCAGGAGCAGGAGCAGGATAGATAGCAGGGAGGATAGAGCGCACTCTGCAATTACAGCAGAATTTGGTGCGACGATAGGTTTTTGGGAGTGAAGTGAATGCCAAAGGGGGAGGAGTGAAGGAGTAGAGGCTGCACAAAGTGCCGTTACCACGAGGCTTAAAAGGTAATAAAACAAGCCAAAAATCCAAAAACCGTAAGCTGACAGCAAAAAGCACATTAGCGGCAGCGCATAGAGTCTGGAGACAGAGACAGACGAAAGGAAGGCTGGTTGTGCGGGGAGTGAAAGAGGGAGTGTGTGGCATGCCAAGCAGACAACCCGGCAAACAAACAGACAGACAGACAGACAGACAGACAGACAGAGGGGCAAGGCAGGGGCAATAGTATACAGTAAAGTAAAGTGTAAATGATGTAGGAACAGGAACATCAGCAGCAGGAGCAGCACCAGCAGCAGCAGCAGCAGCTGTAGAAAACAGTAGTGGAAACAAAAAAATATGCAAATTCCACATGATGTATGGGTGGGAGGGGATGGAGGGCTAGAGGTGGCATAAAGTGGCGTATGCAGTTTTAATTTAATTTTCTCTTGTTTTATATATGCCACAGAATCTCAAAGATCAAATTCTAACGACAAATGTGTGGCTGGAGCATGAATGGCAGGATCATAAATTTAAATGGGATCCATCCGAATATGGTGGCGTTACGGAACTCTATGTGCCATCCGAGCACATCTGGCTGCCCGACATTGTGCTCTATAACAAGTGAGTGCTATTAACGCCATTTTGCCAAATTGCAATTTGCATTATGCATCGCTTGCAGTGCCGATGGTGAATACGTGGTCACGACCATGACGAAAGCCATACTGCATTACACGGGCAAAGTTGTCTGGACACCGCCGGCAATTTTCAAGTCGTCCTGCGAGATTGATGTGCGCTATTTTCCCTTCGATCAGCAGACATGCTTCATGAAGTTTGGTTCCTGGACTTACGATGGTGATCAGGTATGTACACTCCCACTGTTCTCTGTGTGTGTGTGGCTGTGTGTGAGTGAGTGAGCAACGGGGCGTGTCATTGGATTTATGGCGAACCATTTATCTGAGCGGTGAATGCTGAGCGCACGCTTACATGCCTAAGAAGCCGCGGGAACATCGAAAGGGCGTCGGCTGTTCTGCTCTGCAGATTAAAATGTGAGAAATTGTGAAAGTGTAATTGAAACTTGTCTAACCGTTACCGTTACGCACACCCAACTCAATTATAGAAAAAAAAAAAAACAGCAAACAAATAAAAGGCACTCATCCAACGAAAAAGTCGACTTTGTGTCGCTGTCATAAAAATGCGCGGCAATAAATTAAAACAAAGTGCGATTCCCCACAAACGATGCCTTTTCCGCAACCGCTGACCGGACATCGCACAGTGGTCTTAACAGGGCAATAATAATACCTAAAAAAATTATATTTATATTTATATATTTAAAATGACTACAAATTAAATAAAGCTTAAAGTAATGTGTAATTGATATTTTTGAAAAATTATTTCCTCTGTTTCTACTTTATAAACTTTTATCGTTTTTTCTTTCAACTTTTTATTTATTTATTTTATTTCTATTTTTTTGTATACTGCTGTATTACTTTTAAATAAATAAAAATATTTATACAAGACAGCATTTATTGTATCGTTTGCCAATACTGCCATTAAAAAATAAATATTTTTATTTATTTAAAAGTAATACAGCAGAAATGACTTCGAATTAAATAAAGCCTAAAGTAAAACCAACCCAATGTGTAATTGATATTATTGAAAAATTATTTCCTCTGTTTCTACTTTCTAATTTAACATATTTCTTTATCAATTTTATTTTATTTATTTTTTTGGTATTAATTAAACCTATAAGGTAAACATTTTAAATTTCAGAATTTATTGTCTGCCTTTAAATAATATAAATATTTTTATTGTGTCTATTAAATTTAGAGTTTGTGTTTATTAAAGTTTTGTTTTAAAATTGTTGACGTGATTTAAGTCAATTTATATAAATAAATAAATCAGGAGTGTTTGCCGTCAAGAAAAGTTTTGGGTATAAATTGTGTTTGCCTCACTGTGCTCGGTAAATGTTGTCAACGCATTCAAATGTTCCACTATTTAACGACTGCACTTGAGCTCCAACTTGAAGTAGCCCAAGGCGGAGACGGAGATGTCGCCTGCAGGCGGCTAAAGCGATGCCGTTGACGGTGACAGCGATGACAAGGGAACGACTTGGACGTGGCTGATGAGCATCACGCCCGTGTACTTGAAGTGCCTTAAAGCCTAATGTTTTTAATGGCTCTCTTTCTCTCTCTTGCAATCCCTTTTTTCTGCATGTTTGCAGATCGATTTAAAGCACATCAACCAGAAGAACGATAAGGACAATAAGGTGGAGATTGGAATTGATTTGCGCGAGTATTATCCGAGTGTTGAGTGGGATATATTGGGCGTGCCCGCCGAGCGTCACGAGAAGTATTATCCCTGCTGTGCGGAACCGTATCCGGGTGAGTTTCGTAGGGTTCAAAGCAATAAAACTTTGCTCGCCAAATCGCGTACGCGAAAGCTCTACCCAAACTCACTAAGGAAATCCCGGATCCCAAAACCCCTCCCAAAATCCCAAAACTGGCCTATTTCGGTCTCGCTCTTGTGCCTCCTCCTTTTCTCTTCTGCTCTTTCTTGCCTGCTGCGATTGCTGTTTGTGATGTGTAAAATGTTTAGACATATTCTTCAATATTACGCTGAGACGAAAGACACTCTTCTACACGGTAAATCTGATTATACCCTGCGTCGGCATCTCCTACCTATCGGTGCTGGTCTTCTATCTGCCCGCCGACTCTGGCGAGAAGATTGCGCTCTGCATTAGCATTTTGCTATCGCAAACAATGTTCTTTTTGCTGATATCGGAAATTATACCGTCGACATCGTTGGCTCTTCCGTTGCTGGGCAAATACCTGCTGTTCACCATGTTGCTCGTCGGGCTGAGTGTCGTCATTACCATCATTATACTTAACATACACTATCGCAAGCCCAGCACGCACAAGATGCGTCCCTGGATACGCGCCTTCTTCATCAAGCGGCTGCCCAAGCTGCTCCTTATGCGTGTACCAAAGGATTTATTGCGAGACCTGGCTGCCAATAAGATCAACTACGGATTGAAGTTTAGCAAGACCAAGTTCGGCCAGGCCCTAATGGATGAAATGCAAATGAACTCTGGCGGCTCCAGCCCAGATTCCTTACGCCGCATGCAAGGACGTGTCGGAGTCGGCGGGTGCAACGGAATGCATGTGACAACAGCGACCAATAGGTAAGTTTTAGCCTTGAATAAATAAATATCTAAAGTTTCCCATAAATCAAATCAAAACTACAAATAATTAATTGAATAGCAATATTTATTTATACTTTTATTCAACTTCTTAAAAATAATTACAAAGCGTCTTGCGCAAAATGTTACAATCAAAACAAAAATACAATTTATGGCTTTGTAGGTTGACTTTCAGTTAAGAGGGAATTCTGTACATTTTTTTTATGAATTGATAAAAAACATGACAGAAAGAAATATGAAAAGAAAATGTGTCAGAAAAGATTTTAATTAAGTGAAATAGAAACAACAAAAAAAGGAGAAAAATGTCTAAAAGCTGAAAATAGAATACAATTGTATGTTAAATATTCAGAATTCAAGAAAGGTTTAATGAAGAAAAAAAATAATCTAAATAATAAATTCTAGCAGATTTAATGTTTGCGCAGAGTTTTGGTTTGATATTGGTACCCTCACAGAAACGTCTGTTGGAGACCCAGGCAAACTGCGGTTCTGTAATCATCAACTTTCTGTTGCAGATTCAGTGGTCTGGTGGGGGCTTTGGGCGGCGGCTTGAGCACGCTGAGCGGTTACAATGGGTTGCCATCGGTACTTTCCGGCCTGGATGACTCCATGAGCGATGTGGCAACACGCAAAAAGTATCCGTTTGAGCTGGAGAAGGCCATTCACAACGTCATGTTCATACAGCACCATATGCAGAGGCAGGACGAGTTCAATGCGGTGAGTCCCCCGACTTCAGCTGATTGAATTTTTAATTGAAAATTCCGTTTGGCCGGGGCAAACGGCGATAACGACAACTGTGACAACTACAAACACGATGACAGCGATGACAGTGACAGCAAGCTGCTGGAGATGGAGATGGAGCTGCAGCTGGAGCAAAAGCTGAAGCTGATGCTAAAATTGCACATGACTTAACCATAGCCCAAAAAACCACAGAAATCGTTTTCGCGTCTGTTCCTGTTATTTTTAGCTGTGGCTACACACAGAAAAATATGCTTTCCTTCTACCATTTTTTCTAATAACAAGTTTTCCTACACATTTACAAATAATTTTGTTTTTTTTTATACTTTTAATTATATTTCTGAATAACAACAAAAATTAAATTTTTTTTTATGTATTCTTTGTGTTATTGATTTAGGTCTATTTTCATTTAAGAACAATTTTCCAAATTTTTTGTTCTGTTTTTTCTCAGTGTACTGTTTAACTACCCAAACAAACAGAATGCTGCAAGCGTATTCTCTCTATCTCTGTTGCCCTTTCTCTTATTTGCTATCTTTTGCCGACTTTATTTAAGCTTTGGCATATTTGCACTTTAAGACCACACAAAATCCACTTTTAATTGCTTTTGTTCAATTGACTGGCAAACGACTTCAACAATTCGATTCAATCAAATCCAACACCCAACGCTTTGTTCTCCGTTTCTGCCACTTGTTTTCTGCCCGTTTTTTTTTTCTTATTTTTATTTATTTTTTTTTTTTGATTCTTTGTTTTATTGGTGTTAATTTTGCCTTTGCCTTGTTATTGGAAGTTCCATTTTGATTGATAGCCATTGAGCGCCGGGGCATAAGCAGATTAAGCACCAGTGCTTAATGAAAGTAATCGCTCAAAGTGTTGGCTTAAAGCGCATTGTAGTTAGCCAATATTTCACATACGACCCTTTGAGCAATTTATATTCATCGTTCTCCCATTTGATTGTACTACATGTCTCTATTTAATTAACATACAAATTATATGTCCAATTATCTCATTGCTTTTAAATTGTTTGTCGATTATTCAATAACAGGAGGATCAGGACTGGGGCTTTGTGGCCATGGTCATGGACCGCCTATTCCTCTGGCTGTTCATGATTGCGTCGCTTGTGGGCACATTTGTCATATTGGGCGAGGCACCATCGCTGTACGATGACACCAAGGCCATCGATGTGCAGCTCTCTGATGTTGCCAAGCAAATCTACAATCTAACTGAAAAGAAGAATTAAATTCAAAAATACATACATAAATACATTCCAAATTAGTTAACACTATCTATTGTCATAATATGCCTGCAAAATGCATGCCCTAGCCTAAATTACATCTTAATAAAATTAATACAAATAAAACAAAATTGTTGGCAAAAAGCAGCCAAGAAAAATGCTAAAAATGCAGCTATGGTTTTTTTTTTTTTTTTGGTATAAGCTTGCAGCTGGTTCGCTCGAATGCACACCAGAAATAGTCTTAATAATGCAAAAAAAAAAAAAAATTTATATTTACAACTCACCGACCTTTAACCGCTTTTATGGAACCATTGAAGCTTATCCAAATTAGTCAGATGAGTATGTACTCATCTGTAGATCCATTTAAGTTTCGCAACATTTAATTCACGTACTTTCAGCTGGTGACAGCGATTTTTTTAATGGGATTACAACATTCTCTACGCGGCGACATACAAATATTTCAGAAGGAAAAAATCAAATTGGGTGATAAAAAAGTTGGGCAACATCCAACTGGTTGCCATTTGTTGTTGATATTTTCTTCACTCTCACTCTTATTCTTATCGTAAATATTCAAAGATTTCGCCTGGCATATGGGTGGCTGGCTCTGCCTTACATTTAATAACTGGAAAATTAACCTTTTTGGAAATGAGCACCAGCGACGCCAACTCATGTGGAAACACCAAGCAAAGGCTACTGGAAACCCCAAAGACTGTATAAAAAAAAGCTCATCTTATAAAGTTGAGCAACATTTTTAAGAAATATTTTTCTCGTCAAAATTAATTAGTGTGCGGTCTTTTTGTACATTGTGTGTTAGGTATTTTTTTTTTTATCTTACTATTGCTTAGGATATTTAACCAGTTATTGTCTGGTGTGTAGGTTTTTAGTTGAGTTTTCGTTTACTAAAGTGTTCTAAGTATTTTACATTACAACTCATTACAGTTTCTAATTTTCCTTTCACATTAACCAAATACACAAAAACCAAAATTCACCAAGCTGAGTTTTGTGCTCGATTATTTTTATGTATTAAACAGATGCTTTGAAGTGCATTTTTAGAAACTGTAGAGATCTTGAGCATTTACATTGCTGCATTGCATCAGAGCGGACTCCTTAAAGTATGCAGCAATAAAAAAAATATCTGCACAACTATTTGCTGGAACTGCAAAACTATTTCTATACAAATGTCACAATTTCTTTTAGTCGTTTTCTATGAATGTCATTCAAATTGATGCATAGCAAGTGGCAAGCCGTGCCTGACTGATGCTCGCAACTGACTCGTGGCTGTGGCAGGGGGCAGGGGGCAGGGGCAGAGAGGTATGCCAACCAAAAACTATTTTGCAATGCCAGCAGCCTTTGGCTGCCTGTCAATGTCAGATAGCAGAGCAGCAATTGGAATATCTTGCAGGGCACAAAATTTATAAAGCAACCACTCTGACTTGGCTCAACAAGTACTCATCCTAAGAAACTACAAATACATTTTTACGAATGTGAATGCGTGTACCCACTGTGTATGCACATATATTTTGCATTAATTTGCCAGTGTCGTCAATCACTTTACGCACACGCATTCTCCAATCCATTCATTCATTCATTCATTCGACGCCATTTCATCATTCTCTGTGAACTGAGTTCCGCTACCAGGACATGTTGACAAGTTCAATGTGAAGCGATATTCGCCTTCTGACTGACTAACTGACTCCCCGACTCCTCGACTGACTCCTCGACTGACTCCTCGACTGACTCCTCGACCGGCTGACTCTCTGACTGACTTTTGTCACACATTATTCCAACTTCCCGTATTCTTTTCACAGTTCAGCGAGCAGCAGCGCTTTATATTTTTATTTCTTCACTTCAAAATAAATGCATATCATTTGTGCCGCATATGTGCACACATAAAAGACACACTTTTTCAGCATAACGTGCATTAGTGCAGAAACGAGGCATCGTGAAAGCCATGTGATATAGTATTATATCTGGAGATACAATATCCAGAATATATATTATATAAAAAATACGTAATACGCATTAATACAAAAGAACAACGATTAGTTTTAGCAAAACAACATTTAATTGTTGAGCACTTTGATTCATTTTATTGTTGAGAAACTTGCTTACGATATATATTAATATATAGAAATTTATGTCACAACTTCAAATAATCCCTTTAGCAATTTCATAATGACATTAATAAATGTTTATGTGTTTTATACATTCGGCCATGACTAGAATACTTTGATCAATTCTAAAAGTCTTTTCCATAAAAATCAATTTTCTCTGCAGTAAAAAAACAAATCTTGATTAATTGCATATCAAATATCGTAAATTGAGTCTTCTAATGATACTATAGAGAAAAAAAACTTAACTGACTTTTATTATATCTATATGCATAGATTTTACGTACTTTGCAGTTTACATTCCTATTAAACGCGTATGTCGAAGAAATATTTATGGACTTTTTACAACTTTTCCGCGCAAGCAAAAATTTTACTGACTGACAACTTGCCAATAAAAATTGTGATTCAAATTTTGTGTATTTTTTTTCGCAATGTGCTCATCATTGTAACTTTTCTTATGGTGCATTTTATGCACTTTTTTAATAAATATTTATATATATTTATTTTGAATTAATTTCGTTATATTACGATTTTTGGTTAAGTTTGTTTTGAATACATTTTAAATACAATTTAATTTCGCAATGACGGCAAAAGTTTGCAATTTGTTCTATTCACCATTTATTAAAGACGCTCTCCAAATTCAAATTGAATTTAAAATGCAAAAAATACTGTATAAACCATAACCGCCCCTTCTTAAAGAGGGCGGCTGGAATGATTACAGAATTGTTTACGACGTATTCAACAGATTTAATGCAATTTGGGCAACGGTCACTGGTCCACTTGACAGTTGGTAGTTTCCAGTAGCGACTGTTCTGCAGCAGGCTTGGGAAAATCGTAATATCATTAACATTGCCTTGCAGCTGAAAACTGACTGGCTGCCTTTTTTGGGTAGGTTGACGTTGCTGCAGGAGTGGACACGCCCATTCGCAGCCCACACGATTAGGGCTCGCGTGTCACTTGTCCAATTTTATCGCAAAAACAATTTGTCGCGCTGTTGGCTAGGCGAAAAGTTTTTCCTGACAGCATTTTCCGTCTTTGTGGCAAATTTTCCAACGATTAATAACGCGCAAAGAACATTGCAGAAACTGATGGCATTTACTGCATCCGTCGCGTTGTCCAAGTCCAAGTTAAAACTTTAACTGAATTCTGTGACATGTCAAAACTTTGAGTCTGTCATTTATTTATGAACTGTTTGCTCGTAAAGTTGTTGACACACTGACGCACACACTTACACACACACGGACATACACACGAACACACACGAACACACACGCACACATACAGATCACATCCAATTAGCATATTAAATTAAATAAATATTAAACTAACTGCTGTTGCCCTCCAGCCCACACACATATTACGTATACGGCATGCAGTCCGGCGCTGTCAATACCTAAAGTGATCAACCACACACAAACGACACACACACACACACACACACACACTCGAACAGAGGACTGTCATGCAGTTAGTCATTCACTCATCAAATATCAAACCCTGTGTCCCACTCCCATAGTCTGTCTCTGTGGATTACCTGCCAGCGGCTTTTATGAGTCTTGGCCCATCATCCCATCGCCCTACACTGCTCATAATTTATGCCACTCATCTTAATAATTTTGGGCGCAAAAACTTTTCCAACATGCATCGACATCGGCAGTGGCAGCTCAAATATTTTAAACATTTACTTAGCCAGCAGCAAAGCTTCGCATAAGACGAGCTGTGGCATTTCAAATGTCCTTCGTTGCGATGCCATAGAAAAGGATGGTTCAATTCACTTTATGTGTCACAGTAAAATTGATTCATATCAAAAATTTAAATTTGCTTTAAATGTTTAAAAAAAATTCCCAAAAAAACATTATTTGTAAAAGTACATTTTAGATATGTCTAAGGACAATCAATTGCGGCTTATGGGAAAGTCTAATATTAAATAAGCCCAGTTTACAAATATTAATTGTATATGCAAAAATGATTAATTGTGATAATTAAAAATGAATGGAAAAATATAACACAAAGTGAATCAAAAATTTAACAACTAATTTAAAAGATTAATTTTTTTTTGTTTCTCCAGCCATTTGAGTGCATCCCTGGCAATTTTACCTTCGCCTTGGCATATTTCAAAAGCATCGCCGTCGTTACCAATCTTGTCACAGTGAGTCACACACACACACACACACACACAGAAAACGTACATATTTGCAAACACATACATAGCTGAAGTGCCCCATGCGGCGTTTTTGCTGTTTGCTTTAGTGCCAATGTAGCATAGTTTTATGCATATCCTAGTAGTAGTCCTGTGTGCAACGTCTTTGGTATGGCATAACTTTCTACTGTAGCGCACGAAAATGTTGCGGCCGCTGGCTGCTCCGAGCAAAATTTGCTTTGCTCTACTTGACTTGCTTTTTGCTTTTTCCTTTTTTTTTTTTTTTGCTTTGCTTTGCTTTGCTCCTTGTTTTTTAGTTTTTAGCCCAGTTGTCGTTGGTGTTGCCGCCTTGGCACAGCTGAACGCCCTAAAATGGTAAGCATATTTGCGTACACACATAGGTGTGTGCGTGCGCTGTGCTACATCACCTACACTACACATTATTCATTCATGTTGGACATTCACTTGAAAATTGACTTATGTGGTTTACACACACACACACACAAACACACTCACAGACACAAACACGCACACACATATCCCGCATAAACTTTAATGAAGGAAGACAGAGACATCCTGGCACAGACATCCTGGCTGACAGAATTTTGCGGTAATGTGCATTTAAAAATTACGTATACGATTTGTTTTTTTTTTTAGCATGTTCAAACAATGCGTGGCGTTAGCTGTGTCACGTGCGGCACAGGTGTTAACGTGGCTAAAAGGCGAAGATGACGCAGTAGCTGAGTGTTATCAGAACTTGTTATGCATTAAATGAAGTAATGTAAACAGATGTTTATCTTTTAAAACTTGCATAAATATACAGATTTACATGAATTTTAGACAGCTGGATCAGATTTTCATATCAAATAGTTGACACTAAACAAAATAGTTTTGCTTTTAAGAATATTATTCTATATTCAATTATATATCCAATTCTTTCGATCTGCTTTAAATTTAATTATAGTATTATTATTATTATTATTATTATTATTATTATTATTATTATTATTATTATTTTTATTATTATTATTATTATTATTATTATTATTATAATTATTATTATTATTATTATTATTATATATGTTCAGTCTAAATATGAAACTGGCTTAAACAAATTAGTTTAAAAACATTTGTCTTCGTAAATGACAAGTGTATTTAGCTTATATTGCAGACGCATTGCTTGGGCCAAATCTTAGTTTTTAGTGAACTTCGATGAATATTTGTTTTGCTCTGTACATCTGTTTAACACTTGATTAAAATAGATATATATATACCCAATGCAGTACTTTGGATATACACTTCTATGAAAGACTTTAATAGTGAAGAAGCACATTTCAAAGAACTGTTGTGTTGGCAACACCTTGACCAAATCCAATTAACTTGAACTGCTGCTAACACACACACACACTCAGCAGCACACCATATAACAAGTAGAGAAATGCATTGTTGGAAGCTAAGGAACTACAATTACAACAAGAGGAGCATCACCTTGGACGAAAATACTTTTGAATCTGCGTTCCGCGCATCTGAAGCTGTATGCTAGATTTTGGATTTTACATATTCAAGAGCGTTGCCATTACTCAAGGCAACGAATAAGGCTATGGTGACAAAGGCGAGTAAAAGCTGCTGCAGCCGGCACAATGGAGCATAACAAATATCCTTATAGCACAGCTGCCACATAATATAGTGAACAGCATCCTTCACTCAAAAAACGCTCGGAGACAAAGCGACAATACAGCGTCTATGGAACTGCAGCGACTATAAGCCAAACACCGAACCAACTCAACGACTCAACGACTCAACGACTGAGCGGCTGAGCGTCAAACAAACTAGGTCATGTTTACAATTAAATTTTTGGCCACCATGCCACAGCCGCAGCAGCAGCAGCAGCAGCCACAGCAAGTCATGACTGGGTGCCCGTTTCTGAGCTAACCACAAACCTCAGCAACAGCAGGAGCAGGAATAGCAGCAGCAGCAGCAGCAGCAGCAGCAGATTGCTGCAGCAGTATAAACCTCAGTATCAACAATTTCATCCACAATGCACAAAGAACTCACTGTCCGTTTTTTTCACTGCCCAACTTGGACGCACTAATGGCTTACACCCATGGCACACTCAAAAAAAATTCTAACTGAAAATCAACAAGATTTTTAGTTTTCTATAAAGGACTTCCAAATCTACAAAAAACAGTTTGTAGAAAGGTTTGAAGTAACTTTTAACCTGGAAAAAAATAGTTAAAAATATTTGCCATTTGCCATTTTGTTATTTAGTCATTTTTTTCTGAGCGCAGAATGCACTAAAAAAGTCGTTCCCCCAATGATTCCCATTCAGTATCAGAGCATCAGATCACCGCAGTATTTTCGGGTCTGTCGGTTGGTGGCGTGCAACAGGTCATGCCTCAAAACTTCTCTATGCATTTAACATTATTAAGTGGTAATTTCCATTCGAAATGAGCTGCGGCTCGACGATCCTTTCAGCCAGCGCATGCATAATGCACAATAGTCAAGCAATTGCCCTAATTAAAACGTCCTTGATGGGTCTCACACAAAGTGGGATGTGCTTAAAATACTCGCCAAACCATAACCATAAAGCTGTCAGCGTCGATTTTAATAAGCCTAATTAATAGTGCACTACACAAAGGAGTCCAGCCGAGTGCACTAAACAAATTCATTAGTCGAAATTATGTGAACCGTGTTAATAATTTACGTGCATCCCAGTTTTGTTATTGAACAGCAACATAGCAAGAAGAGTTAGAATTTCAGTTAGCAAATCCAATATTTTATTAATTTAAAAATAAACAGATTTTACAATTGCGAACGCCCTACTTCTATGGCGAACCCCACTAAAAATAATGCACAATTTGAGCAGCTTACACCTTCTATTGTTTTCTAATTTTATTTCATTTCTGTTTACACTTTTTTTTTTGTTGCTGCTTTTTGTTTTTGTTTTGGTTGTTTTGTTTGTTGGGTTTTTTGGTAACCTAAACACGCAGCCAGGCATGAAATTATGCTTCCTGTAATTTGACATGCAGACAAAACCATTTAACACCCCGCTGGCTGCATTGTTTGGTCTGTGGCCGATGTGGGTATCCAGCCAAGCTCCGTGCTCAGCCCTTGAGGTATTTGCTCAGTCAATGTGTACTTGATGTATACGGTTTTTGTACAAACTTAAATAAACAACTCTCTCATACAAACACATACACAACTTCCTTTTTTTTCACCCCAAGATAAGTGGCAAATATAACGATTTGTTATTGATGATTAAAAACCCATTAAGCTTCGCAAGAATTTCACAATTTTCCCCCTTGCTAGTATAAGTTAATGCCAAATAATTCAATAGTTTAGAGAACATTATATAAATCGAGTGTGCTTTGCTGATTCCCTAGAAGATGAATCAAGAAAGCGATGCAAGTATGTTTAAACCACTACAAAACTATTTAAGTTAATAAAAATAATAAACAAAAATAAATGAACAACTATTGTGCACATTGTTAATATAGCATTTAAATCATAAGCCTATTAACATAAAACGATCAAATAGATAAAATCGTGCAGTAATTTATGAGAATTATATGTATGAGTATATATATATTTAAAAAAAAAAAACATGTTTAAATGTGCAAAAAAATAGACATAATAAATGAATGTTATGTATGACAATTGTAGTTTGGGAATCATATTATATTTATTTATTTTATAAATTAATACCTATTACAATTTTTTCAAAATACAGAATAACCATTTCGGTTACATACCTTTGGAAATGGGAGTAAATCGACAATTAAACATAGATTTCGTTTGAAAAAATTATGTTTTTTGTGACACTTGTTTTAGCTGTTAACTGAATATTCTACATTTGGCTAGTTATGTTGTATCATTGAAGGATATAACTAGAGGGTATGTTGCCATCAGGCTCATTCGTCAGTATCCTTTTTCCCGGTTAGTGTTTCATTTCTTTCCTCTTGCTCTTCAAAACGCTCTAATTAACTTTTATTACAGTTTATTGTTGCGTTGCGGAAAACCGTTTTCATATTTTAATTATGTTGAAGTGTCATGATTTTTAATTGTTAATTATGGACCAACACAAAAATAACATACAACGCCAGTACAACAACAACAAAAACAACAGCAACTGCAAGAAACAGGACAATGAGAAGCAGTGGTGCAGGAGGTGCAGGAGGTGTGCAAATGTGCTAAGAGTGGACAATCTCCACCATGTAGAGATACAAAGGCGTCGAAAAGATCAGTCCATTTGAGAGAGTGCAAGAATGGTCTAATTAAATCGTTTATATTTAATTCAAATAATTACAAATAAGAACGCAAAATTAGAGCACTAGCGAAAAAACCTACTACAAACCTCAAAAAATAATGATTTTTATAATTGTTTTAAATGTTTTGTTGTAAATTAAATTCATTAATAAACTTATGTTTTCAACCCAAACATGTGGAATAAAGGAATGAATATTAATAAAAATAATAATAATCATTATAAAAATAATCACAATTTAATTAAATTTAACGAAATATTAAGAACTATATTGCTGAATGAATATTAATAAAAATAATAATAATCACTATAAAAATAATCACAATTTAATTAAATTTAACGAAATATTAAGACCCATATTGCTGAATGAATATTAATAAAAATAATAATAATCATTATAAAAATTATCACAATTTAATTAAATTTAACGAAATATTAAGAATCATATTGCTGAATGAATATTAATAAAAATAATAATAATCATTATAAAAATTATCACAATTTAATTAAATTTAACGAAATATTAAGACCCATATTGCTATGCATAAACATCTCGTTTAGGAAATGCAACAAAGTGCATTTAAAATCTTCATGGCGCAATATTTCCAAGTTATTTCGCAGATCTTTTGTGGCAGAAATAATTATACAAATCCAGCATACAATTAGTTTAACAACAACGTCATTCAACTACGCCACTGGCAACGCGGTGGCAGCGGCAACCACAGTACACAAGCCAAGCCCAGCCCAGCCCAGCCCGTGCATCCAACCAGCTCGCGACCACATCTATCCGCCGTCCTGCTACTTGTTCGTCTTCTGCTTCTTCTTCTTCTTCTTCTGCTGCTCATCCTCCTCCTCCAGGGGCTGGTCCTAGACCACTCTGTGCCCATGCTATAATTATACGCTGGATGGCGCTTGGCTGGCAGCGATGATTATGCAGCCGCTTTTGTTGTTGTTTATTCATTAATGAGTGCAACAAAAAGCGCCGAGCATCGTACTGTCTCAATGTGTTAGTACTTACCACAGTACACACACACACATAGTAAGCTGCACACATATCACACACATACAAGGCCACACAACAAGTCACACTCCATAAGCATTTTGCAGTTTCCATGCCCTTTTATGCGGGCCTTGTCACTTACACGCAAAATTTAGCAAAACGCTGCGATAGCGAGGTGTGGTCCCCCGCACGCTCCCCGCAAGCCCGCATCTTCATATTTGTGTTACGCTGTGATTGTGGGTGTTTGTGTGTATGTCGTCTCTTGTCTGTTGTCTGTGCAGAAATTGCATATTTTGCAGCTTGATAGCTCATTACGCTGACACTTGATTGTTGCACGTACCCAGCAGCCGCAAACAGCGAGCAACGAGCAGCGAGCAGCTATCCTTGCCACCTAGTTCCACTTGTCAGCGCGGACAGATACACTTAGTGATTAGGGATGTGAACCCATGATATTTATGGCATTTCTCAAATACTTAAATACACCAACATGTGCTTAAGAAATATCAACAAATAATATAAAAACTTTACAGTTAACAAGTATTCAGATATGGCAAAGTTACAGATCACAGGCTATAAAAGTCACGAATGTCTTTAAAAAATCACTTTTATACTTGTTAAAAATAATAATATTCAAATACAATTTTTTCTTGATTTTAAACATTTTGTTAACATAAAATATAATATAATAATAAGAACATAATGAAAATCACTAACAATTTGCAAAACGGCTTAGTTGCATATATATAATTTAAGAATTTTTATTTAACATCACATAAGAAATTTTTTTACATAAAATACATATATTAATAACATTTCTCCGAAGATCTAACATAGCTTATAAATAATATAAAATACAAAAAAACTTACTGCATAATTTTGATTCAGTTGTTTATAGAAATGGTAAATTATAGCATTTTCTACTTAACACTGTCCATATATATATTTTTTAAATATATTTGAAAAGTTATTAAAATTTGTTATAACAAGTTAAGGAAAGAAATATATTAAGCTAGGACAATATCGTAATTGAACTTATTCGCAGTGAAAGCACGAGCTCTTCGCCAACTGTTGTCTTTGCTTGCAAAAGCTCTTAAGTGTTATTATGGCCCACACAAAAGCAACCCACACACACACATATATATATATATATATACAGCCAGATAGACATAATGCTATACCTATATAGTGGTAGCCATGACGGGAACCTTTGGCAACGCGCTTCGCGCATTTTCCTGCATTGGCGACGACATTAAAAATCCATTTAGTGTGACGCTCAATGCAGCTTCAGCTGGGATGTGGGTGAGTGGTGTTGCGGTGTTGGAGAAGGATAATGGCAGCTGGCAAAGAGAGCATCATCCCGTCATCATGACACTCAAACTGGGGCGAGCAGAGAACGTGAAGCGTGCATGCCAACCACGCCCATAACAGATGATAGGGCCCCTCCCCTCCCGTACACTAATAACCCGTTGAGTGTCTGCGATTTTGCCAGTCATTGCCATTCAAGCGGGTTGCACGTAGCCTGGCCTGGGTGCTTATTGAGTTATTTTAAAATTTTGCCACAGAAATTTGTTAACCAAAAAAGCGCTAAGCCCAACGAAAAAAAAAAATGCTTTTAGAAGTTCGTGCACTTAGCGAGCTCCAATCTCTGCATTCATTAGCCATCTAATTGCAATTGAAATCTGGTCAGGGATAGTCACACACACACACATACACACCTCGTACAGAAACACCAAAGAGCATCCTCATCTCTCTATCACAACGTTGACAGCAAATTGGAGATTTTCACTTTTGGTCTAGTCAGCTCGATTCTGCGGCACTTGTATGTAATTAAGCCAAAAGTGCCACGCCCTGTTGGTGCAAGCTCTATTGATAACACTAGCCCTGATTATATGCAATTAACATGCTCAACGCACAACGCTGACGTGGACATCAAAGCTGACCATGCAACGCCCTCAAAACCCACTGCCACACGGCCCACAAGAGATAGCATTGGATGAGAGGGTGCACTGTACTGAAGCTAATCAAGTGGTTTAATTGGAAAGCAAACTTGGATTTAATGGTCTCATTATCGATAAATGTGTGTGGACATCTGTCTGTCTGTGTGTGCGTGTGTTTATGTGCCTGTGCCTCTGAGCACTTGCGTGTGTGTGAGTGTGTGTGTGACGATTCCAAAAGGATTAGAGACACTTGCCAATAAATAGCCATTTCAGCAAATGACTATCTGGGGATATGTTCCACATTGTGAAATATTTTGTTTAAGTACTTAATTAAATCTGATATTAAAGATCATTTGACCATCTAATTATCTGCGCACATTAAACTATAATTATTAAATCAATTATTATTATTTTTTTGCTAGCTATAAACACTTTGCTGGTCAGATTGGTCTGGATATCTTGGTAAAGAAAATAGATTCTTGTACCTTATCTAGTCATTCGAACGATTGATTATTTGGTCTGTATTATTGTACTATTTAGGCTCAGAGAACAACCAATTGTTTTCTACTTGTATAGAAATATAAAAATTAAAACCTAAAAAAACATAAGAAACTTGTACACACTCCATTGAGGACCACAATGCATAACATAACCGCAAGTGCAACACTTACAACAAAAGGAACTGTTGCATGAATACCACAACAGTCAACAGAACAGGTGCATCACCAAAAACACATTTACATTTAGGGGAGCATGAATGATTACTTAATGTCAATATGTATTACCTTATCCACATGGGTCAAAATTACATATCCATCCCTTTTAACGCAAAATGTAGTTAACTTGGCGAAATGTCCAAATTCTTTAATCACATTTGGGATTTAAACTTTACTTAATTTTGTAACGACCACAAATTAAACACAGAAATGTATATTCTTGAAATACATTCAAATATATATTTTCCGTTTACAACAAATTCACACGAAAATGCTTATTTTTGTGTATGTATTTTGGGAGTGGCCCTACTTGGTTTTGTTTATCGGACGACCTTTGCCACCTACGAATGAATGTAATGTGCAAGTTGATGTTACCTTTGAAAGTCACTGGACGTAATGAAAAGGTGGCCAGCTGAAATCAAGTTGAAAAGCTTCACATGAGCCAGTGCTTCTATTGGACCCTGGAAACTTATCTCACATGCTTGGCGCAATCAAATACCACACAAAAACGAACGGACCAAATACAACCGAAACGAGAAACTAGCTACTACGTTTATTTTGACTCCTGATACAAAACAAAAAAAAAAAAAAAAACAAAAAAAGAGAGAAACGTTAACTTTTAAAACTTAATTTATATGCACGCACACACACTGGCAGCACCATAGAGCATTGGACGGACCGACTAGAGAGGATTCAACTTACAGCATAGAGAAATTTCAAGCGCACTCAAAATGCTGCCACAGACACACACACACACACTCAGGCACACACACAAGGAGACACACATATGAACACATGCACACACACACACACACACACACACATTAAAATACCCCCAAAGGCGATTGTTTGAAGCCAAAACACAGCAGCAGGAGTTCTATGCCAGAGGACCAGCATGTTAAATTTTCTGCATTTTTATTTGTTTCAACTTTTATTTGTATTTTTTTTTCTCGCTTTTTTTCAATTTATTTCAATTTTTGACGCACGTATAATTTTTGTTGGTTTTTTTGTTTTAGAATGCGTGGCTTGTGACTTTAGTTACAAATTTACAAAGCGCAAACAAAACAAATTTATGGCCTGACAAAATAAAGGGTTCCGTTATCTGTGTTAGGTGTCAAATCTAGGCTAGAAGACTGATTGTGTTCCAAAATTTACTTTCTCCCTAATTTGTTCAACAAATACATTTTTTAGCTTAAGTGAGCTCTTTAATCAATTAAATAATATTAGGGAATTATCAAAAACGTAGAAAATATCATTTGCATATACCTGAAATTTCTATATGTGCTGTCAAACGGTTTTCTGTGACAGACCCTACTAAAAAATTTACATTTTATAAATAATCTTTTTTTTTTAGTAATACATACATATGAATATTTCCTGAGTTGTCTCGCATTTATCATATTTTTTATATATTACTTTTCCTGAGATGCTTAAAGTTTCAACTTTTAAATATATATTTATATATTTTATTTTTATTCATTTTAATATAACTTAGAGATAGTTTATTCTTGATAAACTTATAATATATATTATTCATTTATATGTCGCATTTATTGTTCCTATTATTTAATATCTTTTTTGATTTAACAAATCTTCTCTCAGAGTATTTTTATCTTTTAATTCAAGACGAGATTCAAGTTGAATACCTATTCTGGAAGGTGATACCAAGGTCTCAAAGTGCTGATAAATTTACTGTTCAAAAACATCTGCTGAGCCACAAATGGTGTTAGCTGGACTGGACAAAGAGTCTGTTGACTGAAGCGACTACGTTGGTTGACATAATTTGATTCGAGACACGTTGTATAATTAATCAGAACTCGCTGACAGACTCGCCGACAGATACTCGTTAGAGTGGCTCTCTGCACACACAGAGCCACACACACACACACACACTCACTCACAATTAGTATCTGGCTAAATGAAACAAATTATCATAATAACGCCAAATATTTGGCCAGCACAATTGCATTAGCCCAGTCGGAGGAAGAGAAACAAATGTGCAGCGCCTTAAGGCATGCAACAATAAATTGCAATAAAGTGCCAACAGCCGAGCCCAAGAAACGACAGCCTTGCAAAATCGCAATCTCATTACAAATGACTGCATTAATTTCAACTCGAGCGAACAAATGAAGCTTCACAGCACCATCAAATGAATCCAGGGCAGGGCAGGGCAGGGCAGGGCAGGGCAGAGCATCGTCAGGGCTATAGAATGGAATACTTGTTGGGCCAAGGGGAAGCAGAAGGGTGTTGTAGGGCGCAACAAAGGTAAAAGCCAGACGACAGCTACTTGAGTTGCATTTGAGCGAGCCAGGAAAATGCAATTAAAAGGCGCATCAAGTGCGCAATGGAAAATGGGCGTGTGCAAACGCCTTGAGCACTGTGCAAGTAATTTAATAAGCAGCAGCCAAGCAAGGCAAGGGAAACTCAATACAAAGAGCATGACAAGTGACTTGCTCGAGATTGAAATTAAGTGCCGAAAATGCAAGTATTGAATGTAAAAAACAAAAAAAAAATAAAGGATTACTGATGGAAACACTCGGAATTTTTCAACTGCAAAGGTTTTTTTTATCAATATTTTTCATTCGGAATACATTTTAACAATGAGTATGCGTTATAAGATATTCATGTGTATTCGTTAAGTCCTTCGACTTTTAATTAAATATATGTTTGAATTTAAATTTCAAATTTCAATGCAAACAGATTGTTTATTAATGCTATGATTATTATTCTCTAGTAACCATAGTTAATTTATTTATTAAATTTTAATCGTTTCATTAGTTCTCACTTTAATATTGGGTAAATATAGCTATTATTAATGCAAGAAAACTACTAGACAAAAACCTCACTAGAAATCAATCTTTAAAATATAGCTGATTCTTGCGTTTAAATTATTTATAATACTTTAATTTTGTAATAAGTAAGCTATAACAAATTGCACATGCTTTATTCCTGAATCCATTGTATTACTACTATAATTAACTTTTTGATTGATTTACAAAAGTCACACGGATTACATAGGGCCTTAAAATCCAACCAGAACACGTTGATCTACTAATCTATAAGCCCAAACACCAATTATTCCTATTAGGCAACACCAAAAATAAGCACCATGAACGATTTACAGTTTCTGTGTTAAGGGTAAGCAAGTAAAAGCCTCCCCAAACTGGATGGCTGCAAAAGGTTTAAAGCGACGGACAGCTGTTTCTGCTGATTAATTGCCCAAACGCAAGACACGCAAATTAAATTAGCCAATAAACGGCGGGTGGTCAATCCGTCCGTTCGTCCGTCCATTTATTCCGTCCTTCCCAAAGCTGAATAATGTAGTCTGTTGTCTGTAGTCTGTGTTGTCTGTAGTCTCGAGTCCGTAGTCTGTAGCCTGTAGTCACCCCAGCGAGCGAACCGTGAAAGTGCCAACTTAAAAATTTGGTTTTTATTTTCGCCAAAGGGTTACAACATTAAAAACAAATGAAGCCCTAATGGACTACGAATGCAGAGCAGCCCAGAGCACAGAGCCCAGAAAGCTGACCAAGGCCAGCGCCTATGCCAAGTTTGGCATGGATCCCGGCGTGGCAAAAATAATTGGCTTAATTTTTAATTGACGCGAAATTAATAGCCTCTGCCACGAGGACGCTAAAGGGTCGCCATTGAAAATGAAAGGCAAAATAAGGACCATCGATGCCGGCAACTGTGCCCGATGACAAATCGTAAAAGCAACTCTAAAAATATGCTCCACATTCAAGGACATTTTTGGTACGCTGCTGTGTAAAAATAGACAAAAAGATACCACGCTAATAATAATAATTTTAGCATATTACTGAATATCACAAGTGCAAAATATCGCATATATTTCTTGTCAAATTGAATTCAGTTCAATTGAAATATATGGCAAAGTTAACGGTAAAGTTAGATGACTCACGACAGTTTCAATATTGTATCAAGCGACTTAACTATATAAAAAATTGAAAAACTTGCCTGTGGCAAAGTTGGGCAGCCAAGTTGATGCTAAAGTTCATTCGAGTTTGGCTCATTAGCGTGCTGGGCAAAAATTATTAATAGCAGCAGCAGCAGCGTTAACGTAGCTGTAACATCGGACCACGCCCACTTTGGGCACGGCAGGGCTGCAATTAAGCAGCTGTTAAATTTAATTAAGCCTCAGCTTGTCTAAGCCTTTGCCACATAGCCCCAACTAAGCCAACCCAACCACGCTAATCAGCAAGTTCATGTGTATGTGTATGCGTATGTGTGTGTGTATGTGTATGTGTATGTGTATGTATATGTGTAACTGTATGTGTTTAGGTGAAAGGTGCCTGTCAATCTGTGCATATTCAGGTACGTATGTGTGTGTGTTTTGAGGTAAACTTTGCGTGCACAAATGTTTAGCGTGAAACTTTTTTTTTCTTTTTTTTCGCATTCAACTTGGAAGTTGGCTCAAAGCACGTCAAACTTTTCGCATAACGGAAACGGAAATACACGTCAAGTGTGCGGATAGGTGTCTCGAACCCAGTGTACACTGGGCCATTCTTCCCATAATATAACTAACAAACAACAACAAAAGCAAAACAGACAACAACTAAAACATAAGCGTAAGCAACTCGAAACAACTATTTATTTAACTGCCAACATTGGGGCGTCATCAAGAATCATCAGGAACGAAACTTTAATCAGTGGCAGCTGCGGATTTTCCTCATTTATACATAATTTAGATGACAGAAGTATTAGTGTGTAGATAACAATTTAATTTTGGTTACAATGATAGAGGAATGAACATTGAAATATATAGTAAAATAAATGTTAATCTACTTATAATTATAATTATAATTAATTATACTGACTTTTATAATAATAGTAAAAATACAATTTATATATGATTGATTTATGATATAAAGAACTCAATTTACTCAATACAAAATTTACTAATAATAATAAATAAAAAGATTTACGGAATTCTTTTAATTTTATTCAAATTCGATTTTTCACCTTTTAAAATTATTGTTTATAATTTTAAATATAAGATAATAATAAAAATTGGATTAAACTTTGAGTTGAAATATAAGTACTGACCTACCCTTACTTTAGATATGGCACACAAATAAAATAAAACTACAAATTGCAAATCAGTTACAGTATGTCAAGCAATATTGAAGTACATATTATATTTCCATATGCCAAGATAAGAATCATCCATTTAAAGCATAGTTGTGGTTTTGCCAACCCTTGTTCAGTTCATTAGCAACCCTTGTCCCGTGGGGTTTTCATCTATCAACGCTAAGTATGCTATTTATATGATTATTTACATTTAGTTCAAGCACTTTGCCTTTGGGGGTTCTGGCTAATAAAATGTGGCTTATACGCCAAACCAAATATGTACGATTAGATTACATTTAACGATGCTTTCTTGTTTACCTTTACCCCAATTGCTGCCACGCCCCTCTTGGCACAGACCCGGCACCACCCCCACTTTTCACCCCTAGCCCCCCCCCCCCACATTCCCCCACCAAAACGACTTAATGGGCGAAACTGCAGTGCCGCTAAAGGCATTTATTCTTGACAAGCGACGACAAGTAGGAGAATACAAAGCAGAATCACAACAGCCACTTAAATATATAGTTGATATATTTTACATACACGAAATTGGTTTTTAACTGAATTTCCGAGGACAAGGAAGCAACCGCAGTGGCATCGCTTTGGAATAAGTAAGAGAACGGTACAAGGACCCGGAACCTAACCGCGGACCGGTTCTTTTGCTGCGCTGCGCTGCTTTGCGGACCATCTTGAGAGCGGAGCAATTTCATTTTACAACTGTCGTTGTTTTTGTGCTCCTCGCATTGCGCCATTTAATGTAAATCGTAAATTTAAAATGTCATGTAAATGCTGCCTGGGAGGTGATGCTTTGTGGGCGTGGCCACTGCCATAGTCGAGCCCTTGACAGCGTGCGCCACTTAAGGAAAAGCAAAAAAAAAAACAAAGAAGTAGAAACAGAACAAAAATACAAAGGAAAACAAAAGAAGAACCAGTGAAAAATTTTATTAAAAGTCGTCGCTGTGATTTTTCCAAAGGACGATGATAAAGGACAAGCTGCAACGTAACGGAAGCCAGCGCTCCTTAATCATACACTTTAAGTCCTCCTTCCTGTAATATCAGTCAAAGGCATTTCATCATCTAGGATCTCTGTGCCAGCTAAAACTACTTAATCTATCAAAGTAAAAAGTGTTTGACTTAAATATTCCCTAAAAATCAAATATCATCCGGTGGTCGATTAAAAGATTAAACTTTTTATTTTAGAACCTACCGGGAAAATTTCTAGTTTTATTTAAAATAATTAATAAATAATAATTAATGCCATTTATATAAACTAAATACTTCACTTTTTCCCTTATGTGCAAATAATAAAATAAAAATAAACTCTCTAAAACTATAATTTTTATTTTTATTTTACGTACTTTTAATTGCCATAAAAAATAAATTAAAACTGAATGGCAGACCAAGTTTTTATGATATGCATATTTCGTAGATACTATATTACTTATAAAATGAGATAAATTTTTCACTATAACTTTATAATATGTTATAGCAATCTCCAAATGATTAGCAAAAATTACACTTTTACAATAGTATTTTGAAGAGCATAAGTATATGTTTATAAATATGCATTTAGTTAAATAAAAATTGTTCAAATTGTGTTCAATTGAATTGCAGATCATAACAATTTGGTGGGTTTACTGCATGCAAGGAGGGTTGTGACTTAAGCCAAGAGTTTGCTTTTAATAGAATCTTATGAACTTAAGTAAAGTCGTGTCCAAATCCCATGCAGCTTACACGCAGACAGTCACACACACACACACACAGAAATACACACACAATGAGATACACACTTACACAAATGGTGAAGACTTTTTGACTTACGCAACGGCAAAAAGCTTTCAAAATGGCTAAGACCACCCATCACACCGATGGATAGGACACCGCAGGACGAGTGCGAGTTTGAGTGCGTAAAATGGCAGTTAATCGTGACCACGTAGCAGGACTATTAATAAAGGCATCTTTAGCTCCAACATTCTGTGGACATCTTGGCCTACGTCGCTATTGCAGCGCAGTGCCCAACAAACCAAAAAAAAGAAGAAAAAAAACAAACACAAAACCAAGAAAGCTGCTCATCATTAATTTCACGCAGTACAACTGTCGAGCCTTAAAGACACACACACAAACACACAAACACACAAACACACACACACACACACACACGCTGAGATATATATGTGTGTTGCAGAAAAATGGCAAAAGGCAAACTTAATAACAACAAAATGGTTTTTGTGGCCGCATGGGCAAACTCACATTGCCAAAGGCAGCAATTTTGTAATTTATCATTGCACAAATACACACAGCCCGCCTAAACAAATACTCATATGCAATGGTGTGTGTGTGTGAGTGTGTATATCTAGTGTGTGTGCGCATGCAGCTGTTGTTGATTTGTTTTTTCTTTAAAAATGAACTGTAGAACTGAAAGAAACCCGAATTGACTCAACTATTTAACCTGACCCTGGACCTTAAAATTAATTGTGTGTGCCATTTTAAAATAAGCTCAAAATATACATGGTTTAGTAGTCAGTTCATCGCACGGTCCTTAGCCTGTCAAGAATTATAATTGAGTTCAGTAGCAACTAGTTATAGTATTAAAAACTTACATTGCTAAAAAAAACAAATGAAGAATGAGTGTAAATCTTATTAAAAAAAACAACATATAAAATTGTGTAATTTAATAGAGTTAAACTAAAATTTATTAATGTGCAACTAACAAATAAGCGAGATTTTCTATATTCGCTTATTATATCATTTTTCTTTATATATCTACTATGATTTCATCAATGATTGTTTATTTTCATAAAAATGTATATCGACTTTAGCAAAAACTAAGTTTCATTTTTTAGTAATGCATTTGAAAATTGTTAGTTTCCTTAGCACACATGTGGGTTAAATGGCCTAAATATATACTAAGAAACCCCAGAAATCCATACAAAATGTGTAACAAAATCGCTTGCAGCGTCGCACAAACAGATACAAAGAGCCGCAACAAAATACAAACAAAACATTGTTTTGAAATTAAATAAATAACTGCCTCAAATTTCTGACAAGAGGCAACAAGCTATACTAAGGGGAAAATGCTGAATGGCAGCTATCCAGCAGCGACACGTCAAAGTCAAGTCATTCACACTCATGACCACGCCCAACTCATACCAAACTTTCCCCTAACTCTCCCCCTCTTCACAGCTGTCACTACTACTCCCTCTTTAAAGGTCATTGAAATAGAATTCCGCTCTAATTGACGTGTCTTTTGTCAAATATAGGAATTTTCGGCTTAGTATATATACATATATATATATAAATATATATATATATATATATATATATATACATATATCGGGTATATGCAGCGCACGAGTACACCTCGTCTATGTGTGTTTGAGGGATTAAGTGATATACGTGTAAATGTGCAAGTTCACGGAAAAAACTTTCGCACGTGCTTTGTGTGGTTCTTGGACGCGCACTTGGCCAACTTGCTTGAGTTTGGCCCTTACCAATCTTAGCCTTTGTAACTGATTGCCGCATTTCCTGACTGGTAGCTTGACCATTTCCTACTCGTTGGTTTTGTTTTTTTTCTATTTCTTTGACTGCTGCATTTTATTTTATGGATTTGATCTTCCGCTGAGCTGGCACTTTTTGTGCGGCTCGTTTTCTAATTAGCTGTTCGACACAAACGCTGCAGTTGAAAAGTTGGCCATGCGAGTCGCGTTAAGTCCACTTAACAGACGCTTAACAAAGCCAGCAACAAAAGAGCCCCAGTTGTCCTTGTGCGGACTTATGAAAAACCGCTTAGGCTGACCCGAAAATCGTCTTCATCCTGCATATTTGCATATTGTTTTCTGCTCGTGCTGAACTTTAACTTGTGTCCGCAACAAAGTATGTTGCATACTTTGCAGCCTTATGCAAATGCCATTATCGGGCAGCAGGACGGCGCAAGCAGGGCCCAGAGCGTAACCGTAAATAGAAATAAACATGACATATCTTGCACAGTTTCTCAACTCTCAGCTCAGAAGATGGCGTTAAAGTTGAAGACGCTGTTGCTGGTGCTTATGGTTATGTTGGTTGGGAAGGGGCGGTGTTCGGGGCAGGCATCTTTTTTTTGGGGCACGCGTATGACGCGCTGACACCAATAACAGCAAGGACAACAAACATGCATACATCCCACAGAAAATATGAAAAATGTAAAACAAAAATCTGGCAAAAACTTTTCTAATTTAAAACTGCCAACAAAAAAAAAAACAGTGTAAAAATAAAAGAACGACAGGAAAACGCAGCAAAAAGGCGAAGACAAATGAAAAGAGGAAAGGCTGTCAGTGTGCAAGTCCATAAGCAAATCTTTATAACATTTATATACACTGCATAAAAGGTATATGTGTATATAAATCAACTCGAAATTATTTCATTTAAATTTTTGTATTTAAGTTTGTAAGATAATATTACTGAAGTAAACTATCTTAATTTGATGATCAAATATTCAAATTTGATAATGAGAGTCCTAAGTAAATGTTTTTTAATTTAATATATTAATATCAATTATCGCTGAGACTTTTCAATGGAAAAAGACAAATGGAAAAAAAATAAAACAGAAAGAATTTAAATTAATTACTCCTTTTGATCAATAATAAACAGAACATTATAAATATTTTTTTCAATTATCACTCAATACCAGCAAAGCGTATTTAAAGTCATTTCTCATGCTGCGATTCCTTGCCAGTTTTGTCATATGACTTCTTGGAGAGAATTCAGTTTGCTGGCTGGGGAGAAGTGAAAGTTCTTTGTTTTTGCTGGCTTGCGGATTAATGGATGGGGTAGCTGACTGCACATGTTGATGAATGCGAAGCCAGAGAGATTTCAACTTTCTAATTTAATGCAAAACACAAAGGCGAACGGTGAACGAAAACACAACAAAATAAATAATACTGCAAATTATTTGAGCAGACATTGTCTGTTTGATATCAAATGCTTGGAACTTTTACCATATTGTTGTCAGAATATTTAATTGTAAAAGACATTAAGAGATGTCAGTTCTTAATTGAAAATTAAGACAGACAATAGTCGAGCACTTGTTCTTAATTGTGTGTATAAATGTTTATGTGACGTATGCGGAATAATAATTTACTGCAGCAGGATACACAAGCTTGATATTATCTGGGGATGATAATTTACAGAAGTAATAACAACCAGGTTGAGAGAAATATCATTATGAGAAAATAATATTAAATCAAATTGCCAACATAAATAATCCTTAGATTATACACATATTAAAATAGTCTCATTAGTTTAAGCTCTAATTGACCAAGTGCAGTTTTTTCTTATTGCTAATCGAAAACAGTTAAAAAAATTAAATTACTTACAGTTATTTCGAGCAATCAATTGGCTTATATACTTCCTGGAAGTGTATGGTTCAGGCAAATAAATTAAGTCATAAATTGAACAACTTTTTATTTACCTTTAATATTATTTAATTTACCATTTTAAATAAAAATCAAACGTTTTATTATTCAAAAATCCATTTATTTATATGTTTTAATATGTAAGCAATGCTTTTCTCTTGCCATTTAATGTATGGTTATAATTAATATATTCCATTTTTATTATATTTATTTAAATTATTGCTGATAGTATGACAAAATTGCAAGCTGTATTTATTGAGAGTTTTCAAAGGGTACGTTTTACAATTTCAATTTAATTGGCTGCAATCCCTTTTGTAATTGTTAACTTTTTGGCCGCATGTGATTCATGACTGAAATTGTCCTCAATTTTTGCGGGTTTTTTACTATCGAACATTTCTTAGACCTTTTGGCACTTAATTAACCACCTGCCTGACAATGTCCGGCGGCAGCATGAAATTGCTTTTACGCAAAGGAATCTCACTGTACTGCCGGTCGACGGGTGAGCGGGTGTCATAAAGTGATGGTGATTGGCAGATGATGGCGCAGGTGCCGAACACACACGAGAGTGTAAACAGCCAGAGGAAGAAGCGATCCAGCACCATGGACACAAATTTCCAATCCTCGACAATCTGCGAAGAGAAATAATAAAATCATTTGTGTAATGGAAAGCATTCACTTAAAACTAGGTCATGACTACAGCTGCCATTTTTTTTCATAAGAAATAAAAGAATTTTTTAATAATGTTTGATTGTTTCAGAGGTCGTAAAACATAGACATAGCCAGAGGGGCAGGATGAATGGAAAATTGTCGTATAGTGCGGCCAAATAAATTGCTTTCAATTGAAGACATAAAATTTCGTTTGCCTCTCTCTCTCAATAAACTTGAAAAATGTGTAATAAATATATAAAGTTATGATTGTATATTTTACAGTTCACATTGCACATTTCAGTCCATGTCTTTGTGTATTACACGGCCTCCCATCTGCTGCTCTTTATGGTACTTAAGCCGAAATTTGTTCAGGCCATAAACAATACTAGGAGCAAAGGGAAATCGCTGGCAAAGCGCGCCGTGTTCCGAAAGACGACAAAAATATGATAGGCCGAGCAATAACAACAATAACAGTCGCAAATATTCCAAATGCGAATACGAATGCGGATGCGGATATGATTACAAAACGTTAAGCTTCAATCTGTGGAGGTCGCTGGTGCGCAATACTCGACAGGACTCTCACAGTTTACCCATACCCACCTCGTTATCCTTGTCGGCATCCTTGATATGCTGCGCAATAAATCTGACCGCACGCAATGCCTGCAGCACTTCGGGTGTTAAGTTCCGCGGTATCACATTGTCGGAATCTGTCAAGTCTCGTGGCGAGCGTATGAAATTGCGAGAAATTGAAATAAAATATTGGAATCATAAATAAATGGAGATGCCAGCGCGCTAGCCTCCCAAAGGCAACTGCCAACTCTAAATCTGCAATTGAATGTGTCTGTGTGTACGTGTGTGTGTGTGAGTGTCTGTGTGTGTGTGTGGGGCGTGTGCCATACATGCATAGAAAAATATTATGGCCTATGCAAAAAATAGCCTAACATAGCCATAGGCTGCAACAACATTCGTCGCTTTAAGTTACAAGCCATCGTAACAATAACAATAACAACAACACCAAAACTGAATTATGGCTGCCAGTTTTATTTATGGCCAACGTATTCATCGCTGGGCATTACAGCATCTAAGTGAAGCTTGTAACATTTATTGGCCAAATCAATCAATTGAATGTCCAAATTTGCAAAACAGTCGAATACCACATTCTTCGTTAATATGTAGTTTAAATGTAGAATATGTTGAAAATATTGATTTACTAATATACATTTTTACATAAAGAAATTCATAAAAAAAAAAGACAACTGAAAATATATATTTATATGCTAGTTACTTTGGAAATTTTATAATGTTACAGCCGTTTAGTTTGTTATTGATATAAATTTTGAAAGTTTTTTTTAAATTCAAATACCACTTTGGTATTTCAATATGGTTATGACTCTGATAAAAAAAAAAGAAGTAAATACCAACATCAGAAAAGATTTAAAAGTCAATAAATACGAGATATTCAAATGAAAACCTCGCAAAAAATATTACAAACATATCATGTGACTTTAGTTGGGTTACTGCTATCCGCTTAGGTCATTCAGAGTTCGTTCTCTACATTCTATCAGTTTTCACACTTGGCTTGTTTTATTATCCCACATACACACACAAAGGCACACACTCGTAAACACACATGTGTGTTGTTTGTCATCAAAGCGTCACATCATCGTCACAGCCATCAAAATTGTCCAGCCAAACCATCAGGCTTGAGAATGGCCAACAGCAAATTTGTTTTTCTCTTTTTTATTTGTCTTTTATTTTTAGCCATTTTATTGCATTATTTGCCAATTTTTATTTGATTTCAATTTTGGCTTTTTGAATAGCGGTTGGCCGCAAGTGTTACAAAATATTTGTGTATTTATGCACAGGCAAATACCCCCAACATCAGCAATGTCTTATAAAGCCCAAAAAGCCACCAACCAAATTTGAACTCACCCACTGAATGCTGCATTCCATTATCATAAGCGCCATCTTGACTGTCCTTAAACTCGCTGGGAAAATCGCTTATGCTGTCACTGCAAGACACAGAGAAATCAGTAAAAACCTATTGAGTAAGAAACTAAAGCTAATGTTTAGATTGATAAAGTGTACTCAGAAAATCATAATGTTCCCTATTATTCACAGAGTTTATGAAATTTCTTTGAAATTTGGTATACATCATTTTTAATTACTAATAGATTCCAAATACACAAGAAACATTATTTTCTAATTAGCAGAATGAACATTTGCTCTAAAAAAGGGTTTGCATTTCTACTTTTTACAAATATTTTATATTATTAACAAAAATATTTTTAAAAAATACGAAAAACAATATTTAAATATTTCGGAATTTTTTTCCTATATTTATATTTGAAAACAAAATAACTTTCTTTCACCTTTGTTTTTTAAAATATATTAAAAATTATAATTTTAAATTGCAGAATTATATTTTTCTGATTGTAGGAAAACAGCTAGACTTACCGCACATCGATCTCGTTGGTATACCCGTTGCTGGGTGTGGTATCATCGTAGTCCGGCAGTGTGTACTGAGTGCGTCGCATCATCATCAGTTTGGGCATGAAGTGCAAAAACAATTTGCGAACTAGCGGGGACATGTTGTGCGTCGAGGGTGACCTGTTGGTTGGGTATGGCTTGGTCAGATGATTGATTAATTGGAATGGGTGTGGGATGGGGTGTGGTAAGAGTAAATGGCAGAGTTGAATAGTTGCAGATTGTGCAGCACTTGAGGAACTCACCTGAAGTGTATGTTGAGCACACAGACCGTTGTCCAAACGGACAGCGATACGAGTATCATGGTAAAGAGAAGATATTTGCCCAGCAGGGGCACCGCCAACGATGTGGGCGGTATAATTTCGGCCAATAGCAAGAAGAACACGGTCAACGACACAAGTATTGAAATACATAACGTAACCTGTCAACGAAATGTTTACACAATTTCTCTTTCTCCTCTCGCCTCTCGTATTAATCTGTCTATTGCAATGGCTTTTGTTTTTTTTAACAATAACAATGATAACAATGACAGTAAGACAACGTAGCAAAAACAATAACGTTAACATGGACAACAACGGTTTATCAATTACAGCCAATTATATATTAATTACTTATAGTCAATGTAAAATAATAATACTTCTTTAATTGATTCTATGAATATTTTTTTAAATCAAATATAACGTTTACTCAATAAAATGAATAGAAAGCAAATATATATATCAAATTGGGTAAACGACATCGCAAATCGTGGAATCAGGCAAAGCACTCAAACTCATTCAAACTCTACATTCACACCAACAACTTGTACTTGTAAACACACTCAATTTATTCACTCCCCATCGAGTTAGTCATATTTAATAACAAGAACAATCAACACAACAAGCAACAAAGCGTTCTACTTTAATGTTTGTAAATGAATCCTGATAGTGAGTTTAATTACCAATATTATTCAAACGAAATACCTACTTTCTGTCAATTATGAATACTTGTATTGAAATATGGTCTTAATATTGTTTATGGCATTAAATTTAAAGTTTAAATGTAGCTTTCAAATACGCATATTTCTAGTATTGTTTTTCATTATAAAAATGATTTTCACATTTACAAATTGTTAAAAATAAGTAATATTTAACGACAATTTTAACATAATGCATTTTTTTTTAAATAAAAAATAGAATATGATATTTAAAATTAATTGGGCTGCAATTCAGACGAGATTTAATATTATGCTGTTAAGGCCTGAAAACTTATTTCATGAATATATTACCTTATGTCAAAAAAAAAAGATAGATTTCTAAATTACTGGAACTGCATTTTAGACGGCACCAGAAGGTATTTAATATTTTTGGCACAGAGCCGCTATATATATATATATATATATATTATAAACTTTTCCAAACATTGTTTTGTTCATAAGAGTATTAATAAATACAGCTAATTTATTACTCCAGGCAAATGAGCGATTCAAACGAATGAACGAAAAATCAACAACAACAACAAATATCACACTTCGTTGTATTTTAGTGTGTAGTCGTGTGTGTGTGTGTGAGAGTGTGTGTGAGTGTGTGTGAGTACTTAATTGTGTAATGTATGCATTTAAGGTGCGTATAAGTGTGAGTAAAGTGTAAGAATTTAAATGCTCTGCTTAATTGCAGGATACGCGATATGAGGAAACTTTTGAGTGGATTTGACTTGAATTCGATTCGATTGGTGTTTGATTCGTTTTCAATTTGGATTTCATTCGATTTCGATGAAATTTACGTTATGAGATTTCACTACTCAGCACAGCACAAATGATATTCGACGATATAAATGGATTTAAATCCATTTTCAAAAATCTATTTACTATGCGTGAATATATGTGTGCTGCATTTGGGCTGCTTGCTGGAATCAAAATACACCTGAAACTCAGCGATTTAAAGATTGATAATGTACTTATTAATTTTAGTTGCAATTGCTTTAATGAAGGATATTTTATAAGAAATAAGGTTGAAAAGGAGAGAGCGATAGCAAGAAAGTTAGACAGATCTTGTGAATAGAGTATTCTAAGTTGAGCTCTTATTGTGAGTTTTAGAATTATTTTTTACTGTATTCTAACAACAGTCGTTGCAAAAGCCAATGTACATTAGCAAAAAAAATAGCTAAAGAGCTCAGCTTTTAAGAGTTAGAGGTAGCTGGAGTAGAAGTTGAGTAAATGATAGGATCTTTAAAGTGCATATGGGAATATATAAAATACTTTGAAATATTTTGAGTTGGTTTTTTAGTGTTCTCAGGTAGATGTATGTAGATAAAAATAGTGAGTGAATGCTACCATTCTAGAAACTACACTAAAAGATACTTGAATGAAATTATACCAACAATCTACAAATTATTTAATTAAATATTTAAGTATTTAAATTGGTAAGTCTACTGTTAAAATATAAATTATTTTCAAACATCTTCATCTAAATACTTTGATATAACGAATGACACATGCAAAATTTTTGAATCGGAATTGTAAATTCCAAAGCTGTCAAAAAAAATGGTTTTTTAAGAATGCCTGAGCGCATCCTTAGTCCAATTGGTCTTACCTTTTCGCCCGAATCGCTGGGCAAGTAAAATACCAAAACGGTTAGAAAAGTCAGTGCCACACAGGGCACAATCAAATTCACCGTATAAAACAACGTTTTGCGCCGCATGGTCAGCTTGAATGTAATATCTGCAGCAGGCATCCAAAAATTTGCATATTACAAAAGCCAACAAGAGCAGCACACGGCAAACCGTAGCTCACCTGAAAACGGCTCCAATGTGTCCGGGTAGTATTCCTCGTTTTTAGTGGCCGGCACCTCGAGTACATCCCATTCCACAGACAAATAGAATTCACTTAAATCGATGCCCACCTGCACGAGATTGCTGCCTGGTACCTATGCAAAAATTTTACGTATTAGCCAAACGACCAGGCAAAGGCAATTTATTGGGGATGTAACACCCCTCAGCATCCCTTTGTAACACATTTAACCCTTAAAACACCACCTGGCGCCTGTGTCTGTGCATAAATTGCATTTAGTGCGTTGGAGTGCAAAGTAAATTTGCATCCGAGAGCTTACCTGATCCAAATGTTTAAGATCCACTTGGGCGCCATTGTAGGTCCATGAACCGAATTTCATAAAGCAAATTTGCTCATCGTATGGAAAATATTCAACGTTCATTTCACAGGATGACTTGTAAATCGCTGGCGGTTCCCAAAACACCTCCCCAGTGTATTTCAATGTGGCCTTTGTCATGAGTGTAACCTAAAAATTGAATCATGTTGTCATGCTATAAATACCACTGATACTTAACCCCAATGTGAATTTAAAAGCACCTCGTAGTTGCCATCCCAGTTATTGTAGAGCACAATGTCCGGCACCCAGATGTGCTCGGAGGGCACATATAGCTGTTCCACACCGCCGTATTCCTCCGGATCCCAGCGCAGCTTATAATCAAACCAACGCTAAAAGACAATATTAGAGTTGATTTCATTTGAGTTATATACTTATCAAATTAACTACACACCTGTTTGACCCACAAATTGGTGGTCATCACCTGATTTTTCAAATTGACCTCAATAAGCTGTGACAATTTGAGGCCCAGCCAAACTGTTAATGTCTCCGTATTGTTGACAACCGGGCGTATCAGCCGATTATAATTACTCAATAAATCATCATAGAGGCGTTTTGTATCCGGATTTGCCTCAAAGCTCACTGGCGCTGCATGGCATGGAAAAAAGCCCAAAACAAAGCGATAGATATTAGCCAAATGTCCCAAACATGTAAAATAATTTCCCAAAACAAAAATCTGCGCAGCCGCCGCTCTCACGACCTGATTCGCTCTTGCGCTTTCTCGCAGGGCGCAGCCTTTTGACAGCTGGGCTGATATTTAAGATACAGCATCCGAGACATCAAAGTATCGAAATTTTCACATATTTTTCATGCCTAACTTTATATTACTTACGTGTTGTATTTGCCAGCGGTATTAGGACGAAAAAACCCAGTAAAATCCACCGCCACATATTTACTAATATATAAGTACAATTTTTGTCCTAATTTGTGCAGTAACTTTTATCTATATTTATACAATTGACTGCATTTCGTGTTCCGTGGTGAATTTGGGGTAAACCTCACTAGTTCGTGGTCCAGTCGTAACTGAGCGAAAATTCTCACGAATTCAATAACCCTGTTGTAGCAGATGACAACCGAGACGTGAGCGCAGGATAAGTTAAAATTGTTTGACCGTTACTTCGAAAATTAAAACAAAAAAGACAGTAAAAAAAAAATAAAAAATTTGTGCAATGGGAATTAATATTTATGTAATTTTTATTTGTGTTGTAATATAGATTTTATTTATATAAATACCAAGTTTAGATTGTTAAATGAGTAGCTTAATAAATCATATAACATTTTAATTATACCTTAGTTTTATTTTACTTTTACCATTAAAAATTGACGGAAAACCTTGCGATTTTATAAACATTTTTAAAAGGCCTTTAGAAAAGTTTCTAATAATAGTGAATAAAAATTGACGGAAAACCTTGCGATTTTATAAACATTTTTAAAAGGCCTTTAGAAAAGTTTCTTATAATAGTGAATAATTTTCTACAATTGGGCTCAAAATATTTTGTTTATTAAGGATATGGTTTTCAGTGTTTTTAGTAAATAAATATAATATTTTGTATACTGGCTATATCATAATAATCTCTCTATTTATTTCTTTAATTTCATCAACTTGAATTAAACATGCAGTTAACCTATATTTTGAATATTTGACAAGCACATTAAAAATGAAAATTATCGAAGAATTATCGAAATGGTGCTGCCACATTGGCACACATCATTAATATTTTTAATACAGACAAATACATTTATATACTTATGTTAATTAGGTTAATTTAGGTAATACAAAATATATTTTCTGCCAATTAAGCACAGATTGTAGGCTTATAGAACTTACCTTAATTTCAATCGGTATTTTTGAATGATTTATAAATACTGGCAACTCTACACCGAGAGTCAATCAAGCATTCAGTTTAGCCAAGTTAGCAACCAGCTGCCAGCGGTTGCCAGGCAACGAAAGCGCACTGTCAACAAACAGTTTCCAAAAGTAAGCAAGGAATTGGAGCAAACAATTGAAGTTACTGGTGCAGAAGAGGCGAAATAAACAACTTTCGTTTTTAGCTGTAGATGAAAGTAAAGCAACAAATGGGCCACAAGGGCAATTTTCCGCAGATGATGCGAGCAGCGGGCTTTAAACTGCGCAAGCATAGAGACGGTCCCTTGGATTGGCGACAAATGGGTGAGTTGTAAAAAAAAAAACAGTAGTAGTAATCTTCAAGAAACGCTATATAATCAACCCTCTGTCAGGTACCTATGAAACGGATCGAATTTTACGTGAGCAAAACTTTGAGGCGATCGATGATGTACTCGAGCATTTGTCGGAGGCGCCACTTGGCACAGTGCTGGAGTCGCACATTCTGGACAGCGGCATAGCCAAGTATTTTATAATGTCCCAGTATGCGATCCAGTATTTGCTGTACTGTCGCACATTTCTGGATGAGAACGTTGGGGAGTTGCGGGAGGCGCATGAAATCTCACAGCAAGAGATTGTCCGACTACGTAAATCCCTTAGCGAATCCAACAATGAGGTAGTGCAGCTTCACAAGAAAATCACACAAATTGAGGCCATACGCGAGGTGGTTTTTCCCTGCCATCTGTGCACAAAGAATTTCATTAGCAACGAGGCACTCAACATACACATTGGACGCAAACATCGCATTGGAACACCAACCCAGACCACAGTTGGTACTGGGGCTATCAAGGAAAAGGATAACGACATGCAGCTGATCAACACGATCAAAATGGAGCTGGAAATTAAGCAGCTGAAGGAGCGCCTCAATGCCGCGGAACGTAATATCAAGGAACGCTCTGGGAGCTCCAGGCGGCATGTAAGTCCACGCCAGGATCAGACCACCACAACGCTGACCATGCGAAATGTGGGCATTCAAAGCAACCTGGCGGAGTACAAGGATAAGGATGAGCTCAGCAGCGAGGCGGTGGAGAGTGAGGCCACGGAGCGCAAGGAGCAGCTTCATGGATTAGCCGAGCGTCTGAGTCACTTTGAGGCATGGCAAGCACAACTCAAGCGAAGTAACGAGGACTTTCTCCAGGGCGTCAACCAAAAGCTGGCGGATCTTAGTCATGCTCTGGAGCAGAGCAAGGAGACTAAAATCACAGCCGTGGCGCCCACAAATTCTGAGGAGCGTGTGGCGACGCCATGTCTGGAGGATTTGGAGCGTATACTAAGCGAAAAGGTGGCTGAAATTGGCAAGGTCAGCGCCAATAAACTGGAGGAGGTGGTCCATCACCTAGAAATGGGCTACAAGGATAAACTGGAAGCGCTGGAACGTGATCTAAAGCGGCTCAGCCTGCGCAAAGAGCCAACCGCTGTGGTGCAACAACAGCAGCATCCACAGCCGCCGACAACCACATCCAAAATACCCAAGCCACAAGCCAAAAAGGAGCTGACAATGGAGCGCATCAAGAAGCAAGTGGAAACGGAATTTCTTAAAGCGAAACGCGATGATGACACATATTCCATAGAGGAACTGCCACCAGCTCAGCAAGAACAACCGAAGCAACAAGAAATACATGCAGTTACTCACGTCCGGGAGTTGGCCAGTGGCAACAGTTCGGGTAGTCACCCCACGTACACAAAGCCCCCAGTTCCAGAACCCATAGTCAAAGTAGCAAAGTCCAGTTCCAATCAGCTAGAGGCGCAGGAAACGACGGACGTAAGTGAAACCCTTAGCGACGAGGAAGAGGAGAGCATCAGCGATGAAGGCAGTGAGCTCGTCTCATCGGAGCCTGAGGGACATGTATTCAAGTCGTCCAAAACAAAAGCAACTCCAAAAATAAAGTAAGTTAAATAATCTTGATTTTAATTAAAACCATATCAATAAGTCTGGAATTGTTTTTTAGAAGTCCACAGAAACCGCCCCAGCCATTGACGCGCAAAGACGCCCGCAAGCTGGTTAATCTTAAACTGAATCCACTTGGCATCAACATGAAATCGATGAGTATATCAAATACATACCTCAAACGAGCAAATTCTGAACTGGCGCAGAATCGCAATAAGCTGAAATTGGTAAGTTAAGCATTACAAAAATTAAATTGCTCAGAAATTAGGAATATTAGTAGCACTTTTTTGCATCATAGAAATATAAAAATTACTAAGTTAATTAGGTGCTCAATTATAAACTGAAATTTGTTACAGGAGCATCCACATTTCTATGCAACTCGGAATCGTATACGCAAATTTGTGGAGAAACTTTGCTCCGCAAAGATGCCGCAACAGGCTCAGAAGCTGCTCAAGAACAAGACGCCGCTGCAGCCAATGGAAATGCCCAAACGTAGAAGCGCAGTGCTGGAAGCCACAGATGATGACGACGACGACAATGAAGCTAGTGTACATACATCGACCTCACTGGAAGAGGCGGAGGAGGATGAAGGCACGGCGGGGAAGAATCAGCCGCCAACTAAAAGTTCAAAGCAACAGCAACATCAGAATTTCAAGGCACAATTGGAGGAAATGTTAGCGAGGCCACTGGCTCAAGTGGTATCCGCACCTAATATGGGAGTTATGCAAGCAAGGCCAGTGCCGCTGCCACGCAAGCAAGTTATGTTTAATACGCTGGGAAGCGGCTAAGCTAAGGCGGTACCGTTTAATCAATACAGAAAAATATATAAATATTAAAAAAAATAAATTTCAAATAAAATGTCCCAATGCTGCCACCTTTCATATACTGCCTAAGTGGCAGCGCTATTTGACCAAAGTCAAATAGATGTATCGATATTTGTAACATGCAACTAATCGATTCGCATATACGCGGCGAATTCAGATGGCGATGCGGCGAAGTGTGGTTGCGCGAAAAAATTTCTTGACGTCGCAAAAATCTACAATAACTTTCAATAAATGCTCTAAATCGCAGTCGAACAACACGCAAAGCAGTGACAAACGCTGAACTTACATGGCGAAACGGTTAATCTGTTAAAATTCCGCAGCAGCTCCGAGCAGCGCTGTAAAATATATTACCTGACGACACACTCATACACACACACCTCGATTAAACACATATACACACGCGCCCCCCGCTCCCCCACGCAAACACATCGATGAAATAACATACATAACGTATACCGAAAATACATAAGCTATAAGCTAACGCCAAAACTAACGGAGCCAAAAGCAGTCGCCAACGGAGCGCTCCCAGCTAAACAGATAAGAAAACACACGAGCAGGTGGAGACAGACAAAAACAGCAACAACAAAAACAACAACTGTAACAGAAACAACATTGACAGTGTTGTGAGCCACAGCAAAAGATGTCCGACATCATGAACATTGACAGCATTATCTCGCGTTTGCTCGAAGGTAAGTTTATCCGTCTCCCAATCTCCACTTTCCGCCTTCTGCCCCTACATAATTTCTAAATATTTCTAAAATTTGTAGTGCGTGGTGCACGTCCGGGCAAAAATGTGCAACTGTCGGAGAGCGAAATACGCAGTTTATGTTTGAAATCGCGTGAAATATTCTTATCACAGCCGATTCTCTTGGAATTGGAGGCGCCGCTTAAGATATGCGGTGACATACACGGACAATACTACGATCTGCTGCGTCTATTCGAATACGGCGGCTTTCCGCCGGAGTCGAACTATCTGTTCCTCGGCGACTATGTAGATCGTGGCAAGCAGTCTCTGGAGACGATATGCCTGCTCCTCGCATACAAAATCAAATATTCAGAGAATTTCTTTTTGCTGCGCGGCAATCACGAATGCGCCAGCATTAATCGCATCTACGGGTAAGTAAATAGCTCAATAATACCTGCATTGCGTGTTTAAGAACAGTCTGATTAGGATCCAATAAGACTTGCAACATTATAATTATAATTCCCATTGGAACAATATAAGGCTATGTTATATGATACGTAATTTGTTCTCGGAATATATAGTATATCAATACACATGGTCGTGTTTATTTATGTTTTTAAAGGTAAAATTGTTGTTACTATGATTGTCAGAAGTCAAATAGTGTAAAATCGATAGAAATAGTAATTTTCGTGTCTGCCAGCAATGATTTTTATTGCATTTCCAATATCCTATTCGCAGTGGCCAAATTTCAAAAGGGACTTGATTTGATTTGATTTAAAAATGATTCATATTTACAATAATGCCATAGATTAATCTATGTTATGAAAACTATTCTTTTTAAAATGCTGTAGACTTTCGGTTAAATATGTATTCAATATTGAATTTTTTTGAATTTGAAAAAAATATTCGTATTTATTTATATACCGCATCGATTGCATTTAACAGCATTTCTTGTATCGTGATAAGTACTAATCAAAAATTGACTTTCGTGAGAAACGCAATTTTAGTTTATATGTCATGTCATGTGTTCCCATGTAATTTATTCACCAACAGGTTTTACGACGAATGCAAGCGACGTTACACCATCAAGCTGTGGAAGACATTCACGGATTGCTTCAACTGTCTGCCCGTGGCGGCAATTGTGGATGAAAAGATCTTTTGCTGTCACGGCGGCCTAAGTCCCGATTTGTCATCAATGGAGCAGATACGACGCATTATGCGGCCTACCGATGTGCCAGATCAGGGCTTACTATGCGATCTCTTGTGGTCTGATCCCGACAAGGATACAATGGGCTGGGGTGAGAATGATCGAGGTGTGAGCTTCACATTTGGAGCAGAGGTAAATACAACAAGAGTTTCAGATATGCCAAGCAATTACTAATTCACAATTTTATGGTTTTAGGTTGTGGGCAAATTTCTACAGAAGCACGAATTCGACCTTATTTGTCGTGCACATCAGGTTGTTGAGGATGGTTACGAATTCTTTGCCAAGCGTCAGCTGGTCACGCTCTTTTCGGCGCCCAACTATTGCGGTGAATTCGACAATGCGGGTAAGTGGAGTGGAACGTAGAGTAATCCGTGGCAGCTACACAAAAGCAACACTGTACTTTAAACCGACTTCAGACAACAACATGGGTGTTATCTCTCTTGATAGCTGCTCATGTGAACAAATACTGCATCACTGTATAGATAATTTTGAGATTAGCACAGATTTTGGCGATAACCTTGGCTATAGAGCAGAATTATTCAACACTTGGCGAGTAATTAAGAGCACAGTGCAGTAAAACTACAGTTGTGGGAGGGAAATAATGAAATAGGGAACATTTTGAACTAATCTTTAATGAGCTTTCTGATGAACTCGTATTTACTCTATAACGTATAGTATTTATATATTTTTAATCAGTACCTGTATTCTTTTAAAATCATCTAAATGAAATTTGACTAGTATAACATATTTGAAGGGTAGAGGGACTATTTTTGTTCAACGTATTTGATTTCGTTTTAAATTCATTGCATTTTGTTTATAGAACACAAAACATTATCAAGTTAATATAATTTGTAATTTATTTGTTTTTTTATTTATAGGTGCCATGATGTCTGTTGACGACACATTAATGTGCTCCTTTCAGATATTGAAACCCGCCGATAAGCGACGATTTGTTTATCCAAACTTTGGAAGCTCAGGGCGTCCCCTAACACCGCCGCGCGGCGCTAACAATAAGAATAAAAAAAAATAAGCGACACACCAACAGCAACAATAATTTTACAGCAACAAAAACAACAAACGCGAAAACAGCAACAAAAACGGCCACACAAAGAAAAAATAATTTAAAGCGCAAAAATGTTTGTTTTTATCGAATATTTGTAATCGAATCGTGAGCAACGTTATAAGGGTATATAAATTCATACAAATTAACCTATTATTCATTAAAAAAAAACAAAAAGCAAAATACAAAAAAAAAAAGAAGAAAAAACACTCACAAATACATCAACATACATACACACAAAAATTGAGACACTTTAGTTCAAACTAATTGTAGTGTTAAACACTGCATAAGCAAGAATATCTCTTAATGTATTAATTATATTTTGTTATAGTTTACCTTGCGCAATGCGAACACATAAACACACACATAAATGAGAAGTGCATAGAGCAAAACACACACACACACACCAGTTGTATTTATTGCATATTTATCTTGCACGGCATTTTTCGGTTCTTTGCATGGCACAACAACCTTTTTAAATATATATATATATATATATATTTTAATATAGTAATATGGTAAAATGTTCATTTTTATTATTATTTTAAAGTTATAAACATCGCTTTTTAAAATGTGTGTGAGTTGAATGCAAATGTTTGACGAAAGCATGTACGTATTTTAAGCGCAATTTATTTTTTTTTTATCTATTTTTCATCATTAAAATTCTACTAAATGTTTACTTAGTTTTAAAGCAAAGCAAATTTAGCTCGAAGGTACATAAGTTTGAATTGTTTACACCAAAAATATTGAAATAAACAAAAAATTGTGTATATTTTAAAATTAAATACGTTGACGATTGAATATGTAAAACAGAAAACATGCATATGGAAAAAGAAAATAACAAAAGTAAAAACGACAAAAAAAAAACAATAATTATAAAAATAACAATTTACTTAACAGTAAAGATTAATTGCAAACTGCAAATTTGTTAAACAAGAACAAAACAAATAACGAAAGAAGTTAAATGCTTATAAAAGCGACAAAAATTTATAAGCAAAAGCTACAAGAGGTATACTTTTGAGTGGCACTGTGTGCCCTTTGCTGACGTCAGCGTCAAAGCAGATAAGGTTGCAAAAAAAAAGCAAAATTTACAAACATACATATATATATATATATAATATATATATATATATATATATATATATATATATATATATATATATATATATATATATATATATATATATATATATATATATATATATATATATATATATATATATATATAAATATATATATATATATTATTGAAATTGTAAACTGAGACACAAACAAATATGTGATGTCTACACAGATACATTCATGTATTTGTATTTTGTGACAACAACAGTCGGTACATTCTAGTGCTAAAGGCCCTCACATTCAAGTATTACACCTATTATGCATGTACGTATGCCCCGGCAAGCGATCAGCACCAGCAAAAACAAAAAAAAAAGGATAAGTAGTTCTAGCTCACACTTGCCATGGCGTAAATGACCCCAAAAATGGTTTCGTTTGTAAAATCCCCCCGCCCGTAACAATCGCGTTAACAAACTGAGTTTCCAACTTGAATGTCCAGCTACAGCCTAAATTCCCTTGTCGAAACCACTCTAGTACTCTGTTTAATGTTGTAATGAATTCTACGTACGTACATAAATATTAAAAAAAAAAATAAAAAAAATTAAAAAAAAAAATATTAAAAACAAGCAAAGATCTAAGATAAGAACAACAAAAATTATTTAATATTATAGTTATTATTGGCTGTTTCCAAAAAAAAAGAAACATAAGAAATTACAGCTGAAGAGCAACTCGCAAACAATGAAAAGAAAACATAAATAATTCACTTGTAATTAATTTTTTGGAAACTCAAAAAGGCAAACGAAGATAAATTCAAATCGCATTCATAGCTAAAAATGGAGCAGGAACAAAAACTCGAAAAAAAAATATTTATAAAATATAAAATCAACATGAAGCACTTGTAACAAAATAGCACTGTTTTATTAAAATGAAAAATGAAATACATACTAGCAATATAAATATTTGCCTTTTTCTGGAAAATGGGTATGCAATGGGAATATATTTTTTTGCTTAGTCATGACACATATATTATTTGATTTGTTTATTGTTCTTTGTTAATGGATCCAGGTTATTTATTTTATGGAGTTGAATGCACCTTTTTGAGTCGACCATTTAACTAATTTATTTTATATTTTTCGCAAATATTATAAGAACATCCTTTTTAATTAAATTATTTATTATTGCTTATGTGCTATTTTATCTTATGCACATATATTAACTGTTATAAGATGATTCTATTTTAATTAAACTATTTTTTATATTATTGTTCGTATTTATTAAATTCGATACCAAAGCTTAATTAAGTCTATTTCATACACCAGGTTTCCAGGTTTCTGTTGCTACTCTCAATTAAATCTCAGGGCGCAGCTTCGCTCCACCGGTGCGCACAATGCACCTGAGCCTCTGCCACTCGCCTGCTCCTCTCGAAGTTGTAGTTGCAGAAGTCTCTGCCGCAGCGCATAGGGCGTCGTTCCCGACGTTGTTATTGTTGCCGATTTGGTTTGTTGCCTGCACTCGTTCGCTTTGTTTTTCTGCCACTTAGCATTCTCGGCCACTCCTAATTTGTCGTAGGCGCGCTGCAGACGCAACTCATCCTGACGCTGCGCACTGAAGCAGTCGCTGGCATTGAGCAACCTGAATTGCTGTAGCGACAGCAAACGTTGCATTTCCGCATTGCACTCCTGGGTGGGGCTGATAGGCACTGTTGGTGATGGCGTTGCTGTGACCCTACCTTGAACCTGACCTTGAGCTGCGAGCCGACTGGCGACGCAGGCGCGTTGCTCGTAGATACGTCGATTGTCTGTGTGCTCGCAATGGCTTCCAGTGTCATGATTGCTGCCGCCCACACTCCGTTCTCCGGTGCCCCAACTTAGCACCTTGACGCGACTTTCACGTTGCTGTTGGGGGGAACAGGAGCTACAGCAGCTGGAGCAGTGACTCAGCGTGGTTGTTGCCGAATTGCGACGGCTGAATTCACGACTCAATCCACTCTTGGAGTGTCCTAGACCCAGCTCAGTACTTAATTGTGTATTTGGCTGCTTTACGAACTGCGTGGGACGCACGCTCTGCCTGGATGATGACGTCAAAGAGTACAGGTCACTGCGATGCGGCATCTGCCGCTGCTGCTGATGTGGCAGTCTGCTGAGTTGGTGGCTCTTTGTCTTTAAGATGCTGCTCGTGAAGCTTTCACAGCTGTGGCCACGATTGCATCTCTGCATTTTTTCCTCTTATTTTGTAATAGATATGTGGCAATGATTTCGACTTTGGCTGAGCCCCAAAAAATAGTGTCTGCGTGTTCATAGAATGTTAAGCGACGACTATTGAATGGACGGGGGCAACCGGTTTCGACGCATACCTAACGCCTCGACACCCATGCCCAACACCGTTACCTGGTCGGGCTGCCGGCTCGCATCGTTTGTTTATATTTGAACAACAATTGCGACAGTTTCCATAGACACATGCTCAACTGACTGGTCGAGGTCCTCGTGTTTTGTTTTTTTTGTTGGCTTGGATGAATTGGCAGGCCAAACGAATGACTTAGGCAACAAACTTAAATTATGGGCTTTAACTGGTGGTGAGTTGAGGTAATGATTAGAACTAATTGCTTTGGAGTTGTTGCCATGGGAACTTGCTGGCATTTGGAGTGTTGAAATTTAACGGGATTCTTTTCTCATGACTCCGATATGGCATTTTAATAGATTTATTGATTTCCATTATATAGCAAGCCAATCCGACCTATTACACAATGGAGCACTTATTGGAATGTTTAATGGCAAAATCGGGGGATTATATTAAAAATACTCTTTTCCAACTAAACACAATTATTTTTATAGACTATTTTTTTATTAAATTAAACAGACAACCTTTTAAAACAGCCAGTTCATCTATGTTAATCAAAAAATATATGCCCTTTTATTGTTTGGATTTTCTTAAGGCAAAAATTATCAATTCTTTGGAATGTCAAGAAGCTATTTTGACAACTGCTGTTTCTGGTTATGGTTATGCTAATACCTCACATAACTAGGCTATTCGTCAAATGGTTAATTTAATTTACATGTTTTTGTATAGCTACTAATTATTATTATCTTATGTATATATTTAAATTCCGACTTAAAGCTCTACTATTTAAAGCTTTTATTTTGTATACTAGCATGAAATACTTTTGCTTCATCATAAACCTCTTTAAATTATTAATATATAACCGACTAATGTATGATAATTACCGACTTTCCCAATTGCACCACAATTAAAATTTACATCAGAAATGTTAGTAAAGTTTAATGAACCACGACGATAAAAAAAGGGCATTACATAGGGTTGGTCGGAAGAGCCGGTCATCGTACGTCACCGGTTCCCACAACAGAAGACCGAATCGAGCCAATTGCAACTTTTTGATCATGAATGGATATCGGTTGCATTGCCAAAAGCGGTCAGGCGGAAAGCAAAAGTTGCATGTTTATGTGCCAAAGCTGGTTGTGGTATTATTTGAAACTGAAGCGTGTATGTTGGCTTAGACGCAGGAAGCTTTTTAAAGCCCGCGAAGCTCACTATATAACTCACACGCTCGAAGCATCCCGCGTCCATTGCGTTGTGATAAGTCGTCGTGCAGAGAAAACCTGATCAGTTAAGCAGCAGAAGCAGCAGCAGACGAGTCTTCGCCTTTCCTTTGCCTGTGCGTGTGTGTCTGCGTGCATTTGAAGTAGAGTCTAAAATATTGAACACATCAACATTGGAAATACATTTTGCTTATCACGATCCGACTTTGAGCTTCAATATGTTCAAACAGCCGACAGTTATATTGCTATTGCTAGTCGCTGCGGTTGCAAAATTTGTAACGGCCGTTCAAGATTTGCGTAAGTAACATTAACAACAACAATGAGTGTAAATTACTCTCAACTTGTTAGTTTGGCAGTGTTTTTTTTTTTTGTTTATTGTTTTGCTTCGTTTTGCCAATTTCGCTTTGGCTGGTTTTTGGGCAGAGGCCCACAAGCGCCGTTTATGGCCAAAACGTGATCAATATTGTATATGGGTTGTTAGTTTATTGCGGCTGCATTTTGGCTTGCGGCCCGAAGGTCAACGCCTGAAATATTCTCTAATGGTCTGACAAGTTGAGCATGCCAAAAAACCTTAAACCAATAACCATGCCTTAAAAATACCCAAAAAAAAAAAAACAAACAAACATTAATAATGCAAATGTTGGCGACAGCCTAAATGAAAAGCGAACCGACGCAGAACATTCATAAAAGGACGTTAATTAAGCAACATTGCAATGCGGTTGCAACGATAAGCTTAAATGGAGTTGTTATGCAACCGAATCAAGTCCGCAACATAATGGCGTATCGATATCGTCAAACTGGTTTGAAGTTGACGAGCTAATCGGTGGTCAGTGGTCCACTTCCTCTTGCTGATGTGACACATATTTTACGAGCATGATTATGCACGAATAGTAGTGTATGGCTAGTAGTAGTAAATGTTGTATATGAATATCGCGATGTTGCCGTAGGTCATGAGTGGCATTTTTCTCGCAGCATCTTGGAACACTAAATAGCCATGTGCTTCGACTTGACATTGAGAGTCAAATGAATAATATACGGTCTGATTTTTTTTTTTGGGTATTGTTGCTATATTTTTAGGCATTGTATAAAACAAGTTTTGTGGCCAACGAACTCTAACTAAAGTACCCGTTGTTGTTATAATGCTGACACAATTACAAACTCCTCGTAGCGGGATTTCCGCAATATATTTCAATGTCATGATCAACATTATTATATGCTTATATTTATTTTGTTTTTATTTTTTAAGCGGACAACTTTCTCAAGTGCAAACGCGATGCGAACTTTGATAAGTGTTTGGTGGATGCTGTTAATCATGCAATACAAGTGTTAAAAGCTGGTAAGAATAGATATATCTAAATAACTTAGACTATTAGTTTAATTTGATTGTTTATAGGAAATAAAGAATTCGGCATTCCGCCGCTTGAGCCGCTGTCCGTGAAGAAACTCGTTATAGACGCCGGTAATGCGCCCATAAATCTTCGTCAAGCCTTGAAAAATGTGAAGGTGCACGATATGATCTCGACCAGCAAGATACAGCGGTACAGGTAATTAACAGATTGCCGCCAATATTCAATAAGCAAATCAAGTTGTAAGTCACCTTCCTTTTCTTGGTTTCAGAACCGATTTGGACAAACATTTGATAATCTGTGATAGCAAGACCGATCGCATTGAAATGATAGGTGATTATGAAATGTCTGGCCGCATTCTACTGCTGCCCATTACAGGCCATGGAAAGGCTAATATTACGCTTATCAATACCAAAATCGAGCACCGACTGATTGGAGAACCCTTCGAAAAGGATGGTGTTAAGTATATGCGTCTCAAGGAGTATCGCGTTGCTTTGGACCCAAAACGTGTTTACATGCACTTCGAAAATCTTTTTAATGACAAAACCTTATCTGAGGGCATGAATCGTTTTCTGAACGAGAACTGGGAGACTGTGTTCAGTGAACTGAAAGTGGGCTACGCCAAAAGCTTTGGTTTGCTTTTCCGTGAACTCTCAAACAAATTATTTGAGAAAGTACCTTTTGATAATATATTTTTAAGTTAGTTTTGTTAAGTGGTATGTAATTTATGTGAACTAGTTAATAAATCGTAAAGACGGTTTTCTGATTTTAAGTAATCTAATTTGCATCGAACTGCAGCTATCGATAGCCTTGTTTAGTAGGGCTGTCGAAAGCTATAGATTATAATTCATATACTTAAAATATTTGGAATAAATTTAAAATTATGTCCTAATAAACAAAAATTACAAAACCTGGAAGTCGTTTTAATTTTATATGCTTACCATAATTTAGACAAATATTTTTAAATTACATAGTTTCGCGCCTGAACCATATATCGATATTTGAATTCTATCGTTGCTTGCCGATGAATCGAAAACTTTCTCATTGCTTATCTTGCAATTTTAGCACTTTCCAAGCGCAAAGATATTTATATATGTGTAATCAATCAATTCAACATTTAATAAAGAAATCAGACATCGTTTAACAAACTGCCTGCATGGCAGAGAAAATGGGCAGCATGGATGGCACAGTGCCGGAGGCCAAGTACCAAAAACTGGCTAGTGAATACTCAAAGGTAAGGCGAACAGCAACAGTTTACGCCCCATTAACAAGCGCTTTTATCTAATTTAATCCACATCCGCTCACACAAAGCTGCGCGCCCAAGCGCAAGTGCTGAAGAAGGCGGTTATCGACGAGCAGGCAAAGGAGGCGAGTCTACGCGAGCAATTGCAACAGAAAGCCACATCGCTGAGGCGAACCGAACAGGAAGTGGACTCGCTGGGCTTTCGCAACAAACAGCTGGAGTCGCGGGTCTCGCAGCTACAGCAGGAACTAACGGTGCATGAGCAAATGCCCAAGAAGAAGGAGCCAGGAAAGCGGGGACTGCTAGGTGGCAGGCAACCGGAACCACCAAGTGAAGCGCCGAGCATAAGTGCGGCACAGGAGGCACTCATCTTTGAGGAGCTGCAAAAGAAAATAATGGAAAACGCACAGCTGACATCATTGGTAAGTCGATGGCAATAAAAACACACACCCAATCACTCACACACACTTATAAACTTTTTCCACCCCATAGATCGATGACAAGCAACGCGACTTGTTGCTGCACACAGAACGCATTGCGGAACTGGAACAGAAGCTGGAGAAACGCCTTGCTGACCAAAACGAATTGGAGAATCGCTTGCGCAAAGAGGTGGAAACGCTGCAGCACAGAAACTGTGAACTCGAAACAAAGCTGGTCGATGCGGCAAGCATTGTAAGTTCTTAATAAATTATCCGCCAAAGGCAAAGCTCATCTAAGATAATCATATGGCATAAGTAATAATTCATATTACGCTTGCAGCTGGGTAGTGAGGATGCCTTGAGCGCCACGGGCAGCGACAGCACGCCGCTACACAATCTACAGCACCAGCACCATCTTAACACCAATGCAGCCTTAACGCTTACTGCCGAGGAGCGCATTACGCTACTCGAAAAGGAATCGGCCCATTGGCGAGCCCAATACGAAGTGATTAAAATTAGCCAGAACTTCAACTCGAACCCAAACCTAGACATCGGCAATTCGTTGAGCGATGACAGCATTATTTGTAGCTGCAGCACAGCTGCCGCTGGCGTCACAGTTAAGCCATGCAGCCTGGAGAGCAAGTGTAGCCATCGGGCAAGAGATTTACTACAGGACCCACCCGATCCACCTACCAAGGAGCAACTCATATATAGCGTATTTAGCAAAAAGTACGAAGATCTACTGCGCCTGAAGGCACTGGCAGAGTCCCGCCTACGCTCGTTTGAACAGGAAACGTTGCATTTGCAGATTTGCCTGGAAAATGCGACGCAAGAACTGAAAGCCAAGGACGAGCAGCAATCGAGTCTGGGCGGAGCCCTGCAAATGCTCGAGGAGGAACTGGTAAGACAGCTACATGCATTCATATGAGTAGAATGTAATTGAAAACAAAATCCTTATCCTTGCAGACCACAACGCGCATTAACTACGAGGAGCACATCAGCGTTCTCACGGAGCAAGTAATTAGCTTAAGCGACCAGTTGGCTGCCTGCAAGTGAATATCTCTCATAAATTGTATATTATTTAATATCAGTAACAACAGGCCACTGTAAAAACATAGCCAATGGCTACGCAGCTGCAGTTAAAAAGGGTTATTTAGTTATCCGATTGCGCAACTATGACAACCAACTGGCCCTTGAAAGCGCAGAAAATCTTTCTTTATATGTAAATCAATGCAGTGTGTATATAGCTGAACATATATGTTAATATATGTGTATGTTTTAAATATTTCACTAAAGTTTAACAAGCAACGTCTTATTTAAAATAACAAATTACAATTTTATTGAGAACGATGTGCCACAGGAGCAGCCTTGCTCGGCCAACGGATTGGCAATCATGCGAAACCCCGCTCGTATTAGCTCGCTGTGATAGTCCACTGTGGCGCCACTACAATAGTCCAGCGAGACTGTGTCAATCACCACTTTGGCCTTGTCCTCTCCAAAGTGTAGGTCATCTTTATGGAGTTTTGTGTCCAATTCGAATTTGTATTGAAATCCCGAACAGCCGCCGCCCTCAACAGTTATGCGTAGAAAGGAACCATCTGTGCATATTTCGCGCAAACGTTTCAAACAACTCTCGCTCACGCGCAGCTGCTCTTGCTGCGTATTTGTCGAATTTGATGAGACTGCAGCAGCAATCGGAGCATTTGCGGCGGCATCTTTGGCGGCTTGGCGCAGTGGGGTCGCCGAAAGTAAATTTCTGTAGAACATAATTATGTAAGTTTACATTTATGTTAAATCTTATTATAATTACCTTTGCAGCGCAGGTTTTGTAAGCTGGCGCAACATGAAAGCCATTACTGTAATTTTAGGTCCAAAACAAAAAATCAATTTTTGAGTTTACAATCTCGTAATCAAAACAAAAGTGACAACAGCTGTTTTCTAGGCATGCGATGTGCTTCAAAAAGCTTCGCATGAAATGCGATATTTTAATATCGCCCAAAAACATAATATATCTACATCGGTATATTAATATCGCCTCGCACCAATTTATATATCGATAGACGCCCAAATGCATAACTGGAACTGCGTTTGCGCTTCTCATGTTGGCTTGCTGCGGAATTTTCAAACGTTGGCTTTTGGCTTTGCAGTTAAAAAGTGTTTGTATTAAGTGTTTTGTTAATGTTTTTAGTGTGTAGCACAAGTTGTACCTGGTAATGGCGCTAAAGATGAAGGTAAATAGCAAGCCTGAGCCAAATAGCAAACAATCCCGACGATATATTTCCGATCCCGAACGCCTTAAAAAAGATCTTGAAAACGAGCGTCGCATAACCCGTTTACAGCAGGTAAGACGCAGATGCGTTTTTGGGTTTTACATTGTAAGCAATGACGAAACAAATTATCTGCGATTAGGTGCGAGAGAAATCGAAAAACTTGGCCCGGACAATACGGCAAGATGTGGCGGCTGAACAGACGCGTCAACTAGAAAACCTTGAGAACATCAAGCAGCAGGAGTTAAATACATGGCGTGAGCATGTTGTGGCCAAAAAATTCCAGGACTACCGTACCTCAATGTTTCAAGTGGGGGCCGCCCATCGCGCCGCCCAGGCTGAAACCGAAAAAATCGAACAGGAAAAACAACTGCGACTACAAAAAATAAAAAACTGTCGTCTAGCGGCCAAGAATGCCAAAAAGCCCACAGCTACAAATATACGTGCCACAGGAGGCGTTTGTCTCAATGTAGAAGGTCGAGTCTGTGCGGGCACACAAACGCCCGTGCCAGCAGAAAACGTAAACGGTTGTAAGGAGAACCGGTCGTGCAATAGACCACGTTGCAAATCAAAACAAACTCATAATGCAGGCAAACGCAAGAGACAACCATGTTGCCAGAATAATGTCAATAGTCAAGATGCGAGCGACAACGAAGAAATAATGGAAACGCAATCGGACAGCAACAGCAGCTGCGATGAGCCACCTGCCTCACATCCAACAACGAGCGAAGCCAGCGTTAGAAGGCTGCAAAAGACGCCGCCAATTATCTTGGATGTGGATGATGAAAGCGATGATTCGCTGGAGATTTGCTTAATCGACGGCATTGAGATTAACGATATGCACATGCAAACCAATCGAAAATTTAGTCGCTTAGTGCGACCCGCTGACACAAATGGCTCAGAGCTGCAGGAAGCCCCTTCGCGTCCACGTTTTACACAAATCAGTGATCTGGTGCGACGTACCACACGTGTACCGGAAGTGACCGTAGAATGCGCCCAAGGGCAGGAACAAGGAATTCACACGCCGCGCAGTCCCACCAGATCTTTACCTCGATCACCTAAGAAAACAACGACAACTGAGGCACAAGCTGGGTCGTCCCAACGCTCGCCCATCAGAACAGCAATGGAGCAACCAACTACCTCTACTCAACCAACAGACAACCGTCGCACAGCAAAAGGACAAAAGCAGTCCACGCTGAAGCCCAGCAGCAAACGGATCCCGCCTGCTAAGGTCATAGATGCGGGCCTTAAGCGCAGTTCAACGTCTGTGCAACCGAAAGCAGTCACAGTGCAGCCAACAATGACAAAACCTTCACAGGATCCAGCTGCACAAAAGCCACGCCGACAACTGGCATCCGTTGAACCACCTCGTACGCAACAAAATCTCCAACAAGAGCCACCCATTCAACAGTTTCCCATACCAACAGGCTTTCCGCCAACTGTGCATCAGCTGCCCATGCAACCGCTTCCTCCTTACATGCCAATGCAACCACACCTTATGTATGGACCGCAGATGTTGCAACCGTATTCCATGCTACCCTTTCCCATGCAACCATATGGTATGGAACCCAATCGACAGTTTGCACCACAGCCGGTGCTGCCAACAGAACCAACGTTGCCAGTGTCCAGCACTGCTACACCTGCCGTAACAGAGGCTCCGGCACGCACCACAGCCAGCCACACGACTGTCTCCACCACGACATATATGCTGCGTCAAGGGCAGCCCGGAAACACAGCAAGTGGACACGTGCAGTTCTACGATCACAACAATAAATACCAGCGTCATTATAAAGCTCCCACAGAAGCCGTGCAACCCAATCTGCCGGATAACACGAACATGAATGCCATGGAGCAGGCAGACGCTGAGACGCATCGGCGCCAACTACGAGAGCAGGAGCTACAAAATTTACGGTAAGATTGTACAATTCACACACTTCCTACTTATTTAAAGCTTGTTTTGGTATTCTGGTAGGCCAAAAATGGCTATGAATGAAAAAAAAGAGTGTTTAAAAAACATTACTGGTTTCGAAGAAAGTTTAATAACGCCATTAGTCAAACAGATTTGAAAATGTAAAGATAGTAGAACACTGTATATAGATTAGTCCTTACACGCACCATGCACACCATTTAAATAATAGTTGAATTCCCCTTTACAGCCAGATCAACGAACAGCGTGGACAAAAGGCGCTGCAACGCGAGCAAGTGCGACGAGATTGCGCCGAACTGACAGAGAAACTGGATGCCTTGACACAGCAGCAACCCCAGCTGCTGCCAAGCGACGTAAGTTAAAATCTTATTGTTTTGCTTACATCGGTGCTAATTTGTATTTTGTTTTGAGAACAGGCTAATTTTGTGCCAAGTCATCGCTTTGCCGATTTGGCTTCACGGCGCGAGCAAAAAATGAACGCAGCAATGGAACAGATGCTGTTGCGTCCAGCTATTGTTACTTGTCCTGAGGTAAGCTCTTCCCGACACCTTTCACCAAGAAAGACGGATACTCGGTCCAAATCCATAACGCCAGAGGCTATTAATTTGGGCGATCCGCCAACGGAAAAGACAGACGATGGTGGAAGTTGTTGCTCCATGCTAATCGAATATGTGGACAATCAGAGCAAGCAGCTGCGCAGTGAGCTCAAGGGCATGCAATCCAATTCGGTAAAGTCTGTGAAGTTAAGGAGTCTTCTGCAGCGCATCGAGAAAATAAAAGAGCAACTGCTGGCGGAGCTGCAGGCGGGCGACATGAACGGGGACAGTGCACAAAAATTGATCGATTCCATTCGCAAGGAACGCGCAAATATACACACGGGCTCAGCTCCCAATATCGACCAAAGAGAGATGGAATTGCAGCAAAAGGAGGAGCTGCTGGAGCAGCGTTTGCGTCAATTGTACAAGCAGCAGAAAAAAGTCGACGGGAGAAAGCACAATGATAACCCAGTGGAGATCATAATTAAGGTAAAGAGCGATGGCACCGTCAAACAGTATGTGCCCAAGACGAAAATGCAGGAAAAACAAAGGACACAGACAACGATTGAGCAAGGCAATTCAAAACCAAGTACATCCTCATCAGCAGAAGCCGTAGGGACAACCAAATCAGCGCTGAATCAACGCCAGAATTCCATAGACTCCACCTCCACAGTTTATCGCGAACTGCCTCCTGTTAACTATAAGAACATAATACCACCAACTGAAATTCCTGCTTCAACTTCTACCTCGACTCCAGCACATCCGGAGCCACTCAATCCCATAATTGCGCAATATGTGCAGCGCTTGCTAGGCATGTCGCGTAACTCAATAGATAAGCTGAACGTGAGCAGCTCAGATGTGACCACACCTGCCGATTCAATCATTAATCAGCCACGCAATATTTCAACTGCTCCCCTGGCGGATGAGCAACTGCTTGACAATCAGCGGATGGAGCGTGTTCAGGCCTTCATTCAGGAGAATCGCAGTTTTGTTGACGAGCTCGAGGACACTATGCGTATGCAGCAGCTAGAGCAAGAGCAGCAACAGCAGCTCGAGCAACAACAGCAGCTGGGTAAAGAGGCCAGCCTGCGAGCCTTTGATCAGATCTGGAACAAGCGTCTAGCCACCAAAGAGCAGCAGCAGCAGCAAAAGAAACAACCGCAAGCAGAAGATGAAAGACCAACGACTAGTGGCAAGGCAAATGTTGCCAAACATTCGACGTTAACTACTTTTGGTCAGAGCACATCTAAATCAGTGGCTTACAGGCAACAGGATAAGGTGCCTTCAGCACGCGTCCTCCATACGGAAAGACAAGAACGCCATGTGGAGGCAAGCCGCACCACTCAAACAAACAAATCCTCAATGGCCAGCGAGCAAAGTGCTGCCCTGCATATGGAGCGCTATGAGCGACTCACAGAGAACTGTACGCAGCGCATTGCTGAGTTAACGGAACTCATCACCAAGGTGCGTGAGGAGAAGCAGCGACTGGTGGAGGTCACACTGACCTCGGCCAGTGAAGGAGAGCGGCATTCCACGGAGTACTTTGATTTGCCGCCAGGGCAACGGGAGCAGGAGCAACAGCTGCAGCAGCCCGGCTCTCGAACGATCTCCGAGCGCAGTGATAGCCATGATACGACACCTTCGCACTCGGAGGCGCTGCCGCTGCAGAAACATAAGCCGACGGGCGCTAGTCTTGATAGCGGTATATCAATTTCACGACCACTGACCGCAATGGGCCAGGAGCCGCCTGAGGCAGAGCCCACATCGTTGACCTCATCCACACAGAGCGGGGCGCAGCGTCGCGGCAAAGTTCCGCCGGCCACAATACGTCGCTACAGTCCACAACTGGCGTATGAGGATTTGGCGCATGAATTGTCCACCATCACGGAGGTGGACACACCGGCACAGTCGCATATGTTGGCTGCTACTCCCGCACCAGTGCCATTTCCCAGCTTCGAGCAGTATGCACAGGAGCTGCAGTTGGATCTGTCGCAGATCGATCCGAGTCAAAGCATGCGCCTGCAACAGGAGTTCCAAGAGTTAATCCGCACCATGAAGCAACACGGCCACGGCGTCGACTATAGAGAATTTCCTAACATCAGTGCCTATCTGCACAATATAACCACTACCCGTGTCCATGTCGAGTCGGAGCATCCATCACTCGCAGCTACCGATCTATTGCAGCAAATGCGCTTGCCAAATGTCAGCATACGCGAGTTTCCCAACAGGCACGAATATCTGCAACAGCTCCTGGCACGTGGTCGGCCAGATCAAGGCGAACTGATTGACAGTGGCAGCCTAGACAGCAGCGGCTCCTTCAATGTGGAGGAAGAGCTGCGACAACGTCGCCTACTCTTCTCTTCCTTTCGCCGTGTGTCGGAAGCGGATGAAGTGCCTGAACTGGAGGTGGCTAGCAGTACACGTCGCGAAAGCATTCCACTGGGCAGTAACACACAGGCGCCCAATGAAAGCGGCATTCAACCGCCCAACAGATGCCCAGTTTCCTTCGACGTGCAGTTGGATATGCAACGAATGTCCGTGCGTAGACCTGTCAGCATGCGCCATCGACAGCAGAGCCAAGCGGATCATCCAAACAGCAGCGCCGACAGTGAATCACCAACAAACAGATCCGCTGGAGGCTGTGTCTTAAACAAGTCATCGGATGCACCAGACCAGGTCAGTCAGTTAGGACGATCGCTAAATTTGCGTGAATTTCTCACCAAGGAGCTGCTTAAGCACCGCCTCGAAAATGAAGAGAGCAGCAGTGACGACTCGTTAAAAAGACATTTTTTGCAATCAGTCATCGGTTCATTATCCTCGTGCACTCCAGCGCTGGGACATGCCACCAATGGCACCAACGACAGACAGATGACTTCCACACCCGTCGGTTCGGTCCTGTCCGACAAGGGTAAGGCCGGTTCGTTGCACAGTGATGACACACAACTATTCTCTGGTGAAAGTCACTTGTCCACGGTGAATTATGCTGATGGCACACCTCCGGTGCCTTACGAGCAAGCTTCACTGGGACGCAACTTGAACCCTCCGAAGGCAACTAACCGAAAGACGCCACGAAAATGATGTAATATTTTTTAAATTGTCTAGACAACATTTTTTAATTATGTGTATATTGCTTTGTTCCCCAATTTGCAAGTCTTTTTTACCATTATGAAATTGTGACAAGATAATTTTTAATGACCATTTTGTGTGTATATTTTAATAAAATTATTTAATTTTTATTAGACTTTTCTAAATAATGTTTCAAGTACAAAAGTTCACAGTGTGATTGTATAATGACTGGCCAAATTACATCTGGTCCATGGTGTATAATTTTCTTAATGTAAATATGTCTCTTACACTAAATAATGCGTAAGGCGGGTGAATGAAAAATTCGTATTCATTAAAATAATCAATCTTATTGAGGATGCAAAAAGTGATGACATTTGAGTTATAGCACCAAAATTAAAAAAAAAAAATGTAATACACGAAAAGTTCAAGTTCTTTATAGATCGGTGGGTATTTATGTGTTACAAACGTAATGCGATTTTTATAATTTCCCATACCTGATCTCTTTGTGATTTATGTTGAACTTAGGAACTTTTCACTCAGCCCTTTCATTCTGACCCTTACACATGGTTTGTCGGTGCTCCTAAGTACAATGCATTGTTTAAACTAATATATATACATATATGTATGTAAGGCAGTATACATTAAGTAGCTAAGTTATATCCTGTACGGTACGGTAAGCAATAACTCACAATAACAATAACAAAAAAATCTCTGCAATGCAGTAAACGCACAAAGAACAAAAAAAAATAAATCATAAGACCTAATTTCATATACAAACAAAACAATTTGAGTTGCTTAAATTAAATATTAAGTCTTCGGTTTAATGCGAATCTAAATGATCAACAATATTTTAATCCTCTTTCTCCTCGCGAGCTCGTTGCTTCTCTCGTGCCTGTTGTCTCCGTTTAAAAGAATTACTCGCCACGCTCTTAAGTGCATCGGCCTCTCCTCCAGTGGCCTCGACCATCTGTCTTAGTACGCCCCTCGACTTTTTGAGCAGTAAATGTGGCACATCAAATTCTACAGCATTTCCCGCATCCATTACGATTATGCGATCCGAATCCATAACGGTATGTAGCCTGTGGGCGACAGTCAGCACTGTGCAGTGTTGGAACTTGACTCGAATCGAGCGCTGAATCAACGAATCCGTTCTGCGAAGAGACATAGAATTAAATTATCTAAAATTCTACTTCTGCCTTATTGTACACTTACTGAGGGTCCACATTGGCAGTAGCTTCGTCCAGAACCAGAACCTTGTTGTTCCGCAGGATCGCACGCGCTAAGCAAAGAAGCTGTCGCTGTCCTACGCTAAAATTGCTGCCACGTTCGGTTACCATATAGTCAAGACCCGGAATTGATGACCGCAGCTCGACCTCTTCAAGGGCTCGCCAGAGATCGGCATCACTGTAGCGCTCGAAGGGATCCAAGTTATATCGAATGGTGGCCGAGAAGAGCACGGGATCTTGTGGTATTATGGAAATCCGGGTGCGCAGCGTCTCCAGAGAGATACTGCCTGTCTCGATTCCATCTATATAGATGTCACCTTCGATGTAGGCCAGACGAAAGAGTGCTCCAATCAGAGAGGACTTGCCAGCACCAGTGCGTCCCACAATTCCAACCTTCCAACCAGGTTCGATAATTAAATTGAGGTGATTGAGCACAGCTGAGCCATTGGGATCATAACGACAGCTCATGTCACGGAATTCCACCTGACCATGAGTGGGCCAATTTTGTGACGGCTCTTTGCCGACAGCAGCCGTCTCTTGGTCCAGTTCCGTATACTGCAGCACACGCTCCACACTAGTCATTTGCTGCAGTGACTCGCACACCTGCCGCACTCCATACTGCACCATGCCAGTGAGTATCATAGCCTGTGAGATGGCCAGACCAACATTGCCACTGTAGGTGCCTGGCAGAGAAAATATTTTATTAGTAACGAGACATCAATATTATATTATATTATATAATATTACTTAAGCTTCTTCTGTCTGACCAATTAAAAACTTTTGAAGCACGTCTGAAACTTACTTTCGTTGGATATGATGAAACTAAAAGTGACTGACGTGAGAAAGGCACAACTGACGAAGTCCAGCCACAGCCCCAGTGCCGTGTTGGCCGCCATAGTTAGCTGCCAGACGCTGCTGTGCACATCCTGTAGCAGGTCAAACTCCTTGGCGACCACATCCTGCAGTTGACGTGAACGTATTATCGCAAGTCCTGTCAGAGACGAGCTCAGATGTGAGAAGACGGGACTGCGGCAAATGCCTTCCAGTCGCTTCAGATCCTGCGAGGGTCGCAGATACAGTTTCAAGATGAGTATATCGACGACAGCCACAACTAGCATTGCAGTTATCAGCACAGGATTCACCACAGAGATTACAATCAGTATGCCGAACATGACCAAGGCAATCTGTATAAAGTCCATCATAGCACGCGGCAGCAGCTCATCAATGGCACCCATATCTTTGGAGAATCGATTGAGTATACGACCGGAAGGATTAGTATCGAAGAATCGCATAGTCGCATGCAATATGCAACTGAACATTCGGTCGTGCAGCACCTTGGAGGCGTGCATGCACGTCTTAAAGAATAAAAATCCACGGAACGTTGTCATAATCACCACGCCAATGATGAGAGCGCCATAAATGTACATGCACTCATAGGTGCTAAAGGTGGTGGGTTCGTTCTGAGATCGCTGATGCTCCTGCTGTGTCCAGATGTTGGAGAAGTAGTCTGAGCTGCTGCACACCACCTGGGACAGCAGCATAATGCACACCATGAAACTGAAGCCCACTAAGCTGCTGCCAGCGTGGAAATACTCGTACCACACCCGTGGCGATATACTACCCGAAGCTTGTTCCTCAGCCAAATCATCATCGCCGTTATGTAAGTCCGTTTGAACGCTGCTAGTCAGCTGTCAATATAAATAAGAATATATTAAGTATTAAAATAAAATAACAATTCATGATCAAAAATTAAACTACTTTCTTTAGTTTAAGCTAAATAAATTGGTCTAGGATAAAAATTGTGAAATTCTGACAATTTATATTAAAATATATTTTAAATACTATTTCACAAACATTTAAATTATTACTCTTAACGAAAGTGATGTGTCAATATGCAGTATAAATAAAAATAAAAATATGTATATCAAAATATCATTCAAATTTTGATCGGCCCTTTGAAATATCATTTACTGTTCACCTAGTCTCGAATCGGAATGAGTAAAGCTAAAATCCTTTTTTTTGCTAAGTAAAGTAAATGTTTTGGACGGAAAACGGTGTAGTTGTATTTAATTTAAGAAAAACTCACCGACTTGCTTCCTTGTGTAGAATTGCTTCTCTTCCGCAGTGGTTGATAGCCATCGCGAACGCCATCCATATAGGGTATATCATCATCATCCTCCAAATCCTGATACGAACTCGATGAGGATTGCAAGCCATCAATAGATGACTCCGCTTCCTTGGGACGCTCCAATAGCTTTGCAAAGTCCAACTCGCTGTTGAGGAGGTCTGCATATGTGCCCTGCCTTAAGATGCGACCATGCTCCACAATAACAATCCAATCGGCCTCGGAGAGGAAATGCACTTGATGTGTAACCAGCACACGTGTGGCTTTCTTCTGGGCCAGACGTCCACGCGGTCCAATAACTTCATCGAAGAGATGTCGCCCCACATGGGCATCCACAGCGCTTAGTGGATCATCCAGCAGGTATATCGATGCTGGCTTGTAAACTGCTCGCGCTAAGCTAATGCGAGCTCGTTGACCGCCGGAGAGGGAAGCTCCTCGCTCTCCAACAATTGTCTTGTCACCGCTGCTGAGTTGCTGGAAGTCGGTGGTGAGGGCACAGCATTTGGTTACCTCTTGGTAACGCTTACGTTCATATTCTTCACCAAAGAGAATGTTATTCCGAACGGTGCCGGTAAAGAGCCAAGGCTCCTGCGATGCATAAGACAGATCGCCCTGCAAAACAGCGCCACCGTCAACTATTGGAAGCTCACCGAGAAGCAACTGGAGCAGCGAACTCTTGCCCGCTCCCACAGGACCGATGACCGCACAGAGCTGACCCTTCTGTATCTGCAGATTAAAACTCTGAAGGGTGCGTTGAGGATTCTCCTTATTCCAGCAGGCATTGATGTCCTTGAGCACAATAGCTCGTGTATCTCCAATATCTTGTGTTTTCTTGTGTGTAAGTCCCTGCACCTTCTCGTCGCGGCCTTCCAGCTGGAGAAAGGCCTGAATGCGACGAAGGGAGACCAGTGCTTCGGCACCAAAGGTTACCGCAAGCGGATACCAAATAGCTGCCACCAGCTGTAGGATGTTATAGAAACTGGCTGCCGAAAAAACAAAGTCCGCCGTTATTTGCTGTCCCGTTAGAGCGGCTGCAACTAGGGTTATATACAGAGTGGAACGCTCCGTGAATACCATGGTGCTGAGGTAGAACCCACGCAGGTACGAAGCATAGCGAATCTGTTTTATTTCGGATCGTCTTGCTTCGGCGACCACCGCTTGGAAGGGTTTCTCCCATGCGTACATCTTGATTACCTGTATGCCCTGCACCAGTTCGTTCATAATACCCACACGAGCATCCGTGCGCTCAGCAATCCGTAGTCGAAGTATTGAGGTTAGTTTGCTCAACGCCGACTGCAGGGGTACGGTTTTCAGCAGCAAACCGATAACACCCACCAGGGCAGGGATACCAATGCGTAACCAAATGAGATAACATGTGAGCACCGCATGGAATGGCATAATCCAAATCCAGTGCACAAATATGAATCCATAGTCGAGGCGATTAACATCGTTTGAGAGTAAATTAATCAGATAGCCAGCTGGAGTCTGACCCGCTGTCTTCATGGACAACCGGAGGGTCTTACGATAAATCAACGAGCAGCAGGCAATTCGCATTCGAGCACCCATCAAACGTTGACGCAGATCCACATGATGTATAAGAAAGCAGGCAAACAGCGTTGAACTGACCAGCACCGCAGCGAGACTAAAAACATCATTCCAAATGTATCGAAGCCCTTCCTCCAAGGTACTTAATTCAGTCGTATTGGCTGCTTCCTCTGGGAAGGTACTTTTAATGTGCTCTTTAATTGGATCATTACTGTTCAGTGCATTGGGTGAATTAACTGGGGGAGGTCCAAAAAATTATAGCACGTTAGAATATTTTAGTAATAGTCGGGGCGAAAAAGAGTATTTTTGAATTCGACAATCTACCTTCAGAATTTGCTGATGACGTTAGTCCTATACCTCGTACGGTACGATTAAGGGCAAAATGCTGTGCATTGGTTTGGTTCAATTCCGCAACGGGAGACTGCCCTTGCTGGAACTGTAGCAAAAGCTGTGCCAAAACGACGGGTATAAGCGTTCTGTAGGATAAGATTCTTAGTCAAGTCGAATACATTACACAAGGTTTTCTTACTTTATCACAATGTAGACGAAGCAAATAATGCCATTGACTATTGTGGGTCCCTTGAAACAGCGGAACAAAGCATTGCGCAGTTTTGGCTTATGTGTCTTGCGATGGGCGTGTTCCAACTCTTTGTACCATTCCCTGTCAAACAAAAGGATCAGTATAAGTAAAAATTGTATGATGCTTCACTTACTCCTCCAATCGATCTCCCAGCTGCTCGGAGTGATCTTCCTTCAGGCATGCCGTTAGGTCATCTGTATTGAGGCCTTTTCGCGAACCGCGAAACAGCAACGGCACCGCCCAGGCAAATATCAATTGTGACAGGCAGTTAGCCCGTTGACGGGGATTTTTACGTTCAGGCTTGACGCTGCTATCCATCCTGTCATGGAGGCGCTGTTAGCTGCTGTCGGATAAACACACCGATCAAATGAAGAAATCTGCTGATAATACGCACATTCTTATATTATCTCTATAAACAGCGTTCGACGGGTTGGCCCCATCAGTCCCATTAACTATGGGTGTAAACTACACCGACAAAGATTTCTTATCTCTCGCATTCTCACATAAACAGCTGACGACCTTGTACCCAATTCTGTCCCTTTCTCTGTATTTCTCTCTCTCTCTTTATGTGTGTGTACGCGCAGTACTTTATTAGTTAGAATGAATTATCTATATGCTGTACAAATGGAAAAACTGTGCATTTTTAAAGTAAAATAACAATGTTGAGTCGAGTTTATGACGAAAGATAACCGTAATTTTTCGTGTTCCTTATATTAACTTGCGTTGTACACATGATATTTATATTTTTCATTTGACTTTAGCCAATTTAAACATGTTAACATTTTTTATAGAACATCATTAATATTTGGACAACATAAATTGATAAACACATTCAATATTTATTTGTTAGTTTAATGTAAAACCGAATTGATCTCTTCTTAAATTATTAAACATTAAAAAAATGAAGACAATACGTCAGAAATAAAACTGTATTAGTATTAGTAAGAGCATTGAAACCAGAGAAACAGATTGAATTCTTAAGCTATTAAACAGTTGGATAAATAAATAATGTTACGAATATATAAAAACAATATTCAGCTGAACCAATGATAAGAAAAGCATATTCTCAATACGAAGTTTACTCGAGGTATAATTCATTGTACATATATGCTTAAAACATACTTATATATATATATATATATATATATATATATATATATATGTATATTTAAGATTTAATAAATAGGCAAGTTCTCGTATCGGTCGTTCACTTAATTGTTTATTTGTTCTCCGATGTCTGCAATTGATAAGAAGAGACGTAGAAGCGTAAATCAAATCCAGTCTGGGGATTTACGCTTTTTTGCAGCATTTGATTTGCTGACATAAGTATGTACATTTGTATGTACATTTGTATGTTTTTATGCACATATGTTTACACACATGCGTACGCATTTAGACATTTGCGAATATTAGTGATAACAGGTCTTATGTTAATATAAGGCAATAAAGCAAAGCAAAGGTTCACGACTCAAATATATTGCCAGCTCAATTTTAAAATAAAAAAACATTACAAAATAAACGACATTAAAGCGCCATAATTTTAGTTTAATTTTGCGATTAAGTTATAAGTCGCGTTTATCTTTAAAGGTGGTATTTCCCATGCTGTATTATTTTCAATTGAATATTCTTAAATTGTCTGCGAGTGCATGCTCTATTCTGTAATATTTATTGGTTGAGTATTCAATCGATTCAATGACAGAACAAGTGCCAGTCGTTAAAATAAATTAATGTTCACCCATAAAGCAAATAATTAATAAAAATGTTGCCACGCAAGAATAGCTAACACAAAATAGACGCCTATGTATTTGGAGTCATGACAAAATATTTGCTGTACTGTTTAGCCGACTCTGAAATGCACTGCTGTTATCTGAGAACTTTGCATTTTTAAAAATTATAATATATACAATTGCAATCGCAAGCTATCAAATGTTTCTAAGTGAACCCAAGTAAATTCACATAAGAATTCAGTATTCAGATCAGAATTAATCTGACAATAAAACTATTTAATCAAATTAAAAGCAGGGAATAGTATTTTTGTGTTTAATTCAAGATAAATTAATGCTAAATATCGATAAAACAGTTGGCATGGAGTCAATACAAACTAAGAAATATCAAAAAATGCTTAAGATTTCCTAAATAAATTTAATTGGAACAGACGCAAATTGAAATTGATAAAAAATTATCGAATGCTTGCAGCTTAAAGGCAGATACAACAATAATTATTAATATTTTCGTAAAAAGCGGTCAGATAATATCGTATTTATTCACCAAACCGGGTTCCGAAACACGCCGAATGTAAATAGTTCACCACTCTGTTTTCTCTCTACCGCTCTCCCTTCTCTTTCTTTATCTGTCAATTTCTCCCTCTCTTTCTCTTTTTCTCTCTTCCTCTCTCTTTCTCTAGCCACCTCTCTCCCTCTCTCTCAATGTATTTCTGTCCTTTGATATCAACAGTTGTTCCAAACAATTCTATTTGCACAAATCAAAATTTAATCATATAATTTACTACAATGAAAAGTAAAAACAAAATCTGCTTTAGATTAATATTGTGATTAGTTTGGTTTCTTATGCAAATACAATTACATACATACAAGTATATACACAAATAGAAAATTTTATAAATATGTATGTACACATTTATTTTAAACCGGGATATCGCTGCACTTCAGGCATACATATGTAGACGCGTACATATATACATACAGACACAGGTGTAATCAGACGAATGATATCGACAAAACGTATGCCAACAAACCGGCAAGCAAAGCATTTCGGAAGTGCGGGGTTTGTTAACCGTTGACCGTTGACTAAAGCAGCGGCGTGTTTAAAAATATCACAGCGTCTATCGTCAGAAAGTGAAAACATTCATAAACTCATTGCAGAAAATTATTAGACAGACTTGACGACAAGCAAATTTTTCTGTTCTTATAAAAATGCTTACACATACAAATGTATATATGTAAATATGTATGCATGTTGACATGCATAAATATATACATTTTTATATACTCCAAATAAAATGTTGTTTTTTACTGACATACTCGGTTGAAAGATTTAATTATGCAAAATTATTTACTTAAGTGCTTACATTTATCACTAGATGTATTTAATTATTAGCACCGCTGAATTTTTATAATTTTAATTGGGAACCACTTGAAGCTTTCGATGTTGTAACACGTGCGACACATACACCACTACAATCCAATCGACAAATCCGCAACCGACTCGAGCACCACCACAGAGCACAGCTCGTACGCAACTGAAACGAAATGGAATATGTCGTTGAGCAAATGCACAATAGTCTCCTCAACCCCCTTCTCCTACCCATACAACAACAACAGTGAAGAGAGCATACCGTTTGGTTTGGCAACAAATCGACTCACACAGCGATTGGTGCTGAGAAACTTGACCGAATTTTTGAGAGTACACTTGCGAACAAAATTAGTACAATGTAATGTTTTTTTTTTTAAACATGCTGATTAATGTGTAGTTTATACTTTGTATAGTATTTATTAAGTATTAGCTAAATATGCTTCGAGCTGAATGAAAAATGCATATGTCTATTATGTGCACAAATGTGTAACTCTCTTCTCTTATTCACGGCAGTATATATTTGATTAATTTATTTTTAGGTCAGTTATTTATTTCCACACTAATCAAATGTCATTTGGCATTGATTTAAAATGTAGTACAATATATTGTAATTGAATATTTATGCGGAAACAAAACATTGCAAAAAGTTACCCAACAAATCCGACAAATTTGAATAAGAAACGCGGCTTTAAAGTAGTAGGAGAAAGAATCTAAAAATGTTTGAGCGGTCGAACCATTGTCGAAAACGAATCTGCCACAAAGCCGCACAATTTGCATGGCCAGCAATATCAGAGGCGAACGCATTTTCAGTCCACTCAGCGACTACTTTCGTTGGAGTTTAGTTTGTTGGATTTTGCGCATGCCATTAACGCACACTGGCCTGAGGAACCGCAAAGCAGTCGACAAGTAACTGTTCGTTACGAAAGGGCAGGTAGGCGATCAGTTTTGTCAAGCACTGCACCAAGGTGCCGACGATCTTATCGCGCCTTTGCGAGCTCAAACTCGGCCTCTTCGTTCTTAGCATTTCATTCGTTGTCTTTGTCGGTTATAAGGCGCAAGCCGGGCAGCATGTCGAATCAGTTCTGTGCTAGCCTTGCCCTTGTCGTGCCGTGCCGTTCCGTCGGTTCAGGTCTCACAGTTAATCACGCATTCCATTAGTCCGCTTCCTGCTGTTGTTGCTGATTGACCTTTGAAGATTTGGTTTAGTAGGAGATGACCAAGCAGATGTGCCGCGGCGGCCGGCTGCGCTGGGTTGTGCAGCTGCTCAGGACGCTGCTACTCCGCGTTATGTCTTACTTTCGAGGCGAGCCGCAAGCCAACTACCCATGCCATAGCCTTCAAATTGTGCCCAAATATTTGCCTATACCACGCGTCAAGGGATTACCCTTAGTGGGCACACTGTACGATTTGATAGTGGCCGGTGGAGCACCGCAGTAAGTAGACGAATTGCATTTGTACAGCAGGCAGGCTACTTGAATGCCCTTTCGTAGATTACACAAATACGTGGATGCACGACATCGCCAGTATGGAGCGATATTTCGGGAACGCTTAGGTGGTACACAGGATGCAGTGTTCGTGTCGTCGGCGAATCTAATGCGCAGTCTCTTCCTTCACGAGGGTCAATATCCGCAGCATCCATTGCCGGATGCCTGGACATTCTACAACAAGCGGCACGCCTGCCAGCGTGGACTCTTCTTTATGTAAGTGGCGCATGAAATGAATTGCAAATCAATTTAATCCGCTTTTGAGAATATCTAATGGGCGCAGGGAGGGCGCGGAATGGCTTCACAACAGGCGTATACTTAATCGGCTGCTGCTCAATGGTAATTTGAATTGGATGGACGTGCATATTGAAAGCTGTACGCGTCAGTTAATCGACAGATGGCAAGCGCAGACAGAGCAGGCAGACAGAGATGGAAAGCACTACGAGTTGCCGGCGCTGGAGCAGCAATTGTATCGTTGGTCGATAGAAGGTACGGCAAGCCGACAAGATCGGTTGGTTAAATTTAAATAATTGTTGAATGCCTTGTAGGGGAGCTTTTTGATATGGCAGCTCAAAAAGTGTTATATTTGAGCTTGATATCTTGGAATAACGTTCACTCTTACAGACTGCTCTATCTACAAAACTGAACTATATTTGGGGGTTAAGAACCTTGATATTGTACATTTTCGATGTTGTCTGATAAAATTGTATGATACATTTGTAATACCCTCTGAAAATATTTAATAATTAGTATTATCCATTCTCAAAACTCTCATCTTGCAGTGCTATGCGGCATTATGTTCGGCTCTAACGTTTTGACCTGCCCGAAAATGCAGTCGGCGTTAAACGAATTCACTCAGATCGTTCATAAGGTCTTCGAGCATAGCTCGCGACTGATGAACTTTCCGCCTAAGCTGGCGCAGCTGCTCCGTTTGCGCATCTGGAGCGACTTCGAGAGCAATGTGGACGAGGTGCTGCAGCAGGGTGAGGCCATCATTGAGCTATGCATTAGATCACAGCGTGAGCAGCCACAGTCGCAGAAGGAGGAGGCGCTGTATCACAAACTGCAGGCAGCAGCTGTGCCCAACGAGATGATCCGGCGCATTTTCGTAGATCTGGTCATTGCAGCAGGTGACACGGTCAGCAGATGAGCAGCTTATTTCGACTCAATACAATAATTCACCTAAACATTCCCCGCAGACCGCCTTCAGTAGCCAGTGGGCATTGTATTCCCTTTCGCTTGATCAGTTGCTGCAACGACGCATCGCTCAGGAACGTGCTGCAGATCAGTCTCAGCTGCTGCATGGCTTGATCAAGGAAACGCTGCGCTTATATCCAGTTGCTCCATTCATAGGGCGCTACTTGCCTCAAGATGCCCGAATTGGCGGTCATTTTATAGAGAAAGATGTAAGTTCCCCGAGATTGCAAGGTAGATTATTTATGCTATATTTTTTTTTAGACTCTGGTGCTTATCTCTCTGTACACATCTGGTCGTGATCCATCTCATTTTCATCAACCACTGAGAGTGCTGCCAGAGCGCTGGTTTCTTGGCAACACCGAGGATCAGGTGCATCAGACTCATGGCAGCCTGCCCTTCGCCATTGGTCAGCGCTCCTGCATTGGGCGACGAGTGGCCTTGAAACAGCTTCACTCTTTGCTAGGCAAGTGCACCACCCAGTTCAAGATGCAGTGCCTCAATCAAAAGCCAGTGGATTGTATCCTGCGCATGGTCACAGTGCCCGATCAGACATTGCGCCTTGCACTAAGTCTCAAATCTAAAACGATCAAAATGGCACCAGTCTAGTTTTCCCTTAAAGGATATTTAAATATATATATACATATATCACTTTAATGCATATATAAATTTGTTAATCAGATTAATTAATGTCCAATTAAGCGACAGCCTATGCGTAGTTAGTACTGGTAATTGTATACATATTCATAGTATATCATGTAGTATATAAAGCACACAAAAAAAACAACAAAAAAAACAACAAAAACCGTACTATTATCTAAAAAAAAAAAAAAATATTGAATATGCTATGATTGCGAGTTCTTATCCTTGAGAATTCCTGTACCGCGTTCCAACAACCTGAGCAAATGTTTTTCATCAATTCCTTCCTTTGGCTGAGACTGCTGCATTTTAAGGTATGAATCACTGGCCACGTTGCGCAGTGCATCGGCCTCCCCACCAGTTGCGTCAACCATATAGCTGAGAACTCCCTTTGATTTCTGCAACAGCAAATGAGGTATATCGAATTCGACAGCAATGCCACTATCCATAACAATGATACGATCCGAATCCATGACGGTATGCAGCCGGTGGGCGACAGTCAGAACTGTGCAATACTGGAACTTATCACGTATTGTACGCTGGATCAAGGCATCAGTCCTGTAAAACCAAAAATAATTGTGAATATAGCTGAAAAGTTGTATAGAGATTATACTAACAGTAGATCCACATTGGCAGTAGCCTCGTCCAGCACCAGGACCTTGTTGTTGCGCAGGATCGCACGCGCTAGGCAAAGGAGCTGTCGCTGACCCACACTGAAATTGCTGCCATGTTCGGTTACCATATAGTCAAGACCGGGAATTGATGACCGCAGCTCGACTTCTTCGAGAGCGCGCCAAAGCTCCGAATCGCTGTAGCGATCAAAGGGATCCAAATTGCAGCGAATGCTGGCCTTGAAAAGAACTGGATCCTGTGGTATTATGGAAATGCAAGTGCGCAGCGTTTCCAGCGAGATGCTGCCTGTCTCGATGCCATCTATATAAATGCCACCCTCAATGTACGCCAATCGAAAGAGTGCTCCAATCAGCGAGGATTTGCCAGCACCAGTGCGTCCCACAACTCCCACCTTCCAGCCTGGCTCAATAGTCAAGCTGAGATGCTTGAGGACGGGAGCACTATTGGGATCATAGCGTAAACTCATGTTGCGGAATTCCACCTTTCCGTGCTGCGGCCACTGTTGAATGGGTTCTTTATTATCACAGGTCGTTGACTCCTGTTCAAGCTCCGTGTACTCCAGTACACGCTCCACGCTAGTCATTTGTTGCATTGACTCAGCCACCATTCGCACCCAGTACTGCACCATGCCCGTGAGAAGAATCGCCTGTGAGATGGCCAGTCCGACATTGCCGCTGTATGTGACTGCAATTTAATAAATTAATTTGGTCATTCGGTGTTTTAGCCTGCTTCTTGGCTCACCTTCTCTGGAGATAATAAAGCTAAATGTGACTGCCGTTAGAAAGATACAATTAATGCCATCCGCCCAAAGTCCAAGAGCCGAACTTGTTGCCTCTGCCAGCTGCCAGGCGCCACTGTGCACATCCTGCAGCAGATCGAATTCCTTGGCGACCACAGCCTGTAGCTTACGAGAGCGTATGATCGCAAGCCCCGATAAAGTCGTTGTCAGGTGCGAGACGACGGGGCTGCGGCAAATGCCCTCCATACGCTTAATATCCTGTGAGGGTCGCAGATATAGCTTCAGTACGAGCATATCGAGGAAACCCACAACTACAACCGCTGGGAATAGCATCGGATTTACGACCACAATCACAGCCAATATTCCACAGATAACCAGACCGTGCTGTACGAATTCCAACATATTTCGAGGTAGCCACTCGTCCATGGTGCTGACATCCTTGGAGAACCGATTGAGAATCCGCCCTGATGTATTGTTGTGGAAAAATCTCATTGACGCGTGTAACACACAACGGAACATGCGATCATGCAAGACCTTGGAGGCGTGCATGCATGTCTTTAAAAAGAGGAATCCACGGAAGGTGGTCATAATCACCACTCCAACGATGAGAATACCATAAATGTACATGCACTCGTAGGTGGTGAAGAGGGTGAATCCACCCTGAGATCGCAGGCGCTCCTGCTGCGTCCAGATATTGGAAAAGTAGTCGGAGCCGCTGCACACTACCTGAGACAGCAGCATAATGCACATCATGAAGCTACATCCCAACAGGGAGCTGCCCGCCTGGAAGTACTCGAACCACACACTTGCTGATACGCCTCCCGTTGCTTGAGTCTCAGCCAAGCCATTATGCTCTTGGTCAACCTTGTGCTGATCGGCAGCTGTGGACTGTAAATATGAATCAATGAAATGTGGGATGTAAAATGGTATCCGAGGAGACAACTTTTTTGAGTTTCATGTATAACTTGCAGTTTACAAACCATTAAATTATTAATAGATCTAAAATTAACAACTGCTATTAAACAAACATGTATTTATAATCTAATCACAAAGGAGTTTATTTGATTATGTGCAATGGCAGCTGGCTCAGTCAGTCCGAAGATTGAGACTAAACCCACAGTTTCAAGATTTCAGCCTGATGATATAGCGTTGTTGTGGAGCGTCGGCTACTTTCGATTGCAGAGTTTATACTTGCTTTATTTCAGATAAGATAAGACTCAACGGAAAACTAACCTTCCTCAAAGAAACAAAAAGTAATCTCATGGCGAATTCGGAAGTCTGACGAAGAAACTTTCTAGAAGTTCTAAGTCATCATATAAGTTTATCTCACCAATTTTCTGCACTGAGTGTCTTCACTTTGACTCTGCTTTCTTAATGGTTGCATGCTAATGTCACTTTCAACCTCCTCATCTTCGTCCTGATCTTCGATTTCATTTAATTGTATTGGTGGTATTTCGAGATTGAGAGCTTCCACTTCGTTGGGGCCATCAAGCAGTTTTGCAAAATCCAGGTCGCTGCTGACGATGTCCTGATACGTGCCCTGAGCCAATACAAGACCCTTTTCGACAATTACAATCCAATCAGCCTCGGACAGAAAGTGCACTTGATGGGTGACCAGAACTCGCGTGGCCTTCTCCCGAGCCAGTCGTCCACGTGGTCCAATGATCTCATCGAAGAGGTGACGTCCAACATGAGCGTCCACAGCGCTCAATGGATCATCCAGCAAGTAAATTGATGCAGGCTTGTAAACCGCTCGCGCCAAGTTAATGCGAGCTCGCTGACCACCGGACAAGGAAGCTCCTCGCTCTCCTAAAATGGTGTGATCAGCTGTGCCCAGCTGCTGAAAGTCGGTGATGAGAGCACACGATTTGGTTACCTCCAAATAGCGTTTTTGGTCGTACTCCTCACCAAAGAGAATGTTATTCCGAACGCTGCCTGTGAAGAGCCAGGGCTCCTGTGACGCATATGATATCGTGCCGCTTATAAAAATGCCACCATCACTGATGGGCAATTCACCCAACAGTAGCTGGAGCAAAGAACTCTTGCCTGATCCAACTGGACCAATGATGGCACAAAGCTGTCCTTTTTTTATCTGTAGACTTAAATTTTGAAGTGTTCTTTGAGGTTTCTCCTTGTCCCAGTTGGCATTAATGTTATTTAAAGCAATAGCCTGTGTACCTTCACTATTCTTCTGTAGAAATTGTATTTTCTCATCACGTTCCTCCTGTTGCAAAAACTGCTGAATCCGAGTAAGTGAGACCAATGCCTCCGCAGCCAAGTTGACAGCCAGGGGATAGTATACAGCTGCCACTAGTTGTAGTATATTGTAGTAAATTACCACGGAAAAAACAAACTCGGCAGTAATGCCTCGGCCCATGAGAGCGGCAGCTGCTAGAGTGATAAATAATGTGGTGCGCTGTATGAAAAATCTGGTCGTGCGCTGGAATCCGTACAGATAGTTGGCATATCGAAGTTGTTTGATCTCGCGACGTCGAGCTTCTGATACAACGACCAGGAAGGAGTCCTCCCAGGCATACATTTTAATAACCTGAATTCCCTTCATAAGTTCATTCATGATTCCAACGCGCACATCCGTTCGCTCTGCAATGCGTTTCCTTAGGGCTGAGGTCAGTTTGCTAAGTGCCGTCTGCACGGGTACAGTTTTCAGTAGTAGTCCAACAACTCCAATAAGAGCGGGGAGACCAATTTGCAACCATATAATGTAACAAGTGATTACTGAATGTATGGGCAAGATCCAGATATAATGCGTGAACACTAGAGCAAAGTCCAGTCGGCTAACATCATTTGACATGAGGTTTATTAGATGACCGGCCGAGGTAGATCCCACCGATCGCATGGACAGGCGTAATGTCTTTCGATAGACCAAGGAGCAGCAGGCAATCCTCATTCGAGCACCCATCAGACGTTGACGCAGATACAGGTGGTGCCACAGAAAGCAAGCTATGAAATTTACAGATACCAACATGCCACCAAGTCCATAGACATTGTTCCAAATGTCAAAACTTGGTTTTGATGCCTCAGAGGCAGCAGCTTTGTCCAGTGGGTTGGATGAGTTGCCTATTCAAAATATCAAACATATGTTAGTTTTCGAACAATCGTAATAAATGCCTTATTCTTTCTGTAATCAAATTGATAACAGATTATTTTCCAACAATCATTGTCAAAGAAACCAAATAAGTTCTATATAAAAGAACTCACTTATCTTTTTTCTAAAAAAAACAATGAAATAATTATACTTGGCTGCTACTGATAAGGTTTTGCATTAATGCTTATTGCATTATAAAGTTTGCAATCGAGGAATTAGATAAAAAATAAAACAAAGCATATTAATATTTTGACCTGAAGATGTATATGGTTTTTACACGACTTTTTTACTACCTTATTTTGCCTAAAAACTACAGATTGAATGACAAGCATGACTTTATCACCTTCTCACCTTCTGAATATAAATATTTACTTTATATAAATATAAATCTATTAGATAAACTTGTATACACTACTTACCATCCGGAGACGTGCTATTAAGTACACTTGGCAGCGCACTGACTTTCAAAGCTGCATGCTGCAGCTGCAACAAAAGTTGAGCTAAAATTGCAGCTGTTAACATTCTAAAAGATGCGTTGTATTTAATTATCTTTGCAGTTTTGATTAAATTGTTTAACTTACTTGAGTGCAATAAAAACAACGCATAAGACTCCATTTATAATAAAGGGTCTCCAAAAGCATCTAAATAAGGCATTTCGCAGGTTCGGCTTTCGCGACTTATTTCCAGCACTCGCCAGCTCTTTTTTCCATTCACTTGCATAGACATCAAGTTGTTAACACCTTTAAGTAGGACAACCATCAAAATACTCACTGATTCAGATGATTCCCTAAGTGCTCTGAGCGATCATCTTTAAGGCACCTCGTTAGATCAAGTGCATTAAGACCATGCCGCGACCCACGAAACAACAATGGCACGGCCCATGCAAATATTAGACGAGATATAAATCCAGCCTCTTCGCATGGATTTTTGCGATTAGGCTTGGTGCTACTATCCATTTTATTATAAGTTAACGCGAATCTGCGCTAACATCCGATCGGTTGGTGCGCGCCGAGTAAAATGCGGTCTGATTTAAGTAGAAAAACGCGTTAGCATTATCTTATCATACTTGCTGAATACGAAAATTCTACAATCTCCTTGCCTTAAATGCAATTTATTACAATCTCACCACATAATCTTCGGGTGGAGCACAAATACTTACTCTTCATAGGTATAAAGAGCATGAAAGTAATAAAGAGACCGTGAAAAACACTGAATCACTCTCTCCCACACAGTTTCGCTCCCTAAATTATGGTTGCATTTGGTTTTGGTTCAGCAAAAAGAATTACAGAGCAGAACACTTCAAGCTGTAAAGTAGCCGAGTGCACAATACTGTGCAGCAGCGAGACTTCGACTGAAATATATTTGTTTGCTTGGCTGGGAAATATAAATTATATATGGTGCCTATAAATATTTGTACACGATTAAGAGCATATAACTTTGCAATTTTTCCAATGTATTTGTTTTACTCTCACAACAAAATAGCGCACAATCAGTGAGCGAAAATATACGGAGAATGCTCTCTTATATTGAGTATATGAGTTAATGGATACAATTATTCAATTTGATTAACCGAGCAAAATATGCATCTCCACATTGTGAAACAGTACTCAATCTAACAAGAGCGGCATAAAATACGACCTCTCTATCTAAACTACGATAAGACCCATGAAAGATTTTTTTTTTAGCGAAAGAGCGACATCTCAATCATATCAAATATAACGAGCCCCCTGTTGGGCGATTACAAATGCTTCACGTTCGATGTTCAGACGCGTAATGATAGATAACACAGCGAACAAGTTATAAAAAGATTATAATAAATTTAATTCCATAATTACATCAAAAAACTGTTTAAGAAAACAGCGCCCACAAGATGCGATACAGGAAAAACAATACACACAAAATCAGAATTCCAGCAGAGGCAAAGCCACACGAAAAGTACCCAAAGCACAGTGCAATTGCCATCAGAAAAAGTGAGGGTATAGAGGCAAGTGGACGTAGACTGACGCGAGGGGGTAGCTGCTGCTCATAGAATTCCACATTTCCGCTACTCTTTTCAAACCACTTTTCTGTCATCGGCACGCACAGCATTTGTCGTGTCAGCTTTCCAACAAAGTCTTCACGTTCGTAGCAGGCTTCCAAGCGGCTACCATACTAAATGGATATCAAATAAAACCATTATTAACTATGTCAAAATGTTTATTTGTGTGTTGAACACTCACTCTTATGTTGATGGTCTCTGATACGTAGTGCAGCATTTTCACTAACAGCTTAATCTCATTGCTCTTTATGGGCAGCAGAGCAGGATCGACGATGTCCCCCAAGTTTGATGCATTTATCGACATTTGCATTGGTGTCAATTTTGAAGTGTTTATACTATTGTTTGAATCAAAAAAGCTAAAGTTTTGCGATGAATCCAAGGCCGGCGGACAGGACTCCGTTGTGAACGATTCATGCATGGACAAAGTCTCCTGATCGACCTTTGGGTTTGCAAATATTGCATTATTTCAGATAAATTATCACAGTGTAAAGCAACTTACATCAAAAGTTCGACAGAAGTTGTCTACACATTGACGCAAAACCTCTGGTATACGACTTATATCACGCAGTGTTAACTCGTCTTGTGATAATTCTCCTGTAAACTTTTTTAGGAGATTTTTAATAAAACCCTCCGACCGTTGACGTTCCGAAATTTCATTGCGGAGCGCACTTATGATATTCGTTAGAACAGAATTTCGCGCCGTGCTGATGACGCACACAAAATTTGTAATTTTCATGTGCATGGGTTCACTAAATAGCTTTGGTAAGTCGGAGCTAAACGATGGATGCCACTGCGAATTGAACGAGTTGTGGTGGGATTTGCTGCAATTGGTAAATCAAAATTTATGAATATAACTCAGATGTCATGGCAAGAAATCAAGAATCGAAGGTCGACAATTTCAAAGCACATTGAAAGTTAATAATTACATTAGTGGATTACTCTAGTTTCTAAAAAATATATAATTTCTATAAGAAAATAATTAAGTAGATCTGGGTTCAAACATACTTCAAAATATTAACCTGACGCTGTGGTGAGTCAGCGCCATAATTATGGCCGGTTTGTATTCGCTCAAAGCGCTGCACACGCTGAATTAAATCCTGCTGCGCCAATGTCTTGGCCAGTCGATGCAACATGTATGCATTGCGATAAACAGTATAATCTAAGCGCTGAAAGCGCGGCAGCAGCAACATAAAGATGTGCGTGTAAACACTCAAATTGTCCATGATAAATCCGTCGAACGCGTTCGTAATAGGTGGCTCATATAAAATGCCCACGCTGCAGAATAAAATTATTTATTAACCATGTAAATCTTTAAATAATCGAGTGTAACTTACGTCCTGTGCTTTTGAGAAGCCAAAGTGTAGCGCCAGGGCTGTATGTAGCTCAGCCAAAGCTCCAGCACAACGCTAAGAGAGGAGTCTAGCGGCCATCGGTCTATGAGACTGCAGAGAAAGCCATAAATACTCAACTTGACCATAGTCAGAGATGATTTGCGGAGCGTACACAGCGGACTGTGATCTATGTGCGCTGCATTGGCAAAAAAATGAATTTGCTTAACGAGCATGCGTACTCCTCGGACGAAATCAGTGCTGGGCAGATGATGCTCCGACTCAATGTCATAGTTCATCCAAATGTCCACAAAAAAATGCAGCACCGACTCGGTGCGCCAAACGTAGGCACGGCATGTAGCGCCACTGCTGTCCGCTGATTGAGGTGAGGAGTTGCCGCTGACAGCACCGCTAGCATTGCCATTGCGATACGAGCTGGGTAGCTTAAGATAACGCAGCTTACGCTGCGGCTGCAACGCCTGAACGGGCATCTGTTGCGGTGCTTTAACGGTGTTAGAGAAATTGGCCGGCTCGATTGGTGCGTCCGGATACTGTGGCAGAAAGTTGTTCAGGTACTCGGAGGCCAGGTACTGATAAATAGTTTTTGTGCACTCGTTATGTATCTGCATCGCAATGGCGTTGATTGTGTGAAGTGGTTTCAGCGCGTACAGGGCAAAGTGAAATACGTAAAACTCGAAGGCATTGAGGGACAGCGTGCTCAATTGATGCTTGAGCATATCGATGTTGATCAAATCCGCATAGAACATTGGACCTTCCTGCAGCATGTCAATGAATTTGCGCTGCAAAGAACGATAGAACGGTTATTTAATAGTGTGAAGGCTAATATCGTCTAGCATCTCAGACTTTTACCCACCGGCAGTAAATGAATATCAATATCGAATTTGGTTGCCTCGTGTAAGAGCCGATGACAGACGTGCATCCAGATGCCATTGATGCCAAAGAACTGCTGCAGTCTATTGAAAGAAAGCGATGCATTCTCCATGGTCGTAGTCCGCAAACCCCAACCCAACGGGTTGCCATTGATGCCGAATATGGAATGTACTATGAGCGGATAAATTTCCTGGATTTGCCGCACGGTGCAGCGCTCAAACAAGATCTCCAGCTGCTGCAGCTTATCCAGCAACGGTAAGCCGAGCACTGTCAATATCTGGCTCTGAGAGAAGTATTTATTAATCATAATATTTGTACTTTAAAGTCTGTAAAAGTATAAATACTTACATTTAAGTTTTCTGGCGGCATGGGCTGATACATGTTGACGGCGCTTTGGATGACTCTCAAACTGTGCTTGGATTACCAGACAATGTGTTGCCACCCTGTGACTGTTATCGATTGTGTGCGTGAGCGCTGGCAATGGTGGGCCATTATTTATTTGCCTGCTTTTTACACATACGGTCACACTGACCGCTTATGCAGCCGGCTTTTGTTTTGGTGATTTTTTGACAGTGTGCATTTAAGTTTGTGAAATTTCTGAGCTTTAAAATGAAACGGCGAAGCCAAACGCAGGCACAGGCCGCCAAAGAGGCCAACAAGAAGCCCAAGGAAAAAGCAGGTGCGCTCACCTTGGCCCAATTCAGCTCTGATGTCATTTGGCAGGTGGGTGCTCTGCTAACCCAAACGTTTACAAACTCAATTCAACAACTTTCATACTTTTCAGCTATCATCGCAGTACTGGTCACCGGAGTCCAAGTCCGAACATTTGCCATACAATGCGGACATCATCGAGACAATATACGCCGATGAGATAACGAGCGAAATGAACAGCGCTCGTCGCATTAATATGCTGGAATTTAGTCAGTACCTGGAGCAGTATTTGTGGCCCAACTACAAGCGAGAGACGGCGACTCACGCGCATCTCATGTCCATAGTGATCATGTCAAACGAGAAGTTCCGCGAACGCGTTGAGGTTTGGAATGTATTTGAGCAGTTGCCAGAACAGTATTCAGCATTTTTTCGCCACGTGCTGAACTCTTGCTTGCCGGATCGGGCAACAAAGACCAGTAGCACGCTGCGGGAGCGAACTGCGCTGCTCATGTTCCTGAATCACTGTTTCAACAGTATGGAAATCGAGCTGTGTCGCGAGCAGGCCAAGCGCCTAGTCTCGCTCTCGATGTGGCACTGCCTGCAGCCGCGTAAGTACAACATGAAGGAGTGTTTCAGACAAGAGCGCCCGACTGAGAGATACACTGTATTGGACACAAAGACAACTCAGAAGCTATTAAAACTTCAAAGGGTGTATAAAAAATAACTTAAATATTTTCCAACTGCCGACTAAATAGTTTATTTAATTACTTGAATATTAACCGTTATAAAATGACATAAATATGTGAACCACGAGTCACTTCGGAAAAAAAATATTAATATATCATATCAGCCACATAGAAAGGGTATATTGTGCTTAATATTTTGTGATAATCAAGGTTAATCAAGTCTGCTTTAAGTTTTTTTTTAAATTATATATTTTAGGTCGTCGCGAGCAGGAGTTGCGGGAGGTACCTGAATGGCGCAAATACTGGAAGCGCCTGCAGAAAAAGGAAAAGGATAACGCCAAACCGGATTTAATGTGGGAACGTCACTTTATGCAAAACCTCATCATTGATTTTCTGAACATACTGGAACGCATTCCAGCTGAAGGCGAACTCAACAGTAACGTGGTGCACTACTGCGAACGCTTTCTGGAGTTCATTATCGATCTCGAGGCGCTGTTGCCCACGCGCCGCTTCTTCAACACTGTGCTGGATGATTGTCATCTAATTGTGCGCGCTCTGATGAGTCCGCTGGTGCAGCGCGAGGAGGGAAAACTGTTTGGTCAGGTATGTTGTCAGACTTTTGTTTGTTTAATTCGTTCGATTATAAATTAGTTGGATTTTAAGTACAAATTCCAATGTTTAACATTGTTAAACTACAAAAACACTTAGCATAGCTACGAGTAGATCTTACAATTAGTTGATACCATAAACCCCTTGCTCAACTATATCCTCATTTTGAGTGTAATATATTGGACGGTCTCAATAGTCATTGCCGTTCATATAGTGAAGCTCATCGCCCCAATCGTTCGTTGATGGGGGCTCATTGTAGCAGCATGACTTCTTCAGCAGAAAGGTGACATGACGCTGCCGGAGCACACAGATATATAGTAACAGTGGTGCCTGGAACGCATTCACTGCGATATGCGCATAGAGTAGGCCGTCCAGGGCCAGCCAGGACATGGTGAGGAAGAGCCAGGCAAACGACATGACCAACAGCATCAGCGCGAACATAATGAAGCTGCGAAACCATAAAAGATTAATTACAAACATGCTCAAAACATGTCCATGCATCATCACTTACTTCGCCTTCAGCTTGTGCGCTATGCGTCCGTAGACAGTGCGTCTATTAATCAGTTTCTGTGTGGTCACATAGAAAAATATGTTTATGATGATGGTGCATGCAATGGGTGCAAAAAATATGCATATGCCCAGCCAGCCAATTGTCTGCTGTTCTCCCCGCATATTCTCCTTCTTGTACGAGTCTGCGTCCAAGAAGAAATGGGCAAAGACCGCCAGCGCAGCCATCGTAGCTGTGCAGCCCCAGGCATAGGCCGAATAGTAGCAATATTTGCGACCATCTGTGACGCGTAGAAAAACATTCCGCGACCGAAACATCTTCCATATGTAATAGCCAAAACTGTTCAGCCAGAAGAATGCAGCAAGCAAACTGAAACACAATATAATGTCTGCCACAATGAAGCTGACATGATTGGTAAAATCCGTAAATATGCAGACAAGATCCGCCGCCTGGCTGACCATTAAGCACATGGCAATTGTCGTCACTATATTTCCAACCAGATCTCTGCTAAAAAAAAGTACAATCAAATAAATAATATTAAGCCACCTTAAAATAAGTATAACTATGTAAAGACAGACAAAGTTAAATATCTTTGACTTGCAGTCCCAGTTATTTAGCCTTTCAAACATCTTTTCTAACCCTGTTTGCATCTTCTGTATTGATGCATCAAACGATGCTCACCTTAGTGTGGGTAATATGAAGTACACGATGGCAATTATTAGTAATAAAATCAGCGATATGCCGTGGAATATGGGATTGAGTATTTTGCGCATCAAAAAGTTTGACTCGTTCCAATCGTTCTCCTTTTTGGCTAAACAAATATGGGCAAAGAGGCTCTGCTTATGCTCTGGTGAAATAGCCTGTGGAATACATAAGATATCAAGTTAAAATAGGAACTTTAGTTTACATTAACAGTAGGCGTACCTTATCCAAGCAATATTGTCCCTGCTCGTAGTCATAGTAACGGGGCTGGTTGGCGTCTGCTAGATCCTCGTCGTAGTCCGCTTGGACTCCATGCTGCCCGTCGGCATCGCTCTTTGCATTAGTGTAATGTCTCAGTTTGCCATCGTCCAGGAGCACTAGTTTGTCGTAGCTCTGCGTCAGAAAGGGATAGTTAAACACATTTGCAATTGTGATGGCATTTGGTGATACGTACCCCGGCATAGTCCAACACAGGCCACATCTGTTTAATACCACAGTTTTGCACTCCTATGACGAACTTGAAATTCGCCACTGGTCTGTTCTGATCGCCGCTGTAGCTGGTAAACATGGGCTGAAAATAGTCTGTAAAGAGCATATTTGGAACAATAATGCATTTGTGTGAGATCACTTCAATTGACGAAGAGAATCAAACAATGCCCAGCAGCAGCGAACAAAGCCAATCATAAAACATCACTCCAAGTCTATAAATATTAACAATGCACGACCAGAACGGAAGCAACGTTCTGATGCATCACAAATCCAGATACAGATACGAATTCATCACATACCAATCCCATTCAGCAATTCCTGCTCTGAAATTTTGCAGTCACTGCGAATTGTGTTAATTTCGTGTTTGAATTGTTATGTTTGCTGTTGAAAACTATTGGCAAAAGTTTAATGATTCATTGGCATTTACATCATACTTATGATTCAACTATTTCTCTAATTGCCATTCAGATGAGTCTGTTTGTGATCTTATAATGTGGCAATATCTTAACAAGTCATTAGGGCCTTAACACTACCTACTTAAGAATCACTAATAAACTAACTAATAAATAAATAAATATTTGATTGATAAATTTCTACCAAGTCAATATAATCTTTATTAGTTCAATGATTAACAAATAATGGCAAGTGTTAAATAATTTACACAATAATAAATCAGCCTGATTAAAATATTGTTTAGATAAATAATTGAATACAAGTTAGCATATTATAATTCTTCGCTCTGCTAAAACTAGAATTTAGTGGAAAATTTCACTCAAATATCTTTGACACGAATCTAATAAATATTTAATGAATTTATTTGAATACTGTTGCCATATGGGACTGAATAAATGTATGCCTTTCACCCCTAGGCGACACTAAGTGCTAAATGTCTGCTGGATGAAGAATTCCCGCACACTTCCCCACATAAATCATAAATTATGATGACTCTGTTTGTTTTTAAAACAATGAAGGGAAGTTTTCGGCAGCAGCCCCAATGATTGCCAGTAAATGGGCCATTAAATGTTGGGCATATGTTGCATGCCAAGAGTCAAAAATCCAATAAAGTTGAATGGCCAAGCCAAGCCGGCTGTGGCCGAGTTCAGCTATTTGTGCGATTGTCGTTGCCAATGGCAACGGTCTTGTTTTGGTGTAGTACAGCAATTTGTGGACCTGTTTAAGCTTACCAGTTTGGTTAACCTGCTGACACGTATTGTTCACGTGTATTTCGAACTTCTCACAGCACTTGTTTACCAGCACTAGACTGGGATCATGGGCTGCCGGCACAGGCGCCTGCATTGAGCTGTTGTTGGCCACATGAGCGGTGATGGCAGCGGTTTGTAGTGTGGCCAGCAGTGCCAGCAGAAGACAGCTGCCTCTGCCCAGGTATGCCAAAATTTGCGCGCCAAGCGTTTTTACGAGCATCTCGTACGACAACAGTGCTACAACTACAGATACACCTAGAGCTACAGATACACCTACAGATTCAGATACACGTTCTCGTAGCTGTAGTCGTAATCGAATGCGTCATCAAAGCAATGGCTGATGCCGGTTTTGAGCCAAGATCATGACTTGCATGCCAAAAACTAAAGCAGCCAGACAAGCGATAGTATTTTTTTCTTTTTCTTCTATGGAGAGTTTAACACAATCGCAGATTCAAACACAATGTTAAAACAAAATCTGGGTGTATAAGATCGTATCACACAGTCCACAAAATATACACGACACAAAATTTCTTATTTGCTAAACAATTTTTGTTGTTTGCATTTTCATGCAGTCAGCGCACAAATTCCAAAAGACAACGAACCGCTTCGACCGACAACTGACTGAGAATGAGGCCCGGACTGAGAATGCGAATGAGTCTCGGCAGTTCTCTCTCCCCTCTCTCTCTCTCGCTTACTCTCACAAACTCTCCCTTGCTCCGTGTCTGACTCTGACTGAATGGCGCTCTTAACTTCTAGTTACTAGCGGAAACAGAAACAGAGAGCAGCAGCGGCTGTTGGCATTGGCTAAGTGTAGAGTTCCATTTGCCTGCCTCTTCTCTTTTGCTTCTTCTCTACAGGCAGAAGCAACCACCAAGTCAAACAAAGCGTTGAAGCAGGGCTTTGAGGCGAACACTCTCACATTCCTGCATACATACATATATCAGCAGTGTTTTTTTTTTTCCTCTTCTTTTTTGTTTAAATTGAACGACGGAAATTATCAATTGGAGCAAAACAGGCGACTCAAAGAACCGGCAAACCCGGGTGTGCCTGTCTGTGTACTGTATATATTTTATATACATATATGTGTATTTGTGTGTATGCCTCGTTGTTTGTTGTTTGTCTGGCCGTGTGATGATGTGATAAGACACCAAAGTACTTCATCTACTGCGCTCGTCTTTGGATCCCGACAAACCGCAACGGCTACGGCAATTGCATCTGCAACTTCAACTGCAGCAACCCCTCACAGCAATTTGAAACGCGTGCCTTGTCTTTCACTGTGCCCCACTTGTCAGCACTTGGAAGCAGAGTAGGAGCAGGGCCTCTTCTCTTCATAAGCGAATCCCTCGTCATTTCACACCTACACACAGCTATGCATATATTGAATGTGTATTAGGAATATCTGACTCGCAATCAAAGATTTCAAGATATTACAAAAATGACTTTAAAATGTTAAGCGAATGTACATATGTATAATAAATTCAACATTTTTTAAGCCGTTTTTTTTAGTAACATTGTAACCAGTTTCAAATTTCCGCCACACTGATTGCCCTTCGACCAGCCCAATAAGGACTTCCGTCTGTTATGGGCAAAGCGTTTTTTTGCTGTCATGTTGTAGCTCATCTAATTAACGTTCTCGCATGGTCACTCTCTCTTCCTTTTTCTCTTCCTGTCCCTGTCTCTGATTGCCAAGTTAAGTCTGTCAACTTGTAGACTTTTCAAATACGAACACACTGCCTAAACTGATGACGTTTCAACCTGAAGCGACTATCAGAAACTGGCTCTTAGCTTAGCAAGTTCTCGCTAGCAACATGCTACCTGTGCTGCGGGCCAAAGAGAGCATTATTTCTGTGTGTGTGTGTGTGTGTGGATGTGTGTATGTGTGTGTGGATGTGTGTATGTGTGTTTGTAGAATTTGAAATACAGGTAGTTGCAGTAAAAAAAATATGTTCCATTCAATGCACGCGGTGCGGAGCAGTACAGGAGCGGTTCAGTAAAATCAAGTTTTTACTGAAAATATTGTGTATTAAATTATGCAATAAATATTTGACTTTCTGTGTTGACTGACTTTTTTTTAGGCGCAATCAGCAAGCCAAACCGCAAATTGGTTTTGCTACATTCTTTTTTAGTTAAGACAATTTCACGTACTTTAATGGCAGTAGATGGAATACATAACTATTTTATAGTTCAACAAATCAGTTTCAATCTCTATCTGAAAGCTTATCGTTAATATTATTATTGTTTTAACTCATTTTATTAACACTTGGCTTCGGCAAACGACTAGACATGTTTATTACCCCAATTTTATGATTTTATTCAAATTGAGTTATTGAAGTAATCATTTTTTCACTTTAGCTTTTGGATATGCTGAAATTCTACACACGCTTCGAGATCAACGATGTGACGGGCAACTCACTGACCGATCATGACATGACGCAGCTGCACTATAAGAAGATCACGTCGTTGCAACGTGCTGTTTTTGCCAAGTTCTCCACCCTGCGCGTTTTTTCCTTGTCGAATGTGGCAACTGTAGACAATCGCGATTCATTGCAGAAGCATTTCGGTGCTCTGGATGCGGAGGGGCTCAAACAGATTGCCACATTTCTTAATCTGGTGCCCGATGAGGCGGTCGAGCCATTCCAATGGCATCGATTAGATGAAGAGTTTCTGCGTGAGTTGCTCATTACGCGACATGAGAAACGCTGCTCACAGCTGGAGGCTCTTAACGAAATGCCACTGTACCCCACGGAGCAGATCATTTGGGATGAGAATGTGGTGCCATCGGAATACTACACGGGGGACACCTGTCTGGCTCTACCAAAACTCAACTTGCAGTTCCTCACGCTGCATGATTATTTGCTGCGTAATTTTAACCTATTCCGGCTAGAGTCCACCTACGAGATACGTCAGGACATCGAGGATGCCGTCAGTCGTATGCTGCCCTGGCAGTCGGAGGACGGTGACGTAGTCTTTGGTGGCTGGGCACGCATGGCGTTGCCCATTGCCAGCTTCGCTGTTGTCGAAGTGGCCAAGCCGCATCTGGGCGAGAAGAAGCCGTCGCGCGTGCGTGCCGATGTGGGTGTGACGCTCTCAGTACGTCGTGAGATTAAGGACGAGTGGGAGAACCTACGCAAACACGACGTCTGCTTTCTGATCACAGTGAAACCCACACAGCCCTATGGCACCAAGTACAATCATAGAGAGCACTTCATACCGCAGGTTGGCTTAGTCAGCGTGCGCGGTTGCGAGGTGGAGGGCATGCTGGATCCCAATGGCCGTGTCATCGAGGACGGACCAGAACCAAGACCGATGCTTCCGGGTGAGCAGCGGAGCTATCGTGTGTGGCTGGACTCGAATCAGTATCGCATGGACATGGATGACTTGCAAGAGGTAAGTGTCATTATAATTTTGTAGCAAGTGTGAATCTAATCATTAATCTTCCATTAAAAGGGCGCTGACGATGTCTACGAGAGTTTCAACATTTTGATGCGACGCAAGCCCAAGGAAAATAATTTTAAAGCAGTCTTGGAAACCATTCGTCATCTAATGAATACGGAATGTGTTGTGCCACCTTGGCTACATGACATACTCCTTGGGTACGGTGATCCGGCATCGGCGCATTACAGCAACATGCCCAATCAGGAGCGCTGCCTTGAGTTCAATGACACGTTCCTGGACTACGAGCACTTGGAAGCCAGTTTTCCTCACTATGAACTAAAATGTTCGCAGGCAGAGGGCAAAAGGGAGCCGCCCTATCGCCTCATCTTTGAGGATGTGGCCGAACAGCGAGACAGTGATACGGAGGAGATGCAGACAGAACAGCCAGCTGTATCCAAATCCATTAAAGTGCAGCCATATAAGTACGAGGCAAGAGGTCCCTACCCCAGCGACAAGCCAAAACAGTAAGTACCAAAAAGGGAAACTTAATTATTTAAAATTTCTCATCACATTTTCTTTTCTTAGAAACTGCATACGCTTCACACCGACGCAGGTCGAGGCTATACGCGCTGGCATGCAGCCCGGTCTCACTCTGGTGGTGGGTCCACCCGGCACGGGCAAAACTGATGTTGCCGTGCAAATCATATCGAATATCTATCATAATCATCCCAGTCAGCGCACGCTGATTGTGACACACTCAAATCAGGCGCTGAATCAGCTTTTCGAAAAGATCATGGCTCTGGACATTGACGAACGGCATCTGTTGCGTCTGGGTCATGGTGAGGAGGCACTAGAAACGGAAAAGGACTATAGTCGATATGGCCGCGTCAACTATGTGCTGGCAAAGCGCATGGATTTGCTCAATCAAGTGCAGAGGCTGCAGGAGGCAGTCGGTGTGAGTGGCGACAATGCCTACACTTGCGAGACGGCAGGGTACTTCTACCTGTATAATGTAATGGCCCGTTGGGAGAAGTTCCAAAGCCAGATGGACGTACATAGTGCTGAGACGGATATGGACAAGCTTTCTTCGGTATTTGAAGCTGAGTTTCCCTTTAGCAAATTCTTTTCAGATGCGCCGCAGCCACTTTTCAAGGGCGATAGCTTTGAGGAAATCATGAGCATAGCACAATCAAACTTTCGCTACATTTCTGACATATTTACGGAGCTTGAGGAATTTCGCGCATTTGAGCTACTGCGCACGGGCCTGGATCGCTCGAAATATTTGTTAGTTAAGGAAGCCAAGATCATTGCGATGACCTGCACACACGCGGCGCTCAAGCGCAAGGAGCTGGTGAATCTGGGCTTTCGCTATGACAACATACTAATGGAGGAGTCAGCTCAGATTTTAGAGATTGAGACTTTCATACCGCTGCTGTTGCAAAATCCGCTCGACGGTCTAAATCGATTGAAGCGGTGGATCATGATTGGTGATCATCACCAGCTGCCGCCTGTCATCAAAAACATGGCATTCCAGAAGTACTCGAATATGGAGCAGAGTCTTTTTACGCGTCTGGTGCGTCTTGGCGTGCCCACTGTTGATTTGGATGGTCAGGGACGTGCGCGTTCCAGCATATGTACGCTGTACAAGTGGCGCTACAAGAAACTGGCTGACCTGCAGCACATCTTTGAGCGTGACGAGTATAAGAAGGCCAACGCAGGATTAGCCTACGACTATCAGCTTATCAATGTTGAAGATTTCAAGGGCGTAGGTGAATCAGAGCCCAATCCGTACTTCTATCAGGTAAGCGCTGTTTTTATTTGATGTATAACATAAAACCAACATAAATTTTCTCTATCAGAACCTCGCCGAGGCAGAGTTTATAGTTGCTCTGTATATGTACATGCGCCTGATGGGCTATCCTGCAGCCAAGATATCAATACTGACCACTTACAACGGCCAGAAGCATCTCATACGCGATGTTATTAATGCACGTTGCGGTAACAATCCCCTCATCGGCTGGCCGCATAAGATCACAACCGTGGACAAGTATCAGGGCCAACAGAATGATTATATACTCATCTCTCTGGTGCGCACCAAAGCTGTTGGTCATTTACGCGATGTGCGCCGTTTAGTTGTGGCTATGAGTCGTGCTCGTCTCGGACTGTACATCTTTGGACGCGTGTCGTTGTTCAAGAACTGCTTGGAATTGCAGCAGACGTTTAAATTGGTGAGTTTATCTATTTAAATAATCGCTTTCGACTAAAGTAACCCATTATATTATTGCAGCTAATGCAGCGCCCACTGAATCTTCGACTTGTGCCAGCAGATGCATACCCAACAGAGCGGCTGACCAGCGACCCATCCCCAGACAAGACAAGTAAAGCCATTGAAAATATGACAGAGATGACTCAGTTTGTCTATGAGCTGTACATGAGTAAAATGGAACAGTTAAAGGACACCCTACCCACTGAGGAAGAGTTGCGTGCTCTGCGCAGTCAATTGCCGACCGAAGATGATGATGATGATGAGAATGACATAGCAGTCGCAACAGAGTCCACAGATGAGCCGCCGCAGAAGCGAGTAGCAAAGGAAACTAAAACAAAAAAGACGCCAGAAGCCTTTAAGCCAACGCTTATACTAAACGAGATTAATGTGGATGAGCCCGAGATGGAGCAGCAACCAGAATATCAGGCTGCAGTAGAAGCTGAAGCTGAATCCGTTGCCGAGAACCCGACTAAGCAGGCAGACACAGAGAACACTCAGGAGTCATAGCTGGTTGCTCAGTCCTTTTAATTCCAATAATTTCTAACAATTCATTTAAATCGATAAATACAAACAAAGACACAATCAGTGACAATCTACTTCTTTGGTGCTGTAATCCCCTCGAGCTGTGCCTTGAGTTGGGCATTGGTCTTCTTAAGGAATGTAATCTCCTCGGTGAACTTCTTCTCCTCGGAGGCGCGTAGTTCGGCATTGCGACGTTCGGCCTGCTCCTGCTTCATTTTCATATCAGCAATGATTTCCTCGAGTGCCTCCTTATCCGATTCCAAAGTTTTAACGCGATCGCGTAACATTTCCTTTTCCTCATGGGCCTGCAGTGCCTTACGCATCCCAAATGCCACCGAGCTGCAGTACAATGTCTCGTAGGCCTCCATGGACATGGCGATCTCGTCGCGAATGCGCAGCAAAAGCAATCCGCGCTCCGAGCAATTGATTGTCACCTGGCGTATAATCTCATCTATAATAAAACAATTGAAATATGGTTGGGACTACTGAACGAAGCGGAAGCTCACCAAAACACTGTGTGTAGAGCTCCCGGCGTACTGGACAAATTCCCGTCTCGCGTGCCTGTGTCTGCTGCAGGCGTGTGTCCAGCATCTCCTGCAAGTTGATGACATCTTGACGTGTGGCCGGCGTGCTGGATACAGATTGCTGCCACAATTGCCCATCCTCCTCCCAACAGCGTGGCGGCAATATCGAGTTTAATATTTCCTCAGTCTCTTTTTTGGTATCTAACAGTGCACCGGCCGTTTGGGGACGTTTCATTTCTAGCTCCGTCAGCGGAGCACCCTTCTTATCCGGATGCTTGATAACGAGCACCGGATTATTATAGCGGACCAATGTTTGAAATTGGCCCACACTTGCTATCTCCATATCATCCATATTGCTGAATTTATATTTTTACAATAATAACAATTCTCAAAATTAGAAAGCTAACTTAATATTCGGGACTATTTTTTCTGTGTAGATGTTTTCGAAGTGTGTAACAATTTCTGTTGACTTAAAAAACTTAAATGCCTTCATTAAGGAAAACCCCGAAGGAGCATATTATTGTTATAGCAACGCCTAAAGCTCAGCAACGGAAAAACTCTTGTTTACCGGGCAAACAAATATCAACAGGTAATATTAAATGCAGCAAATAAATGTAAATAAAAAACAAGGAGTAAACAAGTGGGGCGTGGTCGAGCATTTATAAAAATTACTATTTTGTGTATTCAAAACACTGCAAAAATTTTCCAAGAGTTTTGTTTTCAAATGAGTCTTTTAATGTCCAATGTACTTCAAAAAGCGATAAGGATATCCATGATATGAGAAAAATATTTTGCCCCAAGTATTTTAGAGCGAGGAGATTTTAGCCAAGACAGAAACCACCAATTAATACATTAATGTTTGTGTTTATTTGATTTTGTATTATATCGTATGTAAATGCAAACAAATGAGTTCTAATGAGTGCAAAAGAGCAGTTGAGGTGACTGCACAATAGTTTGTTGCACATATTCTATATTGTATTGTATTTAACTAAACTTACAACTTAAGCGTATGAGCAAGCGCGGCTAATTAAACTATAAACTTAGGACTAACAGCTAATGACCAAAAACTAACGTAATACGAATTGGAAGAGCAAATAATTTAGTCTATTTGTAAGTAATATAACTTAGTAATACAGAATGTTTGGACGTTTAAACTAATATCGCTGCGTTATTCGTGTAAAGTAAACCAATAATTGCAACCATAACTAGTTGTATGCGAGTAACGCTTAAATTTAACGCTAGACATCATCAATATGTTCTATATATATATATATATATTTATATAGAATTATATATATGTTTTGTTCATATATATTATTGTCATTATTTATGCGGGAGAAATTCCACTATGGGGCTTTTTTGTAGCTGTTTGCACAATATAATATATATTAATTTTGTAAGTTTTTGTTTTGTTTTCTCGTGATTAGTTGAGTTTTATATAATCGTTGGCATACAATATACTACTAAGCTATTTATATATGCTCTTTATATATATTTATGTATAAATATGCTTGTGTCTGTATATGCACTTGTATAAATATGCTTGTGTCTGTATATGCTCGGCAAACTCAGGAAATGCAAAAGATCAGATCAGTTGAACTAAACCGTGTCTAAAGGTTCAATCTATATAGTTAGCTACTACATCATTTACAATTTAGCTTTATAGCTGCAGGGTTGAATGCTTAAATAAGTTCTGCTACGGCATCGTCGCCATCCCGAATGGGTGCTTGGAATGTGGAGCCCGTAAACTCATACATCTGTAATAGGTAAAAATGGATTATTTTTTAATTACACAAGCGATTTCTTGACGCCTACTTACGGAGGGTGCTCGATTGTTGCGAAGCGTTGCATAATCCGCAAAATCGTTGGCATGTGGATCGACGCGGGCTAACAGAAGCCCCGTGCCGCCGACGCCACCGGCACTGGCCGCACCTCCGCTGCGCATGGATATAGAGCCGGCACCGCCATTACTGCCCGAGCCGGCAGTTAAGCGATTCTGATTATTTCGCGGCTGAATGGTGGCGTACGTGTTGTCCACCGTTTGGCCATGATGCACCTGTTCCAGCGAGCTGCGGTGATCCAAATGGCCCGGCGCATCCGAGTTGGATATATGATCCGGCTCCGAGAAGACCTGCATAGTCAGCTCCTGCTCCTCATATAGCTTAAGTTTTCTGTGAACAAATCAAAGTAACAACCAAAAAGTATAAGGAAATTCAAAGCAAACGCACTGTTCTATCCAAAGTGGATTTTCGGTTGTATTCAAGTCCTCAATGATTTGCTTTTTTATTAGTGCCTCCTTGCGTCGCGTCTCCACGGGCACTGAGAGATTCCAATGCTTCAAACAACAGCAGAGCACAACAAAACTTATAACTCCCACAAAAAGCACAATAACCAAGGCAACCAATCCAGCAACAGCCAGGTCAAACTCATCTTGCACAATGGCTATATAGGCGGGCACAACGTTCTCTATAGCAAAGCCAGCATAGTAATCCTTTAAGGAGAGAGATGTGAGTAGGGAATTTATATAGTTAAGACAATTTCTCAAGTTTTACCTTCAGATAATCATAGTTCCTGTCAATATCCTTTAGTATTTCATCAACTGGCGCTATTTGCTGTGTCTGCGGATCTACGGCATGGAAATACAAATCACACCAATCCATGCGAATGCGGCCAATCGAATCCAAATGGAAACGTATTTCATCTACAATTATGCGATGCTGTGTAGCGTTGCGTAGCTCAGCTATTATCTCCTCCTGCTCCTGATATACCTCCTCGGGTGGCCGTGATAATATAACCCTAACAAGTTGTGTGCCATCAAAGACCCAAATCTGAAATGTATTTATGATTTGTATTACATTTTACAGAACAATGTTTATATATATTATCATATTATTCGACCTAACTTACATAGACTTTAGTGTTGGCCGAACGCTGTGGCTCTTCTAATTCACGTGCCACAATATCCAGCTCAAAACGATTCTGATTGTACTCTGCCATTATGGTATTGGCCGAGATCCGGCCGTCTTGCGATATGGCAAATGGACTGGGCACAATGGAGCCCGTGGACTTCTTGGCACCGAATTTGTACAGATTGGAGGCAACAATCATATATTCGATCTTCGCATTTTTGCCTTGATCCGCATCGCTGGCATTGACCAGCGTGATGGCCGCATTCATCTTGGCATTGGCATTGACGCCCGCATAGTAAACGGATTTCTCAAATACTGGGGCATTATCATTCACATCCAGCACAGTGATGGCCACCTTGGCCACAGTATTGTCCCGATTAAGGTTCTTGATTGAGAACGAGGCTCGCTCCTCTACGGATATGTGCAAATCCGCCTTAATGCTAGCCAATATATATAAGGTATACGAATCAGTCTGCTCACGATCCAGACTCTTGTTCGTGAAAATATCTCCCGTGAGCTTGTCCACATAGAAGGCGCCATCTTCATTACCCAACAGCAAATAATAAAATATGTCACGATTATGTTTGCTGCGTGATGCTGCCTGGATGTGTCCAATTTTCACATCACGTCCACTGTTCTCATTGATCGATACCTTGTAGGGATTAGAGGCGTCGGGAAATTCGGGACGATTTTCATTCGCATCTACAATGCTGACAGTCAGCAGACGCAGCGACTCAAACGGCGGATTGCCAGCGTCACGTGCAACCAATATGATATCATAGCTGTGGAACATTTTAAAAAAGTTATAATCAGAATTAAAAGTTATCTAAAAATAAAAGAAGATATGCTCCATCTAATAACGATACAAAATATGCATATAATCAAGTCGATCTTCTTTAAACTTACTTTGCGCGATTCTTGCGATTGAGCTGCTGCCTGGAGCGTAGCTCGCCCGTGTTTTCATCGATTTTGAACTCCGTCGTCTGCTGGACGTTTTGACTGTTGACCTGGAGGTGATAGCTAACTTTGCCAGTGCCATCGGTGTCATTGTCCAAGGCCTTAACTGTCAGCAGCAAATAATCTGCTTGCACAATATCGCCAGGTATTTCAATTGTGGCGTTTGACAAAGCAGGAATCACAAACTCGGGACGATGACGATTGACGCTCAAAACATTTATAATTGCCTTTGCAGTGGCCTCCATGGTGCCTGATCCTTGGGTGTCACGTGCTGAGATTAGCAGCTCATAGACACCATGCCTGCCAGACAGACTTTGAGCTGGATATATAATTCCCGACTGTGCGTCCAGCTTGAACAGTGCCAGATCATTACCATCCGTTATAACGTAGCGAACATCCCCGAATAGGCCCTCATCGAGATCGATAGCCTGCACCTGTAGCAGAGCAGCCGGTGGCTGATACGCTGCATTCTCCGACACTGTCGAGTTATACACAGGACGCGTAAACACGGGTGCATTATCATTGACGTCCAAAATGTTTATGTGAATCTTAAGTAGGGGGAAAACATATATTATATAATAATTTGCAACCCTTCTTTTATTAAAAAAATGCACTTACCGTTGCCGTCGCTGACTTTTGCACTGTGGCTGGTGCCTTATCCTGTGCGACAACGGATAGCGTCAGTTCCTTGAGCTGCTCCCGATCCAAAATGGATGCATTTGCGACCATTACGTTGCCCGTGTAAGCATCGATGCTGAAGTATTTGTTATTCTCGCCGATTAGCGTGTAGGTCAGTTCGCCAAAGGAGCCAACATCGTCATCATGGGCCTCCACTTTGCCAGCAACTGTGCCGCGGGGCGAGTTCTCCGTGATATTGAAGTAGTACTCAGATTGGGTAAAGTGCGGCTCGTTGTCATTCAGGTTGATGATGTCTACGACAATGTCCGCTGTCGCTGTTAGCGCTGGAACACCTGTATCACTGACAGTGGCCATGAATTTTACTTCTTTGACGGCCTCGTAGTCCAGACGAGCAGTCGTGTAGATGACGCCAGTGGTGTGATTGATGGCAAAGTAATCGTTGGCCGTTATGTTGAATTCACCAATGCTGGAGTCCTCGTCGCTGGCCTGAAGGGTGGTTAGCACAGTGCCAATTGGCTGCTCTTCGACCATTTGAAGTTTCATCAAAGGCTGTGCAGGGCTCCAGGGTGCATTAAATCTCTGTAAAGACATAAAGTGCGGGTGTGCACAGAACATGTAGCTTATGAAATTTAAATCAAATACTATTTGAAAATTCGAGTGCTCAAAATGTTGCAAGAAATATCGTATGCCAAGCTTAAACTTATCTCAATAAACATATTTGGTATTTTTTATAAGGCGTCTAAGTTGAATGTTCTTCGATTGCATTCCGAATTACGTGAGGTCAAAGGACTGGTCGGGGCGGCAAAGCAGGAGAATTGGATACATGAGTGGTTCATACTGCTCATATCTGGCTTAATCCTATTGCGCTTTCTATCCTGTTTTCTTGGTCTTGTCGCAAATATCATTGCAATGTAAGTGAAACAATTTATACAAATTTACTTGTCGATTAGCTAATTAATCACCCAAATAGTCTGTTATTTTTTAAGCTAAATTCTTAAGACTTGGCATTTAGTCATTGTCCTAGCAACAAGTCGTCACAATATTAGTCTGATCTTTACGTTATTACTATATTTTGTTTGTTATGTTTCACTACTAGTACAGATTTCATTGGAATAATCGCACAAAAACAAAAGAATCAATAAAATGCCCCGTCGAATCGGTATTTTTAATAATAATAATAATATATATATATATATATATATATATATATAATAATATATACTAATTTTCTGCCTTTTCTAAATGCAGCTATCCAATTCTTACAAACTCCCAAGCGGACTTGCTACTACCCACAATTATAGTGCAGATCTTTGATATCGTGGTTTTGAGCATATGTGAATTAGTGTTGGGATATGGCTGTTTCAAGTATCTATATTCTGAATCCTTTTCGATCTTTGTAATATTTTTGACTACGAATATTTTTAAGAACTTCTGCTGCTTATTGGTGCTGTAAAGATCAAGTGAAAATGTGGCTTAAGTTTGTATCTGATACTGGTGAGAAAAAAAATATCAATGCGAAATATAGAGTTAAATATAAATAACTAAAAGTTATATAAGCAATTTCAAAGTAATTTTTTTAATGCTAAATAGAGTGAGAAAAATACCCTCATCAGTATCAGATAATTTAGCCAACTGTTTCAAAAGACCAACATCAAAACTTCTCGTTCTCTTCACAGCATTCTTCACTTGGACAAGCTTCAACAGTTGAAAAGGAATGTGACACACGCGGAGAATGAAGCGAATCTTGACCGTGATGGCAGCAGTGAAGTTGAAATAACCCGTCAAATCTTACTTTCAACAAGGTGATAATAAAACGAATGGTGGAATGAAACTCACCGGTGGTATTTTATTTACATCGATGATCTGTATGATGAGAAGACCGCGTCCCTGCTGCACATTGGGCGCAGTGCTGTCCGTCACGAGCACATTGATGCGCATCACGGCAAAAAGATTGCGATCCAGTGGCCGATTGACCTTCACTTTACCACTGCGATCGATGGCAAAGTACTCCTTGAACTTTTCACTGTGGGGTAGCTCCTTACCCTCCTTGTCAATGGCCGTGATGTCATCGGTGGCGGCAAACTCGAGGGCATTATGCGTAGCCACATCGGGATCGAGGGCAATCAGTGTGTAAACTAAATGGCCAGTTGGTGCATCTGCCCGAACCTCCGCATGCTGTGTGGCGGGCACAAAATAGGGATCTTTATCGTTGCTGTTCTGTACACTGATAGTCAGCGTGGCGGTGCCCGTCAGACTTGGTGTACCCTGATCTGCGGCCTGCACCTGCAGGTGATACGTGTTGCGTCTGTCGTAGTCGAGCTTACGGGAGACAAACACCTCCCCTGTGCGCTCATTAATGCCAAAGTCATCGAAGCTACCCTGCTGGATGCGATAGCGTAGCTCTGCATTTTTCCCCGTATCCAAGTCGGTAGCCTCCAGCTTCTCCACACTGGTGCCAATCTCCGAGTTCTCCTCGACGACAGCGCTGTAGGTATGCTGCAGGAAATTGGGTACATGATTGTTGACATCACGCACTGTGATATTAACGCCACAGTTAGCCGTAAACAATCCATCATTGGCTTCAACGACAAAGATGAGCTGTTCGCTCTTCAGATTCGTCACATCCAGACTGGCGTTAGGCCGTATGCTGATCTGGCCGCTCAGCTTGTCAATGTCAAAGATGCTCTCAATCTGTGGCGAGCCAATAATCCGATAGCTAATACTTGACATTGTGTCTGCGTCGCGGGCCTTCACCACCAACGGGGAATCAAACACCAGGGCGCCCTCATCCACGCTGGCCCGATAAAGGGGACTCTCACAGACGGGCGGCGAGTCATTGGCATCAGTCACCGAAATGCGTAGGGAGACCACTGAGGTCTGTCCTTGGCCATTGTCATCTGTCGCCTGTGTAGTAATCAAAGAAAATAACAGATTACTTTATACATATTGATGGATTAACTATGATGACGTCGATTTGTAAATACACTAAAAACTTGCTAGGAAAACTCACATTTTTATTTTACTTTCACTTTAGAGAGTGTGAGAAATAATTAAATAACCTAGTTATTAATTAGATATAAATTCTTAAAAAATGCTTTACATAAAACATATGTGTTACTGCATGGAATAATTTGTAGAGCAACATTGTAATACTTTGAAGTCGTGTGAAAATTTACTATTAGCACCAAGAAAATAATACATTGACTGTTTCCCAGTTTATGTTTACTTTTTCTGTTGTCTTTGTGAAAAAAAACGTTTATTTTCTATTTTTAAGTAGGCATGTTAAAATTTTCAGATTAAGATCGGTTGCTATTTTATCGATTGCTTTAATAAATAAAATGTTTATATACAAATTGCATAGCCTTGTGACTGGATCCTACTGCATGCCAAAAATCGGTGCTTGCCAACTGTCTCCCACAATCACACACATATACACAGGCACACTCACCTTGTATGACAAGAAATACGTGGTCTCCGTTTCATAGTCGAGACACGTCGGAGTCGCCTTGCTGCTGGCGGTTTCATCGTCATTAGCAGCTGCCGTTGCTGTTGCCATTGTTGTTGTTGGCGCTGCCTCGGATTGCAGCGGCGCCTGCGTGATTAACGTATACTGCACGGTGGGCTCTGTGTTAATCTGACGCTGGTCGACGATGTGGTCCGCCTCCATGTGGAGCATTTCGAGTGCGTGACCATCGCCGGCAGCATTCTCATGGATGTCACGTCGCTGGCGCCTGTTGCTCAGTTGCTGACAATCGCCGAGGGTAATGACGCCCGTTTGTTCGTTGACATGGAAGAGCTCAGCACCGGTGCCGGAGAGGCTGTATCGTATGCCGGCATCACCAAAACTGCCCGAGTCCACATCCTTGGCGGTAATCGTTGTGATGTATTGACCGGGCAGTGCTGCCTCCGAGACGGTGGCCGTGTAGCTCTCCTGCTCAAAGCTTGGTTTGTTGTCATTGGCATCCAGCACGCTCACTGTTATTGTTGCCGTAGAGGAGAGCTTCGGATTCGTGTCCGTTTCTTCGGCAATCACCAGAACAATGAATTTGCGCTGATTTGGGTTTTCGTAGTCCAAAGTGCCGTTGGCAACCCGAATGTTGACCTGTGAGTAGCCGGTGACCAGCTTGGGTTCCACATCAAACACACCCGACACATCCTCCAACCTGAGCGCAAACTTCGAGTTGACGCCCACATCAGCATCGCTCACACTCATGTCCAGCGCAAGTGGGGTGCCCACTGGCGTGTTTTCCAACAGTGACACCTCATACTCTTTTTTATTGAATGTTGGTGGTGAGTCGTTCACATCGCGTATGGTGACTGTAGCTCTGGCGGTCGCACTGGTCAGTGGCTCATCACTGGGCACACCATTCACCAGTTCGCGGGCACGTATCAGCAGCGGAATTAGACCAGTGGAATCAGTCAGCGCCTCACGGTCCAATGGTTTGGCCGTACGCAGTTCGCCGCTGTGCGAGTCCAACAGGAAGTAGTCGTTTGGATCTAAATGGAAGTGAAGAGGATAAATAAGTGATGAAGCGAGTTCCACGCAATGCTTGTCAATGGGATCAGGCCCAGTTCGGTTATAATTGGAGATGGTAGTTAAATCACAAAATACGTTTTTAGCTCAGGTATTAAAATTTCTATAAGTTTGCTAATATGGAATCCTTAACAGCTATGGATGGTACTTACTGCTAAGCAGATCGTAAACTATTTTTCGGGGTTCCCCAGTGTCACCATCACGAGCATGAACGGTCAGCACCAAAGTGTTTATGGGACTATCCTCATCGATGACAGTGGAGAGTGAGCCCTGGAACACTGGCGGCTTATCCTGCACATCTTTGACGCGGGCCTCAAAAGTTGTCTGTGTTTTGTGCACACCATCGCTGGCCTCGATTTGGAAGTGGTAAATCATTCTCTGATTGTAGTTCAGGGTGTCGTTCAGCACCACGGCAGCAGTTAAGATGGTCGCCTCACGGGTCAGCAGTTCCAAGCGGAATCTGTAGAATTTTGGCACGGTTAAAATATTATTTTTATTTAAGTGATTCTCTTAATGTCATACTTGCTGCACGCCTCAGGACTTTGCTGCTGTGGGAGGCATTTCAGATCCAAGCTGTCACCAATTGTATCGCGGTCCTTGACTAAAATCTTGTCAAAAATCGTAGTGCCCACTGCGGCATCCTCGTTCACGTCCGCTTCATAAGGGGTCTAAGGAAAATAGGCAAAATCTATAAACAATTCGTAGATATTTAGTTGAAGTTTGAGACTTACATCTTGAAATTCTGGAGGATTATCATTCTCGTCGAGTATTATAAATGTAATAGGCTGTTCCACTACATTATCCTGCGCTGATTCACCATTTGGATGCACTTGATCTCTGATAGATACCAAGAATGTCAGGCTATCCGTTTCCTCGTGATCCAATGGCTTCACCAGCGTTATATTTCCAGAAACTGGATCGACGCTGAAGTGGTCCGAACCAAAGGAACCAAATGTCACATTACTCATTTCAGGATCGGAGCCTTGCAGTTGAAAGACCACAGTACCCACTGGCACATTCTCATAGAGGACAATATTATTAAGGGTCTGTGTAAACACTGGCGGCGAATTCATTTCGGCTGTGGGTAATTTTTTTTGGGAGGTATTAAAGTATATAGTTGATTTTATTTGCATAAGAGATAAGGCTTACAGTTGACTAGCTCCAATGCCAAGCAGATTATTAACAGCGTCAACGTCCACTTCATTTTGTTAGCTGAAAATAAGCCAAACGAAAACGTTTTGTTTATTTATGCTGCGTGCGAAAAACATTTAAAACAACTAAGCCAAACAGATTTGCCAGTGAGCCAAATTACAAAATGAGAAAAAAAAAATGGTGTTAACTTGTTTTCACTTTTGTATTTGCAGTTTTTTCGGTCGGCCATTTGTTGCACAAACAAACCACAATGATAAATTAAATTTCATGCTGAAAATTCAATTAGCTGGCAACATACAAACACCAGGAAGACGCGTCTGGGTGACTATGCGTCAGGAAGGAAAGGGGATAAGCCGGCACCAAACGGCAAACGACGTCGACAGACAACAATGGCCATAACAATATAACGATGCTGATGACAAACAACATCAACAAACAAAAACAAACAAAGCAATGTTGTTCCAAATTGTGAATTGTGGAATAAGCCAGTTGCCGTTGAAAGTCCGCCAAAAGGCGCCAACGTTTTTAATGTGTCCGGCACGTACAAACGGCTCTTTGTGCCGGCCAGGGACCTGGCTTTAAAATCAGTTGAGGTATTTGCCCGCAGCAGAGGCCGTCATGACTCAGCTTGCTGATGCGGCTTATATTCTCACAAGGCACGGTGCAGGTCCTGGTCCAGACCCTCAGTACAGGCAGCCAATTAGTTAAGCAGAAACGTTAGACTCAAAAAATTGCTACAGTACAGCTAGCCCCTACTTTGCGTGTGTTTATTTGCACAGACCCCCCCACTGACCAGACTTCGATACAACCATAGCCACAGAGGCAGCCCAACTGCTGTGGTGCATCCATAAATATCCTATTTAGTCGCCCGCTGGCGTTGACCATAAACCGAACGCTTTAAGGTTTAGTCTTAGGTGCGGGTTGGTTGCCATTTTGGGCTTTATATACGCACATATCTAGCTATTCAAATGGATAACGTTTTGTGTGTAGCACTTAAGCTAATTTATGCTCTTTTAAATGGCCACATTAATACTATTTATAAGATCGTACTTCGGCTTATTGTTTTCCTGTCAATTCACCTGCACATTATTAGCATGGGATTTTCACAATACATGTTTTATCTACTTTATTTTAGTTTCCAATTTGTATTTATGGACAAATAAATGTTCAATGTTAACATTTAATTGCAATATGCTTTTCATTACTTTAAAAAATATATTTGAAGTCTTCTATTAAAAATATATAAGCATATACTAAATATATTATTCCTTTAACGAATACTTAAGAAGCAATTATTAATTGCTTGGCAAAAGCAAAATATTTGAAAGATGTTTAATAAAAATATATGCAAGTTTTCATGTTTTCGATATAATTTTTGTATTTATATCATAAGATGATTTTTGAAATGTACATTCTATAATTCTGCAAAAGGTTTAATGCAAAAAAAAATGTACTTTGTAAATAAGATGAAAAGCAGAAAATTGTAAATTTCTGAATGACGTTCTAGATAGACCGAATGAAATTTTATCATGGAAATGTTACAAACTTAACTCCAAAGTTGAGACGCCTTTTAATACTTATGTGCATTGTAGTGGATAAATTAAATGTATATTCAACTTGTTGCTGTTGTAAAACATTTAGTCGAATTTAGTTGCTTTTTGATGCTGAATTTACGTTTATGTCCTGCTAACTGGAATTTTATGCTGACACGAGCAATTTTTTTGCTGTCTAAGATAATAGATAGGACAGTTCATTACAACTGTGTAATTTGATTTAGTGCTATTTGAATTATGCGAACAAATGCGTACAAAGCGAGTGTCCTTTTGGGGTTTAAATGTAGATTTCTTTGGGTTTTACACAACTGTAACGTAGGTTAATACAATTTATTTATTGTAGTTACAGTTTGTATGAAAACTGTAGATTGAGTTGTTGCTTTTGTTTTAGAACTAAACGTACATTTATACAATACAATTTATAATTTTTAATATTTATGAGAACTTTGCACCGAAGGAGCATTGTAAATTCAACGTTAAACATTTGGTTTCGGTTACTGTTGGACTTGGTCTTGCTTTATAAATGCCAAGCATCTGATGAATTTATTTGAATTGTTATATATTCTAATTTTACCTATTAACCTTTCGTCATATTATACAATAGAATTTCAATTAGTAAACTCAACTCAAATTCAACAGAAATATGATATAAATAACGTTATTTTAATTGATTAAAGTATTTTATGCTCCTTTCACATGGGTCGTTGCGTTCTTTGGCACTTGAATCACTTACAATTCATGTACTCCATCCAAATGCTCAAAGTCATTCATCACAATCATCAAATTTCCATCATATATACAGTAAATTGATATGGAATTCCTATTTCTGACGTTTTCTTTTCATGTTTGTCAATTCTTAAACCTGTTGACGTTTATTTGCCTTCGGTTGAGATTTAAGCCCTTCAACGGAAGCCTGTTTTTTTAACGGATTTATTTATTTTTTTTTTTTTGGAAAGCATTTCCCACCTCCTTAAGTCATCATCATAAAACGCAATGTGTACCTTAAGTCAAATTTGGTTCATGAAAGGGTAAAAGGATCGCTGGGAGGGGAGGGCGGCAATTTCATGTTTCCATTGCGCTTCGTCGCCGTTGAGTGCTCTGCAAACTTGGCGTTCATATTTCGTAATCCTTCATGTAGATTGCCTTTCGTGTGATGGGCGTGGAGCACGAGGAGTAGGTAGTAGGGATATGGCAAACATAATAAATCATATTTATTTAAAATAAATTGTATTTCTACTGTTATGCTGCCTAGCCAGAGCAGCCATCAGCTAGCCAGTCAAATCACTTGTCCTGGGTCTGCCAGCAATAATAATTGAATTATGTGCGCATCAAAAAACTTCGCTTAACCCCGAAATTACCCCCAGTTGCGACTAGTTTGAAATCCATTTTGCGCTTTTTTTGCACACTAATCCAGAAGCTGAAGAGACTTGCAACTTGCAAGTTAAATGTTGACTCACTAATAACTTCCTAGCTTCTCCATCTCGCTCCATTTGTCTGTCTTCCATTCTCAGTCAGTCGTTCTTGCTGTCGCAGATTGCTGCTGTGTGTCGCCAGAGGCAACATAATAAAAATGTCAAACTGCTTATGCTGTCGTTTTGTAATACATCTTAGTCAAAATATGTTCCTTATGCTTCCAGGGCCATTGCCTGGCGTATTTCCTTTTTTACTGCCTTTTGAACCGAACGATGTCTGGCAGTTTTTTCTTTCCTTATTTTGTGCAACATTTGTAACGGGCCATGAGGACGATGATGATGATGATGATATCGTGTTGTGTCGTGTCGAATGCAAGTTCACAAAGTGCTCCACTTAAATATGCTATGTAAATCACCTGTGCGAGCTACACCAATTTCTCATCCAAGCACCTACCCACACCTACCCATGTGACCATCCCTCCCACTGCTTTTGTCATTCCCATAGCTCTATCAGTGCTGACTCTTTCTTAAAGTCCTGCAGTTCGTTCGCGACCCGAGGCTGCTTCCCACTGTCACAAGATTCTATTTAAACGGCATTATCTTTAGTCGCCGCCGTATCTTATCTCTACTCTTGCTTTCTTGCCACAACCCATGGCTATATATAATAACAGCAAACATTGCATTCTAATGGGAGTTTTGACTTGTAAGTCTATGAATATTTGCTTTATTAGAAAATACAAAACTCTACGCTTACTAAAAAATTTTATAAGCTCACAATTAAGAAGTAATAATTCTTTCAAATAACAATATATAATGACCATTAGCACATAAGGACGGTTATTAAAGTCGCTGGCCAATACAGAATTCAAATGCGTAATACTAAAACATTTCTTGTGAGAAATCCTATATTAAAGGCTTTAATTTTGTATTTTTAGGATATATCTTGTTTAGAATCTAAAACTGGTTTACTATTATAGAATCTGAACGATATTAATATCAATAATGCTTTTAATATTTAGTACAAATCCCTTGTTGGATTTCAACAAAGTAAAACGTTATTCCTAAAAATTAACAAGGTGCTGTCCAGGATATTTTGGGAGTTGTTCATTTGCAACAACGCTCATAAATCGCATTCAAATTGCCTTTTTTTTATATGCGTCGTCTGTTTTATTTTTGCGACGCTTTCGCTCTGCCCCCTTCCAGTGGCCCCGTTTTCCGGGACGGCCTTTTCTTAATTTATTCATAAGCCTGTTGGCAGCGGCACACATCTTGAGTGGAGGCAACATCATTACTATTACTCATGTGGGGATGCCAGCCAGCACACTCGACTTGAACCCACTCTCACACCTACCCTAACAAGCGCACAAACAAGAACACACATACACACACAAACACACTCACAAACAAATATACACCTTTAGCTACCCTCACCTGCAACAAATGGGCGACAGCAGGCTGTGGCAACCACGTGCGTGCGGCATCGTAATTCAACGCTGCTTGTTTGTTTAGCTCCGGCAAGCCAGTTTGAAGCAATTTCCTTGGTCTATGCCACCTGCATCCAACTCCAGCATGCTACCCACCTAAACAACCCGCTTCTCTTGCTGCTCCTTCCTCTCCCACACCCGCTTGCGCCGTAAACTCATATAATTATGCTTCGCATGTTGTGAGCCTTGTGCTCATTTCGCATTCACAGCGCTTGTGACAGTTTAACAAATTTGGAATTTAAATTGCACCATGCATTGCACTGAGCCAACGGCGTATTGTTGGTGTGGGGAGTGTGAAGGATTACCTGCACCTGTTGTTATCCAAGTTTTGGATAAATCTGCGTGTGGAGCGTCGCACAGCGAGCGTCAATCGTTATCACAGTGACTTCATCCCGAAAGTTGTCTAACAGTCGCTTACTTAATTTTCAAAATCCGCATAATTATGAGTGCTACGTGCCGCATCGGAAAAGTTGCTTCCCCGAGGCTTAAGAAAAGCCAAAAAGCAGCGCCATCTAAGTATTATCAAGTTTTTCTTTCTTGGCACCATTGTTGTTTTTCCCACGCGTATTAAATCGGAGCCACCCTAAAGGGAGCCAAGGGAGGCCACTCGAGAACCACTCAGGTAAGTCTAAAGTCAACTTTAAAATAATGCACAAAAATGAAATTAAAATTGTTTTTGCTGTGTTTTATTTTATATATACTTATATATACATATATACATATATAAATATATATATAACTTTTCCGAGGGTACTTTTTTGTGTGACTGAACGTTCAGCAGTGGGGACCGCGTGTCGATTGTTCAGTTGAAGCTACTACCCCGAGCAGCCGAAGTTTAAATTGGTTTTATGTTAAAGCCAAATGAGTGACTTGAGTTGGCCGGGCCTGAAGTGTCTTGGTTTGAGCAATGGTAAGGTTTATGGAGGAAGGGAGGCGCACTGGTGTCCTGTTACCAGTTGAGTGCCAGGAAATGAAATTTCTTGCGAATTCTTTTTTTTTTATTATTACTTCATGTTGCTTTGCTCAGCCTTTGGAAAGCTTAATGGAATGGTAACAGCCATTGGGGTTCCGAGACAGAAAGCTTCTACCCGACGGCAGAATGGGAATGGGGAGCACTGTGGGCTCCTGGGGCCCTTGACACTTGACGAGTAGCCGCTTAAGTTTGACTGCTTGTCAAATACAGCAAATGTTCTGAAATATTTCATGTACTTGACAATATGCGATCCATCCCCTCTGAATTGTGACCCGCTGTGCATCCGATTTACTCATACCACGCACAGCGCGCCAATCTAAAGCATTCAAAATAAATCACATTAATATCTTGGCTGAGTTGACTGTGACAAAAAAAGAAAACATTTCAAGACTTTAAGCTTTAGGTAATCGTCCTGGTAGATGATTTGTTTCAGCGACTTGGTCATTAAAGCAACTGACTAATGAGGGTCTTGACCGAAGGCTCGATCAATATTTATAATAATGTGTATTAAAAAATTGTATATATATATATATATATATATATATATATATACTTACACACGTTTTACACACATAGCAAGCTTTTTATTATTTTTACTTCAAGAAGTTGTAAAATTTGTTCCATTCTAATAAATGTATATTATAAGATAATATTTAAAACACTAAAAAAAATGTGCGGTTTACGGCTTTCTAAAAAAATACTTTAAAAATTTCACTTTAAGCTAAAAGTATTCCAAACTGTAAAAAATCAATTATCTACATTATTTCTTCATTAACCTATTGTAATTTCATGCAAATTACCAATATAATTTATTCAGTACATTTTTATCGCCCCGAGGACCGCATTGGTGTTACAAGTTTGCTTATGACCTACTCTAATGCAACATAATATATAAACTTAAGTATTTCATTTTTCTTGAGCAACGCCTACTGAGTCGCAGAAGTTTTTATGCGCTTATTGTTATTGTGGCGTAGGGGAAACTTTTCCTTTTCAACTGCGACAGAGATTTCCACAGCTTTGTTCAAGTTTTGCACGCGACAACTGCCGACTGCACTTATCATCCAGCTTAAATCGCAATGCTACTACCATTATCAGCAACAACCTTGTAAGACACCACAATGCCAGCAATAACAATAATCAGGAGCTTAACTCTTGCCGCTTCAACACCCTCGTATGTCCGATGTCAGTTTTGCGAGCTCTGCTCTCAAATATTGTATGTGCAGCCCCTGTTACATGAATAAGACAGAAAGAGAGAGAGGATGATTTGTTTTGTATATATATATATATATACATGAACAGAAATGTGTGCGTGCTGCAAAGCCCCTATCAGTAGTTGGCAGGCTGTAGATATAACAATGCCAGGTTTACCCAAATGTTGCCTCATTTGTGCATTATTTGTTAATGACCAACAAAACAGACGTGTATTAGAACTTTTGCACAAAATAATAATTTAGTTTAACTACAATTAAATAAAATAAGAGAAAGGCTTAAGCAAATTCAGCCATATTATTTTATTTTTGTGTTTAATTTAATTTTAATGAACATAAGCGAATTATGTCCATGTATAAAAGTAGGTTCATGAAATGCAGTTTACTGCAAATTGAATATTTTAATTTATTTCAAAATAGACTGCAAACGGTACAATTTTAACAATTAAATGTGTATCATCACTTTTTTGTAATAATCAGAATAACAATTAAAAATTATTTAATTGAGAAATTGGTTAACACGTATAGCCTTTAGAATTTAGTTTTTACACATTTTTATTGGCCATTGAGTATTTTAAATCTTTAAATCTTATCTTAGTGCAGATAGCTGAGGATTCTCTAATAAAAAGATTGCTTTGATGCATTTACTTTTATAAAAAAAATGCTATACAATATTTTTGAGTAACCAAATAACTTTGCTGTACATATTTGTAACCGTATATTAAAAGGTCGACAGACTGACGTTGCAGATGCTTTGCATTAATAATATTCAAAATAAAATGTAGCAACTCGCGGCGGTTGCACGAGAGTCAAGTATCTATGCAATCATTTCGGCGCTAGGCACGCAGCACCTGACGTCGGTTTTCAGTGTGGATCCCTGTTAAGCGGTTGCGCTATCCTTTCTAGATTTACTCAGTTTGTATCGCTCTGTAGCAGTGAGGCAGTGCGGCACGTTTCAGGAAGCACTTAAAATATTTGCGCACGCATGACTGATGATGGCTGCTGCGACCATGTTGCCGTTACCACACAGCAACCCAGGCAGAGAGCTCTGGTTGCACGAGTATTATGTATAGCCTTGATACAACAATATTTTATGCACTTGTTTGCTGAGCTTGTAGTCACTCCAAATACCACCCACATAATTATTGGGCCTACGATGCCAACAGAATGTTTGCCAACCGTTTTGCACCTGGTAAATTTATTGAACGTCAAGCGTCAAACATCATTACACAAATGGCAAGAATAATATCGAAAAAAGCTTAAGATTAAATTGCTTCTAATGCCAGTTAAATGGAAATGTAAACAGCTATGGAAACGTGTTCGCAAAACGAAACATTTAATACAGTTTAGCTTGTGTGTAACGAAAAGATAAGTATTCAATTGACAACAGAATATAACAGAAATCCATTAATTATGTTGCAAAGAAGATAATTTGTTATTTCGCTTGTATTTATTCTAAAGGATACTTGAAATGGAAATGTTCATAAAATGTCGAAACATTTCAGGAGGAAGAGATTACAAAAAACGGAAGTGAGACGAGTACAAGAGAAAACAATTGAATTTTCTTTGAAGGGAATAAATAAGGGAAACCACAGCTCATAATAAACAAATATGTAAATTACAGTCAAACAAATCACAAATTTCCTAAACTAGACAAGGGTTTGCTTCTGAAATATGGAGCATTTATAAACTAATAAATGATACTAATTTATTGGTGATCGAACATTGAGGAATTGATAGCTTTAGGCAAATATGGACAAGCTCAAATGCTTTAAAGAACATGTACTGGCAAAATAATTAACTTTTCAATTAATTTATTGAATAGGGGCACTGGTGACAGGTAACACTATATTATTGTTGTTGCACATTGTAGTGGGTCAAGTGGGTCTAAGTGAGCACTTGAACTTAAGGTTTTCTGGGTCAACTATAAGAGAAGCAGAATGTGCACTTAAAAATTAGTTTAACGATTGAGTCAGGTCATAAAGTTACATTTTGAAAGTTGTGTTCTCTTTTTAAAGTGAAGATAACACGTAAATTGTCTTTTACAACGTGATTATATAATATACATAGAAAGATGACAAAATATTTTAAATAAGAAAAATAAATTCTAGCTTATCATGACTTGCAATTTGTCTGCTTACAATTTCGATTTCTTATCAAACCGAATCAGTAAAGCGCATTTGTTGTCACAAGAAAGACAACATTGGAAAAGTAATAATAGAGAAGAAAAGAGAGTACAAAATAACAATAATATTATGACGGTAAGAGAATTATGTCTTGAGAGCCACAAACTACAATTCGAGAAGACAACTGACTAAGTACTTAGTTGTGGTCAAGTTGGGGCCGGGAAACTGAGAGGGCAGTTGCTCGGAAGTGGTTCACAAAATATATAAAAACGAAAGAAATAAGGGCCATTATCGTTATTACGTGAGTGAAATAGCCAACAAAAGCAGAATTGGCAAAAATAAGAAGAATAAAAATAAGAAGTACAACAGTTGAAAGTGGAACTATAGCACATATTAACAAACAATAACAACAACGATGTGGACAGATGTGGAATGAGCAAAGATGAAAACGAAGACGACGAGAACGAGAACGAGGAAAAAAAACGACATTGATGATGACGACAAAGTCACCAGAGTGCAGAAAGAATGATGCAGGGTGCAGGAGGAGCCACCGTAGCGGAAGTTAAAGGATGTGGCAGGCAGCAGGAGTATGTGCCTGGAAGTGATTTCAGTAAGCACTTATGGCACAGCGATTTTACTTCTCTTATCTGTGTACTTATAAATATATCCATATGTATATGTACATATACATTACGGAAATGTGTACACGTACTTGCGACCGGACGGGATTTTCTCTTATCGAATAGCCAAACTGAATTGCAAAGGCTACAGGCTACATATGTTCAATGTTCTATGTGAAACATCCTCTAAGCGCCTATCTATGAATATCTTTTGGAGTAAAATGGAATACAATGGCAATGCTCAACAGCAGAAACACAAAATAAATAGCTCAATTACATCTATTGCAACAATGTTGAAAAACATGAAAACATGCAACTAATTGGTTTTTTTGGTTAGTCGAAACAGAAATACTCTTGGCCCACCTGCAGCGATGTTGTTTTGTTTAACAAGCAGCAGAATTACCCAACACAAGTAAAATATGTAATTTTTTTTTATTTGCACACCAATAAAGGGCTAAGTGAAAATATTTACTTTTCAAGTCATTTTTATATATTTGCATTTTTATATATAGGGCGGCTATTGTGAATTTTGGGGGCGGTATTGGGCGTGACTACAAATGTGTTTTCAACTAACTTTATATCTGTAGCTCTAAAATTACGCATAATTTGGGCGTTTGGAATTTATGGAGGCGTGACTGAAAAATATTTATTGAGAAGGCTCTTAGTAATCTATCTGAAAAGTTTGGTAATTGTAGCTCATTATTTACGGTATTTTAACGTTTTTGGTGATAGGCAGACGGACAGAAAATGCAATAATATATCATTATTTACTCAATATTAATCAGACAAAAAAATATATACAAAAATTAATATCTTGCAAATAATACAGAGAATGCGAAGAATTAGCCTTTTTCCAGGATTTATTCTAAAAGTTCTGCGCACTTCGCAGGAATATGGAAACTTCTCTTTAAAAGGGCATGAAATGGCGCCATTAAGAGGATTTGGAAAAATCACGAGCCTGGCTCATAAGAGCTGCGTTTAAATTTTATTTGTTGTGCAAATTCTATTCAAATTACGACAGATCTCGTGGCATTCAACATATGGTCGTATGCGATTAGACGGGAGGGGGATTGGAACCAATGCCATCGGATTTAAACTGCTTATTCTGGGATTTAGTTATAAATGAACGAGGGCACAGACCGCTCTAACCCGGCCCAACAAAAGTAATCGTGTAAAAATCAACATATTTGAATTGAAATTTAATGCAAATGTAATCGTGTGTGTGTGTGTGTATGTGTGTGTGTGAGTGTTCGCGTTTGTGTGGTTGGGTGAGTGTGTTCGCGTTTTCGTGGTTGGGCGTGTGTGCGCATGCAGAGCAAATATGTATATGAGCCACAAAAAGTGGCATGCTTCATGTAGGCGTGGCATTAGCATTAAATATCAAATTTTTTGGTTTTTCTAGATGTTTTATGTTTCAACTTGATTCAATTTATCGTAGAGTTTGGGGATTATATATAGGGGGTTGTTGGGATGGAGATTGCTTTTGTTAAACCTTTAAACATTTCATTTTTTGTGCCTTGTTGTTGGTCGTTGATACAGAAAACAAATACGCAAATAATGACACATGCCGCACTGTTTCCAGCGAAAAATCTGTTACAATATTGAAATATTTTATGAAGGGCGAAACACCATCGAAATGTCCGCACTAAAATCCCATTCACCCCACCCACGCAGCACCACGCAATTTTTTTCCCCACAAACATAGTGGGGCCGTCGACTGATGCATGTGTAACGTCCTTTTCCTGATTTTTTGTGAACCCATTGATTGGTTTTTTATTATTTTTTTCCCCAATGTGGGCGTTGCGTCGCTGTCGACGTCCGCTTTCCTATCGTTGTCTTTTTCTTATTGTTGCTGTTGTGGCAAGCACAAAGAGTCTGTGTGTCGACTTAAGTACGGAAGAATCGTATTTTTTATTTTTAACAGGCTCGCTTTTCTGTATGTCGTTATAAATGCATTAACTAGGATGCGTTCGATTATAAATATAAAATATTTATGAAAGCTATGCTAAGCGTTCTTTAATTTAATAAAAATAAAACCTATAAAAGAGTAATTATACCAGCGTGATACTAGTTTAATTAAACTTAACATACACAGTTTAATATTTTATAATCAGTAGCTAAGAAAATAAGACAATTTTAATGTGCCTAGCAACATAACAATAAAATATTCTATTTCTAATTTAATAATATTAAGTTACGCATAAACCTATTTTAAAGTGTATTTTGATCACTTTATAAATTTGATTGATCAAAATGTCAATCACATTTCTAAATAACTGTAGATTTATATACCCCATATCCCATATATGACAACAGAGTATTAAATAAGAGCTTTTGGCGCCTGGAGCGTTTGAAGACAAAAAATGTATCTGACATTTCCTTAAACGTCTGCCGAACAAAGGCTTCCGCCTACGGCTGAAGTTGCAAGCTTAAAAGCCAGGACTCTATTTTATAGACAATTGCATTGTGGGCATTAACCCGTCAGTTGCTCAAATATTGATTTATTGAGTTGCTCATATGTTTGTGTAGTGTTCTGGCTAAAATCTTTGCTAATGCTCTTTTAACTTCAGGCCACAATGTGTAGCTGTGTGGCCAATATTGCAAAGGGGCAATGAAGTGTGTGCAGTGGCATGTTTTAATTTACTTTAGATTAACCTCAAGTTCTTTGCCACTTTTACATATCCAACTTTAAGTTAATTCCTCTTATAGACTTAGGAGTTTAGATCGTGGCCACAACTGAAGTGTAATCACAAAAGCCAAGAACTTATAACGTATAAGTGTCAGAGAAAATATTTTAATACTTCATGGTTGTGATTTCTGTTGGTTACTTTTCTAATTACTTTTTAATTTAGTTATTAGATTAAATTGTTTGTTCAACTAATTTTGTAGCTATGTATAATTCGGATGTCATCGATCAAATCTGCAAAGACGCATAAATTCAATCGTATTATTAGCAAATTGTAGCATTCATCGGTTTACACTCCTATACAAATTTGTGCCAAGGATGAACTCGCTGCATAATGCAATGTGAAGCATAAACAGGACTTTGGAACCACAAAACCGACTTTCCCGATTTCCAGGCTCCATCGAACCAAAAACCAACCAAACAATAATAAGACCGAACATTGATAACCCAATGGAAGAGGATATACATAATCTGAGCTTTATTGTATACTCTTCACTGCCTGCTTCGATCCTGGCCGTAGTCGCCTGCAGTGCGTTTAACAAAATTGGCACAAGCATTGCGACTACAAATTGTGTGGAGCAGAGAAGAAAAGGGAAAAGAAAACTGGATAAGTTTTATTGTCGCACAAGTGCAGCTGAGAGAACTTTAACTTGAAACCACTAAGAAGGGAATTTTCTTTTATGCGGCACAGCGCACTTAAAGGATTTCAACTGGTTATATGGTATGAAGAGCCATATGAGTGTGTATATGCTCTTAATGCAGTTAAGCAGGTTGTAAATGCCAAAGAGAAACAATTGACAGCTTTTAATGAGCGGCACAAGCACAAATAACGAGCACTGTACCAGCAAACAGCCAAAAGCCAGCAGCCAGCAGCCAGCAGCTAAAAGGCAGCAGAAAGCAAATTGAAATTGCAAAGTGCGCAAATTCGACTTTTATTGCGTTGCACAGGACACCGAGTTGAACGGCAGGAATAAGCTGGTAGCTTACTAACAGAAATTGATGGGCTACAGACTTTTGCGCTTAATGGCAAAATGTGAATGAATGCGAAATATCGCAGCTATTGTAGGGCTGAACCTAACACTTTTAATGGCATCGCAGTGTACTCTCCTGTTACTACTAGAATTTTTAATTAATCGTATTATTTTGCTTAGAGTAGTTAAACTTTTATTTAAATTACTAAACTGTTTAGTTAAATTAATCGTCACTTTTAATGCGAACTATGATTTTAACGTTAACGCTAAGCAGTAAATCTTATTGACATTTTTCTTCTACAGATAAACGCTAATTGTTTTTAAATTTTTATGTTTATATGGCAATAAATAATTACAAGGTTAACAAAGTTAAAAATGCACTCAATTATTAATGTGTTCCTAATAATTTTATTATATGATGCTTTAAGCTGGTATCTTTATTACAACATCAAATTATATTTAAATGGATTATTGGTTATCTCGTTTAAGTTTTTTCCAACTCTATATAAAATTCAAATTAGTTGATTGCTTATTCTTTGTAACCTTTTACCTACTTTAAGGCCAATCTTGTGAATATCATAATACTGATGCATTCAAAGTTATGACGCATCTATAAGCAACACTTTACGTATCGAGAACAAACTGAGAAGAGAAGCAAGCAAATTGTTTGCAACCTTTTTAATGTTGCTCAGCTACAAGTTAAACTCAATTGAGAAAATGTTTGCCAAAGTTGGGCAGTGAATTGTAGGAAAACCAAAGGAAGCTGACAACAGTGCATAATTCCATAAAAGGCACACAAATTGAAACACAAACAGAACAGCCCTCAACACCCTCAGACCCTTAATCGTGCTCCCTGTTCCATTCTGTTGCAAGGCCCAGACTTGGGACACAATGCAGTAGTGGCTGCAAATTTGCGAAAAGAAAAGTTTTTCGGGCGTCGAAAGTTTCTATTAAAAATATTGTGAACTCAATACAAGCTGCAATAGCAGCAGCAAATAGGCTAACTGGCTTGAGGCTGGCATGACTTGATTGTCGTAAACAAAGTTTCCATAAAGAATTTTTGCAATGCCACCAAAAACTGCCAGCTGACAAATTGGCATTCTCCAAAGCTGCGGTCTGACTTCTTTTGCTTTTGTGTAGTTATTTTGGTTTTTGCTGTTTCTTGCTGCAAAACGCAGTATATTTCAAGATGGCAAAAAATATAAATTGACAATTTTGCTGAACGTTTTTTTGTAATCTTACAAATACGCATACATATACTAAAAACCACAGCCAAAGATACTCATATTTATTCAAGCTCCTTTAAAGCATTTACTTTCAGTGTGCCTTCTGCAATTTGAGGAATGCAAGCGGCAGTTTCTCCTTGGTTGCCTTGTGGGAAACCAGTAACGATGAATTCTGCGGTCTGCCCATGCCAAGCCCAACGTGTTTCGTTGCAGGGTTGCCATTCCCATTCCCATTCCCAATCTTATTCTCATTCTGGTTCTGGTTCTGACTCTACCGTTGAGCCACAAATTAAAATGTGGCCAAATTTTCACAAAATTTATTGTTTGTCGCGGCTTGGCAAAAGGACAACGACGACGGCTCAACACAAACAAATAAGTTAAATGGCTTTTCTGGCCAAATATTTAAACGGCAAAATAAAACAAGCCAAAACATATTAAAATATTGACTTTTGCATACACTTTTGTAGGAATGCATGGCTAGTTTGTCATAAAATGAGCATGTTTAATTATCCTTAAGTTTTTTTTTTAAATAAACCGTTTATATTGATTCTATATTTAAAATGTTGGAGCAATTTAATATAAATTACGATTCAACTATAATTTAAAATACTAATCGGCATAAAATGGGCAGAAAACTTTATCGATTTTATTTTTTTTATTAACTAATTCTTACTACTAACAAGCAAAAATTAACTACAAATAAATTTCTTTTTCAGAGTTGAGTTAACAAAGAATAAACAAAAGAAACAAATTAAATTTTTATTTATAATAAGCTTATACAATGTTTATGGATACGAAACTAAAATAAACCCCGAGATTTTAGTACACATTTTTATGATTTATTTACTGGGTTACATCAAACATAATTTAGCATAACTATAAACATATCATAAAATTTATTTTTTACTACCGATATATATATATATCCAACAATACCGCTAGCTTAGAACGCATACATCATATTTTATATGTTGGTTTTTTATGGAAATCTCTTTTGGCATGTTAAGTAGAAAATTTTGTATGACTTTAAAAATAGTTCGGTCATTGCGTAAGCAGTGCCATCTTTGTAAGGAAGGAATTGAAAGAAGAAACAAATATATCTACGACTAATGCTCAGCAATGTCGACAGCAATAAAATGCATAATGCGACAAGTTGAGAACTAGCCAAGGCGACCGAATGACCGCCAGTTTTGTGCGGATCCGCAAAAAGTTTTCATCCGACAAAAATAAAGTTAAAAGTTTGGTGCATTTAATGAGTTTATTGAACCAAATTGCACCAGTTGCGAACTTGCGTCATTTGCCAGTTTTCATGGAAGTTGGCAACCATTTTCTGGCATTGTCCAGTGCCCAATGGCATGTCCTGTTTATGTGTTGCAGGCAATTCTTACAACAGCTACCGTTGCAAGCTGCAAGCGACTGTTGACTCTTGGCAGTCGGACAACCGGAAATATTCTTATCTTCCGGCTAAGAAGAAAAATGAAATTTTATTTACGACAAAGGATTTTGTGATTTGCACTAATAGTTAATACATCCCTTGCTTTGGCATCAGCTACAGTTCCAGATTAAGCTTTAGCTTTAGCGTTCGTTTCAGGCTTAGCTCCAGCCACTGCTATTCCTTCTTTGCCTTGGACTGTCTTAGCCAACAATGCTGCCGAGGAATGGCTACACAATTGCGGCAGACAGAAGTCATTTAAGGAGAATTTATGGGATTTTAACTGACATTTAAACAGTCGCAAAAAGAGAAAAAGAAGAGCGAGAGCCACAGTCTGAGCCAGAGATGAGAACTCCAAAAGGGAGGCAGGAGGGCTACCTTGTCGGCCAAGATTAGCGATGAGTGTGCAACAAAATGTTATGGACAGAAACGGATAATGGATGCTGTTTAAAGAAAAATGTAATGTAATTACATTTTGTAAAATGAAGTAATGCTTAAACTAACTGCTGAGTTAATGGCCACTTTAGTTAGCGGTTTGCAACAAGGCAACTCGAAATTGCTGTGTAATTTACTAAATCTACTTATTGAGATTTTACCCACAACTCAGAGATAAAGTTTTGGTGTCAATTAATTGTAAGATTTTTATTTGTAAAGCAAACTATTTAAAACAATTCAACTGAGTTCATAATTAAGTTGCAAATACATACCTTTTAAGCACAGCATGTCGACAATCAAATAAATTTTCTGAAAATAGAAAAATTTAAATTGGTTAGTTTAACTATTTATGTTGAGACCTAAAATTAGTGAAAAATGAAAAGTTTTTAGTAAATTTCTTTATAATGCTTTTGTCCAATCTAATCTACACCATACTAATTTCATTTTGTTTGCAGTATTTGAAAATTTTGGTCATTTTCCCTCAGAGAGACACAATTAAAATAAGAGAAAGTCGGGTGTAACCGACTGTGAAATACTTTGATACTTTGATAAATAATACCATCGAAGCAATTAGCAGATAATTTTGGGGATGGTAGTGCGAGTTGCAAATCTTCGACATCGCCAACAACCAAAATTGGCTATATAATTGTGGGAGATATGCGGCTTTATCGATTTACAATTATAGGTTTTATCAATATCCTAGTGTCATATTTTTACAATTTATCTGTCGCGGCCACAGACCCTTATATGTTCCAAGTTTCAAGAGTTTATATCTAAGGGTGTCGAAAAAAGATTCGTACACTCAGACCGTCCGTCTGACCGCATTACGGAGATTGCAGAAAACCAATATACTAAGAGACTTTTGTATAAAACTTAAAAGCTGAGACTTTTAGGAAATTAAATGACGATCTGGCTCACAGATTGAGCAAATTTGAAAGGACAGGCTTTGAATTACAAATCCCTGCAGTTCACAAAATTGTTAGTCAGATGGCAAAGCAAAACTCAACTCAATTACAGCACCTACCAAATGCAAGCCCCGTGTTGAAAGCCTGTTTTTGCAACTTTTTGCAGTAAGTTCAACTTTTTTCCAGTTCACTCGTCTGAGTGGTTGTGTTATTTTTCGCATATTTTCATAATTTCTCGAAACCTTGCCTGAAGTTCATTTAACTCTGCAAACGGCAACACACAATTTGATTCTGAAGTGTTTTTTTATTTTTTATTTTTGTTATCTAACCATTTTACTTCGATAGCTGGAAACTTATTCCAAACTGCACTTGTGAGTTTTGGCTTCGAACATCGCTGTATGCATTTGTTGTTCTTGTTTATTTCAGAGTGCTGCAACAGTAATCGAAAAGTTAATTCTCCGAAAAACAAGGTAATTAGTGTAGATGTGCTCATAAAAAGCAAACGAATGTGCAAAAATAACGAGAAAAGTTTAAAAAGTGCACAGCGACAAGGGTAAGAAAAAGGCAACGGCAACGGGCAAAAAGCAACAAGAAAACTGTGTGGCATTGTTCGTTGCAGCTCTAACAACAAGCACGTTGTAATAAATGGCCATGCCGGTAGAACTTTACAACAAACAAACAAGCAACTACAAAAACAACAGCAACAACAATGGCTAAGTGACAATGCGACAGGTAGAAAAGCGCTTGCAACGGCATCAGTACGAGCGAAAAAAATAAAAAATATATAAATAAATAATAAAAAAAAAGTCAGCACTCGAGTCTAAACGAAATGCCGAATTCTGGCTTGCCAGGTGACTTGTAGAGCTGCTGACGTGCGAAAAAGTATGGTTGAACAATTGTTATTAGCGAAATTCTTAAAATCTGGTTTGTTAACTTTTATAGGCGAGGTCTATAAAATGCGAATTTCACATTTGTAAATACCAAATTCAGAAAAGTTGAAATGCTTCAAAAACATGCTGAAGCCCTCATTTAATTAATAAACAAAACTTTTAGTCACTCAAGTAGCGTATATAATTATGCCGACTGTCTTTTGGTACGCCATCAGCATCAGACCGTTGAGACCAGCATGTTCCCAACCGCAAATGAAACGCCCCCACATATGTACATATATATGTACATTAGTGGTGCAAAAAACCCTTTCTCTAACTACTAACTCTCGAGAGAGATCTCTCTCTCTCTCTCTCTGTCTCTCTTCATTGTTGGCTGTCTCTGTCTTTCGCTCTGATTTCCTGGTGTCTAATGACAGCATAAAGTTTTTGCCACCACATCAATCAAAAGTTTTTCATCAACGTCATCAGAGTTATCAACATTGCCTGCAGGCGGCAAAACTACAACAACATCCAGGAATATATCAACGCCTTGTCGTCTCCACAAGCAACAAACACATTCTGGTCATGTTGATGGTAAACAACAACGACCACAATCACAATTTTGAGAACAACAACCAAACAGCTATAGCACAAAAATCATGTGTGTCACTGGGCGTGTGCACGCCTCGTATACGTAATGCGGCATTGTCCAGCGTGAAGCGACACATAATCAACAACAGCCGAGACTCTCAGCTCTCGAGCCAGCTAAATGTCTGCCAAATTTATTACGATAGTGCTGACCGTGTGGACTGAAAGATAAACAAAAATGTTTGCACCTTCTGCAAGCAGAGAAAAATGGCATCATAAAATTAACAAAAACAAAAACAACAACAAATACTCGAACGCTTTAAAAAATCATCAACTAAATCGCTGCTCTTGATAACCTAAATAACTTTAATAAAATTCCGCAAAGATTTTTGCATATACGTAAAATTGATAAACCACGTGGAGTTCATCTTCGTCATCAGCAGGTAACACAAATCTTCTTTCTTATGAGATCTTCATCTTTGAAATGTGTTTAAATATGTCCAAGCTGAATAGTAAGACTTCTTTTCATTTTATTTATTTTTTTTGTTGTCCACGTTTCTTTATTTGCCTTAAGGCAGACATTTGACATCTCGCAACGAGATACGAAATGCGATTGGGAGAACGGAGAACGGAGAACGGAGAAGAGCAAATAAAAAACAAATATAAAGTTGAGAAAATGTCACCTTGGTGCTCCTCACGTAGCTTATACTTTATATTTTGTGCCAGCGCACTTTACATTTGTTTCATTCTGTGCGATGTTTCACATTTAGCCTGGCCGAGAGAGCAGCGCTTGTGCATAATCGTGATACTGTTAGCTAGGCTTTAGCTTACGGCACCACCCGCCATCCACCCACCATACTTCCTGTCCTGTCCTGTCCTGTGCAGAGTTTGAGTATGATGCTTGGCTAAGTATATAAGCTACCAATTACTAAAGTGTTTTTCTCTAAAGCTGCAGTTGTATTTGCTGTCGCTTGTCTGGCCAGAACATTTGACATTCACTAAGCGAATTTCAAGCGCTAATACATTTACTTGATGATTATTCTACATACATACATGGACGAAAAAAAAAACCATTAAAAGTAAAACAGAATGTATAAGGCTTTCAGATTAAAAATGGAAATCAAATGACTGTTGACTAATGAGCAATTCCATGAATGCCTTATAAAAAGGTGATTTAACAGACAGATGTTAAGATTAGCTGAAGCTCACTCAATGCTTACTTCAATAACCTAGTGAATGAATAAAAAAAAAGAAAAGAAAAAAAAAGCGTCCCAATTAAGTTATGAACTCCATATAAAAATACGGGCTTAATGATGCGCATCATACCATCGTCGTGATTATTCAGAGCTACACTTCAATCAGGCAAAGAAGTAGATGAAAAGAGAAAATATTTCCGTCATTACAAATACCACAATTTTACATCGAAATCATAGTCAGTTATATGTATATTATTAATCCATGTTGCTGTCAATATCCAAAAAAAAAATTAAAAATGACTTTAATTAATGCAGTCAACAAAAAAACGCTCCAGTTTGAGATAATCAATGCAGCTGGACTGGAAAATACTCTCTATTCTGGTCGGAAAATCATTCGCACTCTACGGAAAACATAATATTGCATATCTTCTAAAATTAATTTTAATAAAAAAAAACAGAAAACAGACTTTTTAACTGGAACTGGGAAAATGTGATTAGGTTAGATTCATTTTTAAAAATTACTATAAAAAAAATGGTAGAAGCACATTCATAAAGCGATTTGTTGATCGGGAGAAGATGAAAGATTATCATTTTATTGGAAGATATCTTCTCATACCCACCTTTTGGCAAATTGCGGAAATATACAGGGTATTCAAATATTGACACACAGTTCGCCAAATTCAATTTGACTATTAAAGCACGAAGCGCAAGCAGTGCCCATCTTATTAGCATTTGGATTTAATTTCGTCAAAGTGGAGAAGTCAACAGCAAAGGTCGACAGACGATGACGTACCCACTATGCTAGAAGTGGATAGCGGAATGGGAGAATGTCAGCACCCACGTGTGACCCACGTCTGTCAAAGCCATGGTATTCGACACATGCATAACGGAATGCTAATGACATTTGCTATCTTCCTATCAGTCAGTCCGACCGTGTTGTCTTTGGCAAAGTCAAAGGGTTCACCATACGGTTGGTTGGCGGCAGTAGTTCATTGCTTTTTCGGTTAGTTAACCGTACTCGACACGTTCCGCTTGGCTGGGCCAATATGAGTTGTTGCCGTCTGTGCGGCGCTTCAGCCTGTAATTAAACTTCTTCTTTTTTTTTAATCTGAGTGTTTGGTAAAGGTGAAGGCGAAGATTTGTATTAGTGAGCAGGCATGTTCTTGATGTATATATATATATATATATATATAACAAACTCTTGGCCTGTTAGCTGCAAATTAATGAGTATCGTCCGCTGCCTAAAGACAGTTCATTCACTCATTCAGCTTGCCATTCATTGTATATATTTAAGTCCCCAATTAGTCCTAACGTTAGTTATACCCAGTTTCGTGGCCCACTACCTAAACTTAATTTGAATTTAATTGGCAACTCTGAGCTACCTACTAATTGATGAGTAAAAACCGCTTAAATGTGTACTTCTAAAAACACATATAAAAAAAACAATCTATTCTGTTCCTATTCAAAAAAAATATAAACAAACAAATGCTCGAACTGAACTTATTAGAATCACAAATATTGCATATGCAAACGGGGAATATATTTAAATTGTCTATGAAAAATTCAATATTGGTGACAAATATTTCCCTGATTGCCAACCATTGGAATGGCAAAATAAATTTCAATTTACATTCGCCCTATAGAGAATTTCCGAGATCTTTAGCCAAGGAATATGTATTATTTTGTGTTTTTTTCGGTTTTTGCTGCATCTAGTAAGCCATAAAGGTCAAATTGAATTTTCAAGCTCAGTATTCAAATCCCATGTGTGTATTACATAAATTTTATAAATACAATTTGAAGAGTGCATCACTCAGGGACAGCAAGAGCAGGAGTTGGAATATAAATGGATCATCAGTTGCCTTTCACTTGCAGCTCAATGAATTTTTATAACATACTCATGCTTTTGTGATACACACAGAGCAGGGGACAAGAAATCAACGTCAACGTCAGTCAGCTAGTTATTTGAGTCCGCCCAAAATACTTGCAGAGAGTTTAAGATAAGTTGTTATGCATTTGGCATATTGGTGTTAACTTTCAGTATAGTCAAATGCATTTGAATCACACGTACTGAAAATAAACAAATACTTGAAAATACTGCCAAAAGGCAGCATGCTTTACGCTCGAATGTAAATAATTATTCAGCATGATTCCAACTGTCTGTTGCTTTAGGGGTACGTATCTGGTACAAGTTTTAAACTTGCATGAATATGAAAATAAACACAATTTGCACATATGTCCTGGCACATTCAGCTTAATTGTACAAACAGACAAACGAAATGTCCGTTGATTATTGTGATTATGGGAGACGGTTTTAAATAATTACGGACTGGTTGCCAACCTGTTAATTGTATTAAAATTGACTTATACGCAAATGCTTTTATTGTCAACAGTATCGCAACATTTGATTAAATTAATTTTCATTTTGTTTAGAATGGGTTTATTTGAATTGTTTGCCACAGTGCGTGTTGCGGACAGGACTGTTTAGATTAGTGCCCAATGATATGAGACAAACAAACAGAATTAAATTATTAGATTGCCCAATGTGGAAGCGTTTTAGTAAGCTTGCCAACTGCAGAGAGACTACCAGCACAAATCCGTGGGAGTGTATCCTATACACAGATACGGTTTTTATTGTTGTGATACTATTGATATTATATACACTCATTACAGACAACAATTGTTTTACTTTACACTTGTTTAAACAATAAATTGCATACAATACGTATGAAAAACAAAAACATACTCCCCTGAGCATGTAACTAATCAATTTATATATTAGTTTTCCCACATTTTTTAATTTATCGCTAAAGCAAACAGTCAATCTTTAGATGATTTAAATTTATTATAATCTTAAATTAACACAATCTTGAATTAAGTGCTTCTTAAAAACTTAAATTTATGTTGGCGATTTTTGTGAAATTTTTTTCACATTATAAATAAACTATATAACTTTATCCTTATTAAAATTAAAAAGAATCCATAAAATTTGCTGATTTTTTATATCACGCTAGACTTTAATTTATCTATGAGTGAAGTGCATTTAAATGGATTCGGTAGAGATTTATTGCAATGGCAAAAATAAGTATTATGTCAATAAAAATCCATACGAAATTGACGTCCACTTTTATGACTGAACAAAAGATTTATACGCAGTACCAATATGCATTTGACAGCGTCCAGCAGAATCAACTGAACCAAGCGAACCAAGTGAAGTATGACACTTTTGTGTGGCTGCCCAAAAGGACTATATAGATATATATATACATAAAAATCCCAGCACTTCACTTTGCAGATGCCAAAAAAATAAAAAAAAAAAGAAACAGTAAAAAAACAGCAACAAACTAATTCAATCTATATTTTTGGACACGTTTATCACTCTACGGGAAACCAGTTTCCACTATTCCCATGATCGTCCTTATAAAGGCCTAAACAAAAAGTCTTTTCGTGTGAATTGCATTTTCATTTGTATAGAATTTTCATTGCCAGTCCGAGTGCTACTCTCCACACATGTCCCGCCGCCAGGTTGACTTAAAAATGGCGCTGGCGCGTAGGGAATGATTTTACGTTTCGTGTTGCTCTGACAGTTTTTGGCCAAATGCCAGACGGCCATGGGTAAAAGTGCCACTGCCACTGCCACTGCCAGAGGCACTGCCAATGGACTGCAAAACCCCTCTTCTTCCTTCCAATCCATCGAGGAATGCGTGGGGAAAATTTAGCACGTTCTACGTGCCATGACGGGAAATAAAAAATTGAAGTAAATTTGGCAACTGCCTGGCTGCAGTCGTTAGGATACCGGATCCGTGGCGTCAGCACTTGGTGTCGTCAAGGTTCCCAAATAAAATAAAAACTGGAGAAAAAAGTTCCAACAGCAGCAATGCGACAATGCAGTTAAACAGACAGCTTGGCAGACGACAGAAGGAAACAGAGTCTAATAGATTGACGACCAGACAAGCAGTCGCCATACAACAGACAGGAGCATAAAAAATACGTTTAACCCATTATTGATCAATTCTTTAAAAGCGTTATGATCCATTTGGGATGAACAACAATTTGTCATAAATTGGTTAATAACAATGAAATATACAATTGATTGCTCAACAGCAGTTGCTAGTCTGCTGAGAAATCATACGAAAATTCAGATTAACAAAACAATTCTAAATCGCTAATACATTAATTCGAATAATAATAGTTACTAATACATTTGGATTAACTAGTTTGGTTAACACATCTCAACATCAAAGTTCACACAGTGGATTTAATGAAGACATCTTAAAGTATAGTCAAAATTAATGCTTTTATAGACTTCAATGGAACTCAAATTTAATGCTCTGTGGACAGCTTTGAAAGAATTCGCGTGTGCGTGACGAGTGCTAAGCGGGTCCAACTAACCAGGTCTGATTTGATTTGGCCACTAAGGGCGCTGTGGGGCCCAGAAGCCAGTTCTGCATAATATTTATTATGGCATTCGCGTCGGCCATGCCACCTATTAATATGCAGAACAGCTAAGCAGGTGACACTGCTGCCATTTTATGCCACCATTTGAGACACGTGTCGCTGCTATTGCCGCCGCTGCTGACAAGGCTTTAATAATGTGACCATAATCGTTGGATGTGATTTAGCCAGCTTTAAGTCGAAATTAACAAAATCTAGGCACATTGCTGGCAGGCTCGCAACTCAATTTTGGGCCACATTGAGCCAAGTTATTGGCAGCAAGTAGAAAAAATGATGTTGGGCTCTTGCAAATAGCTGCCCAGCATACAGCCCACTTCCAATTTCATTTGACGTTTTGCCAACATACACACACATCCACCCCGTTGTATAGCCCAACGAGCTGCTCATCAACAGCTTGTTAACTGCTCGTTAGCAAGGGTTCCAGGCAACGCCCTTCATTGCATAGGCAACAATAGAAAGGCTACTGGTAAGCAAAAACAAGGATATATTAGGCAGGCCGACTGTTAAATACCCTACCGTACATAGCAAAGTATAACTTAGTGCGTAAAAGTTAGTATAGTATATATTAACTATATATATATATATCAACAACAGGGGTTGTTCGGTAAATAAATAAATTTTTTTTTTTGAAGAACTCATTATGACTGAGGTTTGTTAAAAAATGTTAATACCTGATTTAAGGGTATACCAAAAGCAATACAATCCCGTCACCACTTGACCACAGCTTCGCAGGACACAGGATTTTGCTCAAATAAGAGCTTGGCAACATTGCATGAACATGTTCCAGTTCAGTCACTCGACATCTCAGAAATCTATGGGGACTGTGAGCTGGCTGCATCACAGTCAAGTCTTAAATTAGGAACTAAACTATACTCCTTGCAACTAAGTGATTGAAGGTTCCATGTACTCTACTTTACTTGCATACGTTCATCCTCCCCTTCTAGTCATTGGAGTGGTTGTCCAGCTTCAATTTGTGTGATGCAACGATGGAAGATGCAATTTTATACAATTACTATTCCAATTCATCACTTAAGCTGTTTGTTGAGGCTGTCAAAGTAGCTTCTAGAATTGTGCTTTGTTATGCCTTGTTTTATCTGAATTAACAATATTGGGGGAATTTCTTAACTCATCAAATTAATTGCTACAAATGTATTGGTATTAGACTAAGATTTCTATAAGCTTCTCTCTTGTAAAATGTTCAATTACAAATTATCAGTCAATTAATATTGCTATCAAGCATGGCCGTCTTGCGTGATTTCGCTTTTTGCCTTTTAATTTTGATTTAAACGTCTTTTTATCGACTTGCACTTCTACATTGTCACACAATATTCTATTTTCAAATATTATTTAACAAATATTAAATATTTGCTCAACACATGGCTTGAGTTCAGTTACAAATCTTTATTCAACAGCATCAAATTCAGCTCTTCTCAAGAACAATGTGTTGCTTGTAGTTTTGCGCTCTCCACGTCGTTATATTGAGTTTGTCATATCACATTGCAGTAGTGATGCCAAGGTAACCGAAACTACGAGTATTCACAGTATCCCCTTTTATACCCTGTTCCCATTGAGAATATGATAAACGGGTATAATGATGTTCTGCAAAAGTAACAGAGGAAGGCGAGCATCTTCATCCTTATTAAATCTACATATTCTGTATCACGATTAAAAGTTGAGTTGAAGCTTGCCTTTTTGTACGTATATAAAAACTTAATATTTTAAATACAAGTTAGATTATGTTTTTTTAATTTTATCCATAATTTGTTTCACTTTTTGCCTATATCGATGAAAGTGAAAAACTAACATATTAAGAATATATCTGTCTAATCGAGAATACAAAAATCTCATTTTCATATTTACACAATAAGTGTGCCACATAGTCAAGTTATCTGACAGTTTTTATTGCTTGGAAGGATTTTTTGCAAAGTTGTTTTCTTTAATTTGTCGCATAGAATCTGTATCTCCTGGACTGTATCCTGTGTAAAACATATGCATACATTAATATCATTACGAGCATTACAAACATTACAATATTACATTTTTCGGTTTCACTACCTCTCAGCGTTTTTATGTGTGTGTTCTTTTCTCTGGCATCGTCTTCCGTTCCACGACTCCTGCAAACCCTTCTTCTGCACACCTTCGTTAGCTTTGATAGCTACGGGTTTCGCTTTGGCGAATTTGAGCTTCAGCTTGGTTTTTTTGGCTACGGTTTGCCATCGTTTTTCCGGCTGTCTTTCTACCTGTATGGCATGACTTCATCCCCAACCGACAGCTGCACCGCCCTCAGCTGACTTTGACTCGTGCATAAAAGCTGCTCCAATTACTGTTTGCATAGCTGAGTGTCGTCTGCGGAAATTTGTTTATTTTACGCGAGCTGCGTTTTGTCTTGCTGCTAGCTCGTTGTCTTTTTTATTGGCAACGAGTCAGAGTCAGAGCAAGGAGACCTGCAGGGGAAGTGGAAGGACAAATACAACTAGGACTCGGGAATATCCTTTGCTGCTGCCTTTGCTAAGACAAACTGACAGCTAAATGCGTCACAGTCCTTGCAGATTTCATTTGCGCAAATATTTCGATGTGTTTTGCATTTTGCAGCGTTGACAGTTTACCCACGAAAATCTTCCCCCCGCGAGGCGTCCTCCAACTCCAACATTGCAAACGAAACTTTGCATTGAGCTGCCAGCTTACGGTTTCCTCTGACTGTTAGTGCAAAACTGTCAGCAACAACCCAAAAAAAAAGTTGGATGTGTAATTTGGGGATATAGTAGTGTGCAGAGGCAATCGTCTGGTAGCAGCCACAATAGCTAAAAAATAGACGAAATGCTTTTGCAATTATCTTGCATATATAAGAAACTAAACCTATGCTAAAACTTTATCAAAACGTGTTGTAATGCAATTAAAAATATGCAAGATACTAAATAAAATATACATTTAATGTTCAGTTCCCTGATTAGATGAGTAAAAATTGCGAATACAAGCAAAATAATATTATGGCTAAAAATATATAAAAAAAAAAAGAATGTCGCTAGAACAGTTTTAATTGCCAGCATGTAAAACTCAACGCTGTTTTCATTGCCCTCATTGTTATTGTTTTGACGAGTTTGGCGTTTCGCCACTAACTGAACCCGAAATGACGACACAAAACGCAAATAATTTATGCATGTTGTGTTGCAAGTAAGTAGTAAACAATACACAAACACACAGACAGACAGAAAGACAGAAAGGCAGGCAGGCAATGCACACCCACTGACTAGATTGTTGTTCTGATTAGCCACGCCCGCGCACACACACAAACACACACACACACACACACACACACACACAACGGCAGACAGAACGCCCCAAAGTCTCTACATGGGTGCATATAATTTAATTAAAATGAAATCTCACACGGGCGCTGAACTGTAAACAGCGAATGCAAATTATTATTAATTACAGCAGAGCGACGACAGCGGAGCAACAAACGACGACAAATGCTTATAACAGACATATGTATTTGTAAGTGTGTACATGTGTGCGCGTGTGTGTGTACAAGCTGATATAGTGTGTGGTAGCCCAGAGTCATAACGATGCCACAACTGTCGCCAGTTCATTGCAGCAAAGCAGCTGTAGGTGATATGACCACTTTTGTTTCGGTTGTTGTTGACTGTTTCTCTCTTGGTCTGTTTGTCTCCAAATACTTGTTGCTAAATGCAATTAATATAAATCCAAGTGTGCTCTTCTGCTTGTTGTTTGCTATTTGTCCGTCTATTTGCATAGGAGTCATCAGTTTGCAGATAAGCTACGGCAATCCCTGCCCCTCAACTTGCACTCTCGATGCAACCGAAATAAAAGCAAAACTAAAACCATAAGCAATTCAAATCATTTACCATTAAACGCAAATTAGTTGATGGTTATAAGCTCAAATTAAATTCCAAATTAAATGGTTAACTAATTTGGAAATTATTCAATGATTAGCATGAAAGGGTGCTTAAATTGAATACATTATATGTAGTTATATATTCTCATTTAAAATGATTTCACAAATACCGTCATTAAGTAGTATTCAATATATACTTGGAAGTTGCTAGTAGTTGACAAACACTATTCGTTAAGAAATCACAGCAGTGGCCACAGACGACTTCGACATCGCATTGAATGCGTACATTACGTATACGAGATGTTTACCATTTCACCTAGCTAAACAAGGAAGGAGCAACGAGGAAGGAGCAACGAGGAGTTTTGAGGAGCTTCGTCCGTGCTGGTAACAAATTTCTGTTAAGATCTTTTGACCAAAACTCGCCGTAAATCAAGTCACTTTAATTCAATAACAACTTGGCCCAGAAGTTGGCTCCAGCAATTTGCAGATGTTGCCGTTTTAGACAAGCTGCGTTCTGTGGACATCAGTTGGGATCTGTGCGGCATTGATTTCGTTTATCTATGATGGCAAATTATTCATTTGCTGGGCCACCACACAAACAGAAACAAAGTTTACATTCCGCATCTCGAAGCGGCCGTAATTTGGCAATTTAATTTTGGCCAAGCAGCAGTTACAGCTACAGCTACATTTACCTCACACTGCACTGCACTACTCTCTGGGGCGGACTTGATTGGAGCATTGAGGCCGATATTGTGCCTCCATTGTCGGTAAATGTTTGTTTGCGCCATTCACTGCGACTGTTGCTGTTAGCTGTTTAATTTCCATTTAAAGAGCACATACACACAGCGCACGCAATATAAAACTTATTCAACCTTGAACATTTTACACAATACAAATATATATATTATGCCAAAAAGTTGCTGACCAACTTTCGAGTCAGACAAATATCGAAGCAATTGCCGAATTTATATTTAATTTTATTTTGCTCGACACACACACACTTAATGACAATTACGCATCATTGATGATGTAGAATATTGTCTTTTGCCATTTGCTTCTACACATTGAAGCTTAATATTTATGTGTATTTAGTCAGTGCTTAGTTTATTACTTATTGAAATTTATGCAGGAAGTTATTATTCGTGTCACATGTCAGGTCGAAAGGTGCATAAATTTAATAAATCAAAAGTTTACAAATGCATAAATGATGCGCATGAACAACAAATGGTCGGTGAAAAGTTATTGTTTAAGTTTTATGTACTGTTTCTGACAATTATTCATAATTATTTAAATTAAATTTGACATTTGCATGTTGAACTTTTAGCATGTTTCATATTTCTTATATGTCAAATTGATGTCAATAGAATAAATCACTTTAACTGGCTGGTCAAGAGTGAACTACATAATCAACATTTCAAGTCTTTTCGACTATTTTAGATTTTCTTTAAAAATATAAAATAGGATATGGAAAGAATGAGAGCCATTCTGCTAATATGTGTTTTCGATCGAAACACCAAAATGCCGTAACAACCCAATTATTTAGCACAAATTCAACGTTGCATGCTACCTTAAAAACCGATAAAGGCATTTGGTATTTTTAGGCTTAAATAGTAACATGCAACCGATATAGAATATGTTAAACATAACAAAATTTATTTCTATTTAAATTTAAAAAAAAAAGTGTAAATGCTCTTTTTGGGTATGCACAACCTTGAGAAGTAATAAACATGGGGTTATAACATAATGATATATAAATGTAGTATCTCTAATATAGCTAAACACACATCTAATTCTGGATATATTTTTATTACATTTCACAAAGTAAAATCATACTTTTTTTATACATTTTCTCATTTTGTAGGATATATCAGCGTTATAGAAATTGGCTTACAAGGAAGGCTACTGATGCCCTCAGCTGTAATCGCATTTGTCCGCACCTCGCATTATTGCCATCCTCTCACAAGTTTAACGTTTCGCCTTGCCACCCATTGGCCGATTAATGCAATGGGGCAAGCATTAAGTAAGCAAACTGTGTTTAGTAGTCATGCGATGACAGTTTAATTACCCCATTGCGTGATTGGTTTAGCGCTGAAAATCGATTTCAAATCATTTGCAATTTGATTGATTAAACGGTCGAAAAAGTTTATCCTTTTCGCTAAAAACAATGTTGTGCTTAAGTAAGTGCATCGCTTTATTTTAAAAAAGATCTGTCTTTGAATTTTGAACAAGTTTATATAGTTTCTCTGATGCTGTTTATGGAATTTATTTAAACTACATTTTTTTATATAAACTATTCTAAGATACTATAAGAGCTTTCTACTTACGCGAGGATTAAATAAAACAAAACCCGGAACCCTCTATTGTTTAAGCTATAATCTATTGGAAATGTGCATAAGGCCAAAAGAAATTTTTGCAATTTAAATTACTAGTGGAAAAGCCAAAGATGCCAAGCAATGCAACAGCAGCAACCAGAAACTGCACAACTATACCAAAAAGTACAACTAAAAGCACGGAACAACAAATACAAAACAACACACACACACACATACATATTTCTCGAGTCAGAGCGTAGAATTCTGCTATGAAATAATCCGCAACGACAAATATGCGCGATATTCAGTCCGTCCAACTCCCCGTCCGTATGCCTCTCTCTTTTCCTCTCACTCTTTCTCTCTCTCTCTCTCTCTCGCTCTAACCCTCGATGTGTCAATGTTTATATGTGTGGCTTGGCCAGTTGGTTAGCCAAGCCCAGCACAAAGCACTTTTACACACACACACAGACACACTTATGGGTGTACGAATATTTTGGTGGAGCCAGTTTCCAGACGCCAGTCAGCATCAACAATAGCAACAACTGCAAAACCACATACATAAACCGGTTCAACGAAATTCCAACCGTCAAGGCAGCAGCAGCCAACAGTCAACAGCCGGGCCAAGTCACAGTCACAGCCAGAGCCAAAGCCAGAGCCAGAGCCGTCTACGTTGAAGACTCGGCCTGAAGCGGCATCGGCAACAGCCGGCACTAAATGTCATGCGAGCGACCGAACGGTTTCTGTTCAGGGGGGTGTTGGTAGGTGGACGGTGGTAGCTGCTGGTTGAGCCACACACCAAGTACAACGGTGCAAACAGTAAAGAAATCAGTGCTTAGAAACTAGAAGCAATAAGAGATGTAAAACTAGAGCTGACTCAACGGACTCTGATTAAAGATGGCAGAGTGTTGGCAGAAAAACCAAGAGTTAAAAAACTGATGTGCAAAATTACGTTGATTGGAACAAAGGCGGGCGATTTGGTTAGACATAACACACAAGAAAAAACGACTTTAATATGCTTGCTTGATTTTGAAATAGTTAGCCAAAGTTATTAAGTAACTGTTATTAAATATTTAAAGGTAAATGTTATTGCTTACATCATTATTGTATTTAAAAATGGACTTTAATAAATATATACGCTTCTGTTAGATTATTTAGTAAACATATAAAACACCTGATTTAGAAATGACATAAACATTCCGAAATAAACAAATACAAATAAATATTGGTTACATGTTGCATGAGTTTCCTGTTTAAGCATCATGTCTAGCTCCTCCAATGACGACGAGTTCAACGACAAAACGGCGACGGAAAATTTGTTGTAATCAATATGAACTGGCGACTGGCGGCTGCCTCAGATAACTTCACATGCAGGCATAATATATATATTCAATGTGGCACTGTGTGTGTGTGCGCGCACGCGTGTGTAAGTGTATAAAACAGATTTGTGAAAAATGCGGAAAATGGCAAAACTGAACCCGATGAATTCACGGCAGACATTGCGTACTCTTTCGTCGTAAGTGTATTGCGAAATATATGTATTGTAAATGTACATTCGGATTCTGTGAATTGGTGCGAATCGCATGATTATTGTAGCTGGAGAGCTTCAAAGCTTTGGGGCCCTTTCCTACACCCATCCCGAGCCGACCCCACGCTGTCACCCATTATGATAAATCGCACCTTTTATTGCAGCATCAGCGCCTTGTTAACTGATTTATAAACGCCATCCCCGCAGCCCACAGCCCGCAGCTGGCTTAAAGAAGTAGACAAAAAAAGTTGGCTACAAAAAAGGAGGGCAAAGAAAAACGGCATTGAGCAAACATGACATCATTCGACAGCTTCGACAACGACAACAACGTTGTCGGTCTTCCTCAGATTGCGTTCGTCTATTGCCAAAAAAAAAGACATCACTTGTTCCCTCCTGTTTTGCCACATACGCCACATAATTTGACTACCCCACACCAATACTAAGCTCTGAATGAACTTCGCATTCGCATAGTTTTTCAGAGTGGGTGCGTGTGTGTGTGTGTGTGTGTAAGAGAGAGAAAAAGACATGCCGCAATTATGAGCACAAATTTTCATTTGACTTGCAAAATATTTCGTATCTGGGGTTCCACAGGATGTGAATGTGATGGACGGCTGGGTATGTGAAAACCAGTAAATACCATACAAAAATATGTACATTTTAAATACCGCGCAGCCTTTTAATGATATTTTTCGCTCAATGATGACGGAATAAATGTATATTTTGTGTAAATTTTATTCAATGTCATCCTTAAAAATATGTCAACAGTTGAAAATTGTTGAACTTCATTATTAAAATAATATGCAGCACTTCAAGTGCTCAAAGACTTGACAAATAAGCTTGAGTGCACTCTTTGCTTTTTCCATTGTGCTGAGCATTTTAAAAGATATGTAAATTATTATGTGAAATTCTCTTTAGAAGCACTTGAAACTTAAGGGGCTATTGAAAATGCAGTGAATTGATATTTATACTTAATATATGAATATATATTTACAAATGTTTTTAAGAAGAAAGGTTTTTCAACTGTTTAACCTTCAGGCCAATTTTTTTGGCTTAAATATGTTTACCATTAACATTTAAAAAGGCAACGTTAATGAAAAGTAGTTGAACGTAAATCGCAATACATCTGCGATTTTTTTTAATTTCACTCTTTGTCAGTATTTCACACGAGCACAATCGGTGCTGTACTATGTGGAACAATTTCTCTTATTTTTCACTGTCCGGAAACATTTATCCCGCAACATGTTCCCATGTCCCCATTGGCCATTAAACATTCATCATCTTCCGTGGCCATTCGCCATCAATGCGTGCAAAAAGTAATGCTACCAACGAAACAATAAAAAAGAATTGGAGAGCTTAAAGATACTCAGTAGTCAGTTGCAGGGACGCAAAAACTAAAAATATATTAAAAATGCATTACTATTTCAATTTCATGTGAATTAATATGTAATTGGCTGGTTTAAATAGACGGACAAATGGAGCGACATGACTTAATTAATAAAGTTAATTACAATAGTATGATGCAGTAAAAAAAAATTCCATGAGTAAAAACAAGAAATAATACCTAAACCAGCAGTACAAAAAAAATAACACATTTTTGTTGATATGCGGACTGATGATTACAATTAAATTCATTCTGTAAAGTTCAATGAATATTTTATCAGTCTATGCAAAATGTTTTTTTCGAAATGGGTGTAGCAACATATGTCAAATTCCACATCACTCCCCTTCCCTAACCTATTTGTCCGCCCATGTATATATGAAGTACATACATATTTCTAATGTAGCGAGAAATATTTTAAATGCACTGGGGTGGGAATAAGCGAATAACTGCAACTGAAGTAAAAGTAATGACTGTGGCAAGAGAAATATGGTGGAAATATATATTTTCGATAAAGTTTGGCTTGAAATGTTTAAGAATTTTTAAGACACCTGCAAATAAGGTCAATTGATACGAAAGAAACAAGAAAACGAAGACAAACAAACTGATGGCCCAATGCCAGACAACTGTTTTTATTTGCTCTTGTGGTTAACAGCAGTGGCAATAATCAAATGACTCTTATTCTTCTTCTTCTTCTGCATCAACTGTTCATCTCAACTCATTATCATACAAAAAACAAGTGTGTGAGAAAGAGAAAGACGATTGAATACCAGCGAAACACGGATTGACATTGTGACTGTGATGGTAGTAACTGAGCTTCGAAGCCATAGCCACAAACTGGTTTCTCAAGCGATGCTAATGCAGAACAAGAACAAGTATTCATGGGGACATGCAGCGAAAGTGGTGCTATAGAAAGTTTATGCGAACTGCGCTACTCTTGGCCGCTATCTTGTCCACCTGAATTACAAACATTGTGTCAACTTTTAATTACGCAGCACAAGGCAACAAAAGAGTCAAAAGCTGTCAAAGGAAGCTTTGAATTTAACAAATGTGTATCCTGCTAATCATTAATCGTGGCATAATGAAAAGGTGCTTTTTTAATAAATTTCTTCTGTTTAAAAAATTTTTTTAAAGCATAACATTTTTATTAGCAATTTGTGCAAATAGAAGAATGGTAGCATTGTAGGAAAAATTAAAATTTTAACATTTATTATTTGCATTAACTTATTTTCTGCACTGCAATGGTGGGTAAATCAACTTCCGTTTGTCACAAAGGGGTAGGTAAAACGTACTTCAACTTTTTACCTGTTACTGCATTTTCTTTTAATAGGATTTTCATTAAGAAGAAACTCTCAAGTTTTTCATTTCCTCAAGCGCATGTCAAATTCGACATGCTAAGAATATCCGCATTTCAAAGTTTCTGTTATCACTTTACTCTTGGCGATAACTAGAGCAACTTGGCAACTGAAAAATACCCGTCAGGCAAAACAAGACAAAAAAAAAAAAAACAAAAGGCATATAAAAAGTGTAAAAAGTGCTGAGCTCAAGAAAAGTTTCGCAATATTATGATGAGCAAGCAGTGAGTGAGCGTGAAAAAAGGAGACGTAGCTGTTTTTTTTGCCAAGCTCAATAGTGATGGACACGTCAAGGGGGAAATCTGCTACTAGCTTTTAGACCTGCTATTCAGCTGCATAGTTAGCTGAGTAAATGGGATCAAACAATTTGCTAGTTTACACCTTGGACGCTTTTAATTATACGCATTGTGCCAGGACGACGAAGCGATTCGCTCATTAGTGGCCTCTACTCGAGACTGGGGCGGGACTTGGGCGTGTGCATCTTCAGCTAGACAGGAAACTTCAACTACAACAAGAACATGTTGATGTCTGTGCCGCCAACTTGGAAAATTTCTTAGAAAAGTGACCCGTAAGTTGGTTACCAGCATAACAGCAGCAGCGCAAGCAACAACAACAGCAACTGAACCATCAGAAAACGACAAGAAGTTAAGGAATGCCCCACGCAGGATGTGCTCCTTGCTTATGCGTGTGCTTATGTGTGTTGTGGGTGTTTGTGTGAGAGTGTTTCGCTTGCCTAATGAATATGCTGCCCTCCGGGAATGTGCCTGTCTCAGCGGCGTTTACTTAGCAAACTCAACTTAACGTTGTTGGTGTTGCTGTTGTTTTTGTTGTATCCGTTGATCTAATTGCTTTGTTAGTTACCGTCGCGATGGTCTGGAAATATGATGGCGCTTACAAACCGTTGACAAAGTACAAGGAAATTACTTACAGCTGCAATTGCACACTTTCTGAGAAGGATGTTTTCAAGGAATAAGGCTAAGCATTTACTCACATATTGGATAAATGGTTTAATCAATCCAGTTGTTGATACTGAATAAGAATCAATATATACGTATAGATACATAATTATCTACATCATTATTGCAGGCTTTAAAGGGTTCATAACGAGTGTAAATATATTTAGTAGCCCTAAGCACACTGAGCAGAAAAATTAAAATGAATATAAAATTAATTTATTTAATGAGTTTTTTTTATTGAAAGGTCATATTTCCGCTTTTAAACTAAATTAAGTCTTGTTTAGTTAATAAATAATTTAAATAAATCAATATCCATTAGCATACACTATTTTGCCAACGTTTTCCTCTCAACTTCCGGCAACTTTTCAAACTGTCCGCAGGCACTTTTAAAACATTAGCCTCCACCGACACTGGATGAGATTATATGTATATGCCCCCCGGCCTGCAATTATAAATACTTGTCAACAGTATTTACCAGCCAAACATCACAGAAATAGAGACAGATACATGGCCGGGGTCAGTTCAAATAGTGTCGCAAAGACCTGGCCATGTCACGACCTTGTTGAAAGCAATCTAACTTCAAAAGCGACTTCATTTGACAAGTTTAATGCAGTTAAACAACAATTTGAAAAAAAAGTTGTAAATTGCATTACTCGCTCGCCTAAGCTAAACTTTTCAACTTTTGAACTCAGTCCTAGGGTCAATTGCTTGTTGCCAGCGGTCGGATATCCTCACCAGCTCACAACTCGAAGCCCCATTAATTGCCGTACCCATTGTGCCTCATACATGTAACACATATCGCCAATTTACACAGATTTGTAGCACTTTTTATGGTTTTGTTAACTCTTGCGAAATGGAGTAAAAGATTTACATTTAATTAATTAAATAAATGTGTTATTCATGCTTCATAAAATCAGAAATATTACCAGATAAGTGGATATTAGCTAGAAGTAAGCTTGTATAACCCTACTTTAAGAGTGCACGCAGCTAATTGGGTTTAACTAGGGAAACGTATATCTCCACTTCAATGTGCTTCATTTTCGTAGATTTTTTATTTGTCAACTGCAAATTAAGTTAAAAACTTGTTGTTTCCGTGTGGATGTGAGGCGCCCCACTGTTGGGACATGCTGGTGTACCACTAAGTGAAATTAGCGGTTGCTACTAATGAAAAGTGGTTTTAGAATGACAAAGAACTTTTGCAATTTTCGGGTATAAGTACAAAAAATAATGGAAGCTCTTTACACTGTGTCACAGTGAAAAACTTTGTTAGAAATACTCACGGAATAATTACCCAAAACCTAGGGGCTAAACTAAAATTTCAAATAATAGGAAAAGTGCGAGAAGTAAAAAACAAAACTATATTAAAAATATAAACAAAAAAAGCAATAGTTAGAAATTAGGTGAAACGCAACCAAAGGGACAATGTTTTAGGTCGGATGGCTGACATTACATAAGATGTTACTATTAAACAGTTAACAACTTTTTACCCTAATCAACTGTACAAATAAATTGAGCCAATTTACTATAGGGTAACAATTAGTCAAGTTTCAGACCTAAGTCAAATTAATGCAATTATTTGTCATTGTCACAAAACTTTGCTATGAGAATGGTTTTGATATTCATTTTTCGAGATTCAATACTGTTACTCAGAGAAGCATTAATGCATTCGCTTCGAGAATCGCACATAATGGTAACTGGAATTGGCATTTTGGCGAATTGTTACGCTAAAGCAGAGCCAATAAGCGCATTAGTGTAGCTCGCATCAGAAAACTTTCAGCACGTTATGCGCATAATTAAAAATTACTTGAGCACACTCTTCCATACACACTGCGCTGACCATGTGCCACGCCCTAGTCCTCTAAGCGACGCTTATCCTTTCGTGCCGTGCCATCATCTTCGCCTTCGCATCTTCTTCGACGAGAAGTAAAATTAATGGCTTTTCTATTATTTTGCGCAAAGTTTCGAAGCGCATTTGACGTTGATTGCATTTTTTGCGCTTTGCAGCAGGAACAAGAACAGCAGCAGCAGCAGTAGGAGCAGCAGCAGCAACAGAAGCTGCGGAATCACAGCTGCTGGGAGCTAGTTGCTGGATGCGGATACAGAAGATTCGGGCTGCTAGATGCTTGATTAAAAATTTAGTGTGTGCAGCTGATGCGCTGCCGGCAATTTGTGCCACCCGTCACACCCCGCCCCCACAGCTCGAATCCATGAGACCGTTCCACACCGCCACACACCGCCATTAAACAGTTGATGCTGCTGGATCACAGTGTAAAGCGAAATTCTTGTAAAACAATTGCCAAACGGTGGACAGACTAAACGCAAAAAATAATCAAAATAAAAAACCCTAAAAGAGTGGATATCTATGTAGTGAATGTCTATAGTTTGTAACATGCGGTTTGTTGATTAGTGTGCCACGAGCAGCAGATGCTTTTAATTGATACCATAGATAATAGAAAACTGACAAAAAGATTTTGCTAATTGTAAACCGGAAGGATAGAAATGCGTGTGTAAAAGCTATCAAATTTTCTAAGTATCGCAGAATGCGCTTTCAATTTTACAAGGTATGCGGAATAAACTTCACAGGAAATTCAGTTTACAGTGCTTTATTTAAGTTTGTGGATTTTGTATGGGAATTTCATTTTTAAACACTTAACGATTTAAGTTTAAATACATTTAAATTTTTGCTCAAGATTGTTTAACGAAATTTCTAATTACTTTTTACTTTTAGCATAGGATTTCAGGCTTCAGCTTGATCGAAAAATTCAGTTGCACAGCTCCAAAACCAGCATTTTAATAAAATTTATTGCAAAACCACAATAGATCCATATCTATGCAGGCCACCCGACACCCCACTAACACTCTTTGGCTCGGCTCTATTTCCTTCGCTAGAGAATTTCGTAATTTTCAAAATCACAACAAACAATGGGAAAAATGCGAGGCGAGAAACTAAAAGCAAAAAAAAAAAAAAGCGAGAAAAAAAAAAAACAAACTACACGGCGCTTTTTGGGAACCGCCTTCTTAACAATAGAAAATCTCCAAAAGCTGGCGACGGAACTGCGTCCAACTGGCGGGGAACACAGTTGTTGTTGTCTGCGTTGTTTGCATTGTTGTTGTTATTGTCTACGTTGTCGATGTTGTTACAGCTCCGAGCCGGAAGATATTTCAGACCAGCTTGCAGCAACAAGGCCGGTTTTTATAGAGGGGAGAGGTGGGGCGTGATTGTACAGTGGTTTCAAACGTGCCTCCCCATGTTTAGCCAGAAACAAGTTTTATAGTTTTTACGCTTACACTGCCCAGTCCAGCATGGCTCTTGCACAGCTGCTTTTGTTGTTATTGCTGTTGTTGTTCTTTTGCCGGACGAGCCTAAACAGCGCCCACCCCAAACCCCGTCTACTTCCGCCGAGTCCCACTCCCTATTGGACACCCGAATGCATTTTGTGTACTGGCCCGGCTCTAGTTTTGAACTAGTTGCGGTGTATCAAATCAAGTCTGACCACGTCGAACCGACCCTCGAAACCCCTTCTAGTCTATCCTTTTTGGGGGCACTTTTGCACAGTTTTGGAAATTAACTGGTTGTTTTGCTTGTCAGCTGCTGCTGCTGCTGTTGCTGATTGGTGTGTGGAGCTCGTTGTGGCACACCCCTTCCACATCTCCACTGCTCTATTCATTTCGCATTGTTCGATGGCGCCTAGTAGACAAGTTTTTGTTAAAGACCAAAATACGCTCAAAGTTTTCGGCTGCTCCATCTGGGATTGCCCCAAAGTTCTAGCCGAAAGGGGCGGATCCGCTGGATTACGTTTGGCCTCCAGAAGCCAGTCAGACAGGCAATCCTCCAACCAGCCAGCCGACCATTCAGCCGCGAAAGCAAGAAAGCAAGGAAGGAAGTAGATTTTGTGCAGCTTAACGCTTTTCCTTGCACAGACGTGTGTCTGGCCCCATACCCCAAAAAAACACGGGTCCATCGAAATCAGATTTGGAGCGAGGCTAACTGCCTGAATTGAATAGTGATTTTGTCTTTGAAAAAAATGAATATTACATTATAAACACTTTTCATAAAAAGTCCCTTTGAATGCAGAGACGAGTTTCGTAATTGCTAATTATTTAATTGAGCTGCTCATTAAAAAAAAATCCCATGCTTAATTCAACAAAATTAAATATGGCATTCAAATTCTTGGATAAATGGCTTTTAATATTTGTTTAATCTTTTATTAAGATATTTAAAAGCCCAATATACCGAGTTTTTGGCTTTTATATTTTGTTCCTTTCAAATTGAAAGAAGGCATTGAAATCGTTAGATTTTGTAACTTGACGATTATTATTTATTATAATATCTTCTAATACCAATTAATTTTTTTAATGAGTATACATTTTTATACCTATCATTTAGCATATCCCAAAGATTTAATTGTTTGCAATCAGCTGCAAAACAATGCAGTAATTCTGTTTGCTGTGCATCATAATGTCAACATTGATCTTACGCAACAATTGAAAGGTTAACAAAGTGAAGAAATTCAATGCCATAGATCAGTGTCTCCGTCTCTTTCATCGTTCAGCTCACTTCTCTCATTTAATTTTTTTTTATTGTCCATTAAATGATCATCAAAAAAATAAAATAATTAACTGCGCGTATGAAATGAAAATGAAAATAAGGCCTAAGTCAATTATTTTTAAATGATTTCACAATTAATAAACACAAACCCATTAAAAGAAATCTGAAAGTCGTTTAGATCGTCTATTAATGATTCAATTCATCAAACTCTTATGCTGTGTTAAATCACATCTAGAAACTGGACAAAGCTGGCAATGACCCCAAAAATAAAGAAAATTGTCTATTCGGTTCAGTAAGGAACATATAAAAAATTAGAATGCGGTAATTTATTTTCAGTAAGCAAAAACTTTAGGACTTTTTACTTCTACCAAATTATTTAGATTAAATTGGAAAAAACATATTATTTGTGAGTTTTGTATTGGTTGCATCACACATTTTAAAAGTATGTCAACAAGCTGCTCCATAAGGCGACAATTAGGAATTGCCAGCTACAAATTAAGTGTGCAGGTCGCGTCAATTGCGCCAATTGCCTTGGCAACCTACAAATTTGTTAACCGTTTCACGTAACCCTTTACATCTGCCGTAACCCGAAAGCCCACTTAGCCAATGAAATACTCTATATGCATGATATTATGGCCAATACCGATTCATAATTAGCATGTTTTTTCACATTACATTGTTGACCAAAAGCCAGCACCCTGTTGGAGACGTTGTCGAGGGGAGTAAGAGAATACTTAAAGGCAATAAGAAGCAAAACAACAAAATAATCGTAACGAACTACATGAGAAAGATGCGAAAATGAAACAATATGTATTTCCAACACAAAAACTCTTCGCATGGGCTGACGGTAGGCGTCGAAGAAACAGAAACAAAAATAACTACATAAAGGTGATGAGGGAGGGTGAAGAGGGCTGCGGGGTGCAAATAATTCAAACGAAGAAGACGTGGCAGAAGCAGAAAATTGACGTTGATGTAGTTGACTTACCCACTGATGCTGCAGTTGCTGTGCCTGTGCAAGAGCGAGACAGCACGACTTGACGCCTGACCTGAGCTTTGGGGGCCGCTGTCACTTGGAATGTGGCCGCTGTTGTTGTTGCGTTATTTTTTTTCTGTTTTTCTTGTTTGTTATTTGTGTTGGTGTTTTTCGTCGTTGTGCCAATGCCGGCGTTGCTTTTTGTTTTTCTCTTTTTGCTGGGAAAAAGGTGACGGAACTTTTTTGCAATGTTCTGCACGCCTCTCCTCTATATTCGTTTAGCTGTTTCTTTCGCTGCAATAAACTACCGTTACTTTGACTGAGGGGAATATGCCCTTCACACACACTTCACTCGCACATGCACACACATTGGGCACAAATAATTCAACAATTGAATCATTTGTATTCAATAAATTGCACTTATGCACGTACGATCAAAACTCGTTAATAATTTTGTTTTTTTTTAATTAATGAAGCTTTATAAGAATTGTAAATAAAAAATTCAATTTTCATGTGTCATTGCGCGACGACTCGCCAAAGAACAGAAACAACCAAAAAAAAGGCACGCGACACACGTAGCACGAAGCAGCAGCACAGCAATAGCAGAATGCGACGCGTTGGCCTCTGCTACCTCAATGTCAACGTCGCTGTCACCGTCGCCATCTTCAACCCGCACATGAGTAGCAACTAGCTGCTAAATTGAATTTCTGAGCTGCAATTTGCGCTTTTAATTGAATCATTAAAAAGAGGGCAAAAAGATTACGATTACGCCATTTATGCTTCTATATTCCTCCTTCCACCGCCGCTCCAACATCATTGTGCTGTTGTAATTGTTGCGATCGCCTTTACATATATGTTTACGTGTGTGCCTGTGTGTCTATTTGTGTTTGTGCTTGACTATTTTATACATGTGCATGAATGTTTGCATCTATTTATTTGTATGTTTGTTTTTCTTGTTTGAGTTCAATTACATTGGCAAGTGAAATATTTAATTACAGCGCCAATAGCCAATAGCAAATGCAATTCAAATCAAATTACATATTTGTGTAATTGTGTGTAATTGAACTGTTTTAGTATGCAATTAAATTGTTGCTTCACACAAACACACTCACACATTTAGTCAGACTCACACGTGCAAACCGATAAGCGGATACGCAGCCTCTCATGTAGAAGCAGAAGCAGAAGCAGAAGCAGAAGCAAAAACAAAAACCAGACAGACCACTATTTTTACAGCCTTCGCGGACGCCTGCTGAGCTGCTGCTGTTGGTGGTGCTGCAGAACTTGTACTTGTGTACTTCTTTTATTTTGCTATTACCTTTGCTCTCGTAAAATTTTAACATAACTATAATGTTTTAAACATAAGTTAGCTGTAATTTGTACTCGGCGGCATTTCGAAACACGCACACGAATAAAATCTTGCGTGAAAGAACCTCAACATAAACACACGCGAGCGTTTCTTGATGCACTGATTTTATAAACAATGCCGCCGACGCAATTTAAATCGACGGCCGCGACACACCCGCACGCGACCAAAGAAGAAGACAAACTAATAACAGGTGCTCAACAGGTGACTGAGCTGCCAATCGAGTGCAAATGCTGTATGGTTATGCCAACTCGTTTTCTTAACAGTGCCTTTTGAGTTTATAATAATACAAAACAGCTGAATATATGGATTTTTAATTAACACTTTAGCGCTCAGTAGATAAAATTTAAATTTCTTAAGTGCGGTGATAAAATATGTTTAGAAACGGATTTTAAGTAGTTAAATGAAAATGTTCTTGACATTTGAGACACAAAACACTTAACATAAATAGAGTTTAATATTAATTAATAAGTTTTTCTGTTTTCATTCAGCTTACATCAAGTTATATTTACAGCAAAATGTCTGTTTTGAATCAACTCTATGCTAATTGGATTGAAACCAAATTATTCGAACAGGTTAGATAAGCTTATCGAAAATCTTAACGAAGTTAGCACTTTTTCGGACTACTTGTGAAATAGATGGCGCTTAAACAGCCAATTTTCCAACCATTCCTTTTATTCGGACAAAACCCCAAAGGTAGAGCTTTATGAGAAGCAGAGATTCCAACCAACCATCTTATTTAGACAACAACCATGGTTAAAGGATTTAATAGTATAGATTCCAACCTTACCTTACAATAATTACCTTATCTATACAACAACCAAAATTAAACTTTGTAACAGCAGATTTTCAAACCAACCAACTTATTAATACAACATCCAGAGTTGAAACATTGAATAAGCAAATATTTCAACCAACCACCTTATTTGGACAGCATCCAAAGTGAAAGCTATTTTCTAAGCAGAGTTTCAGGCCAAAGATGTTATTTAGACAACAGCCAAAGTTAAAGCTCTTAAGTAGAATAGATTTCAACCGAAGCGCTTATTTAGACAACAGCTAAATTGAAAGCTATTTAAGAAGCAGCATTAAAGCTTTGTATAAAGCACAGATTCCAAACAACCAACTTTGTAAACCAAAAACCCATGTTAAAGCGTTGTAAGAAGCTTTTGCTGAAAAGATTACAGTTTATTAAAATCCCGCAGAGTGACCCATTAAATAAACATTTTGCAATTTTTTTAAAACAAATACTTATGTTTGCTTGTATTTTTGTATTTTTTTCAAATATTTTTTTTTGTAATTTTTAAAATTTTTTTTTGTAAAACTTTGTTTTAAGTTGTTCTCTCATTTATCCATTTGTTTTGTTGTATATAAATAATAATACTTATGGCTATAATATAGTAAACGTTTCTCGATTTTGCATTTTTATCTTTATCTTTTTGTTGTTGTTGTTTGTTTTTGCTGTGAGCCATACACAAATTTGTCTTAAGGATTCTTTCTGCATCTTATTAATCTTGTTGCTGGCTTTTATTGTTTTGTATGTTTGTATTGATTTTGAAACGTTTTGTTGTAATCGAAAAACTGCAACAATTGCAACTAACAAAGCTAAAGTTACATGTCATACGCGCTAATATAGATACAATTATTATATATATATATATATATATATATATATATATATATATATATACTTGTTTTTACTTTTAAACTTAGGTGGTAGAAGTTGTTCTGCATTATATTTAAGATTTTAGATTTTACATTATATACACTTAAAAAATTTGCTAATAGTTTTTTTTCTTTCAATTTGTCATATCATTATTTCTCATAGTTATATCAATATGTTTTCAATACAATTGCAATTAATGTGTGCCGGCCCCTGTCGGCGATTGCTTGTGGTATGTGGTATGGGATATGGGTATTGGGGGTGTTAAGCTTGCAAGGAGGGATGGGAGGCAATGGGGGCAACATACACGTTCACAACCTGAGCATAATTGGAAATTATGTTTACAGCGTTTCTTTCTTTTTGTTATCTCATATCATTTCATACATGTATGTACATAATTCTTTACATATTGAATACTGCGTGGATTCGGGCTGAGACGCCACCTAGACGAGCGTGACCCGCACGCTCAATCCGGACGGCAGCCAACGTCTCCGTCTCCGTGGCAATCGAATGTTTACAACTGATACTAACTGCCGACCATGATGTGGGCGGGCTGTTCCAGCTCATTGGCACTGGCCACTGGTCCGCTGAGGCCGCTCTTGAAGAGCTCATCAGAGCTGAGCTTGCAGCTGGGCACCAATTCGGTAAACTCGGAGCCCAAACCGAACTCCATATCCAGGAAACCGTACTCCCACGTATTCGCGCCAGCCGATACATTCGAGCTAATGCTGCTCACATAGGATGACGTCAGCGAATGTGTCGCCGATGAAATGGTGGACAACGTGGTGAAGGTGGCTGTTGTCGACGATGGCGACGTGGAGAAGGAGTTGCTGCTGCTGTTGCTCTGACTGGCGCTCGCTTGCACGGTGGTAAAGCTACCGCTAAAGGCCAGCGTGGAGCCACTGCTGCTGCTGCTGCTCGCTATGCACACCGGCACCGCTGTGGGCGTGGCAGCTGCGGGAAGTATATTGAACAGATCGTTGTTGTTGAGTGGATCCAGCGCCGACTGTGAGCTGAGGCTGAGCACCGAACTCCAGTTGATGGAGCGCGTTGAGTCATCATCCGCATAGCCAGAGTCGCTCGATTCACAGGCACTGACCACGCTCGAGGCTGAACTGGAATTGGAAGTATTGCTGCTGGTGTTGCTGTTGTTGTGCACCTGAGCAACGGTTGCAGCGGGCACAACAACGTTGCTGCTGTTGCTACTGCTGCTGTTGCTGACGGGTGCGATGCTGGATGGCGTTGGTGCCGCAACAGCTACAACTGCTGCTGCCGCTGGTGGCGCTGCTGCTGTTGCTGTTGCCGGTGTAGTCGTCTGGCAGGTGGCGGGGAAGGGCGTTGCACGGCCGGACTGCGACTCCCGGAAGGGATAGTGATCGTACGGATGCAGAGTGGTGCCAACAGCCGTATCACAATTGCTGCTCGCCGCCGCAGCGGGCTGTGCCTGAAAGACACCAGGAGCCGAGGCTGCCGCTTGAGCTGCAGCTGCGGTTCTGTAAGGCGGCGGCGGGGCATCGAGGCGCTCGTGGTAGCCGAGCGGGACTTGTGGCTGAAAGCTGGGCGCTTGCGCCAGTTGCTGATAGTGTTCCATGTTGGCCAATCGTGCGCAGTTCAGCACGGGCGCATAATCCTGCTGTTGCTGCTGCGTATGATGCATCGGCGCTGGCGCAGATTGCTGCTGTTGTTGCTGCTGCTGTTGCTGCTGTTGCTGTTGCTGCTGTTGCTGCTGATAGGCTGGATGATATTGGGCTGCTTGGGCAGCGGCTGCGGCTGCTGCGGCAGCTGCCTGCTGATGATGCTGCTGCGCCGCCTGGTGCAACTCCTTCGCCTCCGCTTCGATCTCGCGATCGATGCGCTTGAGCGTGTTGCATATGAGCACCGAGCGGTAGAGTGACTGCTCCGACACCTGGCGAAAGCGCGACAACTTGAACATGGACATGTTGCGTATCTTCAGGCGCGTGTCCTTGTAGCAACTCCTGTTGGCGCTGCACCAGCCGCCGCGTCCGTCACAGCAGCGCTTCAGAGGCATACCGTGCAGAGGCATCGCAACAAATGGCGGAGGCGCAGGCGCCGCGTTGCCACTGCTGCCCACGGGCAGAGCCGTCGTTGATGTTGCCGCATTGCTGGCGACGGCACTGCTGCAGCCGAGATCCAGATAGGATTTGCCATTCTCCGCACACCGAATGGTCTGCTGTGGCGCTGGCTGGGCATAGACAACGCCAACACCATTCTCATAGAACTGTTGCTGCTGCTGCTGTGTCGCGTTGGGTGTTGCTGCCGCTCCTCCTGGGGCGACCGCAACGACGGGGCCTGCACCCGCACCAGGATTTGTTGTCCACTGCGGAGGCGCAAAGCCACGTGGCGTCATGTGCTGTGGGCTGCCGGTGCGCGAGCAATTCTGTTGGGGAAACGGTTCCGAATAGTAGGCGGGTCGGCTGCCATAGCCGGGGGCATAGCTGCGCTGCTGTTGCGCTGCTGCGGCTGCCGCTGCTGCTGCCGCTTGTTGCTGATGTTGCTGCTGCTGTTGCTGCTGTTGTTGCTGCTGTTGTTGTTGCTGTTGCTGCTGTTGTTGCTGTTGTTGTTGCTGCTGCTGTTGCTGCTGTTGCTGTTGTTGCTGCTGTTGCTGTGCAAATGGATGATATCGGATGGGACAGTAAGTGGGTATAATACTCTCCTCCTCCTCGTAATCATCCTCGAAGTCATCATCATCGTCGTCCAGCTCGTCCGCACTGAGCAGCGTCGTTGCGAGCGTGGAGCGTGTGGCAATGCTGCCCCAGGGATCACTGGGCACAGCAACCGCCTGCAACTTGGAGATGCAGTCCACCGGTTCGCTGCTATTGCTAACCGGCGCCACAGGCGTTGCCGCCGTTGACCAGGGTTCGCATGGCACTGCCGCAACCACCTCTAACTTGGCAATGCTGTCCTCGGGTATCGCAGCGCTCGCTGTTGGCAGCAGTGGCACCTCAGCGGCGCACTTGTTGTTGCTGCTGGTAGTGGTGTTGGTGCTAGTGTTGCTGTTGCTGTTGCTGTTGCTGTTGCTGTTGCTATTGCTGTTAGTAACTTCATCACCGTTGCTAATAATACTTTGCGCTGGTTTCACAATCTCCACATTGTTGTTGTTGGTTTCGGTTTGGTATTCCATTGTCGACTTTTGCTGCTCCTCGAGCGATTCCAGGTAGTTGTTGTTGTTGACGGCCCATTTGTTGGCCTTAACCGGCGGCGGTGCACAGTTGCCCGTGTAGGTGGTGTTGGCATCCTTGCTGTCGAAGGTCAGCTCATGCTTCCGCTTGGTAGCGGCTGTTGCTTGAAGACCCATTGCTGAATTTACCTACAAAACACACAAGTAACAAAAAGTGAAATTCTCATTAATGATTGGCGGCAAAAGTTAAGTTAAAATTTTAAGTTAAGACTCAGACACACCCAGTTTATTTGAGTCCATCATCTGTCTTATAACTACAAAATAAAGCTATCATTTAAAATCATCTCTCTAATTGCTATCAATTTTAGCATTTTCTTAAATATTTATAAGCAACACATCTAATATTCTTTCTGTTGCCACATTATCAGTCCTTTACTTCAGCATACCCCGTTGCTGGTTTATCATAGCGTATAACAAGCATTTGAATCTTGTCTCATAAATTGTGAAGCACTGCACAAAGGAGCAGCGCCAATGAGTAAGCCACCCAAAACCCAAGCCACCCAAGCCACCCAAGCCACTCACTTGGCCCCACTCCAGCCACTGCCAGCCAATGTCAGGCGCCTGTCTACGTGCCGGGGCCAGGACAACGACAAAGGGCACAAAAAAACTTATCAAGAAAATGGAAGTCAGGCGGCAGCCGAATGACAACAACAACAAGAACAACCCACACCCAACAGAGTCAACCCAGCAAGCAAACCCAGCCAACAACAGCAGCAGCATCACCACCACCAGCACCACCATTGCCAGCACCAGTGCTGCATCATAATGAAAATGGAGAGACACAACGACGAAGAGCAGCCCAGTCAGCCCAGCAGTCAGTCGGGCAGCCACCCTCGCCAACCAACTGGCTGGCATTGCTCATCAGCGTTGCTTGCTCGAAATCTTCTTAAAATAAAACACAGAAACAGAAACAGAGGCTGAGGCAGGGGCAGAGGCAGGGACAAGAGCCAAAAGCAGCCAGCAGCCGCAAACATAGATAGGAGGATACACAGGGGGAAAGCGGTGGTGGTGCACGGTCAGAGGCAGAAGCAGCAGCAGTGGCAGCAGCAACGGCAGACGCAGTAATAGAAGTGTTCAGCATGAGCGTGGGACTCGCACAGTGGGGCAGGGGCTGCCTTCAGAGTCTTAACATTGCGTTCATCACTTCCGCACATTTGTGTGTGAGATTCTCGAAACTATTTTTGGGGGGAAGCGTTTTCATGATTTTGGAATATATGGCATGGAAAACATTGAACAATGCCGCACTGACGGAGCGTTCCATTTCGTTTCATTTCAAATTTAGTGTAATTTCAAATCAAAAGTTAAGTTGAATACTCAGAGTGATCTGCAGTCAGCAATGCAAAACAACCAACAAAGTTTTAAGTAGGCCTTAAGAAATTATTGTATAAATTAATAAGTAAACTAAAAGCAATACTAATAAATTCTGCATATTTATAGGAAATTGATAAATAATAAAAATATAGCAAACAATCGATTTCTTATCAATTCACATTATTAAAAACTGACGCATTGCAATACTGATCATAATTTGAGGCACTACTCGTTTCAAGTGAAATAACTGTAGCAACTGCTGAACAGTATTGCCACCCTCTTTGCATGCAATACAGGGAACTCAGCAACTCTGTGCCAGCCCCGCTAAACATGAAGTTTTTGAACATCACAGATGTGCGTACTGTGTGTGTGTGTGTGTGTGTGTGTGTGTGTGTGTGTGCCATGTCTTTGTCATACTTATAAGGGTTGCCATATGCTCGCATATTTCTGCATTCAGAGGGGGGAATACGAGCCAAAGCAGCACTGAGTAGCAGCAGCAGCAACAACAACAACAACAAATTGCATCGGGGTGAGTTTTGTTTCGTTTCGTTTCATTTTCGTTTGCAGCTCTTTTTTTTCCGTTGTTATTCTTTTTTCCTTTTTTTTTTTTGTTATCGTCATCGAGGTCGACATCGTCGCAGTCGTAGTCGCCGTCGCAGTCGCATGTGTTTCACATTTTCCTTGCCCTTTTTTCCAGCCCCTGTTTGCTTGTTTGCCTGCCTCGTCTGTCTGCCCGCCCCGGTTTGGTTCGTTGGGTTTCGGTCTTCGGTCTTTTGCTGTTTAGCTGCTTCTCAGCGTCATCGCAGCGCAGCGCATCGTAGTCGTCGTCGTCGCATTTCATCCCTCGTTGTCTGCAGCTGTATTTCGGTCACTTTATGGCATAGGGGCTGGCTGGCAGTCTAGACTCTGACTTGACGCTCATGACTAACAGTGTCGAACATCTTGCGTCAAACTGACTCGCTCATTTTGCGGCAAACCCAAATGTTTTCGAAATGATCGCACACACAGAGTTCCTCATCATTTTTGTCATCGTTCGTTGTCCGCTATTCGTTCCTCGTTTCTTCTGTGTGTGTGTGTGTGTGTGTGTGTGTGTGTCTGACTGTGTGTGTGAGTCACAGTTGCAGTTGCTTATCGGCATCGTTTGAATTCATCGCTGGTCCCATATTGCTCATTGCTCATTGCTCATTGTTTGAGACTGGCGCTGGCGCACACGGCGTATGTGGAATGCTTTTAAAAAGCGCATTGCGCATTGCGCATACGCCGTGCTGTGCTCAAGGGGAATTAAAAAAAAAAAGCTGCCTGCTCCCACATCAAAAGCTTCATAACAGCAAAGCTTACAAACGGAAATCAAAAACCCCAGAAAACAACACACAATTTTAACTTTCTACACTAATTTGCGTTAAAAAAATGTTGTTACAACAACAGGCGGAGAAATTGTTGTTGTTGTTGTTGTTGTTGTTTGTTGCTGCCGCTGATGCGTTTTGCTTTGGTGTGAGTTGTAAAAAAAAATAAAGAGTGTTGCTATCATTATAGGCAACAACAATAACAATGCTGGCCAGCAATCAAACATAGCCGAAAGTCATCTTTAAAGCTGCTAGGAGAGCAGCAGCAACATGATTTGAGCTGCGTTCACTGATATTGCAACTGCGACTGTTGGCAGTTGAATTTTATTGCCACACCAGCATCAGTCAGCTAGTCACTCAGTCAGCCCGTCAGCCAGTTTAAAGCCAAAGCTAAAGCAACTACAACAACAACAACAACAACGAGGCACACACAAAAGCCAGTCCGGCAGTCAGGCAGCCTCGTCAAGCGTTCGCTGCCTTTATTTTTTTTATTTTTTTACTTTTTTACTTTACGCTTCGCCAGCAACTCGTTTCAGCTCTGGCTCTGGCGACGTTGGCGACGGCAACTGGCTCCAAATTGACGGCTGAGGCTGAGGCTGAGACTCGAAAGCTCGCACGCAGCGCTGCAGTTGTTACTGCTGCTGCAGCAACAACATCATAGTCGTCGTTGTTGTCGTTGTCGTTGTGTTGTCCGTCGCTACCTTCAAATTCCACAATATTCAAGTTTCAGGTTATGAGCCAACCAAGCGACCGTACAAGCGAACGAAATGAACGACCGACCGACGGACCGAACGAGCGACCGTCCAACCAGCCAACCAACCTGAGAGCCAGTCATCGTCAACAATAAACACAACAACAACAACAATAACAACAACAAAAACAACAACAGCAGCGACAGCAACAACAGAAAATGTTTGCCCGAAAGCCAAAGCCAAAGCCAAGCAGAGAGCCCCACAGTCTCAGAGCCAGGCCAACACAGTTGAAACGTCGCGACGTCCGCTCCTATGCACAGTGTTGCAAAACCATTCAATTTATAATCATTTTTTGATATTATTCGAAATTGAAATAGTCGAGATTAAGATTGTATATATAGAAAATATAGATAAAATCTAAAGATATTATAATATATTACTCTAAGCCTATTTGTATAAGAAATATATAAATATGAATAATAAAATAAATAACAACTAATCATTTTTATTAAGTCATTTCCTATTTTTGTATTATACCATGTTTCCTAAAAAAAGACTAACCGAGTAAAGTACTTTGAACTAATTTCAACTACAACCAAAGCTAGTTTTGCTCCACTGTGTCGGCCTCGCTTGGCGCTGCTCAAAAGTCGACTTCAGCAATAAAGTCGGTCGCTGGCTGGCTCGACTCGACTCGACTGCCTGCCTGCCTGGCTGCTTGCCTGTTCAGGGGTCTGGGCCTGGCTCAAACTCTGTCTCTGGCGCTGGCCCGACGCGCTGTGTTTTTGTGTGTGTGTTATTTTTTTGTGGCCACTTTGAATTCTTCAGCTGAAACAACGTGCGATAGCAGCGAATACGAATCGAAACGAAACGCAACAACAACAACAATAAATACAGCAACAGCAACGGCTGAAGAAAAAAAAAACCCAAGTTTCAGCTTTCGACAAAGCCAAACTACGGGCCAACTCTTAAGCGACTTCGGCTCGGTCTCTGGCTTTAGCTTTGGCTTAGAGACTCGAGTCTCGAGTCTCGAGTCTTGAGTCTGGCAATAAGCCGCCGATCTCACAATTTAAATACACAAGGCATAAAGAGGAAGAAGAAACTTTATAAACATAAAAACGAACGCACTGAAAGATGATGAACACAAGAGGAAAATGATGAAGAAGAAGAAGAGGAAGATGAAGCAGCAGCAGAAGAAGAAGAAGAAGCAGCAGCAACAACATAATAAAAACCAGCTTCGCGCTTTCGAGACCGAGACCGGAGTTCAACTTGGAACTGGCAACTGGTGATGGCGAATAGCGGCTGCTCATCATAATAAAAATGAATTGAATTGAAGACACGGTCTCTGTAGACGAGCCGAGTCCCAGAGATTGGTCTCTTCGACATCGTGGATGGGGTCTCTTTGGGCGAGGGCGTAGCGTTAAAAGATGACGGCGCTGATATGTGCGACGATTGCGACTTGTTGTTGTTGTTGCTATTGTTGTTGTTGTTGTTCTTGTTGTTGCTATTGCTGATGTTTCCCATGCTGGTTGTTGGCATCGGCTCTGGGTGAAAACTTGGTTGTACACCCACAACAAACAATAAGAAAGAGAGACTGAGTCAGGGCAAGAGACAGGGGGAGTGGGTGGGGTGCGAGTGCTGGGTACGCAGTTATTTGCTTATAGCGGCACATGACGTTGTGGGAAAGCAAAGGGTTTGTTTTTTTCCGTTTTATTCATTTTTTTTATATTTTTTTTTGTATTTTCTAGTTTCCATATGAAACTAGCCTAAATACGAAAACAGTCGCAGAAGTCATCATGATGATGATGGTGATGGTGATGATGATGACGATGTTAAGGATGATGATGGGGGCTGTGTTGCAAGGTTAATACGTTTTGGGCACAAGGGGGGTTGTGTGGGATGGGGTCTTTTGGTTAGTTTGTTGTATGCGCATATTTTGCGTCGACCATTTCATGTTGCCGCACGAAGTGCGCCAGCCACACGACTGAGAGCGTCCGATGTGGATGCTCGGAGTCGCTGTCGACGTTGTCGTTGTCGTTGTCGCTGCTGTCGATGTCGATTGGGGCGCTGCAGGAAGCGTCGCACAAAAGCGAAATCAGCTGTTTTTGGCGAATTTAGAGCAATTTTCAATGCGGCCGCTTTGGTGTTTTTTGTTTTTTTCTCGGTATTTATACGGGTGTGTGTGTGTGTGTATGTGTATATGTGTGATGTTTTTTTTTTTTGTGCTTTGCCATGTCGAAGATTTATAAGCAGTGACGACGGCAGAGAAGTTGGCGTCGCGCAATTGGTGACATTGAAAATTTGCAAGGCTCAGCTGATAGATGGGGAGTATTATGGGTAACGAGTTGAAGGGGCTGAAGAGGCATGTTTTACCCTGTCTGTACAGAAATACACATGTTTGTATGTTTGACTGTCAGCTGTGGCCAATGTGACCCACACAGACATACAAGCACACACGCGCTGCTGACTGCTGGCTGCTGTTTAAGAATGGCGCCCCAGTCATGACTTTTGGTCAATGAACCGGCAACGTTGCTCCTTTATTTGCTTCTTCTTCTTTTTCTTTTTTGCATATGCAATAAACAAAAGAGCGTGCGCCGGAAATTGAAATCGGAATCAGCTGTTTGACCGAGTGCGAAGCAAGGACATGCAAGCAATTCTTGAAAAATGAGCTGAGCACTCGAAAATCCTGACAGCTATCGTCTAAGCCCTGCAACGGTCGCATCTACCTAAGGTCGAGCGAACTAATCCTCACAAAGGATGCAGCGCATTAGGTACGCTTTGGATTCAGGGTTCAGGGTTCAGGGTTTGGGATTTCAACTTAGAGATTTTCATTTCCAATCGGCTTTTACCTGCGCACCCTGTGCGAGCGAGCAAGCGATCGATCAAAACTGCAACTAACTGACATTTTTCCGAGAGTTAGAAATAACGATCGATTTATGAGCCGCTGGAGTACAGGGGAATGGGTCATCAAAATGTATTTAAAATCAACCTGTAGTAGAGCAAAATGGCAGCTAATAAGAAGTTGATTGAAATTGCTTGGGGAATATGTGTCTATATGAATAATTTAGGTAGAAATTGGAATATAAATATACTGGTTTGAATCTGAGAAATATAGGAATACAAGAACATGAGAATATAACATAGCTGTACTTTAATATGAAATATAATTTAAAGTGCATCCTAAAATAAAACATAACCATTATACACCCCTCCTGGTTAGACTAATATTAATATACCATCTGATGTTTGTAAAGTTTGTAATTATACCAACTAAATGAACTTATTTTTCTGTGCCTCACATTCATTTGTATTTCCCCATTTGAAAGTATCAAAACATAACCTTCAAGTTCTATCTCTGTCCTATGCGATCGACAACTTCTTATCTGGCAGCCCCAACTATCAAGAACAACAACATCAGCAAACTTACGTCACTTCTCAGCCGAAATCAACTGTGCCCGAGCCCTGAGGAGAGGACTCGCCGACAGGTATCACAACCAACTATATGTCTGCCTGATAGCTGAGCGCTCTGATCACAGTATCAATACATCAGCAAGCAAAATTTTGTGAGCGTGAAAACGGCTAATTTCGTTGCTGCTGCTTATCACGAGCAGCTGATAAGACAAAGGCGAACCAACATCGGGTAGCGGCAAGTGCGCTAATCGTTGCTTGCAAACCAGGGCTGGCCGAAAAAATCCAACACAGCACAGCGCACTGACGAGCAACAGCAAAAAAAAAAACGACAATTGCCGTTAACAATCGTCATCGTCATTTTCGTACACTGCGCAAATTGCACAGCGGCTATGAAACGCGGCCGTGCCAGTGCCACAAACAACAACACAACAGTCAAAGCTATCAAGGCGTACGTTCACCAAGCCGCGCCGCACGGCGGCCCGCTTGGTAAACACAAAACTACAACAACATCAAAATACTATGGAAAAAACGTCTGTATATATATGTATTTATATTTTCATGCATGTGTGTGTGTGTGTGTATGCCAGGCCCGACCAGCCAGGCAGCAACAACACAAAGACAGCAACGTCGCTCCACACACAATTTCCACATCGCAGCCGGGCCGTGCAATGCTGACTCGGCGTCAGTGTGGAATGAGAGAATGCCATATAAAAATACACACAAACACACACACACTCGCACGCGCAGCTATACAGCGAGAGCGAACGAGCGAGTACAGTCGCACAGTTAAAAATAAAGTATAGGTCGTTGCGGAGGGAGAGGCGAACTGCTGAGTAGCAGAAGAAGAAGAGTGAGCATGTGTTTGTGTGTGTATGGGCTGGTGAGTGAGGGTAAAAACAACAAAGCTGCGACAGCGACAGCGACGCTGCTGCTGGTAAATAATGATGATGGAACAACAACACAGAGTTGCTGCTGCCTGTGTATGTTCGTGTATATATAAATATGTATGTATACATATATATATATATATAACATATATATATAAATATATTTGTGTGTATATATAATGCTGTCGCTGTTGCTGCTGTTGCTGTTGATAGCGAGGGACGTAATATCGCAACGTTGCCCGTTCAAACGAGCGAACGAACGTTCGGTCCGAGACTCGAGTTTAATTTTGTAGTACGTAGCAGAAAAAGAGGCAACAACAACAACGACGACGACGAAAAATAAATGATGGCGGCAACAACAGCAACGGGCACTGCGACTGACTTGGCAGTGTTGCGTTCCGATTTTTGTTTCAAATTGTCGTTGTTGCGCCGTTGCTGTTGTTGCTGCTTTTAGGTTTCGAAAACACTTTAAAGCGCAAAATGATGAAGAAGAAGCAGTAGCAGCACCAGCAGCAGCAGTAGTAAACGGCGTTTTCTAGTGCATTTCGCTTAGAATGGCAAAAACGGTTGGTCAGACTTTTATTGGAGGGTACTTTGCTGTGTTGTACTGTGAATGTTGTGCTCCTCGCATCGTGGTGAGCTCGAGCATTCGCACTGCTACTCGTAATCATGCATGTAAATACAAATGTGTATTTATATATATGACTATGTATGTATGCGCGTATATCTACTGGCCTCGCATGCTTGCCAATTTGCCAAAGGTTGTGTCTTGTGGTGGATTATTATTGAGGAGCAGCGCGCGTAAATTGATATATTTTTGAATCTCGAATTCAAACTACATAAATGTCAAACGACAATAGCTTTTCGAGTGTATTTGAGTAAAAGCAATGTATTTTAATACTAATATATGTATATACAAATTATATTTTTCAATTCCTAGGGAATTTTTTAAAGAGATCTTTATATTGAAAACCTCATTGCATGTTTCTATATAAAGGTTTCAGATAAATGTGTCTGATCAGTCAGACTTTTTAGATAATGTTATTATGCAACCTGTTCAAAGTTCCAGGGTTGCCACTTCTCTCAACCTCAAAACAACAAAATTTACATCGATCCTTCGCGCCAAGGTTCAAAACTTTGTCATGGCTTTCAAATCCTGCCTTCCCCCTTAAGCGCCGTGCCATAAAGAACCTTACGGTGCCCATAGCTTCTATGCGACAGCACAGACCGACAGCCAACTTTTTCTCTCTACATTCAATAAAGTAAAGCACAGCAGCAGCAGCAGCAGCAGCAACAACAGAAACAACATCAACATCAATGCCGAGCGTATCCGTTGCTGTTGCTTTAACCATAACCGCCCACTAGGAGCGCGCCCAGCCATGACTATGACTACGTTGACTCCCGCTATACCATAAGCCGCCCACACACACACACAGACACTCGCACACACACATACACAAAAAAAAGAAGCAAACAGCAAGTGCAATTGCATAGGAGGAACTGAGACAGCGATAGACAGCCCCAGCACTCCGAACTGTTTATAATATAACCTTATTTCGCACATACAACACGTACATACATATATATACATTCAGTGTGTTTGTGTGTGTGTGTGTGTTAGTGTTAGTGTTAGTCGAAAGAGCTCCAGCGCCCACGGGTTTGCCATGACTCCTTCTGCCTCCTGCCTGACATATCCTGCCACTTCTCTGCATCTCTCGCTCTCGTACTTTATGCCTGACATTATTATAATATTATATTCCTTATAATATAATGGGTTGGCAGCACTGGTAGCTAAAAACCACCTATACCACCCAACTGCCACCACCCACTTAACCACCCAACCACCCACATAAGCGACCCTGCGCACTGGCATCGAGCGAGCAAGTCAAACCGGCTTTTATGCCCGAACCCAGAACCGAACTCAAACCCGAACTCAAATCCTCTGCTCACCCTAACTACAACGACAGGCTTTGCTGTGGAGGGTGGTTCGATGGTGGTGGTGGATTCTATGCGAGTGACTGTGTGTGTGGTGAAATATGCCATGACGTATAAAAGCTAAAAACGTTGGCAAATATAATGAAATTGGGTGAAATGCGCTCGCTCTCGCCTTCACGTTGGGCTGACATAATAAAGCCTACCACCAACCATCCAGCCATCCTGCCATCCTGCCATCCAACCATCCAGTCAGGATGGTACGGTACGGTCTACGGCTCAGGCTTCGGCTCTGACTCCGGCTACGTAGCTGGGTGGGTTGGCTCTGTTGGTTGGGATGGGGATTTGGGTGTTGGGTGGTGGTATTGGGCCATGATGCCATGAAAACCACTTTTCGAATTGCACGTTGTACGTGGGCAGAGAGCGAGAGACGTTCTCGTTGATTGTCAAGCGGGTGAGAAATGAAAATGGAAGAGCTCGGACAGCCTCAGGAGGGCGGGAGGGGTTGAGAGAAACTCTGTCAGTCTTTGGTGTTACTGCGCTGCCGCCGCACGATAACTTTAATTTAGCTTAATGGAAATATTTGCAGCGAAACGGTTCACTTTATTGTTGTTGTTGTTGTTGATGTTGTTGTTGATGTTGTTGTTGATGTTATTGTTTGTGTTGTTGCTGTTGTTGTTGGGTTATCCTTTAGCGCAGTACAAGTGTCCGAGTGGCAGTTCTTGCTAAGTAGGTGACGCAACCGCAAATTTGCGGCAAGCGATTTAATAATGTTAATTGTGTGCGTGTGTGCATCACTCGCTCTACCTAGTTAAAACCCATAAATGTATCTGTATCTGTATCTGTATCCGTATCTGTATCTGTTCAGCTCTGCATTTGCAATATCTGCTCTGTATCAGTACATGTAACTGTGTGTGTGAATTGCGCGTCACGTCATCGTGCTGGCATCATCAACAAACGCCGCACCATTTATGTAGCCGGTGAATCCCACACGCCTTCAGTTGCCCCCCCCCAACATCTCCTCTTGTTAGTTAGCTAGTGCAAACAAGTGCAAGTGATGCGCATTCATTGATAAGATTTTGTGCAACACACTGTCAGGCAACTACAGCTGTTTGTTGTTATTGCTTTTGCTGTTGCCGTTGATGTTGATGTTGTTGCACGCTTTGGGCATACATTAGCCGCAAAACATACTCTGTCGACCGCCGCATCGCATAGTCAATCCCCCATATAAGCATGTGGCACGTTTCGAGTTTTGAGTAAATCTGTTAAGCAACAGACACATCCAACCAACTAACCAACGAACCAACCAACGAACCAAGCACCCAATCGGTCAACTGAGTCTCGCAGCAGCAAAGGCGATGGTCAATGTCTTGAAATTGTCAATTTGTCATTGGGGGATTTCCTTTTTTTTTGTTTTGAATGGCTCGACTTATTCATCGAATCGCGAATGAACGCTGAGTATCTTGAGAATATAATTAATGCAAGCAAACACAGTTCTTGTTCAAATAAGCTAATACAATGTATTATAATAGGGTTATTTGTACAAGAACAGCTTGTACTCTTTCAAATTATCTGATTTATTTATCGGCAAATGGCATATCTTAAAAAATTTAAAAGGTTTTTGAACTTTGTGCAGCTGATAAGATTATCAGTAGTAGTTAAAGCCATGCTAATTATTTGTGAATAATTAAACTAAAACCGATAAGGTTTAAAAATGTCATAATCTGGATTGTGCTATATTATTATTCATGATTATTATGTTGTAAAAAAATGTATAAAAATACTTATTAAGAGGGATGATATTATACATAGAGAATATAAGTTTCCCCAATCCGATCTCTCTGCAAGCACCACATTAGACTTAGGTTTGTAGTCCACTAACAACTGTGGCAAGTAACTTTAAACTTGCGTCGTGACTTTAGGCGATAACTCATGCGCGACAAGTTGGCGCTCCGACCCCCCTCTCCTAACAGTTAACTCGTCTATTCTTCACCTAGTGATGACTCCGTATATATATATATATATATAGATGTATGTATGTGTGTGTGCTTGTATGTGTTTGTGTCAGTTTCCCAAATGGCCATGCGGCATTTTGTTTACATTTTTGCGTCAAGGCTGTGGCAGCAGCAGGAAGAACGAACATTTTTACGTTTGGCGCGCTTTAAATGAAGAACAGCAGAAGCAGGCAGCCAGCAGCAGTGGGGGAAACAACCCTTGAGTGTCTGTGCGGCTTTTTTTTATTATTATTATTTAAACTTTATCATTGAGAGGCGGTTTTCGCTTTCAGTGGTGCACTTGACCGTCAAGCAACAAGTTTAAGAAGCGGGACAAAAATTAAAAAGTCAGCAGCCAGCCGCCAGCCCAAATGGGTTGGAAAGGATAATAATGCCATTAATGGAATTCGCACACACACACACACACACACATGCATACATACAGACAAAACACAAGCAGCACACATGCAAAGAGAGGACAATGACAACGACGAAGACGTCGACGACGCGTCGTAAGTCGGGCCCCCAAAGGCATTTTTATGGCAGCAGACATGTACAAGTGTACGTGTATTCCCGTATGTGTATGCCTGTGTGTGTGCGTCCTGACTGCCTGCCACATGCATGCAAATAAAGCAATGCAAGCCAAGCAAGTAAACCACAGCAAAACCGACCGACCAAGTCGCGTTTCGCCTTCGCGTTTTCATTCATAAAATCGAAGAGCAAAGAAAATGGCACAGGAGGCTGCCTTCCACTCAGCCCTGTTCCCCAACAAACCCCAACAAGCCACCATGTTCGGTTCATACTTCCGGGCATTGGTGCTGTGGAGCTGTGCCTCTGCTACCAATTACTCAAAAGGCGTGCGCATGCAGCGCACTTGTGTTAATGTATCTGAGAAAGTGAAATCAAATGACCAATAACAACAACAACAATAATAATAATAACAACAACAACAACAACAAGAGCAGCAGCAGCAAGAGCCAAAGCCAGAGACGAGGCCAATTCCGGAGCCGGGTCCGGGTCTGGGGCCGTGCCGGACCAGCGCCAATTTCAAACTATTAGTGCCTCAGCAACTGCGACGTCGATGCTATCAGCGCAGCAGCTGGCGTAGCAGTCGCTGCCACAGCCGCCGTCTTCGCAGTCGCCGTCGCTGCTTGCTCAATTAAGTGAATTAAGTCTCGTGCCGGAATTTGCACCACCCTACAAAAAAAAACCATAACAACAGCAACACACACACATACACACACAGGTGTCACACACACAAACTAATACGACACAGCTACAAAGAACAATTAAAAAGAAGAGCAAGCAAAACAATGATAACACATTTCTGTTGTATTTATATAAAAGTTGCTGCCGATTCTGAAATGCCCTTCAGCGTACTAAAAATTGCTACAAATATACAAAACTAATATCTGTGAGATTTAAAGAGTGGATATCTTCAGCACAAATATTAAAAGTAAAGATCTGGAATCGGTTCGATTAACATTAACTATAGTGAATTTTATATTTATTTATATTTAAAATGAGTATAAAAATGCATTCATATGTTTAGATGCATTTTTAAAACTGAACAAAACAGATTTAATTAAAGAATGCATTTTAAACCTCTTGGCTAGCACATTATACCTTTCTTGAAGAAAAGTGCAAAATTCTAATTAACGATTTTGGTTGCTGCTGCTGTCTGCGTATAAGAAATTAATACAAATCTGATGTCGACGCTGGCGTTTTACAACACGCTACTTTGGACGCTAACGAAAGAGAAAACGACGCGACGTCGATGTCAACGTCGACGTCGACGTTGGGACATTGCTACGACCACCAAAAGTTTGTTGCTATTATTCTTATAATTCTTTTTCATTTATTTATTTACTTTTTATTTCAATTTTTTTTGCGCTTTGTGTTTTGTGTTGTTTTTTCGAGAGCTATGTGTCGAGTGCCGTCGAGTATGTTTGTAATTAATTAAACGGCCCCAAAGTCAGCTGTCTGCGACGCGGCTGCGGCGTCAGCGTCCAAACAATTGTTGCATTAGACAATGGAGACAGCAACGGCGACGCCAGCTTAGCCGGCAGCAGCGACAGAGACAGTGAAAGAGACAGCGGCTGCGGCAGCGGCAGCAGCAGCAGCTATTTAGCATATTGCGCTTAAGTAAATGTGTGCCAATAGATGGCGCTGCATGATGGCAGCGGCAGCACGTGGATAATTTGCATTGTTTACATGACGAAGGCACAATTGGTTGCGCTGCTGTTGTTATTGTTATGATAAGCGCTATTATCCTGCATGCAACGAAAGCCAAGTTGCACACAAGCACACACACATGCATGTATGCAGCACAAGTGTGTGTCTCGTATTGCCAGCAACACACATACACACAGATACTCGTAGAGACATAGACCCAAAGCAAACCCACCGAACAAAAATCAACCACCACCCACCCACGCACAGGCACAGTAACAAGCAGAGACAGAAACAGAAACAGAGGCAGAGGCACAGACCAATGCCAATAAGTGTAGGCGGCACAGCGTATCCATATTGAAACCACATGTTGAAGCTTTCAGTCTGTTTTACGCGCATTTCTAAGTAAAAGGTGCAACAACACAACTCACACACACACACGCATAGCCAGACATATACAAATAGAGCTTCAACTACAAAATATGAAAGCTACCCAAGGGGGCGACCCACTTGAATGATTCACCAAAAAATATGCTTATGAATGGAAGCGTCAGCTGCTATTTGTTTAGTTTAGTTGAGTTGGGGCCAACCCGGGAAGACAATCTGTTATCAGCAACAACTGTTCATAGACTGAACTTGAGACAAGTTCATGTTGCGCTGATAAACCCATGGAAAGACGCTGCATTTCTTTAATGACTTGACTCGAACATAATTGTTTGGCTAACTATTTGGCTTAAAAGCTTTCGTTGCATTCGCTGCCTTGAAATCTGAGCCAAAGTCACAAAGTTAGTCCTAGTTGTTGGTTGCCATAAAATGGTTCTAATTTTGTGTGAAGTAAATATCATCATTTTGCTTTAAAATATAACTTTTACTTAGGCTAGAATATTAACCTGTGTAACTCTTAATGCTAAACATATTTCGAGTTACATTTAATTAGAAGTTTAATTTTTGTGCCATATAAGTACATAATTCATATTACATAAGCCTTGTGGCAACTTTATAGTTTTGCTATACCATGAATAACAAAACTTATCTGAATAATATTCACTTTCAGTTATCTAAATAAATATATTTTTGGAAAATTTTATTTATTTGTTAAATCAAACTCTGCCATCCTTACGGATCTATTGTTAGGTAAAATGAACCTCAGTTGAAGTGTGTACATTTTCTAAAGCAGGTAGTTTTTGCTGGAGCACCGTGATTTATTAAGCCCGCCAAATTACTGGTCCAATTGGCAGTGCAATTGAAATAAGCCCGTTAGCCCAAATGTTAGCAGACATATGATACAAATACGTTTTGGTTTATTATGTGGTAAGCCAGTTCAGTTTTGTGGCATGATCTATGTATGATCTGTGGACACTCACCTCTGTGCACATTTTCGGCCGGGCCGTTTTGAGAGATGCGCGTTCACTGCGTTTATCCAATTTACCAAAATAGCCAATGGCCGTGGCAATAAAATAATTAAATTTCTTGTTGCAACAACTAACACCGGATACTAAGTTAGTGTTGTTATTTGCCAGTTTTTCTTTTGTTTTTTTGTATATCTTTGAATTAATCTTAGTCACTGCTTAATGTCCTCACAGTGCACCCAGAAGGAGTTGGATGTAGCCAGTCGCTTGGCTCATCACAGCACAATAAACAGATAACAATGACATTTTTGGGCACAACTTAGTACGAATTCTTTATAGATTTGTTCTCTTGGATTCACTTTTAAAACTTCAATTTATATATTTTGTGTAAATACTTTTGTTGCCAATTTAACTAATTGAATAAATTTTTACAACACACACTTTTGAATGTTTCTTGAAATGGATATTTGTTAGTTGTGATAACTTTGAATTACGCGCGCTGCTGCAAGTACGGGGTCAGAAATTTACGTCGAAATTTTTTCGTATCGGTTTGCGTTCGACACGATTGCGAGAGCGACGTGTACCTCAGTCTGCCATGCTAAAATCACAAATAAACTGGTCAGCGCTCAAGAAGCAGGCAGCAGGCAGCGAACGCAGGCAAAGCCAGCAACGAAACTCACACACAAACAAACAGTCGCACAAACACGCACACACACACACTCACACATACATATACACGTACGAGCGTAGCTGCTACATTTAGTAAATGCACCCCTGTACAGTGTGTACACTCATACAACAGCACGAAACAGCAGAGCGGACGACTGAGAGAGCACAACGGTCGCTCTGCTCGCACCAAGGCAAGCGAACGACGCGCACTTATGTAAAAAGCATTGAAATTGAACGAGTTTGTCGGTCGTCAGAGAACGGGGAGGGTAGCAGCGACAATACTTTGGGCTGTTGGCATTGCCAGCTGTATGCGAAATCGACAGCATTGCCAGCATGAAAATTTCAGTGAAATAAAGACAGAAAGCAAGAGCAGCGACAGCAATAAGCCCATAGCAAAAGCAATATCGCAGCGAACGTTGTGCAAACGCAAACGGCCCCGGCTGCCGGTCGTAGGAGTGGCAGTGGCATCAGCAAGCGGCTGTTATTTAAATGGTCCCAGCGTTGCCAGATCCGATGTGCCGATTGAGAGGCAATATTTGAAAGTTTCTTGATTGAATTGTATAACTAGCGAGCAAAACAACTGAAACGCAATTGATACGACTCAGTTTTTAATGATTTAGCTGACTTTCCATCTAAACAACCATATGTTTATCACAAATCAAAATCTCAAATGCATTAACTTTACAAAGATATGGGTTTGGTATATACATATGTAAAATGCACACATGATATACATTTCAAAAGAAATATTAATATTTTAGATTTCAGAAACATAATAAATTGAATATGAATCTTTAATATTTAAAATAAATAAATTCTAAAATATTATTCTTTCCTCTAATAAGTCTATTAACCTGTTTATTATTAGTACCTATATTTGTTGTGGGCCATTTGAAACTAGGTTAAGGTCCAATTACCCCTTATTAACTATACAAAAGGTTCAATATTATTTTGGTCCTATAATATCGATGTAGTTTCGGTGCCAATGCTATGATGTTTAATACAATATGGCAACTCTGACACAGCGCTGAGTAACTGTCTACACACGCACACACAGACAATATATATATTTATATACGTATATACATATATTTATGTGTGTATATATAGGCATGTATATTGTGTTTGTGTGTTGGCAGTCTTGTCAGTTGGGATTTCGTGTAGTGTTGTGCTGGGTCGTCGTTTATATAAAGGTACATTTCCACAGCGCACACAGACACACACACACACAGAGAGAGAACAGAGACTGTGCGTGTGTGTTGGATTTGTGTGAGTTTCGCTGTGGTATGTGCGAAGGCAACGTAAAGTGGAAGCAGAAGCAAAACTGAAAACTGCCGCCACTGTTGCCGTTGCCGTCGCTGCGAAAACTAAAACTGAACTCGAACTGTGGCTGTTGGGCGGCTGATGTTGCTGTTGAGACCGTCGTTGCCGTTGCCGTTGCCATCGCTGCTTTGTTCAACATTTTTGTTTATTTCAGCGTGTTGTAGCTGTATCTCAGTTTCGCTGCATTTGTATCTGTATCTGCGAGAGCTTGGGCATTTGGGCACGTCGTCGTCAACGTCGCACAGTGGAACTGGCTCTTCTCTTCGTTGCATAAATTTCTTGCCAATGTTGGATTAAATTTTCTGTTTTTTGCAAGTTATTTAATTAATATAAATATTTTATCTCCCGAATATGTGCTGTATTTTCATTTTCAGGGAATCAGCCTTTTTTTTAGAACTTTGATTTTCTTATGGTAGTAATCTGAGTTCTATTATATAGTTGTATATAATTTTTCAAAAAGGTAATTCGTGTTCAATTTAAACTGGCAGTGGGAACTCAGCCTTGCTTGTTGTGCATATGCAAATAACAAATATCTTGTTTTTCATTTTTCGAGTGATCTTCAACTACTGTACTAGTTAGGTGTCGTTGCTGTAGCTGTGCCAGGTACTTTTTGGTTGTTGTTTTTAGCTCGTCGTCCGCTTCGTGTGCGCTCTGTGCTATTTTATGCGACGAACTGACTGACTGACTGGCTGGCCGGCTGGCTGGCAGGCGAATGTTGTTGCTGTTGTTATTGTTGTTACCATGACGCAGCAGCAACAGCCGCAGCAGCAGCGACGCTATCGCTGTGCGAATTTCGCCTTGAAACATTTTTGCCGTTCGCTTTACTGCTTTGCTGCATGAGCTCTGCGAGCTGCGATACATATTTTTGTTATATCTTTTTTTGTTTGGCCAGTTTATCTTTTGGCCCCAAAAAACTGCATTTGCCCAATCGGCAAGCAAATCGCGCGCCAATTCTAATTCGCTCGTCGAATTTAGATTGAAGGTCAGCGCTTGGCGCTAGCTGCGACGCCAGCCATCGTCTCCATCCTCTGAGTCTCGACTCCCAGCCTGACTTCGACAACGCCAACGCCATCGTCATCGCCATCGACTTCTTCTGCAGGCTGTGGACAAACGACGACTGGCGATACGGACTCCAAACGGGGTGCCGCCTGAACCTGAACCAATTTCTCGGCATTTGTATTTTGTCGCTCTTGTTTTTATTGCCGTTGTATCTGCGGCATCGATGCGTGCGCCGCTGCCGCCCGTTGATTTACATGATGTCATTACTTTTTGGCAAGCCAAAAGCGAAAGGGGCTCTTCATTTTGCCACACACTGCGGCACAAGTGCATGGTCACCTCCTAGACTAAACAATGAATAGGAATTTCGACTAACAAATTGAATTCAAATTGTTGTATAAAATCCGAACAGGTAACTATGATTATCTTTCAAGCGTATATATGATCCTGAATATTGACTAGTGAAAAATGTTACCTAAAGTTACCCAAGCTCCTCTTTATATTTAGATTATTACCTTAATATTTTTTATTATTATTTTTTTTATTATTCATTTTTAATAAACCTACAAATACCAATAAGAATTCGGTTGTTTTGCAGACTGTTAATGTTTCTCAGTATACTCAAATCGAAAGCCAGCTTAAACATAAAGATATTTTTCAACATATAATCCTTTATATATAGGTTAGATGACCTTTGTTGATTCGGGATGTTTGGTAACTATAATGCAAGGTATTTTCCAGTCGGGCCTTCAGCTCTGCTCCTTGCCATTTGTTCGTCAATTTTTTCTGTTGTTTTGCTCTTTTTTTTTGGCCATGTCGGGTGGTTGTTTAGTTTAATTCGTGACGGCGCCGTTAAGCAGCAAAACTTTTCACGTGAGAGTAAAAGCAGTGTTGCTGGCGCTCGAACATTTTTTGTCGTTGGCGTCGCGACGCTAGATGGTACGCTCTGCCGCTGTCGACGCTGACGTTGGCGCTGGCGATTTGAATATGTTATGATGTTGCATGTTGTTAACTGGTTTGGTTTTACACTCGCGCATTATTCTCTATTGCGTTTACTTCCGAGTTCAATGCAAGCGATGTCGGCGCCGCTGCTGTTGACGGCAGCAGCTGCGTTGCGCAACCGCCCACACGCGCTCACTCTACATGTGTGTGTGTGTGTGTTGCGTCGTGGAAATATTTTTGCTTTGCTACCATTCGCACCCACTTGGAGGCAGTGGAGGCAACCCCCAACGAGTCCCCTGTCTTGTGGCACGTACCGACACCTTGCTCCCCATTGCCAGTTGCGATTTGCCCACTTCTGTCCTCATTGAGAGGTGCTGGCCGCTTTGCCGGCACTCTCAAACGCACACACATGTTGCTTCGTTTTTAGATTTAGACGGGTTTTCAGCAACAACAACAACAACAACAACAGAAGCAGCAACAACAACAATAGGAGTTGTGCATAAAAAGCTCGATCGTGTTGCAAAACAGGTGGCAGCAACAGCGCCACAAGCATTAGCCTCCAACCAGGAACCATCCTGCATATTATTTTTTCGTTCACATCACGACTCGGACTCGGTGCAACTAAAAATCCATTCAATGTGGCTGGATGTTGCTTAACTGCCTCTTTTTATAACCAACCAAAGAAAGACTAGAAACAATAATGTAAAGCAGCTTTGAATTCATGTCTAACTAGAAAATTAAGATTTATTTCGTTCTTAGTCAGTAAGATTAAAAATCTTATCGAATAGCTTTTAGCGTATCTATTTGAAAATTAATTTTTATTTAACTTGTCATAATCTAAATTTGTACTTCCGTATTATTTGAATGACATTTGCCAAGTACAACAAAGAACAACATATTTTATTCTGTAATATTCTGCTTAAATATTATGAGTTTAAAAATAATTATTACTCTTCAATCTCGAAATTCTTTTATAAGTCTTACAAGTCTTTAAGTCTGTGATGAAATATAAACAAAAAAAAAAAAAAAAACTTAAACAATGTTTTTATAACCCACATATTATATATTCAAACAATATTGTCTGTAGTTTGCCCTGATTATGAAAGTGGGTCTCCCTATCTGAAATTCTGGCAAAAATTCGTCAATCTGAACTATAACTATATATAAACTATAGTTCTATGTATTTAACGATAGCCACATTATCGATAAGCCAATGATTAACCAACAAAGAAGTGAAACTTCAGTTTGAAATAGTCGAAAATGATTTCTAAAAAGGATAACAAGAATTTAAGGTTCATCATATGTTTAATGAATAGATATAACAGTTATATAAACGAATTAGATATTTCTTCAGTATTATTTACAATAGTCCCTCACGCTATGCGCTCTTTGCAATCGAACAAAGTTAGCATCAACCTGCCAAAGCAGTTCCGACCTGAACGCCAGTGCAAAGGAAAACATACTGATAAGAGGAGCATTCATTCAAACAGGAAGCAGTTGCGGTATTCGCAGCGCAGAGGCGCAGAAACACACATTGGCGCAGCATGCGCGTCAATCGAACCAAAGAGAACACGTTCCAAGTGTTTCTGCACTTGTTCGACAGCGAACCACTCGATCTCAATCTCAATCTCGATCGATTGCCTGAGATGCCATTCCGTTCATTTCCGCTTTGCTAGACTGCTTTTCGCGAGCAAAACAACTGGCAACAACAATAGCAGAGATACTCGTAGACTTCGCCAGTTAAACAATGATAGAAGGCGCCCAATCGGAACAAAGCCGCAAGCACACAGCGATCATCGCGTAGCAAAATGAAAAAGTATTACACCTGATTGCCTTGAAAAACCGAAATCAAAACAAAGCCAAATCAAATGTACGGCGAAAAACGTAAGTATTTGCGGCGAGGGCGACGGCATCGGCGAGGCAATCAAACAGAAAACCGATCAGCCAGCCAACATGTTCTAACTGCGTCGCCAACATCGTCGCTGCTAAAACAAAATGCCTGTCGCTCTCTGTCGCTGCCACTGTCTCTGCCTCTGGCACAGCATTCACTTCCTACTTCGACTAGCAAAAGCTGCGCTCAGCTGTGCCAAAGACGACAGCAAGTTTTCAAAGCTCATTTTCTGTTGTGTGTGGCGCGGCACAAAATTGCAGAGAAATTCCTTTGGCTTAATTAGCCTCTTTCGTTCGGGGCGAAAATATTTTCAACTGAGCAACGCAAGAAAGCGGCACAACAGCAAAGCAGCAATAACAACAGCAACACAGAAACAACATCATTCGACAGGGGACAGGGGAGGGTAAAAACAACACAGAGCTGAGCTCAGCGCAGCACCGCACAAATGAAACCAGTTTAGTTCATTTCGTTTCGTTTCGTTCATTAATTCAAAATTTCCATTTGAAACTTTTTTTGTGTGTTGCGCTCTGGCTCTGACTATGGCTCCGCTCTGCCGCAGTCGTTGCTGCCAATGGCTCTGCCCTGTACCCTCTGCCTCGTCTCTTGCTCAACGTCATCGTCATAATCAGAGTTTTAACATTTTATGTACAGTGAGCTACAGTCAGCACTCGCCCATAGTTACCACAGTGTACACAAAATGCTGATATAACATGCAGCAGTGCTACCAAACAGTTTCCACTGTATGTACACAGACTTCATACCCTCGCAGCACACACACATTTATACATATATATATATATATATATATATATATATATACATATATAAATACGTATATGCACATACACAGCAGGCATGCACGTATACCGAGAGACAGAGCTCGTTTCGTTGGACCGACGTTCGTTTGTTCGTTCGTTCCTTCGTTTGTTCGCTCGGCTGCCTCTCCCACAATCGCAACGTTTTTTGACTCACACTGCTGTCCTCTGTTATATACACATAACCTACAAAAATATATAGCTACGTTGCTGGCTGTGGCTATGGCTCTGGCTCTGGCTCTGGTACGAGTGTCGAGTAAATGCGATACGATATTTGTGCGGCGCATCGTGTGCGCTGTCAGGCGGTTTTGCAAGTATGGGAGATTTCGGTGCAGGGGCCAGAGACAGGCAGGCAGGCTGGCTGGCTGGCAGACAGGCGGCATAACATCAGCAGCAGCAGCAACAACTACATCAATACAAGTGTGCAGGGTTGTCAAGCAACCCAAATGCCATCGGCATTGAACACGCATTGTGGGAGTAGATTATTTCCTACATATATGCTTATCCAACATGTTTTATATTTAGAAAATATGTTATGCATTGACGAATTGTTAAAGAATAGATTAAAATTTTAAATTTCAATTAATTCTTCATTTTTGAATTGATAAACATGCTTTATGGGTTAAAAATATCTTTGCCATTTATGATTTACCCCTTATTTTGCTTATGCTTATCTCGTGAAATTATTTTTGTGTCTATTATAACTGATAATTTATGCATACGCACATGTTTTTTAGTTAGTTTTCTTTTCTTTTCATTTAAGAACTCGGAGCTGTCGTCGCTCATATGGTTAAAAACAATTTTAATAGAATTTAAAATCAGTATTAAATTTCGATTAGCTTAAGGAACTTTATCTTGTTGTAACTTGTGTTCTAAATGTATCTGTGCTAATAGGGAAAACCAAGTTTATTTCTGAGCACCTGACAACCCCGTTCTGTTGGCGTACTATCGAGTTTTATACTTGTGTGTCTGTACATGCGCTGACGCTGTCACGGCCTCTGCTTCTGCTTCTACTTCTGCGTCTGCCTCTGCCTCCGCCTCTTGCCTCTTTCTGTATGCCTTTCCATCGCTTGCCTGACTGACTGACGCTTGCCTCGGCGCGTATGTGGGAACGAAATAATACCTATAAAAAAAATTCTTTTTTCCCTCTGTTTTTTGCTGCTACGACAACGAAAAAGAGAAAGACTTGTGGGTAGAAAACCAACAAAGTAAGACTATAAAGTACGGCGCAGAGCGCACAACGAGGGCTTGCAACGGTTGTGGGGGTGCTGCTTGAGCCTTAGGAAGTGTAGCGAGGGGTGAGGAGTGAGGGCAACGGCGGCAAACAAAAATTTAAGATACTTTTTCGTTTGAATGGATGTTCAGCAGCAGCAGCAGCAGCAACTCTGGATGCGAGATCTGCTAGCTATTGGCTCAGGCTGTTGGAAACATGTTGAAATGAAATTGGTGAACGACGACGATGACGACGATGCTGCTGCTGCTGATGCTGGTTGAGTGCCGGTTCGGGTAATGGGTCTCTGCAGCGGGGGTGGCAAGCAAGCCAAGCATTTGGCAGCATTTTCATATTATATTTTCTTAGTGTGTGAGTGGTATGTGTGTGTTAGATGTGTGTATTGATGTTGTTGCTCGTCGTCGCATCCGAGAAACTTTGAACATGTTCGGCTGCTGTTGTGTGCTAGTTACTCGAAAATATCACTAAAAATGCTGCAGGTTTCGGCGCAGATGAATGTGGAACGCCAACCAACAACAGACGCGGACGACCCAAGACCCAACTTTAAGAAACCAACAACAACTAAAAAAAAAAAAAAAAGCAGAGACCAGAGACCAGATACCAGAGCGACCAGCTGTTGGCCTTGTGCTGTTAATGCTTTGCAGTCGCTCCGTGCGCTGCCTTTGCCGTTGCTGTTTGCTGTTGCTTTGTATCTGGTATTATTTTTGGAGATTTTGGCGACGCCATCGGCAATAGCGTCGGGGGCGGTGTCGGCGGTAACGGTGTCTGTTGTTGTCGTTTCAGCCCCTCTGATGGATGACTCGACACAGCGCTCGTCGCTATTGAGTAAAAATCATCAAAACAACACAACAACAAAACAACAAATGTGTATACGGCTGGCTATTTTTGCCGTACTGTTTGGGAATTGTGAGATTCTGTTGAAATGATCGCTGGCGTCTGCTTGCCTATAGCTAGAGCCATAACATTTCCAGTTGGATTTATTGCAGATCATTGACAAATGCAATCAGGTGCAGCTGTGTGTTTATTGTTCCGATTGGTCTTTTACAATGTTTTTAAATAGAAAAGGATAGCTTGTGAATATCATTTTAGAATTGCCAATAGAAATTGATCTTAAGATCTTCGAATATGTGATAAAAATCAATAGGATTGAAGTTGTTATTTTCAATCACATTTCTTTTCAATGTCTTCTGTTTTTAGCAGAGTTTGTATGAAATTTTTGCAACAATTAAATATTGTAGTACATATACAAATATTAACAAATACATGTCAATTATTATATATTATAATTAACTACAATTTTAAGTTATATTGCAAAAAATGTGTTAATTCTAAAGTTTACTTTTTCAATATTAACGGCATTTTAGGTATATGCGTATATTTTGAGTATTTTTATGTCATTTTATATTATGTTTGAGCGATTGCAATTTTTCACCGTTATCAGAAACAAGGTTTTGAAGGAAAGTGCGATGGGGGTGCATCATCATCTCAAATTCAATAGTTACAGCTGTTGTAATTCCCTTAATTAAGGGATGATATTGTCAATAAGCTCTATGTAAGCTCTTATGAAAGAATCTGTTATTGTTGTAAAATCTTTTATGTCTAAAAGAGATTGCATCTCATCTGATGTCATTTTCTATACTTTCTGTTAGAACTTCTATGGGATTTTAAAGTATAAAGCATATAAGTATGAGGATTCTTTGAGTTATCAGAAATAAGTTATCTTTTAGACATCAAACAATAATTTGCATATTTTTAACGAGTTGTTCTACTTGCATCTAAGAATAAGGGACTACAACTACATTGGCTAAAGAACCATATCAAATTTTAATTGTTTTGTTTCTTTCCTATAATCTCTGAAGAGCATGCTAACTTTTAGCTTAACTTACATCCTTCTGGTCGTCATTTGTTGTTTATTTTCTAATTCTGTCCTATTCCCATTCTGATTGCCTGTTTTCCCTCATCTCCCAGTCGGATTGAAGATGACCAAAAGCAAAAGCTGGCAACCATTAACAACTTTACTGGACTCTGAGTTGCTGTTGTGAGTAGTTTCGATGATTTTACAGTTGCCAGTGATGCTACCAATTTCGTTCCTTTGTTGCACTTACTTACACTGACGCACACACACACACACATACAAACACACACACACATACATACATATGCATATACGTATGTGTCCACCCACTCTAGCGGCCTTCTGTTGCTCTCTCGTCGTGGTTTATGTCCGTGTGCACAGCGTATTATGTTGCGCTCCACTCGAAGGAAGAAATGCGATTGCCGATTGAGGTTATAATGGATTTCGACAGTCCAATCTGTGCCAGCCAACAAGCGACAGCGAAGCGGCGCGTCGCTGCCTCTGCAGCCTTCGATGCTGCAGACGGCGCTGCTGCATTTGCTGTTTCTTGCAGTATACTTTATGATTACGTTCGTTGTTCCTTTTGCGCTTATTAGTTTAATTTGTTTACGACGCTGCCGCAGATGCCTGCAACGAGATGTGGATGAGGCTGCTGGCAGCCTCCTGCTGTTCGTTGTTGCTGTTGTTGTTTGTTTGTTTTCTACTTATTGCATGCAACATGCTGTCGACTTTTGTTGTTGCCGTTGCCGTTGCTGTTGCTGTTGTTGCGGCGAACTCACTCACGAGTGCGCGCTCTCTTTGGGCACAAAAAGACTTCAAACAAGTTCGAATTCGCGACGTTGTCGTTGTCGTCGACGCCGTCGTGCAAGGTGCATTCCCAATCCGATAAATGTGTGTGTGTGTGTGTGTGTGCCTTTGTGTGCGTGTACTCACTCTGTACAGTGTGTGTGAGTAGTGGGTTTGCATTTGCATATGCAAAATATTTAGCAGGCCAGCGACGCAGACGGCGACGTCGCGCAGCATAAGCCGAAAAATCTCAGACACACAGAGTCACATGTTGCATTCGACTTTAATTTATGCTGATTGCTCCGCACTTGCACATGCTGCTCTCCCACTCGCACTCGCACACTTTGGCAAGACCTCTTTTATAGCTTTTGTATAAGTTTACAGTTGAAGCTATCAATGTCAACCGGCAGCGATGCTGGTGGCGACGGCGACGGCGACGACGGCATCAACATTGACGACGACAGACAGACAGACAGACAGGTAGCCATCGTCATCGTCATAGCTCAGCAGGGGTAGGAAGTTGAAGGTCGTTCGTTCACACACACACATACATACGTTCACACACAAAACACACACATACAAAACATGCTTACACTCATATTTATTTATTACTTTTTATGTTGCTTTAATGATGACGACAGCGACGTCAACAACGAGGTCTGTCTCTGATCTACTTCTCGCCCGCTCTACGCGTATATGCATCTCTGTCTGGCACATTGCTAACGCATTGCTCCTCTGAACACTGGCAGCGATTATTTCGGGTTATTAAACCAACCACAGCAGCAACAACAACAGCAACAACAGCACCGGCCCGACAGCCACTTGCAGTTTTTGAATTGCTGATTAATTTTATTGCCTTTGCCTTGTTGTAATTGTAATGATAAATTCGTTTTTTCGGTTTTTGTTTTGATCACTGGTTTCGCGTGCCGCCGACACTACCATACTTTTGTAACTCCCCTCCTCCTTCCTGCCCCATGCCATTCCATTCCATTCCAAATGCTCTCCCTTGCTCACTCTCAGTCTCTCTTTGTCTTGTACTACACGTGACGCTATGTTGGGTGGCTGCTTGCTGCTTGCTGATTTGGTTTGCCTTTTGGACAATGTCTGCCAACGCCGTCGTCAGCGCCGCCTATAATTTATTAATTGTGCTCAGAACGTAGACGTCGACGTCGACGTCGACGTCGACGCCGGCGTTGCCTTTTTTGTTTTGATACGCGATTTCGTGCGCCAAAGTATATGAACGGTAAATCGTAAGAAAGGAGGCGTGGGTCTGGAACGAGTTGCAGCTGCTGCAATGCCGTATGTTAACAGTTAGCTCCTTGCTGGGGCATCATGCACGAGCACAACAGCAACAACAACATCGATAACTACGCATCAGCTGTTAAACGTCGCGTCGAACTAGGCTACCAAATGGGGTTATGTTTGCAACACTGCAAGCTGGGCACGTAGATATAACCACGGATTATAATTTTTGGGCCAGATTCAAGCTCGTCGTGAGGAGCAGCTTTTCAGTTTCAGATTGAAACCAACAAATAGAAATACTATCAGATTTTTGTGGAGGACTAATTTTATAATTTTATATTTTGTTATGTAGTTTTCTAATACAAAATTAGTTATACATATATATGTACATTTAAGACATATAGATCGATTATATATATGTTTCTCAAATTGTTAAAATTATAGCTTTCAAGCCCATGTCGATTTCAAGTTGTACATCATTTAAATGATGAAGTAACACATACTCATGTTACCCATTGCTTTGAAGCGGTTCACTCACACATATGTACGTCCAAATACATACATATATATGAGAAGTGTATATGTGTTTCTTTTTGATCGCATTTTTCCTCAACTCAATCAATTCCTATCTGTGTCTGTGTTTCTGTGTCTCTGTTTTCTTGCTTGGGCGCCGTTTGATTGTCATTTAATAGAGAAACCAAATTACGTATGTACATATTTATGTACGTATTAACGTTTCGTCGATTCGGTCTTGTTTGACAATTTAAATGGTTTTTCTCACGCCAAGCAGCGCTGTTGACGGCGACTGCAGCGTCCGTGTCGCGTCCGCGTCGGCGTCTCTGGCGCCGGCTTGTCTTTCATTCATTCATGCCTCGTTCTCCGCTTGCTTGTTTGTTTTATTTTTCCATTCATATTTATTTATTTAGCTAATAATATAAGTCAAATCTAAATTATTTATGATACCGGCATCGGTATCGACGCCGCCGTCGCCGTCGCCATCGACGTCGGCGACCCGGTCACGAAACGGGGGCCCAGCTGTGTGTGGTTTTATTATTATTATTTTTTGTTTTGATCGCTATGTAAATGACTGAGATGATTTTTTATTGTTTTCATTACTCTTGGTATTTAGTTTCGCCGTCGCTGATTGTTGTAGTATTGGCTGCGGCCGTAGTTGTTGTTGTTATTGTTGTTAATCTGTCAGCACAATTTATATACTATGGCTGTGAGTTCAAAGCAATCGACGTGGGTCTATTGGGAATACCCAGTCTATGCTTGCTCAGATCAGCTGAGCTAAAATATTCACTACTAGATATAGTAAATTTATAAATTATTTTTAACTTGCAATTAGTATTAACATATCTCAACTTTATAAAACATATTGTGCTGACTAATTCTAATCGCAATAGGAATAGAGTATTGTATGGCAGTATTTCCTAAAAGTTTTCAAATCTTATGGTTTAGAAAAATGTCGCAAATAAAAGCGGAAAATCAGCGGAAATAAAATGAAGTAAAAGGTTAATTACAATTTTAATTGGCACTTGGTTTTTCACAGCATGAAAATACCCATTACAATTCTCAGTCGCAATTAGCTAATTATCCGAACAATTGTCAGAATTCAATTGGAATTATTTCATTCCTTTCAAAAGAGACAAAAGGACTAGGCGTATGAGGAAAACAATGATCGGGGGAATCCTCATTTAGTCAGCATGCATCATGTGGCATACACTCATATACACATATGTGCATTAATACATCTGTACACACGCACATACACATATGAATGTGTGGCAAATGCCAAAGGAATTAGCAGGCGTCGCAGCGGCCTGACAACAAAGTCATTCATAGTCATTCAGTCAGTCTGTCAGTTTTGCTGTCGCTGTCGCCGCCGCCGCCGCAACGGCATTTTTGCTTTTTATGTATTTTCTCTTGATTAGAAACTGCAAAGCAAAACAAAAAACCGGAAAAAGGGTTATTTTTTATTGCTTACTTTGGTCGCTGCCGTCGCCATGTCTCCCACTGTGTGTGTGTGCTTGTGTATGTCTGTATGTGTGTTGTATTTTCTTCTTAACTTTTGGCGATTCGCCTTTTTTATTATTGTCGCCGGCTGCGTCGTCGCTGGTTGCGGTGCTCGCTGTCGACGTCGCTGCTGAGCTTTTAGCATTTTAAATTGACGTTTATTATGCGCATTTATTGTTGTTGTTGTTGTTGTTGCTTCTCTTGCTGTTATTATTATTTTTTTTTTTTGTGTACTCAACATGTTGTGCGAGTATCTCTCCTTGTTGTTGTCATCGTCTCGCGTGGCACTGCCAGCGTCGCTGTCGACGCCAGCGACGACGGTGACGTCGCTGCTCGTTTCTTTAGTTTGTTTTGGTTTTTAATTTAATCGTTTTTGTACCCCCACGCCACCGCCTCAACCGCCTGCACCGCTATCGTTATTGCTCTTCTTGTTGTTGTTCGTGTTGTTGTAGTTGTCGTTAAATGTGTTTAGCACGTGCTGCCTGACCGGCCTCTCTCTAGTCTCAGCTGTTGCCGTTGCCGTTGCTGTTGCTGTTGTTGTTGTTGTTGCCTTTTGCTTTTGCCCTTTTGTGTCTGCTCTTGATGCTTATTAGCGAGTGCCATTCAGTCCTCACTCACTCTACACATCACTCACTCCACACTCAACGCTTGCTCACTTGGCTCATTCAATGTACTGCTATGTACATACATACATATGTTTGTATAGGTATGAGTTTGTATGTATGTGTGTGTGTGTGTGCTGCTGCTGCTGTTGCGGCAGGTTGCTACGGCCTGTCGCTGCTTAGAAACAAGTGGCCAATAAATTATGGCCAGCCGCAAGGAGCAGCCCCCCATTATTATTGCCCATTGAAAGCCTAATGGTAAATACACATAAAACCGTTAAATGCGTTAATATGTATGTTCACACACATACATATAATACAAATATATATTTTTATGTGCGTAAAAAAAGGGTTTTTTCCACTGCCGGCGCTGGCTGCGCTGCTGCAGCTGTTTGGTGGTTTTTTATGGCACGGAAACTGACCTAAGCTATGCAAAATCGGGAGGCATTTGCATGAGCGACCCGGCACTGCCGGCACAGTCGGCACCGATAATGAAAATGTGCTCCATCTCCAGTGGGTTGTGAGAAATGACGACGCGTCTCCCGCAGTTGCCGTCGCCGTCGCAGTCGCTGTTCAATAGCCCAAGCGCAAGTCATGCTTGCTACAATATGTATATATATATATATATATATATATGTATATATGTATGTATGTATGCACTTTTGTTGTGGTTGCCTGTCAGTGTGTCAAGGACAAGTGGCATCTTTGTTTATGACCACTTTAGAAATCAGCCAAGCCAACTTCCTAATCAACTTTTACCGCTTTGTTCATGTTGAAGTTCATTCAACTTTTGCCATATGTTTGCCTCTACAATACACACACATACAGATACTTCTGGATATATTTAATGTTTTTTACAAATCAAGATAAGGGCATGTCAACCCAAGTGTTCTATTAGAGGAATTATCATAAATGTCTGCAAAGTTTTATCAATTCAGCTAAATTACATCAGCTCTGACCATATAAAAGCTTTAATATAGTTCATACCAACTCTGATTTAAATTAAGATTTCTTGACTAGACTCAGCTCAGTTTTTAATTGTACAAACTCTGATTTAAATTAAGATTTCTTGACTAGACTCAGCTCAATTTTTTAATTGTGCTAAGTCAGCTATAAACCATTATTTAAAGATCTTCAGGTATACAAGAGAAATAAATACATTCATATATAGATTTGAGGTAGAAATTATTATTATTTTTTTTTTTTAAATAATAAAATCATAAGTAGGACTAAAGAATACAAATATGACAAAGAGGATTGACAGCATTTAAATGGGCTAATATCAAAATGTGTAGAAGCGAGAGAGTATGGAAAGGTGTTACTATAAATTAGCAAAACAACATATAGCATATATTAAACTGTATAATATATTTAACTTTATATAGTCCTGCCATTAACAGCAATTTCAGTTAAGCAAAAGTTAAATTTAATCGTTTTTGTAGCAATAACAGCGACTGCATTCAAATGTCACTGTTTGTGGTAAATGCATACGAAAATGGATGTACATATGTAAATATTGTAGATATTTATATGTGCACAGTCAGAGCCTACACCCCCTGACCCCGACCCGAATAACAAAAGCTAACTGGCTGCCTCCCCGTGACGTGCCACCCACACACAGTACAATGCACGACGTATGACATTTTTGCAGTTTTTGTTTTGCTCGCCGGCTTCTGCAATGTGGTGCCACCCCCATTAGTTACCTCGCCCCGCCGCAGCAACCCTTGTGCATTCCACGGTCGCAGCACCTCATCGAAAAACTTTCATTTAATTGCTGAGAAGAACAGCAGCAAAAACAAGTTGAAAAAAAAATATATATATTTAGTTGGCTTTTGTTTACATTTGCTTCGATTGTGCCTCTCGACATGGGAACGAAGAATGGGTGAATGGTAATGGTGATGGTGATGGTGATGGTGATGGTGATGGTGCTGGTGATGGTGAATGGCGAATGGTGGAATGAGCAGCATGCGAACTGATAGTGATGTCGACGATGACTGCGACTGCGACTGCGACAGAGACGCATGGTATGCGTGTCTTGCTTGCTGTGTGGCTACGTGATGCGTGCCTGTGAACAAAAATCCCCCTCTTTCCCACCTTCTGTTAAACGAGCCATTCCCCAAATGGCTTTTCAATTGCCTCGACCGGTAAACACACGCCAAAGAAGAAGCGCAGATAAAGCGTAAACGCTGCTGAAGCTCAATAATCAAAACAAAAGAACCAAACTATCGCTGCATCATCATCATCATCAGCAGCAGCAGCAGAGGCAACAGCAGCAGCAGCAGCAGTGGAACAAAGCAACTAAAGTAGGACTAAGCCAGGCTAGGATTTCTGTATATATGCACATATTTAAGATCATTGACTAAGGATCGGGTTACTTACGCTGTTGGGTTCGGTCCACATTTTCATTGTTTTCATTGCAGGTAGTCAGGGGAATTGCCTTAATGCCTCGATTATAAATATATCTTTTTGATTTTTGGCGCCTTTTTGTCTTGTTGGTTAAGTGATTGTTGTGTTGATAGGAGAGAGAGCAGGTGCAGCAGGCGCTTCAGTGTGGCCTTTGCTGCTGCAATTGGTTGCAACAGCTCCACATATTGGATGCACTTACTAACTATCAACTATATTGCAACTAACGTTCAAATCGAGTTGGGTTTTTTGCACTAGAATTCGTTCTTTTAGTAGTTGATTATTTGCTTTGCTTTGGCGCTTTATCATAAATTTACGTATTTTTTTGTCGCTGGCCGCGCGACGTTGGCGTCGTCGTCGTCGTTGTCGGTGTCGCTGTGTTGTCTTGTTGTGCGAAGTGCAGAGTTCGTACTGAATGGCTTTGGACCAGGCCAACAAACGGCAAGCAGTCAGCCAACCGACCAACCAAGCAACCAAGCAACCAGTCAACCAGCCAGTCAACCAGTGTTGCCCTCGTGCCGAGCCGAGCGTGCAAACGAGTCTCAAACTCGTCGGCAACCCTGTCACATGCGCACTTTGATTGCAGTTGTTGTTGTTGCTGCTGCTGCTATTATTGCTGCCGCCAGTGAGTTTTCCGATTCGCATTTTCAGTTGCGCCGTGGAAAGCTGCCAGGCGGGCCACACCAGCAGCCTGGCAGACGAGCGTGCGTCAACGTAGATACTAAACTCAAACCCAAACCCAAACCCAAACCCGAACCCAATCTCAAACTATGACCACATGGCTCCTACAATATAGTGGGGCGCTGAGCCGATAGGACCAACCCCATTTTCTGCCTTGCCTTTCAGCATTGACAGTTTAACTATTTTAGAGCAAGACAAACAAAGGATGGCAGCAAAGTTATGTCGTTTGCTCGTTTCATGAAGTTGATAATTGTGATTGCTGCTGCGTAACGGTTTTAATCGATGCCGCATACTTGACATCAATTCAAAAGTTATCGATGTACAGCGATGACTCTTAAATCTTAAAATTGAAGCGTCTATCGATCGCTTACAGTTACAGTCGATTATCTAAATAATTTAATTGTATTTATTAACTGCCTTAGATAACAAAATTAATTTCTCAGCTATTGCAAATCATTTTTTATTTATTGATTCTGCTTTTGTCAACTTAAGCTGAGTGATCAGATCTTTTTTTGTAAATTGTCAAAATTGATTGTTTCAAAGTTAAAAATCAAATAATATATATTTAAAATATTTACCAAATTATATGGATTGAGAATCTTAGCTAGCATGTATAAATATCAGTAGTGTATGCAGTCGTAGTATACATAGATGAAATTAAAGATATTTATTTCGATCCGAAAAGTAGTCGAATATCTGCTTTTATTAGATATTATCTGAAAATGATCATTTCACATGAGCATTCATAGCTGTGACAACTGATCTTGGCTGTTGATTGGAACAACGAACGCAAGTCAGGTGTTTCATTCTCATCGTCATCAACGTCGTTGTTATTATCATTCACAATCCTTGACTATGATTATCATCATGCAAATCATCGTATGCAGCAGCAGAGGAGCAGAGCAGCAGAGTCAGCCACATAGCCGAACGACCTTTTGCTGACTGATAAAAGTGGGTGGTTGGTGGCGGTGGTTTTGGGGGCTCTTGCGGCTGCTGCCTGGCAGCGGCTTAGCAGCACACAGACACATACACACACACACACACCTATATATGTATGTATATAAATATATGTATATAAACTCAGGCACAACAACAGCAATTCCCCATTCCCTGACCCGACTGACTGCTGATTGCTTTGCTTGCTTGGTTGCTTGGCTGACGTGATGGCATTGCACACACACACACACACACATAACAGGCACACAAACACATCTATATATATTTATATATACATACACACATAGATATACATACAGTAGTGTGTGCGAGTAGCCACATACATAGACAGAGAGGGAGATTGCTATTGCTGTTTCTGCTGCCGTTGCTTTTGCTGTTGCGACTGCTGTTGTTGTTGTTGTTGTTATTGTTGTTGCTGGTAACTGGGTGGCTCTTTGTTTTGCACACGCTCCACGTCTCCCGACCCAACCAACCAAACAAAAAGTGGAGCTCGTGCTTTTACCGAAGCAGTTGCCGAACACATTCGTGCAATTTGCCTCGTTCGCTTTAATATAAATGGAGAATTGCTGTTGCTATTGTGGTTGTTGTTGTTGTTGTTGCTGCTGCTGCTGCTGCTGTCGCTGTTGTTATTGCTGCTGCTGCTGTGTTATTTGCAGTTAGCGCATAACGAACGCCAAACCAAGGCAGAATTGTAGCTAGCAGGCCGGGGCCAGACCTGGTCCAAGCCAGCCAAACAACCGTCGACGGATGACGACGTTTTCCGACTAACAACGGACGCGCATTTTCCACCATTTCGAGGCGAGCGCATTGAAAATGTGCGACGCAGCGCAGCTTCAATGTTTGGTACCCCAATGAGTAGACAAGTTGGGCGTTGTGGCTGGGGATGTGGGTATGGCTAAAAGGGCGAGGGGGGGGCATGGTTAGGGCGGACTTTGGTAGCTGCTGGTTTAAGCCCTAACGATGTTGGCTCTCTGGCGTTGCTGCTGTGGCATTCATTGTTCGCCTTCGAGCACTGAAAATGCCATTTGTTGTTGCTGTTGCTCTGTTGTTGCTGCTTCTGCTGCTGTTGCTGCTGCTGTCGTATTTTTATTTCATACACTTTGCGTATCCTTTCATATACGTGTGTGTGTGTTCATTGCTGATTTGTGCGCAAAACTTTTACAACATCGCCGCAGTGAACCGAGAGTAGCAGCATCAGCATCACCAGCAGCAGCAACAGCAACACCAACAGCAATAGCAACAGCAACAGCAACAACGGTATCAGCAACATTAACGAGAAACAGCGACACCAGCAACAGCAGCAGCAACGGTAGCATCAGCATCAGCATCAGCAGCAGCAGCATAAGAAGCATCGTCGCCATCATCGTGGTCGTTGTTGTTGCCAGTTTGGACTCTGCTTTGTCTACGAAAGGTCGAAACGGAGTCTGTGGTCTGCTCTCTGCCTCTATTTAAGTCTCTGTTCAAATGCTCTAAAGAGGGGCTAAGCCGCCGTTTCGCAAATAGTTCAAATGTACAATATTTCGTACTTTTTTGGGCGGGAACTTTGAACTGGTTTCAAGTATGGAATTGCCAGTTGATACGCTTGGGGATTCTCTTTGTTGCACATGACACCTGCTTCTTGTTGTCTAGTCTTAGAATTAATGACTTGGAATTAGATGCTAGACTATATAATTTTTTAATATAAATCTTGTACTTATCAATATTAAATTTCTTCGCTAAATTGTTTAAACTTTATATAGATAAAATGATGTAAGCATTCTTTAATTTATTGATAGTTTTTTTTAATTCAGTTTAATATTTGTATAAGATATTAAGCTCAAAACTTACATTTTGTATATGCATAATAATATATTCGATATTATATTTGTTAATTATTCCATCATTTAAAGTATTGCATTCATTTGATTTCATATTACAAATCTATTTAAATGAATCCATCACAGAATTCAAGCATATTAATATAATACTTGTATAATTGTAATGTTGTTATTTCTATAGGTATTTTTTTTTTGGTTTTTACTGGGCCAACTCTTTCCTATAGGCCGAATTGTTTACCAATTATTGATATATTACTCTGCCACAGGCATTCCATGCGATTCTCATACTCTTTAGTTTTCAATCTCTCTTAATATGCGCTTTGATAATTTCGACGTTAAGGCTTATCAACCCCACACAAACAGTGAACATCCCAAGGATGTGCCAAGGATATAGCATTATCACTCTCAATATTCGCAAGCCGAGCCCAGCTTGAGGACTCGAATCCAGGTGGATCCGTTGAAGGGATTTCATTTGAACTATCGGACATGTCATTAGTGAGAGCTTTCACTGTATATGCATTATATGATATACTCAAGTACATGCGCCTTTATATAAACATACACACACAAACACACATGCACACACACTTACCACATACAAACACATACATCTATAAGTAAGCATATGAAAGCAAACAAAGCTGAAAATGCGGTAAGACAGAGGCGTAGTATTAATTAGAGGGGGACCACAATCCAATCAACTCTTAATTCGTAGCTCATTTGGTTTATTTCTAGATGATGACTTTACTGCAACTGTTGCTTAATAGCTTTTATTATCGTAGTGAATAAGAACTGCTATCGATACAATTTATTAAAAATTTGCTTTTGTATTAATATTATTTTAAAAGAATTTATAACCTTAAGCAGTCTAACTAAATTTGATATTATCTGAAATAGTGGAATATGTACCAATCTGGTAAATATTATGGAATGTATGAAACAACTTTGCTGTTCAATAGATAGTTTGCAATATCTTCAAACTCTAAATATAAAAATAAACAAATATAATTTCAAATATACATATAAAAATATATATATAATATATATAAAATAATAAGTAATCTGCTCACTTTTATTTTTTTTAGATAGTTCTTATATATATATATATATTTTATAATATATATTATAAAAAATAATATGGAATCTGTTCGGCTTACCTCTTATGTTTTTAAATAGTTCTTATATATATATATATATATATATTATAAAATATATATTATACATATGCCTGACATATAATTTAATAGAAATTTTGATAGTTTAATTGTAATTAACCTGAGTCACCCTCTTGATTGAAGAGCCTCTGGTGCTATTGCTATTGCTGTTGCTGTTGCTGCTGCTGCTGCTTTGATGCGTTGGCTGCTTGTTGTTGTATTTTGCCGCAGCAACAACAAGGCGCATTCGTTCGTTAGATGACTGGCTGTGTGTATCTTTAGTGTATGTGTGTGTGTGTGTGTGTGTATACAGTCCTACATTTCCATCGATTTAATCTATCTGACTACGACATCAACCAAACACACAAACAGAGTATATATATATATATACGTGTGTATATATACGTATACACAAACACATATATACACACACACACACACACCACACTCACAGCAGCTACAGCACAAAAACCCACCCAAAGTACGTTGAGCGGAGGCAACTGTATGACAGGCCGGCGAACAGTCGCTGCGGCAGTCGCCTCGTCGCCTCATCGCTTCGTCGCTTCGTCGCTGTGTCGTTGCGACGCTTCGTTTGCTGTTTCGACGGTTCGGCAACATCGGTCCATACAAATAACGAAATGGCAATGGGGTGTACGATGGGCCATGTGCCCTGCCAGAGTGCGACTGGGTGTTATTTTTGGGTGGTTGCATGAGCATGGGCAACGGCATGATGCTCTATAGCTCTATGGCTCTATAGCAGTGGCAGTGGCTTTGGGCCTGGATGGTTTTAGTTCACATTGCTTTTGGCTCCGGCTTGGTTTGGGCTTGGGTTTGGATTTGGTCTTTGGGTTGGGTTGGGTTCGGTTCGGTTGGGTTGGATTGGGTTCGGTTCAGTTTGTGCCGTGCGGACGGGCGTTTTTGGGTTGAGTTGGAGCCGCATAAATTTCTCGTCTCGTCTCGTTCGTTCGTCTAGTTTAAATGGTTGTGTGTCTGTGTGTGTGTGTGTGCCATTGTGTGTGTGCGCAATGTTGTGCTGTGTGTGCGCCCGGCGACGTCAACGGCGCCACAATTGAACTGTCAGTAAGCTGGATGACGGGGGACCGGGAACGGGACAGGAACATGGATTGGGGGTAAAGGTAGTGCCATTGTTACCCATGCTACATAATAAGTATACGAATAGTGTTGGAAAATGGCAGGGAATACGTTCAGAATAAAGAGCTTCTGGTTGGATTCTACATTTCATATTATATTTTATTTTGTGAACTTAAATTTCCAAAACTGGAAGGCTTTACAACACTATGATCGATCGGGGAGCAAATAGACTGAATGTGGAAGGCAAAAAAAAGACTGGATAAAAATCTTTTGATTTTTAGCTTGGATTGTACTTTTTGTATGCATTTATTTGAAATTCATATAAATAATAAATTGGAATTAAATTGAATAAATTCAATATTAGTTAAAGTTAAATTCTTTTTCTTAAAAATAAATAATTAGTAAATAAGATGAAGTAATTGGTAAATAAAATCTTAGTATTATTATTAGAGAGTTTCTTATCTGAAGTGAATAATTCATGGTTTGAATTTAGATTTATTTAGCTCGTGGTTTTAAATTAATCAGCATATATTAGATTTTAGTTAGTAATGAATTTATACAGTAATAATGATATAATAATAAATGAAACAATAAAATAAGTTAAACATATTTTTTGTTATCAGAAGTCTTTTGTAATCGGAAATCAAATTTTTTATTATGCGATTAAAAATGTTTATTACAAATAAAATAGTACGAAAAACTTAAGATTAACGAAAGTGAGTTTGCAGATTTCATTTTAGATATACAAAAAGAATAATAAATATAGATAATTTTGCAAAATTAGAACAATAGCATTATTTCTGCCAGTGCAGTGTTACTACGGATGTTGCCAGGACAACGACTATGCAGCAAGGCACTCCAATAATATTACTGTAAAACTGCTAGCCCTAGCGGCGACCCTGTTGGAGAAGCACCTAGAAAACGAGAAATCCTGAGTTCAGATACCATGTTCAGCTGGCGGCGCACTTATTGCCGTATATGGCCAGTGTCAAAGCTTTTGGTCAGCACTGATTGCCGGAGCCATGTGGGGTTTGAGGGCAGAGTACGACGAAAATCAACTCCATCAGCAGCAGCGTCGTCGTCGTCTGTGCTTTGAACTCAGTTCGGCGCCAACTAAGTAGAATGCCATGTGTTGTGTAGTTTACCCAATGGTCACCAGTAAAAAAGGGGCAAGTGTGGCAGGATGGTGTTGCCAGTGAGGGTAGAGGAAAACGGGGACGGACGGTGAAACCGTGGGGGACAGCAGTCGTTGTGGCGACTCTCGATGAAACTGAATAGTTGCATGTTACGTATACGTAGCGTAGTACTACGATGGTCAACACTAAAGTGTGTTGACGTAAATGCAAATACAGTTACAGATACAGATACAAAAACAGATACAGATACATATACTGCTGTAGCATACAGATACAGATACATTTACAAACATTCACATGTACATACACGTGCAAATGCATATGAAATATGAAATGAGCGCAAGCAGAATTTGGACGCCAGTTTGCGGCCTAGGTCTCAACTAAAAGCAGATTCTGTGGATTATGCTCATAACATTTGAAATGTTAGTAATGCTACAGAGAATGATGAATTTTACAACTGCCAACGATTATAATGCAACCTAGTTAAAGACTTTGATTTCACTTTGTTAAATGAAATAATCTAAAAGGATGTTTGCGCATGTCAGCTATTTATTCAAGACAACTTTAATGCTTTGATTAACTGACACAAGTTACTATTATAATTAGAAAAAGAATTGCCACATATATTTTTACCTTGAAATGGGAAAACATTAGGAAAGTGTGTACTGTATATGCCATATATAAGAAAGCATATTTAATATCATTTTATAATTTTAAAAACTTTATTATTAGTTCTATTAATATAAATTATAAGACATCATACTACTCATAATAACATATTATTTTTTAAATAGGAAAAGTGAGGAATATTATAAAAAATATGTATTATTTTTATTTCAACATATTCAACATATCCCAAACCATTGCAGTAACTTTAAAGTGTTGATATACAATCTCCGATTATTATGAAAGTGTGATTTTAGCCGAATAGCGATATATGCACATATTATCTCATTTATGGATACAGCACAAACTGTGTTCATTTTTGACTACTAATTCTCCTGTTAATTAGAACTACTACTAAAAATTGTAGCTACAAATGTGATTTTTTAAACAGGTTAATTGTTTTGGGTTTTTAGAAATTTAATTTTCCTTCAAATCAAAATTAATGAAAATGTACACGTAAATGGCATTTCTGAAGTTCTACAATAATTGGCTCCCATTGAAATTGATATTAAAAGCGTTTCAAGTTTTAGCTTGTCATAAGCAATAAGCAGCTTTTGAAACTTTGTCAATATCCCAAAGTTTATTTGCAAGATTGTTAACATTTAAAACTTACTTTTAATAATAAATAGAGTCAAAATGCTTTAGATTTTATGTTGTGGCCATCAACTCTGAAGCACTCTCGAAAAATTCGAAATGTATCAAATTAGTTGATAACGTATCACGCAAAGTTATTAAAATTCCGATAATTCAACGAAATATCATGGAGCAACAAATTTAATGATGCATCTTTTTGGACGTTCCCAAATGAAATGCATAACGAATTTAGTGAAGGACATCGCTACTCGTCACAATTGCTGATAACAGTTGACAGCCCGATTTGAGATTCGCTCTCGAAACAACATTCGCTTCATTCAACAAGTTACCCAGTTATGAAGTTGTCAGCTATGCTCCTGCCAAGTTGTTTTCTTACGCCTGTCCAGCGCATAATTAAGCTGACCTTCACTCCACTACTCTCCGACCCCCTCCTTCAGTCGGTCATTAGCGTGCACACTCATAATGCCATTCATACAAATTGACAAACACACCTACAACATTCACTTGAGGCAACGGCAACATTCATTGAGAGTTTTTCACGCCTAATTAAAAGAACAGCCACAAACCGCGCGCCTCAGCAATAAAAACGACAGTTCCCCAAAAACAGCTGTGAATTGTTTTTTTTTTCTTTCGGCTTGTTTCCCTTTTATCATTGCTACTTTTTTTTTTTTGCTTTAGTGTATAAACAGATTAACCGCAAGGCAAAGGTAATAGGGTTGGACTAAAAGGAGAAAGAGGGCTGGGTAGGGGGATGGGGAAGAACCACTTGTTAACAGGCGGCGACTGTTTTGGGAAAGCGCCAACGTTGCGACGGGAGCATTGAACGTAACACTTTCTGTGCTGACTGAGAATGACGACAACGACAACGACGACGACGTCAGCAGCAGCAGCAGCAGCAGCATCATCAGCAGAACAGCAGCAGCAGCAACAGCATTGACTAATGATAGATGGATTGGTGTATTGGTTGACTGACTGCTTTTTGGTGGGGATGCTTTATGTTGCTGATGACTTTGAATGGCAGGTCGCTCCGGCACCGGCTCCGTCTCCGTCTCCGGCTCCTGCTCGCCTGCCTGACTAACTGACTGACTGCCTGTTCTCTTGCCTGGCATGCATACATTACAAGGGTCCACAAGCAGCACCAACAAAATACCATAAATAAATAAAAAGCAGGCAACAACAAAAGCAACAACAATAAATTGTTCAAGGTCGCCGCTTGTCTGCTGCCTTCGCAGGCAGCATGAAAAATGCAAAACAAACGTCGACTGCGACGGCAACGTTTACGCTAACGTCAACGTCACCGTCAGCGTCAGCGTCTGCGTAAGCGTCAGCATTCGCGGTTGCTGCGCCAACAACAACGTCTGTCATAATTCACATGCGATGTGAATTTACACAGCCACACACTGTTTTGGGGTTTGGGGGTGTGTGTGTCTAGTTGTGGCATATTCAACTGTGTGCCCAGTTATAGAAATTTCAGTTTAGCAGCTGGTAAAAATGTATTAAAAGCAAACGCACGAAGCAACAGACGACGTAGCAGTGGCAGCAGCAGCAGCAGCAGCAGCAGCAGCCAGACTCTCAGGCAGGCAGGCTGGCAGTCAGTCAGTCAAGGCAAAGCCTTTACAACCCTCCCACGCCAACCACCCGTGCAGCTGCTGAATGCCACGCCGCATCCCCCCTCTCTCTCTAAGCACAACGGGGTGCATTGGCATTGGGCTCTGTCTATGGCTTCAGCTTCGGCTCCGGCTGCGGGCTACATGTGTGTGCCACGTCTCTTGGCTCTGTGCATACAAAACCATAAATTGAAAATACGATGTCGATGCCAACGACAACCAGGACGCTGACGCCGACGCCAACGCTGGCAGCGATTTCAACGTTAACGCTGGCAGCGAAGCCGCAGTTGAAGGGGTTGCAAAGTTTTTCACTTTTCACGGCGAGCAGCATAAAAAACATACACACACACACATACACATAAAAATCAAAATAGCTGTAAGAGAAAAACTTTCGCTTCGCGGCAACATCGCCATGACGTCCTGAAGGATTCACGCCTTGCTGCCCAGTTGTTGCCGTGTTGGTTATTAGGCATCACCACCCGCTCCCCACCCACCGCAGTTGCCCGTCGGTCGGTGTGTTGTATTATGTTGCTGCAGTTGCCGTTTCCAGACGCGACACTCCAGACAACAATAGCAGCAACTGAAACAGCAACAACGACACCAATCCTATTGTCAGCCACTGCTTTTGGCTCCTGCTGCACTTCTCACATTTGCATAACTCTTCTACGCACTTTGACATGTGGCTGGCGAAATTTGCAGCCAAGTGTTTTGGTTTGTCTGAATGAACAGACCCATTCAATGTACGTGCCTCCAAGTGGGTGTCTGTGGGTGTCTGTGTGTGTATTTGGGTCACCCATACACACACGCACTCGTTGAGCCAGACGCCGACATGCTGCTTCACACTCATCTCCATTTTGCACATCCTCAAAGCGGGCACTGAGGCTCACTCACCAAAATTGCACACACTGCCGGCGGTTTCCCGAGTTGACCTTACACAGCGTGAAATGGCCATCGTGATGGGGATTGAGGGTGGGGGTGGGGGTTAAGGGTGCCTTCCTGCCGGCCTTATACATCCCATCCCATCACCTGGTCTCGCCTGAAACTTTCAGCAGGTCAAGTCGCCGTTTTGTGGGCAATGCAAAACCAATTAGTGGGTCAAGTTACGTGTTCCGCTCTGCATTGATACCGAACATGTGGAGAGGAGAGGTAGGACTGCAGTGCGAGAAGGGGGTGTTGAGAAAAGTTTGGCGATTACCTTAGTCGAACTGCAAAAATGGTCTACCGAAAGTGAGTATTCAAAATAAATTACAAGCACTAAGTGAAATTATAGTAACTCGGCTAAAAATGACGTGAAACAATTTCTAGGTAAAATTGTTTATTCACAATATTATTAAATTATGAGAAATGTGATTATTTTTTCTATACTTTAAACAGTGCAAACAAAAACTCCATTGGTTGCCGTCCTCGGTTAAAGAGTTATCTAGGTGACTGAAACTGAATAAGGGGGGTTGTAGGTTCGAGTCCCAGTTTAGGGGTTGAATGGTGCAATGCAATATCCGAGGGGTTACATTAAAAATATATAGTTTTTTACTATTTAAGCTACAAGCCTACAGCAAGGCACTCCGCCAACATAATTTAGAAAAGATTTGCTTTGGAATTTTTAAAAACATCAAATTTACTCATTATACCAAGAAAAAACTGATGTAATTTTTTTGGACGACTCTATGGATTATCTGCTTTACATACTAGTTAAATATGTTGAATGTTGATAAATACTTTCTAAGTTCTTTGATAAACACTCAATAAGAATTCTTCATGATCAAATCAATCTTTTACGTTGCAAAAAATATCTATATTTTTTTAAATAATATTACATTAAACAAAGTATGTCTTGCCTACTGTAGAAATATGATTGAAATAAAAATAAAAAAAATAGCACAAGCTAAGAATATAAAGGATTAGTTGTAAGTGCTTTTTACAGATTACAAAATATGTATGAAAACTTGTATTAACAATTAGAAGATTAGACGGCCTACAACATACAGTCGAACATACAATCTGAATAGGTTCAATCATTAGTACCGAAATATCTTTAATTGTGAAAGCATATTCAGTTTGTGAGCTGGCAAGAATCCTTTGACTTTGGCAATGCTTGTAGTCGATTTCTAATTTCAAAACATACAACTCAAGGCTTAAATGCAAGAAATTTAATAAACATTTCGTAGTGGAATATATTTTCGTTTTTCTTTGGCTCTGTGCTAGCCCGCAATTCGACTTACCCGCTCCCCGCTCTCCTCATCCCAAAAAAAAAATACCCCATCCATAATACTCTATCCAACCCACATCCCACAAGCCAAGCAAGGCTCAAGCAGACCTTTCAGCTACTCGCACACAGAAAGACTTGACTAGGAGCTGCTTTTGCTGCTGCTGCTGCTGCTGCTTCTGCCTTTGCCTTTGCTCCTCCTCTGCTCCTTCTCCGCTTCTGTTTGTAGATTGGTAGGAGAAGCACATTACAACAGCAACGTCAACGACAAAAGCAACAAGAACAACGCTGTACATTCTTGGCGTGTTAGACTTTAAGCAACAACAACAACAACAACAATAACAATAGCAACAAAAACAATAACAACAACAAAAACAACTTGGCATTTCCAACAACGAAGCAGGCAAACGCTTTTTGCTCGATTCGCATTCGCCTGCTTGGATAGCTCGAGCTGCCTTGCCTGACTTCAGCTTCTATCTGCGCATCTCTGTAATCATCATCAACACCAACACGAGTCAGCCAGGCAGCCATCCTGTCCTCGTGCGCAATATCCTTGTCGGAGATGCTCCTTTCAGCCCCAAAACAGGTTTCGCTTCCCCGCCACCGGTCCGTCCGTGCCCATCCATACGGAGCAAAACACATTTTCCATTTTCGTTTTCATTCTGGCCCAGAGACCAGACCAGGCCAGGCCAAGCCCAGCCAAGCCAAGGCAGCCAAGCCAAAGCCAAGTCGACTGCCAGCAATCCTGCCTGCCTCGAATCGAATCGAGTCGAGTCCTTGCTGCTTCATTATTTCAGCATGCTGCTCGATGCCTTTTCCATCTGATGGATACGTATACGTATCGTGTGCCCCGTTGCCGATGTACGTTGTTGTTGCTGCTGTTGCTGCTGCTGCCATTGTTGTTGTTGTTGTTGTTGTTGTTGTTGTTGCCGTGAATTTGCAGCATTTTATCCTTCGCTCGAGAATGAAGGCAACATTCAGCATGTATGTGTGCGAGTGTGTGTGTGTGTGTGTCTTTTTGTGTATGTGCTTGTGTGTGTGTGTGTACGTGTGTCTGTTTGTGCTGACAATAAAAGTTTCGTACATACACACACACAAATACACGCATGAAAGCTTAATGCTACGTATGTGTATGTGTGTGTGTGTGTGTGCTTGTGTGTTTACTATAGCTGTATGTATAGTCCATCGAATTTCAGAGCAAGTTTTTATACCCTATATCCATGAAATAAGTAAAACAGCCATACACGAATTATCTTCACTTTCGTTCCACATAATGCTATATATAGAAAAATCAAAATATATGTTGATAATAAATATATATAATTTAAAAGGATGAATATAATTTAACATACAATATTAATTTTATTTTGACAATGTTATTGTTAATAAAAGTAGCAGTATAAAAGAAATTTATTATACTTATTTTAATTATCGAATAATTGACTAGACTTTTGCTGTGCCCAAAGATTTAGTTCACATATCACATTTACTTTAATTTTAACCAACTTATCTTGAGATAAACCATCATGAAAAGCTAAAGAAAATGTTTAAATGATTTCATGATAAATACAACTTTTTATTAAAGAAAGATATGTTTTCTATAATTCAGCTTTTAATTGTTTTAAGTGTATCTCGGCGTCTGCTATTTCCAACTGTGCAGTTTGTTTGTTGCTGTGTTGGTGTTCTTTATGCCGATGCCGACAACGTTGCTGGCTGGCAGATCGTGTGGTGGGTGGATGGGTGGTTGGGTGGCAACTGGCTTGGCTGGGATGGCAGACATTTGGGTTATACTGTGAGCTGGGGCGGTGGTGTCTGTGGGTCGCATAACGGTTACAGTGAAACTTTTGCCCTATTGTGACAAACAAACGACAACGGCGAGGACGGAGGATGAAAACGGCAACGGGAACGAGAATGGGCTTGGGCACGGAATAGTGAGTGGGTGGTGGGATGGTGGGTGGCTGTTTTGGGTGGTTGATGGCTGCCAGGCAAACGGGATGAAGCGAAGGCGAGGGTGCGGCATTCACCCTCGAACGAATGTAACCCCTCGCGCTCTTCGTCCTTGTCGGTCCGCGTTCTGCTGCACGTTGGGCTCGTTGAATAGCAAAGTGAGCGACCGACCGACGGAGCGACGGACAGACCGAGCGACCGAGCGACTGACAGGCAAGCACGGCCTGAAATGTGTGCCGTTTTAGAGGGTGTTCCATTGCGTCAACCAACTAGTGAACAGCTCACCGTTAGCTGCACCACCCTTTATGCGTCTGCCGCTTTCCTGTGGACGTTTTTTTTTATGCAAGGGGCCATGAGTTGAGGCTGCCTAACAGCCAGGACAGCCGGTAAAGAGACCGCCCCCCAATCTGAAACAAACTATTGTTACTGTCGCTGGGCAAAAACTAAATGAATGAGGTTTTTGCTTGTGGAGACATGGGCATGTGTGTAGTTAGTCTGTGTGCCTGTCTCAGAGTGGCTGATGGCTGCAGGCGCCAACGGCTTGATATCGTGCCCAGCTGCTAACTCTGCGGCGCAATATTGGCTCTCGCCAGGAATGGCTTGGTATGTTCTCAATGGATGCGTGGCACCCTAACTACAATCGATATATATCCCTGCGATGTGGCTCAAACTACAATCGATAACTTTTTGCCTACGCTTTTATTCGCATACATCTCATACAAAAAAAAAAAACACAAACCAAATGCGAAAAATATTCGTATATTCGCCAAAATTTCGGTTTTTATATTTTTTTGGGGGCGCATGACGCATTCTGTTTTCAGGTTTTATCGGTTGTTTCTCACTCGCCAGTGCTCAAAAACGCTTTGTGCGCCGCTCTTATTTGTTTTGATGACACACAACGACTAAAACTGAAGCTGAAAGCAATGGGAAGGCCCCAAAAGTTGTGCGCCGTTGACTTGGCATTGTTTCAACCGAAATCGCGGGGCCCCATTTAAACGCACTCTTAAGTGGGACGCACGTACACCGGGAGAGCATTCAATTCTGTGGGAATATAACTAACTACACTTAATAGGTTAAAACAACAATGATTGTTTCCATTTCTAATTATTTTTAAAACAAGTCCGCAAAACAAACAAATTTTTTCAAATGACTTTATAAATTTTGAAATTTTGTTGGACGCTTTAAAAATCCATCTATAGCTAATCATATATTACAAACATAAATAATTATTTAAGATTATTTGAACTTACAGTTTCTTCAGTAAATACAAAAATGGAATCAGTATAAAGATTAAAAGCTGTTACCAGGTAGCCCTACTATTCATATACCTTCGCTTAAAAATTAATAAAGTCTGTCAATAGATGAAATTACATATATAATTATCTGTACAATCATAAAGCTTTATTAAAGTCAGTCTGTAATTATCTGTTAAATCATTATAACGACATAAATCGTAAGACATCTTAATTAAAAACATCAATATTCCACCAGATCATCTCTTACATATTCCTAAGCCAACTGTTTATTTTATATTGTAAATGACATATAGTTGAGCTGTTCTATATATACATATTGTTAGCCCAAATATGTTAGTTATTCCCGTACCACCCACTCATTTAGACATGTGCCCGACAAAGTCTGAGGCTACTATTTCGGTACACACACATCAATCGATGTTGCTTTGCTGTTGGGGTTTTTTTTTTTTTGGTTTTTCTTGGTTGCGTTGCGCAAATGGCAACTGGTCGTCGTCGTCGTCGTCGTCGTCGTCGACGTCAACGTTGCTGTTGTCTTGGTCGTCGTTGGCCATGTGCTCGCTTGAGAACCAGAACCAACAAACCAGCTAGCAGCAGACGGCACCAGCCGCAGCCATAGAGTTGGAGCTCGAGCCGATGTCAGAGCCAAAGCCCCAAGCCCAGAAAATTCAAACACTGACGCTGCAAATGGGAACGAAGCAAAGGCAAAGGCAACAAAATTGAAACAACGAACTAAGAACCAGAGCCAAAGCCAGAGCCAGAGCCAGAGCCATTGCCAGAACCCAGAGTGCTGGATGGTGCTGGTGCCAGTGTTGGGTCGGCACTAAAGCACATGAAGCAACCGCTTTGCGGCACAAAATCGAAGGAATAAGAGCGGACCGACAATCGACATCGTTGTTGTTGTTATTGCTATTGTCGTTGTCGTTGTTGACTTTGTTGTTGTTGTTGTTGTTGTTGCCCGTTGTCGAGTTGCAGGTTCTGACTCAGGGCTCCAGCACAGTGCGCTCAGTTCTGTGGTATGTGACCATGTGCGACGCTTCAAACGACGACGGCGACGGCGACGACGACGACGACGACGACGTTGACCGAGGACGACTATCCAGGCTACATAGCTCTGACATTTGGGGGCCAGCTCTAGCAAATGTATTGTCACAGTGGTGTGGCATTCCCTTTATCGTACTGAATTTAAGTGTGTGGGGCTGGAGGGAATATTTTAGGTCTCGCACTCAACTCCTGGTTGGCAAACCGGCACTAGCACTGCAGCACTTGGTATGCCGCCCACTCCTTGGCGTTTTCATCGTCATCATCATCATCATCATCATTATCATCGTCGTCGTCGACAGAGTTGCGTTTGTTCGGTTTGCTCGTTCGTCTTGACATTTGTGTTTTGCCCTGCTGCTTGGTAAGGTTGAATGATTGGAGAAAACAGTGGTACTAACTGATTGGGATTAGGAATAGCTCCAAATAATATCATAAAATAGCACCATTGCTAAGCATCATCTAGCAATACTCGGATTGGAAATTATCTAAACCATTCAGTCACTAAGAAAATCGAAGTTTACGATTTCAATTTACTATATGAATGTGTGTGTAATATGAAAATAGTACTCAGTACTATAAACTGGTTAGGTATATAGAAAGATCTTATTATTATGGACTTTAACTACATGTCCTTTTTGTAGAAGAAGAAGAATGCTGTCACCATTGCTATAGTCACATAGTATAATAGAAGTTACCATAAGATTTTTAAGCAACTCTATACTTTGGGTATAATTTAAGCTTAGATAATGAGAAATAACTAACGGAGAGGTCCGGTCATTAAAGTCCAATAATCATGTTCTGTAAATCCCCACGTCGATTGCCTTTTGCACCACTGTGCATCGCTTATACGAATATTCGTTTATTCTGATTACAAAAGGAGGGCATGGGTGACCAGGCGGAGCGGGGGCTCAGGCACAAATTCCAACTTTACTTCAACTTTAATGTTCGGTCACTGTCGGTACTGTGTTCTCTGTGTGTGCTCAGAGTACGCAGTGACGACGACGACGACGACGACGACGACGACGACGACGACGACGACGACGACGACGACGACGACGACTCTGAAAACGAATACGATGATTCTGACTCTGACTCTGACGACGTTCGCTCTTTCAATTTGTATACCCTTGCTTGGAGTATATACTAATTATTAACAACTGAAATACGACTATATTTAATGATCGATATTGATGCATAAAATAAATTTCTTTTAAACATAATAAACTATATCTATCTCGAATATAAAGTTTATATAATTTACATATATATAAGTGGTTGTGATCCTGCAAAGTATACATTTCATATATGGTTAATGGATGTAAATATTACCCAAAGTGGTATTTAATTCCGTATACAAATTAATTGAGATATCTACTGTGCAGAATGCTATGAAATGTATTTCCAATTATATATAATAAATAGTATTTTTCATAGAATCCAATTAAGAGTTTCCTTACTTCTATATAGTATATTTCATCTAAATAATTAAATCAATGTCTAGTCATGTAATAGATGATTGCTGATATATATGCTCCAAGTTTATCGGAAGGGTATACAGATGAACTTTGATGCTTTTCTTTTGATGGCAGCTTAAGCATCAGCTTGAGAGCCTCAGCTAGGGCCAGTTGCTTGCTTGTTGGATAGTTGAATAGCTGGTTGGCATAGCTTGGCTTGGTGCTGATGCTGGTGCTGGTCGCAGTTGCAAGCATCACCATCGTTGTTGCCTTCAACGTTTGCTGCTGTCGTTGTTGTTGTTGTTGGTGCTTTTATTATAAATTTTTCCTGGCACTGGTGTTCGTTCGTTGCTGTGTTTTTTCATCGTTGTCGTTGCCGTCGTCGTCGTCGTAGTCGTCGTAGTCGTCGTAGTCTTGCTTGACGTTATACTACCAACCAACGCCATCGCATGCTTCACCTTCGCCCCACCGCACAAACACTTACACACATACACACAGCTACACACACATACAGACACTCAAACAGTCACACACTTTGTGCGGCTGCTTTCCTCTCTCCTTCCTCTGCCAACGCTCCCACTCTAGCTAACATTCAGTCTCTCTGCTCCCCACATTCGTTGCTGCTGCGATGAAGTTTCTTGTTTTCTTTTAACGTTGCTGCTGCCACTGCCTCTGCCTCTGCCGTCGCTGCTGTTGCCTCTTTGCTTGTCGTAATTTTACTTGATTTTTTTTCTTTCTGTTTTCTTTGTTGTTTTTGCTGCTGTTGTTGTGTGCTGCTTTCTGTGCGCTCGTTGGCTCGTTCGTTGTTCGTTGGCGTTTTTCATTTGCGTTGCTGTTGGGTCTTTTTTTATTTGCTGGTGCTGCTGCTGCTGCTGCCGCCAGTGAGTTGGTTTCGAAATAAACTTTAATGTGAACATTCGTTTGGTTGAGTTTCAGTTTCTGTTCCTCTGTTAAATTCAGTAAAATGTGCGCAGTCAGCTTCAGAGTCAGATGCAAGAAAAAGTATCTTTCATTTTTGATGCCATTTTCAGTTTAGGAACTAAGGCTTCTATTTTGTATTTAAGGGATTTGCTTATGTATAGATTGTCAAGGGCCTATTTGCGCATTTGTTAAAAGTTAAGTTCTAGAATGTGAACAGACATGGCTAGCCTAGAAATATGGCTATAGTTTAGATGGGTTCCTCGGGCTAACGTTACCCAATCGCAGTAACAGCTGCGCGCGTTTTTCAAAAACCTTCGCGCAGGCGAAGGCGAAGCATTCGAAGCAGCCAAGCAACCAACAAACCAACCAAGCAGTAACAGCAACAACATTCAAGTTGCCAGTTGGCGGAATGCTGCTGCTGCTGCTGATGATATTGCTGTTGCTGTTACTGCTGCTGCCATACATTAAGCTTAAGCTGCGTTTCACTATAAAATGAATATGAGTTTTCGTTGCTTTTGCTGTTGGTTTGGCACGCAAACGCACAAACGAACCAACAACAAGCGAAACGCAACGAAACGATACGAAATAAACGAACGAAACGAAACGAAACGAACGAACGTCCTCGAGAAGCTCAGCCAGCAGCAACCACTTCAGCAGCCAGTAACCAGCTGGCTCCCTCCACCCCCTCCCCTTTGCCATATAAACTGAAAATATACAAAGAGCAGCAGCAACGCCGACATTTGGGACGTTTGTTCGTTAGTATCGCAACAGCGAACAGCCGGAGCCACAGCCATAGCCATAGCCATAGCAGATACAGATACGCAACCCACACAGATACATAAGCACACACACACACACACACATACAGACAAATACAGACAAATACAAATGCTTAGCTACACGCGCGCTGGAAACAACGCCAGAAAACGATGGCTAATGGTGAGACGAGGCGAGGCAAGGCGACCGACCGACCGACGACGACGACGACGACAGCACTCAAAAACGACAGCATGAATAATGCCATAGATTGGGGCTACACTGGGGATAAGTATACGCTACAAAATATGTATGGGAAGAATTGGATAAGGAAAAATTATATAATATTTAAATATATAATCAAAATTGATAATAATAGTAAGAAACTAGGAACCAATTAACAGCTGCTCATAAGTTTCAATATTTAAGAGATAGCCAAATAAAACCAATTTCTTAAGTAAAAATACTTCATTTGATTTGTTTATATATATATTTTTTTTACCGACTATTTAGGTCTGTATTTTTTTTAGAAGAATTTTTAAAGTATGTTGTGGAAATCTATTATTGGGACAACTATATAACAATCTTAAAATCTCAAATGATGTTTTAGAAATATTAAATATAAAAAACCTAATAGTAAAGTAAATTGTAACTGAAATGGATATCAATATTAAGTTTGGGTTCACTATATCTATAACTGTAGTAGTACTCTATAGAATGCCTGTTGTGACGCACCATTGAAATTGCTTCAAGACTATGCGACCTGAGATAGGGCTGGCAATATTCTTGAGGCACCAGCTATGCCCCAACACCCGACATCGACGACGACAACGACAACAACATTGTCACCCGCCCGCCGCTGTCGGTTGGCTGTCGTCATCGCCTGAATTTGAATGCAAAATCGTAGTGATGTAGAGAGTTTGTTGTTGTTGTTATTGTTCTTGTGTTTTATAGCGGACTGATGCTGTTAGTGGTGTTGCAGTATATATATATATATATATATACATTTATATATATATATATATATATAAAGGTAGTAAGTTTACGCTTCCGTTTTGTTTCAGTTTTATCTGAGCTGAACGCAACGCCTATCGCAACGCTCTTTAGTTGCTCAGAAATCTGTGCGAGGCCTTGACATCTTGTCAATAGCTTGAGAGAAACAAAATGGAGTCGCGTAATGGCAGCTCGTAGATTTAGCTTCGGCAACGAAAACAATCGTCGATCGCACATCCTGTTCCGACTTGCGGTCGCTGTTACTCGTTCGTTTTTAGTTTTCAATTAAAAGTTTAAAAGCATCGAGTGTTGGGTAAATGTGCAGTATTGCTTTTTCTTCTTTAAATCTGGTTTTTGCTGATTATGATCAAAGTCTAAAAATTTAAACGGTACGCGTATTTTTGAGGCGTGCGGTATTTAATAACTTCATTGAATAGATTCGTCAATTATAAATTACAACTATTTTTGAGGACAACTGTTATTATCATCGAAGGTAACTTCCTATCTAAGCTTTGAAATAACTTCAAAAACATGTTTATTCTTTTTTGTTTTTATACTTATATAATAAAATATTGTTTTTGAGTTGTTTCGCATTTTACGGACAAAGTGTATAATGCAAAAAGACGAAATACATATATTTCAACCAATAAGCGCCACCGTCGTCTGATAACTGTACTAAGTAAATATGTGTGGCAAGCAGCAATTGCAAGCTTACACTTCCATTTTTTTATATATCCTATCATCACAGTTGAACTGTTTCGTATCAAGTAGCTTTTGTAAATCGGTGTTCCAAAAACTGCCGACAGAGCACGCTCCAATTTAACAGAGAGCATACACACCAGTCGTAATATTTACTCACCACTTCCCGGGCAGTGACCATGTTATTATTAAGCATATAAAAAACTAAAATATGTGCCATATATGAAATCATTTCAAATTTTTTTTAGAAAACATCGAATAATCGAAAATATGTAAAATGTACAACAGAGCGCGCTACAAGCAGTAGACAATCTAATTAAGTTGGCTGCATCACAGACAAATCAGCTGTTTGCACACTTAAACTCGCATTGCCGCTACACAAAACACGCCAAGATAATGATGCAACAAAGTAAACGCATTGTAAGTCTAAAATTACTATAGCATACAAAGTAATGTTTATATAAATATAAATTTTAATGTATTGGTAGCTTAAGCCTGCTTTGCGCGTAATTTGGAATTTACCGGCACGCAGTGCTGGCACTACAACAAGTGGCGCACCCGCCAAAATTGAAAAAAGTGCGTGTTAAATGAGTTTGATGCATACATATCAAGTGTATTATAATAATATTTCATTCATCAATTTAAAATACAGCTGTCAACACTGTGACAGTCCTGGGGCGTGTAGGTGCCGATCCGCAGTTGCGCGGCTCGCAGGAGCATCCGGTTGTGACATTCTCGGTGGCCACACACACAAACTACAAGTGAGTTGAAATCTAAAATATGTTTGAAAAAGTTTTTTTGTAACATTCTTGCTTATTGTACGCACAGATATGAAAACGGTGATTGGGCTCAACGCACCGACTGGCATCGCGTGGTGGTCTTCAAGCCCAATTTGCGTGATACCGTGCTGGAGTACCTAAAGAAAGGACAACGGACCATGGTTCAGGGCAAGATTACATATGGCGAGATCACCGACCAGCAGGGCAATCAAAAGACAAGCACCAGCATCATTGCCGATGATGTGCTCTTTTTCCGCGATTCTAACTAACATACATCGCAATACAAACCAAACATCATTCTTATCTGTACATTATTAAGAACAAAGTTGAACTTAATTTGCATTTACATACATATGTATCATATTCATTTGAAAATTGGTTATTTTTTAAATACATTATTAATTTGCTGTAAACAGTCAGAATAGTTGTATTTTGCATTCGTTGCTTTAGCCATTTCGCATATGCATTTATCGCTGAGGCTACTTATTTTGAGATCTTTAGTTATTTGATCATAACTACTGGCCACATTATCGATCATGCATTGCAGTTTATTTAATTGTTCATCCACTGAGTAAAGCGTCTTAACATGATAGTCCAAAATATTGGTTATCTGTAAAAATAAGCTTAGTCTATTTGGGTAAACTGCCCTCGCCATTTTTTTTTACCAATTTAGGTTTTTCCAAATGTTTGGAGACCACATTGTTATACAGATTAATTTCATTCTTTAGAATGTTACACTGTTCGGCAGAACGATCTGCCGATAAAAGTAGCTTCAGAAGGTCCAGATAGTTGTTATTATTAAGATGATTAAATTGTGAGTTGTTGGTTTGTGCCTCCAGCCGCGAAATGGATTTTTCTGCTTGGAGTAAAGAGGCTTCGTATTCCCCCAATTCAATCTCAGTTTGTAGAAGGCATTTCTTCATCGATTCTACAAAGTGATCAATGGAATTAAGCTGCAGGCGGATATAGTTTAAATAAATACTCTTATTATTTAATCTGAGGACTAACGTCTTCCTCATTTTTAGAACAGCATTTATCCTGTTCGCGTATAAACTTCACTTTGGTATCAAATTCCATTTCAAATTCTTTAGTATCTTCTATTAAAGTGTTTAAAAGCAAGTCCAAATGTGTAAATGACATTGAGTCCGATTTTGCTGGCACAGACATTTTTAAAGAAAAATTTGTTAAGCACAATTTTAAAAAATATTTATTGTAAGACTGTCAAAAATTTTATTAAAGTAATTACATTTATATGTAGATCAGCATGCTGTGATTGGGTAAAAACTAATCTGTATTCAAGTGGTTTACTAAATTTAAAGTAAAAAGTAAAAAATGCAACTAAAATAAATATAGGAGTTTTGGATAAATTATGAGTGACTTGGAAAATAGAGCTTAACGAATGTTATTGATGCATTTGCCAAAATCATTTACATTTCGCTCAATCTCCAGTTGATGACCAGCTTAATATATTTTGAACTGATCGCCGCCAAACACTATAAATGGCGGTAATAAAAGATGAGATACTAGCAAAACCAATAAAAGAAACAGAAAGGTACATTTGCTTTGTCTTTGCGCATAAATTAATTTTGGAGTCAAAGTTACTTGCGCTTAAATTTGACCTGGATATGGATTGAATTACCTTTTGACACACTTTACAAAACTAGTCTTACGATTCATATATTACAAAAACAAAAAACACATACTGCGGCTGATTTATGTGCTCTTTATTGGTTCTAATACTTCAGCTTATCGAAATAGAATTATGTCACAGTGCGGTAGAGCAGAAGACCAACAATACATTCAGCAATACTCAAACAGTGCGATCCACTCTCAATCGCGAAGCTCTTCCCACATGGCAGCGGGAGCGCAAAGTGGTTTGTTATCGCTGTTTTGAGCGAGTGGAGGTTTGTTTTCATACTACTACTATATGTGAGTGGTATTCAGTCATGAGTCGTAGCGAAAAGCCCATTCAGTTAGCATTCAGCTTTTTGCCAGTTCGGCGGCGCTTGGCAATCATCTTCAGCGCTAATTTGACGGCTTTGCGCGCCAATCCGAGTTTTTAGATAGTTGTCCCTCTGACACTGATAACCTAAGACACATCTTGTCCTCTAATACAATAATATAGAAACTATTTATGGCACGTGGTACAATCCCTTGGAAAATGTGAATTGTAATCATTTAAAATTATAATAAAAATTATAAAAAAAGAAACAAATATTCGACAGAAACAATCTTGATTTGTCACTCACCGCATAAGTCTTCAAACCAAAAATGGCTGTGGATTATGTTTTAGAGGACCTAATGGGCAAATTGGGTAAGTGTTTGTATGCAATGATTAAAGATTAAAATTTTTTTGACCGTTTCCAAGTGTGCCTTTCCTTATCATTGGCGCTTATCAGCCAGGCCTGCGGCGATCACGCGAACAGCAGTTGTGTCATTTATCCAAGTATTAATGCATAATTTTCACGGTTTAGTTCACTTACGTGGCTGCCAGATTTAATTATTTTATTGTTGCTTATCAGTTTAATGCACGTATCTGTTTTTAACTTAGCCCTTAGATACGCAATCGGTCTTTTAATTACAACAAAGGTTTGTCAAGTTTTGCCGCCAAAGCATTCGAAAACGTTGTGCTAATTGCGACTTCTAATTTAATAAATATCAAGGTTTGGTCAATTGTCAGACATGCATGACAGACTGCCAGGTTTCATATAATTAGCACGGATGCGAATTGTGAGCTCCAGTTTGAGTTACTACATTTTTCAGGCCAATCGACAAAATACATTAACAACTAATGTACCGCATTGTATTGCGGTGTATTCAGTTAATTAACATATATAACTAAAGCGAGCAGCTTGAAAGCTATAAAACAATTCTTTGTGTGTTAAACAGCTATGTAAAACAATGAAAATGCATATACTACTAGTCAAGGTCTAGTTATTAACAACTCGTCTATTTAATAGAGCTAACACCTAGAATATATTGATCCACAATAAATATACTTTTTTACTTTAAAAGCTTATTGATGTAAATATCGGTTTTATATTTGCCATCAATCAGTTTTTATTTGTATATTGCTGAACTTATCGGCGTGGTTAATGCACATGTGCAAATTTTTCAAATCGAATCTTATGAATTTCAAAGTTGAATCCCAAATGTGTATGAAACAAGTTTTTTGTCATTTTTGTCATGCAACCCACTTAATGTTAGAACTGCAACGGGTAAGAGATTAATGACCTCCTTTGCCACTTTATTTTAAGAGTAACAACATTTATATGTATACATATACTAATATACTTCACTCTCTGTGTACATATGAATATGACGCCGAGAAATTCGAAAAGCCAAAAAACAGGTTTTGCCACGACTTTAATTCTAACTTTTTAATTCCTAATTTTTTTTTGCTGATGTGTACGTCTACGGTGTCTGTTAGTCAATATACTGTTTTCAAAATTCTTTGGCTCGTGACTTATGATGTTTTTTTTAGTTCTTCTTTCATTGTCAATATAAAACAGACCTTCAAAAATTTCTCTTAAAGTTTCACTAATTATATGAATATCACGGAATGGTGATAAGAATATATAATATGTAATATGAAAGAGCGTACTCAGCTTTTCGTGAAGCGTGGCCGATTTTCATAAATTTGTATATTAACTAAAAACAACTATCGCTTTTTTTTTTAACTTTTGCATTTTTATTTAAGTTTTGCCAATACTTTTAAAAAATACGTAACTTCAATAAATTTTTTTCTGTCAACAAACAGTCTGATTTTTGCAGTAATTAGTAAACATGCTTTAACATAATTCAAAACGTAATCCATTATAATCTGTATTAACTCATAAAACTTAATAGAACTTAAATAAAGAGGCTTTAAAAAGCTTATCTTCAATAAATCAAATCGTCGTCTACGTCATAGTCTACATAAATACTGGCCTAGAACAAAATACATTCGAAAATATTCCACGTACATTATTTTGATTATTAACTTACAGTACATAAGCTTATTTAATAATCGTGTATTTACAAGTTTAATTTACAAGTTAATAAATATATAAAAACTAAAAGTCCATCATCCGACAAAGGCCACATATTCGCGCACCGCAGCCATGACAACATCATTTGCTCTACTAACTCGTTCTACATTCGTCTTTGTTCAGATTGTGGCTTAGAGTTTTGTAACAACTACCAATGTGTGTAATTACAAACTGTATAACACACATCGATTACAAAAGCCAATGCTAATCCAATGCCAAAAAAACCACAACCCATGTGACTTATAAATATATACAGTATATAGTATATATATGTAAATAGGGTATATATGCTTGGTAAACGACTTTTGCAATAATTATGTATATCGCTTGATGTATATTGACTTTATTATAAATTGCAAATATTTTAAAGAGTTGAACTATGATTTAAATTAACATAAATCGCGATATTCCCCTAGTGCTTTTGCCGACTTTGATTGATTATAATGAAATTTATTTTTAATTCCTTAAATTGATAGTATTAATAGTTTTGATAAGACTGAGCTATTAAATAGTTCACGTTGTATACTTGATAAGCCTATAAGCTATATAGGGTATTTTATAATCAATAATTAATATGTTTTTATGTTAGTTGGTAGAAAACAGGCAAATAATTTTGCACAGTAAATCCAACAAATCAGTCATAATATCATGTAGTACGTGTTGACATTTGTATTTTTACTATGTCTATGGCTATGGCAATACACTGGGTTGGTTGGTATTCTGATAATCCGTTATGATTTGCTATTGGATCGACAGTTGATTAGTGGCTGTAGTTTTTGTGTCATTATTGTCACTTGTCGATCGGCCATTTGTCATTGCGATTATGTATATGAGGTGTAATTGAATTTAATTAAAAACTATCACAATGTCGAATTGGTTTAATTGAAAGCGGCTGTAAGAGATCAGTGTCATAAATTCACGCTTACTGTGTGATCAGCAAAGTATTTATTATAAAATTCTTAGATGATGTATGTCATGTGAGATCATGTGTGCTGTGCGCGAAGTTTTGCTGTGTTATAACTTTTGTGACCAGCGGCGAGTTGCTTGTCCATTAAGCGAGTTGCATAAATCAATATTGTTACAGTTATGTTTGTACAACAAATCAATTGCAATTGGCGAGGAAACCTTGGACCGTTCATGTGTCAAATATCTAGGCTATGTCCGATGAAATTTACACAATGCCTGCCCCCGAGCAGGGAGATCAGAGCCCAATCAATGCAAAAATATAAGAGCCAATACCATTTCAACTCTTCAATATATATAGAATACAAGCAACAACAAAATAACAATATAGCAGTATGTGCATATTCTGTTGTAAATATATATACATATATATATACTGTACACTTGTATGCTTTTTAATTGAAATCGAATGGAATAAATTTCACTTGATTTAATTGCAATGTGACGACAATTCTTTTGACGCCGTTGAATGAGTCGCCCATCAATGAGAATCAGAAAACCCAGTTTCGCAGCTTGTACAGCTCCATCGATTTGGGTAACTATTACGAAATGTCGAATGTGTGAAGTTAATGGAAATGTTTTCAATACATATTTGCAGCTAAAGTTGTCGCAATTGTTACGTGATACATTAGCGAAATTCCAAAATATTTACCAGCCTAATTCTAAAACTACAATGAATTGGAGCTTCTCGATTTCTCAACGTATCTTCGAAGTGAATTTCACAGCAGATCTGAAATCTTTCCACATATCACAACAATTGAAGACAAATTAAAATAAATTGGAAAATGTTGAGTATTTAGGCTGCTGTATCTGTGATAAATCTATATATACATAATAATTTATAAATCGTACATATATTGTTATGTTATTTATTATTGTGTCATAATTTAATTATAAATCGCTTCATTTATATCATTTAGGTGAATTTGGCAAATATCAATTTGGCCAATTCTTTTTGCAAGTGCTTTCGGCTTTGACGGCGGGTATGCATATGCTGTCCCTGGTGACTGTGGCTGCTGTTCCGGAGCATCGATGTTTTATTCCTGGCGTGGATAACAGCACTCTCTCACAATTGCCATGGAACTCCAGTGCCATCCTGGATGCCATCCCATTAACGAGCACGGGCGAGCTGGACTCGTGTCATATGTACGATTTGAGCGCTGGAAATCAGAGTGTCATCATTCCCTGTGAGAATTATGTGTACGATACAACATATTACAAGACATCCCGCACCATCGACTGGAACTTTGTCTGCAACCGTCGTTGGATGGGTGCCATAATCCAGACTGTGTTCATGCTTGGCACCTTTACGGGAGCTGTGACTTTAGGCGGCTTGGCTGATAAGGTGGGCCGCAAGGCAGTATTTTGTTGGTCAGCGCTGCTGCAGCTTTTCGTTGGTGTTGGCGTCGCCTTCATACCGGAGTACTTCTCGGTTATGGCAACGCGGTTCGTGCTCGGCATTGTTGGCTCAGCCGGCGCCTATATATGCGGCTTTGTCCTGACCATGGAACTGGTCGGTCCCAGCAAGCGCACGGTTTGCGGCGTTACCTTTCAGGTGAAAATAGCTAGACTTTCTTTCTTTAAGAATTTCCTTAATCCACATTCGTTTTGCAGGCAGTTTTTGCTGGTGGCATAATGCTAGTCGCAGGATGGGGTGCCATCATCAAGGACCGCCAGCTATTGCAGGTAGTATATGGTCTACACGGCTTGCTTTTTATTGGCCACTGGTGGCTGTTGGACGAGTCACCGCGTTGGCTTTGGATGCAGGGACGCGCTGCGGAGGCTGTGGACATTGTGGCCAAGGGGCTACGCATCAATGGATCTGGCATTGCCGTCGACAAGGATTACTATGTGGAGAAGGCCAAGCAGCAGGCAGCTGTTGAGGAGAAGTCCAGTGCTGGTCTGAGTGACCTCTTCCGCACCCCCAATTTGCGCATGAAGACGTTGAATGTTTGCCTGTGCTGGTTCGCTAACTCTATTGTTTACTACGGCCTGTCCCTGAGCACGGGTAAGCTCTACGGCAATCCATACCTTATCCTGTTCCTCATGGGACTGGTGGAGTTCCCCAGCTATGTGTTTGTGGTGTTTGTCTTGGATCGCCTAGGAAGGCGCTCCATTACCTCCACTCTCATGCTGGGCGGTGGTCTTTGTTGCATTGTGGCTGCATTTATAGCACAGGGCAGTACAGTGTCCACTAGCATTGTTATGATGGGCAAACTGCTCATCGCTGGATCCTTTGCTGTCATCTATAACTACTCGGCGGAACTGTTTCCGACAGTGGTGCGAAACTCTGCCATGGGATTGGGTTCCATGTCTGCGCGTCTCTCTGGCGCTTTGACACCGTTGATAACACTTCTCGGTGATTCGTTTGATCCGAAGATTCCGGCCGTGCTCTTTGGTGCAGTCGCCCTGGTATCGGGATTTTGGGTCATGTTCCTACCGGAGACAATGAACAAGCCCATGCCAGAGTCCATAGAGGATGGCGAGAACTTTGGCAAGGGCGATACCTGGTTCAGTCAATGTGCTGGTCGCAAACAGCGACAGGATAGTATTTATCCCGATGATCCAGAGCAAATGGTACCGCTGAAAAACATTGAAAGCAAATAGAAAATGCCAAAGTTTTTTTTTCCTTTCTGTTAAGCTACACACACGCGCCCACACCCACACCCACACACACACTCACCCATACACCCACACCCTCACACATAGCTGCTTTTGCAAAGTGACTGTAGTTAAGTTTCATCCTGTTAATAAATTGAGACAATCGCTGCGAGACTCGAATATATAATTCAATGATTCATTGAGATCGCAGTTCTCACTTTTCTTTTATAATTTGCGTTTTATGTTTTTTTTTGGTATTGAGAAACTAAACAAACATCGTGTTAGGTCTAAGCGTGTTGCACTGGAGTTTTGCAACTTTTTCCCACAGAAATCAGTGTCTAAAAACGGTATTAAATTGGTTATTTCCGATATTCGATTAGATTTCGAGCTAGTACTAGTAGTATTAGCTAGTACTCTAACCAAAGAAAATGAGAAGCTGAAAAGTATGCCGTACAAATTTTCAACATAATTATTTGATAAGAAGCCTCCGTAAAATTAATTTTGCATTCCAAATTTGAGATTGATTAAAATTTCATTCAGAATTCACTTAAACAAGCAACGAAAATTATTCAAGAAACCTTTAAAATATATATTGTGATTTCAGAAGTCACAAAAATGAGTTCCAGTTAAAAATAGAAGCGAATGAGTGCAGACAAATGGAAGTAAAATGTAGAAAAGGTTGGGCACACACAAAATACGGAAAATAAATAAGTTTAACACACTTATTGCAATTAATTAACTTTTACAGAATTTATCTGTAATTTAAAACTACTTCTACTAAAACGTGGCATGAGAAATGACATATATGTAACCATTTTTAATTTGGTATCAACCAAATTATATTGAAATTGATGCGTATTTAATTTCTCATTCTGACTCAAGTAGAAAGTTTATAATTCCAAGTGATTCTTAATAATTCAAGTGTTCTCTGAAAAGGTCACCTAACTTATATTTCAACCTTGAATGTTTGTCAAAGTTTCCGGTAATTGTTAGAAATTGCTACACAAAATTTAAACAGTCATGCAAAATGATTGGTGGACTACAGTTAAATCTAAATTAAAGGAAAACAGAAGAATTTTTTGTTTAAATTGGTTTTTGTTTTTGGTACATTTGAGAACATTCATTTTAAATTTCAATATAATTCGTTTTCTTTACTTGTTAAAATTATAACTAAAATGTAAACATATATACGTATTTCATTATCAGATATATCTATCCGAGTGTGCTCTGTCTTACAATTAGGTCAACATTTACATATACACAGATATTAATGAATATACACAAACACATATTCATATCTGATTTTTGTTGGTATTTGGGGTTTCGTCATTTATTTCTGCACTACTTACAATCGTATAGAATTCATGTTCATTATAGCAACGAAGGTACATTTAGATATTGTGTGGATGGATGGCCACAAGTAACGAGTACGATTTCTGACATCGATACAAATACAAACAGACACCAAGAGAAATAGAGACTTCGTATGGAAACGACAAACACATCTAGACTGAATTACAATTAGCAGCTCCACTTGGCGCAAGATAAGCTAAGCAAATCTTTCATAATAGTAATTGTAATTGCCCAACGGCAAATGAAATTGAAACGGAAATGAGAAACCGAATCATAAAACACTCCAAGTGGGAGAGTACAAGTACTTAATACAAAACATAACTACGTGTAAATTAATCACAATCGAATTTTTGTTTTTTAAGAAATTATTTACAAAAAATACTCTCGACCGCCAGTTTGCCAATTCTGAGCTTTCTCTGTCTATGAGAGATGATCAGATCTGGTCCTGGGGCGCTGGAGCTGTCTCTTCCATATGCCGCCAACAATTCAGTTTTAAGCTCAAAGCCTTGGCGCTTATGCGCGCTCCGGGCACTTGGTTTGTACAATGGGTGCTTTGGGCTGCACTGCAGGACCTAGGCCACCTCCCTCGGGCACCATGGCCGTGTGCACAATGATGGCCGGCTGATCCTCGCTTTGAGGATGCAACTCGTGGGATTCGCCGGGCGTTAGGCTGGCCAAAGCGGCAAGCAGATCGTGATTAACCAGCGGCTCAGCCTCCTCCCGTGGCTCCCAGCCGGCGGGCGGCGAAGCGGGTGGTGAGATAAGGAACTGTTTAACCGGCGCCGGTGGCTGAAGATTTTTGTTATTAACAGGTGTCACCGGCTGTGCGAAGTAGCACGTGATCATCGTCTTCTTGTTAAACTGGTACTGGTGCAGCTTAATACGCGCATTGGCCGCAGCAATGGCGTTGTCATAATTGACCCGCAACCGGCGAAAACTGCGCAGCCACTGGAAGGTAGCCGACTCGCTGAATGTGCGAAACAGCTCCTCCATGGCGTGTTTGAGCTCGGGATTGGCAAACACCTCCGAGTGTATGTTGGTCACAATAATCGATGTGGGTAGATCATCAAACGAGTCAGCATCCACCTCTGGCTCCGTATCGTTATCCACATCGCACTCCGGTGGCAGAGTCGGATGCTTATTGGGAAGACCATCAGCTGCATTGATATAAATATCCTGATCCGGTGACAGTTTGTCTATGCTGCCGTTCCCGCTGCTGTTCTGCGTTGATTTCAACTTGCTGCTATTGTTATTGTTGTGATTGCTGCGCGGTATCGTCGTCGTCGGTGTAACATCACCGTCATCCTTATCCACGCTCGCCGAGCTGCCGGCATTGTTATTCGACTTGCCCGCGTCCGACATGACTGTGCTGTAAGAACAAGAGTGGACAGTTTAGAACATATTAGTGTCTATAGAAAATAAAGTGCTTGCAGAAGATTAAAGACCAGAATCACTCTGTTCACATCTCAATGGGAATATCAAATTAAGCTAGGATAGCTGTCTTAGAAAATAACATTGCCATTTTGACTTTAAATCTGCAAAAATATACAATAAATTAAAAAAAGAATCCTCTCAAATCTTAAGTCTTGAAAAATATTCAGTACCATTAAACTTGTGTGTTTAATGTTGCGCATTTCATAACTGATTAATTTGCAGAACTACGCTACTTCATGAAATTCTTCAAACAATCTTGTTAAAAACAGAAGTTCATTATTGACCTTAAAATTTACTTTGACGTTGACAGACGCTTTGCTTTCACGTAACATGAAAATTACTTACAAAAAGAATTTCAATTGCACCCAAAAATATTTACGAGTGTGGCAAAATCGAAAAACTACAGACGTGTCTGAACCCATTGTAATACGGACGGAATTTAGAGTTTAGAGAAAAGAACAACAAGGAAAGGAGAAATGAGGGAGAAAGAAAGAGAAAGAGAGAGAGGGTTGGTGAAAAAGGAAGAAAAAAGATAGGCACAGAAGTTAACTTAAGTATCGGCACGTGAAGGCAATCAATAGAGTCCGACGCTACTGGTTTTGTGCTCTGCTTTTGTGACGCACTGTTGATTCACAACTGCTTTTGATTTTATTGTTATGCTTGGCTATATATACATATAAATACCGTTAACATGCTATATATATATATATAGGAAAATGCGTAAGTTTGAGAAGGGCTGCACGGGGTGATTAATAATATTGGAGAATTTTTGTGAATGAATAAAAATGAGTAAAGCCGTTGCGACAATCATAGCTTTGGCGTCAGGACAATGACGTCGTCGTCGCCTTTGACTTCGTCCTTTCTGCTCGTCTTGTATTTGTTGACGCTGGCAGCACCTGTGACTAAGTTCAATTTGCCAACACAGGGGGACAAAACTTTTAGTCAGTTTTATTATGATGATTACTTTTTTAAGGTAAGCACAGTTTTAGATTAGCGCTCAATTGTATGCTATATAAATAAATTCTTCCCATTTAGGCCAACTATTTTTATAGCTGCTGCGCACCACTGAGCAAATAGTTCAGCGAATATGCATTGTCTTGATTATCCTTGGTATAATTTATTCTTAGCATATGTATGTAAATATATATATATATAAATATATGTATATATATATCTATTGCGTAGCTATCAAAAACTTTGACTGTAAAAGTTATGATTGCTTAACTAATCGTACAATAGGACAACAATTTGCGTAAATAATAAGAATTTGTACCATAAACAAATTGAAAATTGAAAAATAGGCTTAAATAGGTACTTGCTAGTTAGCTAGTTATCATTAAATAAATAAATAAATAGGTATTACTAATGTACATTTATTCTTAATCATTCTTATTCTTCATCATCAATTCGATTTGTCTGGCCATTCATCCGTCTGTGTAAACACACGATTCTCAATTTCTATAAGAGCTAGAGGTATTATATTTGGTATGTATGGTGGTATGTTCCTGTATACCACGGGCAGATTAATTTTATTGATTTCGTTGTATGTCGCAAGCCCGTGATTTCAACTTCGACCAGTTTGCGGTGCCTTAGTTTTGTACTACTCTTCAAAGTCATGTCTGCCCTAGAAAATGAGAACCACTTCACGAAAAATACTAGAAAATATCAAAAAGCTGTTCTTGCTTTTTTTTAATTAGTAATAAAGACGTTTAAGTATACAAAATTTGATTGATGGTTTATTTAATTTCAACTATGCGGATTCAATATGATAAAATTTACTCAAAATTATATTTGTGATTAACAAATATTTAAATGTCTGGGGGGTTTTCTAAATGTGCTGGTTTTCAACAAATCAACTCAGTTAGTGCTCTGCGTTGGCACAACTGTGATTTGATTTTCATTAAAATTAAATGCAATTACGAAATTGGTTGATAAGCTACCAATAGAGACTAATACACAAAATTGACACATTGCACGTACTAATACCAAGGGCAATTGTCAAAAGCGGATTTAAAGTGTATATTTTGTGCTCGCCGGTGGGCACTCAATGGACAAATACCCTTGTTGCCGGGCAGAACACGGCGACCGCCCGTTGTGAAAAGCTTTGCTTGTTTTTTAGTTTCTACTTTTTGTTGGCTTAGCGTATAGCAAGGAGATGCAAAGTGCTAGGCCGACAGGAAGTACAATAAGAACAATGGCCCAATTCAAATGTGGGCCCAAAACGACATGGCAGAATTAAACGTGCCTACGAGGACGAAGACAGCGCCGATAGTGATGTCGACGAGTTGATCTATTTCTGGATGATTGATTTCCGTGCAAACCCATACACACGAAGTTCCTACTCGTGAAAAAGTTAAGCTCTTGGGTCGCATGACGTATGCATTTTGTTTGCTTCATTCTTGCAGGAGGCCTCTCTGTGAATGGGTTGCTCTGAATACGCTCCAACACTGAAGTAGAACTTGGGTAATAAAGGAAAAACAAAAAACACAACAAAAAAAAAAACACAAAATTGCAAGTAAGCAACGCACAGGAAAATATGGGAGGGCTTAGTAAACGAGCGGCTTGCATGCAAATTGTTTGGCTCATGGATGACGTCATCATTTGTTTGCATGCCGAGTTAATGGCAATGTGCTGCAAAAAGAAAAACGCCATAGAAGCGAAATGAAGGAGGAAGCCTGCTTTAAAAAATATGCAAGTACAATTTACGTACTTATACATATACATATACCACATGCAGACAAAGCAACGTCCAGTGCGGCTCAACATGATGATGAATTGCCCGACTGCCGTTATCCTGCGACCTTCACTCATTCATAATTGCTGTCATCATTATATCAAGTGGGTCCCAGCCACATTATAAGAAGCCCCAACTCACACTCACAACGAAAAATGGGCGTGCAGCAAAGCAAATCTTGCAACAAACTTGGGCTCCACAATTTAATGCGCAAAAATGTATTTGCCGCACAAAGAAATATAATTTCAAAAATGAAAAAAAAGGAAGAAGAAGAGTAACAGTCTTTATCAAATAAAGTATTCTTTAGTTATAAATTCCATCAGGTAATATAAGTACAGGCTACTTGAATTTATAAAATGAAACTTTTTCCAAGAAGCACTCACGTACTCAAAGCCATAGAAGTTGAAAGAAGTCTGTGAACTAATTTAATTGGATTTCAGTGTAAAATGGCTGCAACGCGTGTCTGGCAACAGTTAATCTGTCAGAGTGAAATTGCAACTGCAAAACTCCACACTTTGACCTCTGTGCTCAGCAAATTCCCATCCTTTCGTTGTACTATTAGCTCCTGACAAAAATCAAACAACTTGTTTCAATGCCAATGCGTGGGATAATCTAATTTGATTTTGCGACAAAAATCGAAACGGATAATGTTCACGGAAATCATATATATGTCTATATGAAGGGAAATACATAGCTTCTTGTTTTTGCATTTCTACAATGCGCAGCCCAACATTTAATTAAATGTTGCACTCACACCAGCCAGGCCAACTTTTTATACAACATTCACAGAGTTTCATGCCGCCGCTAATGCCTCCCCACTATTGTGGTTGCATCTGTCAGTCACCTTTTAGAGATATCAAGCATATACCACTCGTGCCTCCCATATGAAGCGTTGTCAGCATATTTATGCCACACATAAGCCCACATACAGCACCTGTGAATGTTCAGATACCTGCCGGCTAACTTTACCTGTCGGACCAAAGGTCAAAGTTTACTTCCATTGGTGTTGTGAATGGAGGAGGCTTCTCCAAACTCACATGGTATACATTTACATATTTATGTGTGTCTTTCTCCTGTTTAAAAACTTTAAATATTAAATCAATGTTTTTGCATATGTTTTTCCCCCATAGCTGTAAGAGCAAATAATTAATTTTTTTTTATCTTACTTTCCCTTATAACATCTTTAATATTTCTTGTATTTATAACTATTTCTAATCCTTATTTAAGTATGTGTATGTCACAAACATATAAAGACTAGAAGCAAAGCTACAGTTTTGCACGTGCTATCGATTTAATTATCCGCTTTAAATATATTGTTTATGTGGAATATGATAATTTATTCTGCTTTAAATTCAGTGCGCAACGCCCACTACTTGAGCTATTTCTATCTCTGGTTTAAAAAGCATCCTCCTAAATGTTGGCCAAGCTATACATAACGTTCTAAATATAATTGAGCATCCTGTGACGCATGCAACCAGTGCGCCAGCTACTTGCATGTGATGGCAACCTGTGTTTGGATAATTGTTTCCAAAGGCGCACGTTGAATTATGTTTTTAGATATTATATATATATATTTGTAGGCTGTTTGTACGAGGGGCGTATACGCAATATTTACTAAATATGTATGTACAATACTGCTGCTGGATGTGGGAGGGGCAAGGTGTGCAGTGTGAGTTGAGTGGGTATGTCGCACGCAACCAAAAGTCACAGATTGGCAAAGCGATTGCTATCAGTGGTGCCGCCTATTTGAGAATTCCGCCGCTTAATTAGCAAATGTGGAGTGAAGCTGTTGTTGTTGTTGTTGTTCTGAGCATTTAGTTTATAAATGTATTTGTGTTTGCTATTATTTTGTTTAACTTTCATTCGTATTTGGCTTGAACATTAAACGTAATCCCGTTATCCATTTGACAGTTACTCCCCGCATCGTCAGTAGAAGATCCCGCGCGGTCCATGCATTAGCCATTGGCAGCCACACACAAAGCACACCTTACCCATGATAACAGACCCGCCTACATATAAGCATGTGTTGCCCGCATGCGAGCAAATTGAGTCTGTGTGTGTGTGTGAGCAAATTGAGTGTGTATGTATGTGTGTGTGTGTGGGCAGATGTCTGTTAAAGCAATGCCTTTGGTTAGATTGCTGATACATTTTGACCTTTGGCATTGACTGGCGTCGTATTGCTGCATTTGTTGCAGTTGCTGCTGCTGCTGCTGTTGCTGCTAAACAACTATGATGACTCGGCAGCAGTTTCAATTTTTGTTGGCTCAATGCCTTCGGACGTCATGACAATGGCCGGTTTTGTAATTACCCGACACTTTCAGGCATGAGCTGTTAACTTTTTACTATTGTATGCATTCCGAGTATTCAAATAAATCAACATTAATTATTACAAACTATAATTACAATTATTATAATTTCAATGGCAAAATCAACCATTTAGGGGAAGTTTTATTTTTAAATATTCTTAAGTGGAATTGTCGTGTCAGTATTATTTAATATATTTAAAAATAAATGATGCTGTATTTTTGCAATTGTCATCAATATTGTAAAAATTTATCCAAAACATCGCTTTAAAAACTACTGCATTTAAATATTTACTTTGGATTTGCTGGCCAAAAGAACAAACTTGTTACAAGCTACTATCTACGCAAACAAGGTGGTTTTTTGTTGGCATTTGCCTCGTGCAACCAGTCTGAAGGGGTATTTAACAAACATCACTAAATGCAAAAGAATTCGCAGAATTTTTGTGAGCTTGTAAACATTTGCTGCAAATACATTTTCAGAGAAGAGCCAAGCTACACGGGTAACATACCAATGGGGACTTGTAATTAATTTCAGGAAATTTCTTTTTTTGCTGTCATCTGCTACGTTGAACTGTGTAATTGAAATAACTATTTATAGAGAAATTTATATTTAATATTCAACAGCTTTTGTGACGCACTAACCAATTTATCTATATAAAATGAGTCGCTTGTTATGAAATTACATTTTTATCAGACACAATGTCCAATGACAGACATAAACTGTTCGAGAGAACTTTTTTTTTTTTTTTGTGCAATTGAATGTGGTGCAGTAGAGAGGAGGTGAGGTGGGAAAGAGAGAGAGAGCTCTCACTAGTTATGAGTAAGTTTCGATGGTTATCGAGCAGCCTTGGGGCTCTTTTGACATATTTTAGCAGACAAGCCCCTTTGTTGCTGGCTGTCAGTAACATTTGTGGCATGTCACAGACTTGACTCAAAAATAGTTTCATCAACTTTATGCAAAAATGTAACCGAAATGAGACATGTGTTACCAAAAATCGAGCAGAACATAAGTCGTAAGATGGATAAGCAGAAGGCTCTGTTTGAATACAGTTGGTAAATACATTGTATTCGGCTTAAATCTTAAGTCTCAATCATTGCCATGGCCGTTGCCATTGTCCGGCGCTTATCATTGCCAGCCTTGCGTTGACGCATTAAACGAACCCAGCTGCAGCCGTCAGCGACAAGTTATCCCCAGTTTAGCAACAACTACTGCTATATAACTGATAACAATTAACAGTTGTTATTATCGTTAATTGAGACATACACACATTTCAACGTGTATTGTTATATGGTTGGTACTACTTATGCCCCAACTAGACTAGGCATTTACTAAGTCCAGGCGTCGACAACGCCAATCAGCACACTGATTCTTTATTGTGCTCGCCAGCTGTGACGTCTGTTCAATTGCAAAAACCGTCAGGCAGCCCTCTTCTCAAGACCAGGCGATTGACGAAAGAGCCAGTTCGTATTCAATTCGTCAATTGCCAAGCGCAGGCATAATCAAAGAAGAAGTGACCAGTCGATAGAACCGAATTGTAAGATACTCTGTAACTGTAAGTTTTCAGATATTAGCAATCTTTTCTTGGGGAAATTCAAATGATAAATGACAAATACTTCTTATCGAACTTTTGATGTCACACATATGTTTGTTATCTAATGTATAATACTTAACTTTTACTTCAAATAAATTAAATTAAATTAATAAGCATTTAACATTAAAAATACCAATATCATGCGATAGGCACCCTTTTTTGTTATATTTAAAACATATTCCTAATAAATTTCGATAAACGGATATATATTAAACATTTATTCTAACTTAATAAAATTCTTTCAGTTGACCACTTATATGCATGGGTATATTTTATTTATGATTTGGATGTCTATGTAATTACAAATGTGTAATTTTTACTATCAAAAAATTATTTGTATTTATGGAAATGGTTAATATTTTACACAGGCATACTTCATTCTGCCCGTTACATAATTAAGTACAACTTCATTATACCTTTTCTATTTTAAATAGTTTCAGTGTATAAATGGCATAAGACGCGTTGAAATGGACAACTGATATAATAATAAAAATGTTGAGTTAAATTTATTTTAAAGTCTCTTCACATTTTTGCGTCAGCAACGACGTAAGCTGAGCAAATAGTATGTATGACATACATACAGATATATATAGATTATATATATATATATATATATAGATATAGAAAAACACATATCGACACGCGCCCGTTGGTCATCTCAATCAAAAAATATCAAAATTGTGAATTGCTCATTCGATTTACCCCACATTGTTTAATGTCTGTGATAGCCGAAAAACGCTGCCAGATGACAGATGTTATCTATGTGTTTCCTTTTAACAATAATATCAAAATCATCAAAAGATCCGATTGTTGTTGCGGCAAACGTTGAGCAAATGAATAGCCACAAAATGAGTGTGAATAGAAGAGCGAAAATGTCGTAAAGACTAAACAATTTTGTATGATGAGCTTGTCAATTTCTCAGAATAAATTTATTTCAATATTTTTATTGATTTGGTTTTTCATTTATGTGCATATATACGTCTTTTTATGTTGGAAAAATGATTTAGTTGGGAAGCTTTGTCGAATTTTCATAATTTCAAACATTTACTCTTATTAACTCATTATTTCTATACATATATCTTAGAATCATGACAATACTAGCACTTGGCGTGGTCGCTCAATATATATCTTTACATTGAAAGATATTTTAAGACATACTTAACAGAGCAAAATGATCGTGATAAGCAATACTTTCGAAACTTTGTAAAATATTCGAAATTTTTTTATTACTTTTTGCCAAAAAAGGTTATTACACATTGCAACACAATAAAGTGATGTGGAAGTTATTAAAAGATTAACCAGATAGACAAATTAACGACATTCAAAGCATTTTAGGTGGCATTCCACTGTGCCCAGACAGAGGTCGCTATGGAGATCAAGGTCGGGCTCATTCAGATGTAATACCATTGTGCGTGTGTGGTGGCAACAAGGATGAAAACGCCCTCACATGGACTGGAGAGCGAGAAAGAGAATAGTCAGAGGGAGAGAAAGAAAGAGAGACAGCAAAAGCAAAAACTATAACAAAATATTTATATTTGCATTTGTGAATTTATTGCTTCTGGCTTTTATGCCTTCGGGTTCTGTCTGTCTCAGCTATATTCTATTTTCGTGTGCTTCTCAGGGAATTGATTCTACTTCAAAAACTGTGTTGGCAAAGGGCGCAACTCGTTTCCCAAAGCAATTAAAATTCTCAGTTCTCTTACAGCAGCATCCAAGACCAACAACCAACAAAAGCAACAACAAATTTTCTCACAAGGACATAGCACATTTAAAATTCTGGCAGCAACAAACAAAGGCGACAGACGCAAAAAAAAAGTTAGGCGTGGGGGGTTTCCAGGCTGTCAGTCACGGTCATGGCTGAAGGAACCCCTACCTATGAGATGGACACGCCAGCTGATGGCCAGACACTAACGACAACATGTGCAGGAAATTCAATAATACTTATGTACACACACATTCGTGTAGCTAGCTGCAAACAACCAAAAACAAGAGCGGAACTGTTCACCGACTGATTGTTAAATACCCTGCCTACAATTTATTTAATCGAAATTTATAACACTTTCGAAGTTATTGTTAAGTGATGTACTCAAAGCGTTTTATTGAGTTGGTATTAACATCGAATGCATTGTAAATCATATTGAGTATTTAGCTACGTGCTTTTTATAGTTTGGTGTTACCGATTTGCGAAAGTGTTACGCAAATGTACATATTTATTTTGATTTTATAAGTTTCTACTGACGTTTGAATAAACTTCATCTGCAGTCAACTACAGTTCTTAACAAACTTTAACAATACAATTATAATTATGTAAAATGAGCAAGCATGGAGTGTAGTATATTACATCCTTTTTAAAACATCAATTGAATGTAGGGTATACAGAATGTATGCGCACCCACGCACATAGCAGCAACGCAATAGAAGATGCAGAGCTCTAGTGCAAAACTTCACACACCGAAGATCTAATACACTTGAAGAAATCGCTATACGCTTATTTATAAATTCACTTTGCAATCAAAGCAACAGAATACTCTCAGGGGAATAAAAGAACCGCACAAAATACGTGACATGGAGTGAAGTTTTTGTTGGCTGCAACTACTGTATGAAAAGGGCGCAATTTATCACAGGAATCTTGACAAATCTCGAATGCCCTGTGAAATGTTCTACTTTTTGTTGCTTATAAATGGATTGCGTTGTTGATTGGTTTTATTGTTTTATTACGTAGTAGTGCAAATTTTATGCGTGTACTGCAAATGCAAATGTAGTAAATCCAATTTGCAATTTACTTGCACGGTTATAAACAAAACATGAGTCAATATCGAGTGGCTGCAAAGAAAAAAATGCGACCGACAAAGCCTACAACAACTCACAAACACACCTCTTCATATGTATATCCACCCATACATACAAAATATAATGGCAATGGGCTGCAGCAAATGCATTATATAAGCCGAGCCACTTTCGATTTGACTGACAACGAAATCTTAAATAGCGTTTGTTGTCCTAAAAATCCATTTACTCACCGTTTACAAACAAATTCAGATTATTTACGCCGACAACGCAAAATGTTGTTGTTGGATTGCTGCTAGGGCACGGCACAATTGATGCACAGCACGTAAACCAGGCAATTATTGCAATAGAATACTGCGCTGACCGCTATTATAATTAGTGATTTTCGCCAATGTTATTGTCGTTTGGCATTTGGGCTGCAGAAGGAATATCCTCTAATATTTTCAGACAGTCGCGACGCGGCACAACCGTTCTCCACAAATTTCGCTTAAACATTATTTTTGTTAAGTGCAGTGTGGCCGAAAGTAATTGTTATAAAAATACTGTGTTAAAAATGTCACCCTCAAAAAAATACTTTTCTTAGCTAGGCAATATGCATTTAGGCACAGCTGAGGCAGCGCAGCCAACTTCATGGTGTAGCATCTATTAGAGATGAGAAGACCAAAAACGGTGAGGCATAAGAATTATAACGTAAACTATGTAGAACAGTGACAAAAAGATATAATAATCGATTGGTCAGAAAATTGGTATATATTTATTTGAAATTATTATATGAAATATTAATTATATATACATTTGTATATATTTATACTTAGATATGCAACTTGCGTGACTCACGATGGCCTGTCACTGTTGCCCAGTCACAGGTATATCAGATTTGTCCATCTCTAGTTGTTGTTATGCGGTGGTGTGTTGATTCCATGTTTGTTTTCAATTTAAGAATTTAATAAAAAATCAATTAAAAGTACATATTCAGACAACAACATGGCTAACGTTGAGTCAATGATTGTTGAAGAAAAGACGCTGGTCAAGCAAATCGATCGCGAGAAGGTTTGTTTCAGCCGGCAAACGGCATTTGCCTGCCGGCAAGAATTTTAACTAATTTTCCTCTTCTTACAGACATGTCCGCTGCTGCTACGAGTGTTTTGTTCCACGGGTCGCCACCATTCGGTGTCCGAGTACATGTATGGAAATGTGCCAACCAATGAGCTACAGATCTACACCTGGCAGGATGCGACACTGCATGAGCTGACGTCGCTGGTGCGCGACGTGAATCCGGATACGCGCAAGAAGGGCACTTACTTTGACTTTGCCATTGTGTTCCCCAACTATCGCAACAATCACTTTCAAATGCGCGAAATTGGTGTGACCTGTACAGGCCAGAAGGGTATCGATGACAATAAGACGCTCGCGCAGGCCAAGTTCAGTATTGGTGACTTTCTGGATATATCGATAACGCCACCAAATCGGATGCCGCCCACAAGGCGCCAACGTGCCTACTAAGCGTCTTAATTAAGCAAAGTTACAGGCTATTCATATATATTCTTTCACACACTCAAGATAATAATAAAGTACAGAATAATTACAGATTAGTACAAAATAAGGCGACGCGACTTAAAAACTAACTAGAGTGTTGGGTGTGTGTGTGTGTGTGTGGTGTTAATTTCTGTATATACTGCTGGGACGTTTGGACTTCTTTTTCCCCAGTTGCGTCATATCAATCTCTACGCCATTGGGCAATACAGCGCGATTCTCCTCGTAGTTGACAAAGCCATTCTCCTGCAGCTCATCCTCATTGTTGCGGTTATTGGGATCGCACCTGATACCCGTCTCATAGTTGTACTCCCGCTTGTTGCCATCGGGATCAATGTAGCCATAGGTGCCCCTAAAGTAACATAACGTTAAAGTTATTAATTCATCTCTTTACACAAATATAAACTTTATAAATTTAAGAATTAGGAAAATGTATTTTGTGAAATTATTAGCAGATTAAGATCACTCACTTTGTTACGCAGTCGGTGCCAATTATCTCTTCCTTGAAGGAGCCATCGTCGTTCTCATAGCCCCAGGTGATGCTGCCATCCTCGTTCTCATCACGCCACTTGCGAATGGTCTGGGCAACGGGACGTTGCCGACGCTGCTGCTGCTGCTGTGAATGGTTCTCGTCGTTGAGCTGATTCTGATCGATAATGGGCCGCGGCTGGATGGGCTTGGGCCTGGGTCGGGACACTGGCAGAGGCGCTGCTTGTGGCTCTGGACGCACTACAGCCGATGGACGGTTGCGTATGACGGCGGTGCGTTGTGGCTGAGGTGGCGCCACCACTGCCACGGTTGGAGCTGGTCGCTCCAAACCAAAGCGCTGAGAGGTCTCGAAGCGCCCGATGCCAAAGTCATTGAAGGATGGCCGGTTGATTGGCGTGGCAGGTGCTGGACGCTCGGCAAAACGTGGCGGCGCTGGCAATATTGCTGTCGGCTGACTGTCCTCGTGCTGAAGAAGATGTTGGATTGGCGTAGCCGGTTCAATTTGCTGCTGCCCATTTAGGAAGGCCGCGGCTGCCTGCTGAAATTGTGACTGCTGAGCCTGCGCCAGCTGTTGTTCACGCAGTAGATTGGGCAGAAACACATCAGGCTGCTCATCCTCAGCGGCCTCGGTGACGGGTCGCTCTTCGAGGGCAATGCGTTGCGTGACTGCTGGCAAGATTGATTGCTGCTGACGCGGTGGCGCTAAAGGACGACGCACGCGCAGCACCTGCTGCTGCCGGTGTGGGATCTGCGCCGGAGATGGCAATGCGCCCGGAATGCTTAGCCGGGGCGGATAGTTTTGAGCCTCTGCCAAGATGACGACGCTGCACAACAGCTGCGAATTGAGCAATTTAAAAATGTACTATTAGAGGAGTCGCTTTAAAGGCATGGACTAGTTAATATGAATGGTCATTTTGCAACATTTGCGCTTGCTTGGCCAAGTGTGTACTGCCAGTTTTACAGAACGTGGCCAATGTGTATCTTTTGTTGAACTGATTTGGACACAAGTCTAATTAACAACATTTCATCAATTAGTAACGGCTGTGTTTTATTTGAATTTGCCTGCCACATGTGTCCCACAAAGTGTTGCCAAGTCCATAAATTGACTGCGTGCTTTTTGGTGGAGTACTTCTTAAGCTGCTGTCCGCTCATAAGTAAACTGGTTTAAATTTATACCTCGCTTAACTATTACAAAAACAAATTTGTAATTGTAACGCTGAGGCGGCAACAAATGCGACAACAACAAAAACAAAAAACAAAAAAAAAGTAACAACAAACTGCAATAGCAATAAATGTGGAACATAAAGCAAATCGCAAAAAATTACTCGCCCGCGTTGCTGGCGATCGATCATAACAGGCAGCACCACTACCACCAAAAGACACCAGCAACAGCACCAGCACCGCCAACAACAACAACATCAACAACAACAGAAACAAAAACATCAAACATCGACTTTTGAAAATCGTTCATGTTGTTGTTTTATTGCCGTCTCTGGCTGAATTGCGTAATTTGCATGCCTCAGCAGTTGGCGGCAGCAGCCTAAACTGGCACAGTCGATAAAGAAAAACCCCATTGAGTTAGTTATGCGAATTTTTCCGTGGCATGTGGAAACCATTTGAGCTCAAGCATGCCAAGTTTCCGGTTCACGAAAATGAAGTCAGTGTCTAGGACAAATGGCGGCCGAGCCAATGAGCGATTTGTACATTCCCAAGTACTTTCCACGCCAGACGCCGTCTAATTATGAATTAAGCTGGAGTGTTTTTAATTAGGTGCCACTTTAATTGCAATTGAGATCAGTGACCTAGGCTATAGCCAGCAGCACCACCGGCTAATGCAGTGGCAGCTGCAACGAGATTGCTTTTAATAACCGCCACATATTTTAACTCTGTGTCAACGGAAACACAAAGATATGGAATAAATGAAAAGATTGGAGATTTGTATTCAGCACCAGATGAAACTCACATATGTGATTCATTTTTTATCCATACAAATACATATTTATTTATATTATACACTTGAAGGCAACTTCTAATTTATTTAATTGCTTTTCTTTCGCTATAAAAACCATTAGTTAATCTACAAATTCTCAGTTCTTTACCATTATATGTAATTTAACATTGCTTTATACAAGCATTGACTTTGGTTATGTTCTGGTTGTGCAAACAGGTTTATCTTGTAGTCCGAAATGTGAACCACTAAAAAATAAAAATCAAATAATTTGTTTTGTTTTAATTTAGCCATTTTTTTTTTTTAATAATTGATATTATTAAATGTGAATATTGGTGAACATAACAAATTTCAATGTCTATAGTGTTTTCTAATGATGATCATTATTATTATTTTATATATATTATTTTATCGTTATTTTATACACGGTATATATGATTTTTATAATTATGACCCATTCCTATGACTTGTGAATCGGGAAGTTAGATTACTTATACACTTTAAACAATTGTTTATTTAGATGAAAAAGTAATGTTATTTAATTTATGCTTGGACGGACATATAATTTGATAAATATCTATGTCATTCGATAAAACGAATTATACCCAAACACTTGTTCTAATAAATTTTTATGTAGTATACATACGTAGATATATATTGGTAATCCATTAGCTTCTATGTTTGCTGTAACTTACGCTTATGCAAATTTGTGATTATGCATTCAATGCACAAATTAAAAAAAAAAGTGTAACTATAGTTTTTAGTATGATTTTCTTTGCTGTCTTGGCCGGTGTTCCTCGTGGCTTTTTGTGTTGTGGGCATTCAAGCCAAACATTCCATTCAACTGCAAATTGGCTGCCTGCCCAGCTACCTGGTCAAGTGAACTACTTGGCTAGCCGTTAAAAATTGATCAAAAACAAAAGAGATTTGAAAACCGGGCTTGCACGCTTTGGCAAACACTTGTAGCTATGCAAGCAAGTATTTGGGTGCTTGGGGAACTCGATTTGATTTAATTAGTTTTTATGACTGCACCTCGAAGACGTGGTTCAAGGAAACCGAAAACAAAACAGACAATTTCCAAGTTATGCCAGGCCAAGCCCTAAGCCAACGAGCAGTCTACAATGTAGGCGTAGTCTGCGATCTGAATAAAGTGCGTTGACTACGACTGAATCGAGGATGATTATGTTGATGTGCTGACATCTCATTAGTAACAATAACTTGGCTAAGGATCCTTGCCCTTGAGCTTTAATTAACAGTTTATTGACCGAAAGGGAACGAAATCTTAAAAACCTTACTGCATACAGAAAAAAATATACAACTCGGTCCCGATCGTATTTCTCTTTTGGGTCGACTGACTGGAAATAGTTGTCAGTGCACTTTCAGAGCTTAAATATGTATATGTATGTATTTACTTATGTATACATATATTTATGTGTGTATAGAGTACTCGAGCATTACGTAATATTCCAACATACTACGCCCAATTGCGTTACGGGGCAGCGTATCTGTACTCCCCTGAGCAGATGTGTTGGTGTAACTGCATCTGCAACTGCAACGGCAACTACTTTTTGAGTGTGTGTGCTGAGAATTTGCATTTAATAGGTTTATTGATGTATGCGTGTATGACGATGCAGCATATATCATGTGGCGTTTATTGAATCCTAAGTAACTTGGTCAGTAGTTAGCGTAAGTAAGCCGGGCCGAAATGCGGCAACGACCTTGAGACACATAAGCCAGGCACAACAACCTGCCATGACCAATTTTCGTATTATTTATGCATAACAAAGCTTAAAATGGTCAATAATTTGCGGACACTCGTCTTGCTCTAATTTAACAATTATTTTTCATTTATTTCTTTGTGTGGTAGCTCATTAGGCTAAAGGCTATAAGTTGGACAAACCTCACAAGTCAGCCAATCAATCAATAACATTAAAATCTCATTAGAAACGGTGTTGATTAGGATTTTGGCGTTTTCAAAGATTTTTTATATTTGTTAATCCACCTTTTTTCTTTATTTATCTATAAATAAAGCAGATTTACCGTTTTATGTATTAGCTATGAAGTAAAATTGAAATAAAAAAAATCTTTTCTTTAACTACTTCAAATATTCCGATAATTCCATCACTGTGACTTCTTAATAAACCGTTAATAGTGTACTCATTTTTTAAGCTCAGTAGCCAAAATTGCCCAGATAAACACAGAGTACTTATGTTCAACAATAGTGGCCACAAAAATTGTTGGCACAGTGCTCAGATTTAAGGGGGCGGAGGCTAAGCCGAAAAAAAATGCTCGTTAAATTTTGTGACCCGAGGGCTTGGTTAACCAATTTTTTCAATTGAAATTCTTTGGTTTACACACAATTGTAAATGATTAAATCGCATATTTATGATATCAGCGATTTGTGTTGTTTGGCTTTATGCGATCGGCAACGAAATGTCAATTGGCCATATTTAATTGCTTATTGCATCGCATTGAACTAAAATTAAACACACGGACTTTCTATTTAATGCAAATGCACAACACAAATGTCTCAATTGCAGTTCAGAGAGCTCGAGATCTTAAGCTGTGAACCAAACGACCTTGGCAACACTCATACGCATACGAGCCGAACAATTGCATTTAATATGCGCACTTATGAGAGGCCGTTGTAAATCGATATTATAATTGATATAAATGTTTATGATTTTCACTTTATTTTTGTGGTTGATACTTTTCAAACTTACCGCAATTAGTTGCAGTTTCATATTGCAGATTGTAGCCTTGATCGTTTTGTACTACTTCCGCAAATCTCCGATCTCTGGATTAATGACTACACCCAAAATTCCGAATAAAGAAAAGTGTTTTAATTTTTCGAGACCGCCGTGGGTTGGTTACTTTTTGCCAGCCGTTGAACGTTGAAATGCTGGGCGCCTAAGCTTCGCAATCGGTTTTATAGCCACGCCGCAGCTTTCTGGCTCTAAAGCCCGACACACACCTGGAAATTTATGTGAGGCGTGTTATTGCTGCTATATGAATGTGTAAGTCGTTTACGCTGTTAACGCATCTCGAAATGAAAGTGAACGCAATTATTTTTGCTAATTTTTAACTGATTTTGGATATTGTGTGAGCTGAGAATTGTGTGAGCTCCGGGAACGTGATTCAATTTTTAAATTACTTTTACCGCGATTTCGCATTCAAAATACAGACAGGTGGCAACGCTGTAAGTGGAGCTTTAGGAGTTGGTTGTTGAACTAGCTGAAAACAATGTTCATAAATATGTATGTGTATACGAAATGTACACAAAGCACAAGCATAGAGCTTTAAAGACTAACAGGGCGTATGCGCGATGCGTGAAACGAAGTACGGAAAAGAATATTCAGTTTCAGGATTACCAAACTAACAGCTATCTTGCTAAAGGTTTGTCATAACACGCTCGACCACTGATGATCTATTTGTAATATTCAAGGATTAAAAATACTTCGATTTTATGACTCAATAAATACAATTAAATATTTCAGATTTCGTATTTTTAGTTATCTTAAATAACTTTAATATTTATCTTCTCAAGGCTCTTAGCAAATCTACTAAAATTCTTGCAGACCTACTATAAACTTTATATTATGGAAAATACGTATAAGAGGCTCTAAAATATCAAAAATAAAACTCACACATTTGAGAAATATTATCTATAATAATGTACATTTAATTCAAATTAAGCATAAATTTATGTAAACAAAGAATGCCAAGCAGAGGCTGAGAAAATGAATTTGTGAAGGCCCTTTGACCAATATTTCCAATATATCACAGATAGGAATAAAATGTATACAAAGATAATAACTATTCAACGTCCTTCATCATAGCAATAGCAGCGGCGCCAATCAAGCCACAAGCTCCCATAACATTAAGAGGCAGTAAGGCATTATAGTGTTCCTAAAATTTAAAAAAAAAAAACATTACTTAGATATAAAGGAGAAGGCGAGACTCAATAAATTACCAGTTGCCACAAGGAGGGGACCAGAATGAGCCCAATTCCCGATGCAAGATTTCCCATGCCGACGCCAAAATTACGCACAATTGTAGGATACTGCATGGCCGTGTAGGTGGGTATAATGGCATTGTTGGCTCCAATCAGACATTTGGCTGAAACGGGAAATGATAACATGACAAACTGCATACACATATATATATTTTAGACTTGTGTTGACACCCACCAATAATGGCCAGAGCAATGACGCCTTTCTGGTTATCGTCGCCATGGGGCACCAAGTTGGTGGCCAGACAGCAAAGACCAGGCAGCAGCATGTAACCGAGAAGACTGCGTCTTATGCCCGCTTTAAGCACAACGAAAATGCTTACAAGTATGGATATCGCTTCAATGCTACCTGCTACAGCGTTGTTCACATAAATATTGCCACCCAAATTGCTCAAATGCAGCGTCAGTCCAAAATAGATAATGATCAGTGTTAGCCAAATGACCAGTGTGAGGACAGTGGTTCGCCAGTATTTACGGCCAAAGACAACAAAAATTGGATTCACATGCAGTTCCAATTCATGTGAATCCATTTGAACTTTTGCATCTACTTCAGTAATGGTAGCGACGTCGTCGGTCTGTGATTGGTCTTTATGCTGGGCAGCTATGGGCACAGCAGCTTCCAGTGTCTTTTGATAGTTGCTGGGAAGCGTGGTGCCATTCATCTTGGCTGCCCGCTCAATCAGACGACTCAGCTCCTCAAGGCGACCCTGTGCCAACAGCCAGCGTGGTGACTCCGGCAACCAGTACCTGTTGGAGTAGCGACAAAATAGAAAAGAAAATCAGTGTCATGCCTTTGTATTTATTGCCTGACCACTGACACATTGGTATTTTTCATTTTCGATTCAATGATTTCCAGAGCGATTCCGAACCACACACAATGCTGCTAATCTGAAGGGTTCGGTGCATCTGGGACAAACACTAAGGAATGCGTGGAACGTTGCTTTGTCCGTTTGAAATCTAATTGATTTTTCGCAACAAAATGCTGTCAATCGTTGGTCAGTGGTTTTTAGGAATTTGTTACACATTTCGTTTCGACTTTGATGTAAACGTTAAGTTAACAAAGGAACGGCTATTACAACTTTTTATTTTGCTTTTAGCCCAACGAACTAAGCGTGACTTCAATTTGCATACTCTCTTAAATAAATCAAATGCAAAAAATATAAATTAGATCTAAAAAAAAAACCAAGTGCGCTTGGTGAGTGAGTAAATTTTATTCATTAATTTTATTGAATTCAAATATTTTCATTTTTTCAAATACTTTCGTGTATAGTGAACGTCAAACAGATGACGGTAATAACATTAATATGTCAAATTTGTAATATCTTTATTTAACCTAACCCTATTAGCGGAATTAGTAATTTTAAAGTTAATATTAAAGATTTATGTAAAACAAGGCTGAACTGAATCTTCTTTTTAAAGATAGAAAATTGAAATAGAGTTCACATGTACTTAAATACTTTAATACTACAATTATTAAATTGTTATCAAAATGAGCCGATAGATTGGTGAGGTTGGGAAAACCTAAGCGTATTAACAAAAAAAACAAAAAAACTAAAGGCAAAAAAAACAATTGCACCTAATCAAAACCAATCAGATTGGAAACTGAAGATTATATGTCAGTAAGAATATATACGATAATATCTTTATAAGTTATATTTAGCTTCTTAAAACAATTACTAATTAATTATAAATATATAAGATTAAGTAATTGAGATAAGATACAACCTGATTAATATTTAATTACTAAGCAGATTTGCGTCAAATCAACTTTTTAGTAATCAAAACGATAAATGGTGTTTTTTCCTTATCAAGCAAACCTATTTTTAGCTATCGGTTAATTAATACCGATTTGTTATTGTACAGAAGTGGGACAAGTTTTAATTGCTATTTATTTATACGGATTTTGAAAAAGTTAAGATTATTGTAACTTACCAGATGGACAACATGGCCAACCAAGGCCAGGATATGACCAGCTGCAGCACGCGCCAGTCGCGGATGAGATATGCAATGCCTGATGAGAGGACATAGGAGATGGCAACGGGCAAAATGTTTAATATGCCGATTATGGTGCGCCATTTGCCGGATACCAGCTCCACGACCAACACGAAACTAACAACAGTCACGGTCATTGATGCGAATCCAATTATAACACGTAGCGACATGAACATGGCCACCGATGTTGAGAAGGCCAAAATTCCACCTGTGCCACAGCGCAAGCGAATGAGAGTGAGAGAGAAAGATAGAGAGGGAGAGCGAGCAGGTGAGATAGAATCCGAGGGAACAGAGAGGGTCAGATGGGAATGCCAGGTGCAAGGCCACTCACGTAAATAACAGTGTAAGGTCAATTAAAATCTGTGCAGCAGACAAATGCAAATGTGTAAAACGCCATCCACACAGACAGACACACACAGACCACAACCACACCCACAAGTCAGAGGTGGCATGGTGTGGAAAAGTTGCAAATAAATGACAATTAGAAAATGAACATGGTTATGCCGACTGCTGGACATGAAATTTGCGCAATGATTGCTATATCAGCTATTTATTGGACTTACCAAAAATGGTCTGTATTGTCACAAATGCCATCAATGTGTGTCGACGCCCAAAGCGATCCGAGATCCATCCAGAGAGCACAGCACCCGCCGCGGCACCAATCAGAAAGCACATTTCCACAACGCTGGTAATGTTATTCGCACAAATCAGTCCAAAATCCTGCACCAGCGTCTTGGCATCACCATCAATATTGGAGAACTCGAATTGATCGCACTGTCTATAGCCCATATCGCTGGCATTGCTGGGCCAATTAATCACACTGCCGTCCTCCAAGATCAGCTGACTATAGTCTATATCACGTAGTTGACAGCCATTTGGGCTCTGACTAAGATTTCGCCATTCCCCGATGTTAATATCCAGCAGATTTTCTGGTCTGGCACACCAATATTCCTTTGGAGCGGACTGCAATATAAAAGCAAGGCACTCAATTATAAAAATGTGCCTCAGAATATTGAAAATTAAGTTTGTTTAAAATAAATAAATAAATTAATTAGTTGCTAAAAATATATAACCTTTTCTCAACTGCATGATTTAATTATAAACTGAGCTAATCTATTTTTTAATGGGACTATCATAATTTGACAGCAAAATCAAATCTGAGCAACTGACTAAATTATCGTTTTAATAATATGGCAAATGAAAGTGTCATTAAAATCAATTACATTTTTTATAATTTCAAACTAAATTGAACTGAGTAAATCCGCTTGATATGGAATAGTTTACATGTCACTTTTTACCTACAAATAGGAATATGTGAATAAAGCGTAAAAATTGTTTGTGTTTTAATGTTTATAATTTGCATAATTTTTTAAATTAGTATTGTTGAAATTGCTGTTATTCTAAACTCTATAATCTCTATATATATCCCTATAATATCAATACTAAAAAAACCCAAAAAGCGATAACCTAAAAAGGCAATAATTTCGAAGATATATCCAATTTTAAGCTCTAGTAATTTTCACACTATAGACACATAAACAAATGACAATTTATTTTTAATTTGTATGTTATGAAATATATTTCGCAAACTTTCAATAACAAGTAATTATATTTTTGTAGAGCTTTGTTGTAGTCTTTGTGGGCGAAGCACATTTAGAAACATTGAGACAGACTTTATAATTATTATCACCATAGACGTCTATAATTGTACAATATTGCTGCCCATTAAATTATTATAGGCAATATTTTACTTTCTGTTCACATATATTAAAATGAGTCTGAACAACTTGAAAGAGTTAGAAAGATTTGCAAACTACTAAAAATTTAAACATGACTATTAAAAATGAAACAACTTCAACATTAACAGCCTTTAATTGTCTAAAGTAATGTGTTCAATGTTTGCCGGTTTTGTGTTGTTTTTTTTTATGCTCTAATGTCGATAAATTCACTATTGGCAATTTAATTAGCTAATGGCAACTAACATTTACGATGGTAATTGAAAACTGATTAATTATCGCTGCATGCACTTGTGTGTGCGTGAGTGTTTGATTATTACTATTTTACAGTCGGCCGTTTTGCGTTTAGTCAATGGCAAACGATATATGCCTTTCGACTACTACCATATAAAAAAGTAAAATGCAGGCCAATGACTTGAGAATGAATATTGAACAGTAAAAAAAACAGGAAATTGTATAAGTTTTGGCTGTCTGAATATGATGATGTCTGCTAGCTGCATGGCGACCTGCTTTGTTGGGATTGCATCAGCTTGGCTGATTAGTGATAGGAGCTATTTACGAGCAGAAAGGGAGAGGTTATTCACCGGACTCAAGTGCTACAGAGCTCTAACTCGGGCACCGGCACACGGGGCGTATACGCTATGCGGCTGGTCAGGCCTCAACAGGTTAATTTGGCTCAGACTCGAACGTGCCTTCATTAAACGTTGCTATTATTGTTGCGTTATTTTGCGAGTGAGGAAATGGTTTCAAGTTCAAGTTGAAGTTCGCACAAAAACAATTACTTCAACAGCTCGACAAATGGAAAGTGAATTTGTTGATAAATTGAGAGAACAAGTAAAAGTTAACGTACTTCAAAAATGCCGACTAGGCATTTCCCTTGATTAACAACATGTGGACATATAACACGGCCGACTTTGTTATTTTTTCTGTTATATTTCTGTGACACGCTCTCATGCCATAAAATGTCTACCCATGTCCATTTGGCTAGTGGTTTTGAGTGCTGTGGCACTTGTTTGTCACGTTTCAGGCATTTGCATAGAGAACCAACAATGGAATTTCATAGCGTGGGCTAAGCCACATGAACGCCACTAGTCTGCAACAGGCAACACAGCCGCCACTTCCAGTCCCTCACCCCACCACGACAAAGACATTAGTTGCTCACTTTTGATAAATTGCATTGCAGATACATTCGCACGAGTTAGAGTCGATTGTTATCTACATGTGCAAACTTTTTTGTATAAATATATTTTTATTTTACACCTGATTGCAATTTATACATCTGACGACATCGAGCACACTGGTCAACAGTTAAGTTTAATCAATTGTTTCAACATTTTGTTTACAATAATTATTAAATAATTCTTCGAATTGGCATTATATTTAACTTGAAATCTTGACGGAAAATGCAAATTGCTCGAGGGGCGAAGAAATTACATAGTATAGGAATGCACTTGCCAAACAAAGATAATTAATATATGCTCTCACATCCCAGCACATCCCAGAAAGTGGAAATCATCTTTTATTCTATTTTTTTTTATAAATCATCAGTGGTGAATTCAAACGTGCTGAGCATTATTTAAAAATTAAGCATGCTGAAATCATATATGTATCTTTAAACTGGTACATCATTCTAAACCTGTTGCATTCATATTATCCAGAACCTATTATTATTGCTAACATCATTGTGCAGGGTCAATAATATAGCTTATAGATGATATTAACAAAATTACAAGTACAAATTTCACAGCTAAACTGCAACCAGTGTGCCCAGTTGGTTTACTGACTTTTATTATTATCGTTAATTAATATATGTAGACGTTTTGGCGGCCGCAATTGGCCCGAGGCCCGAGAGTAACCAATCGAAGTTAACCTTGGTTGAGTCAGCCTCCAATTGCCACCTGATATAGATCAGTGGGAGTGGAAGTTAATTGAAAACTCTTGCAGTCCATATAAATATATGATGTCAATAATATAGCCAATTCTGGTAAGCTGGATTAGTTGTAAAAATATATTTAAAATGTAATTTGACGACTCTGCTAATATTTCACGTTCATAAACGAATTGCTGCTGGTCAGACTGGAATAAAACTTTAAATATATTCAGGTTTATCAAACGTGTTTAGCTTTAAAAGATAAATAACAAATTCAAATAAAATACATTTAAAAAATGCGCTTTGGAATATTATAAACATGATTGAAGTCACTGAACTAACGTAGAGTTGAAAGTGGCCATAAACAAATGACTTTTAAAGTGACGTAATTGTTTTTGATATATTTTTTTCTTATGAAAAGTAATTAATTAACAATTTACACTTTGCAAGAATAAAATAAACTCAACCACTTCATATATTTTATGGTAGATTGAAGCGGTGCAATTGAGCTGTAATTTGTTGGGGCTTCTGCAGGGGAATGATATTCCACGGTAGCAACTCAATTGGTAACTAAGCTGACTCGTCTAAGGTCTTGTGCAATGACCACTCACCTGAAATACATAGACGAATATGTGGAACGTACAAATGGCCTGAAAGATCGATAGCAAAGCACACCACATGCACTGCCAGCGACTGAAGGAACCGAATAGCTTTTGCAACGTCTTCATTTGGAGTAGCTCCAAATGCTCTTGGCTGATGGGCGTTTTTAGCAGCATCGGCGACACTTCGCCCACATTTGTTTCAGACGTTGACATTTTAACGGATTACGCACGTTTTGGATTGGTTCTCAATAAACAGTCAACCGATTGCGACTTGAGACGCAAATCAACTGATTTAGAAAGTTAATCAATGCACACAAATTCGTATTAAAATGTTGAGTTTATTATGCTTTACATGTACAAATGCTGAGAGTTTCGGCCACATAGCGGACCTTAAGCGTGCACTTTACTCTAACAACTGAGACTGCGTTAGGAAGCCAGGTTTTGTCAACTGTGTGGAAGTCACAGATGTACAGGTGCGCCACCACACATGTTTTCAGAAGGGGCAATAATATTAAGTTCAACAAGCTGGTATGACGACCCAATGAGCTGCTCTTAACCAATCGGTCGAAGTTACGCATAAATTAAGCCACCTCGGAGTGGAATTAAGTTAAGCTCACAAGTCATTGATCTGAAAAGATAAACTGTTTTCTGAGAGAGACTGCGTTTGACTTTTCACTCAAGAGCATGTCACCTTAAAAATCTCTTTTAATAAATATTTAGTTTAGCTTTGTTTGTTTAGCATAAGGTTAAACTGTTTAAGGGCTTAATACATCCAAATCTCATAAAATTCTTAGGAAACTTCAAGTAATTTGTGTAAAAAAACGAAAAGCATGCTTACAGGCACCGTTTAGATTGAATAAATTAGGTGTTGGTATCAAAATGTAATAGGTTCGAAACCTATCAAAATTTGATGTAGATTTTGTTAACACAATTGTATTTGTTTTCGATGTATTAATAGTAGTTAGTAAGCTAATTCTGGAAATTGTCATTTTTCTGTTATGTCAAACTTAACAACCATGAGTCAGTAAATTTGCAAATCTTACGTTGACCAATTGAGTTCCACTAACACCATGGTAAATAGCTGTACTTAAGTATATTTTTAAATCTTGGTTTCTTGGCGATGCGATTCTCTTCAGTAATTTCTTAGTTACATAAAAAAAAACCGATTGTGTCAAGGTATTTTGCGGCTTGTCTTATTTGTTGTTGCCTTTTTTTTACCTTTTTACCTTACGAATTGCATATAAGCACGCTAGATGATTACCGTGATTATCATACACTGAATCGAACAATCGAAGTAGTCAAATCGGCGAGTGCAATTGACTATCACGCAAAATTATCCAAGTATCTGACAGATAAACGCAGTGACAAATGATGGCAGATCGCAATTTTTTAAGGCCCATTAAGTGCGTATGGAATATGATGCCGATGCAAATTGATCGAAGGTTGGTCACGAGTGGGTCGCAAACCACACGCAATACCGTCAATGCCTTAAGGCCTTTCATATTGGCAAATTAGAGCTATAACGTGGTGATTAATAATCGCACTTTTGGGATTCGCCGAATCATTGACTTTTCAACGAAATTAACAATGTCAAGTGCTGTCAGGTACTTAAAAAAGTTAAAAACGTCATAGCTTTCGTCTTATCGCATTTTTTCTTGTTTTTTTTTCGATGTTCTGGAGTAGTTTGTAATTTTTAAGTAGTTTAGTATTCTATTATAGAATTAGTGCTATCTCATTACTTCTAAATATTGGTTATAAATTAATTAGCTAAAATGGAATGAGTATAAGAAACTATTTTTTATAGCAGTATGTGTAAAACTATATCATGGGCCCGACATTAACATGCAAATGTTATAAAATTGTGTATTTGTGCACTAGTTTTAATAATATGTTTGGGAATTTTGCACAAATTTATTGGACACTAAAATAAATGGTGTGTAGATTACTTAATGGAAGTCATAAAACAATTTGACTTCTTGCAACCGGTCTACATAATCATAACTTTCACTTTTCATCATCCACAGCAACTCAATCAAGCAATTATTAAACGGTTGCAAGGCAAAATTGCCCCCGATCTGTTTCACTTCACAAAAGAACGCAACAAAACATAACACAACAAAAACCAAAACAGAAAATATTGCTTTGAAATTGCGACGCAATCAACTGTGTAAATATTTACCAATCCATAAAGCTAATCTCACCTGAAACACAAACATGAACAAATGAAATGTGTTGGGTATCTGGAACAAGCACAATAAAAATGTCCATAAAAAACTCCATTTACTATAGTGCCCCAAATAATTAGATAGCACATCGCTATCAGCGTCTTGGCTAAGATCCTTGACGGGCTGCGGCATTGGTGGGTGCACAACCGTGATGCCGACCTTCTTCAAGTCATCCGAATGGCGACGAAAGTCCATCGCAATTACACTTATTTCCGGTGTGCCTGGTGCTTTCCTGTGAGCTACCCACGCAATCGAAATTGAGGGAACCACGTCGCAGCACGCCACTCATGTCGATATTGAAGAATTGGCAATAACACAAATAAAATTATCACTTGGTAGCAATTTCAGTTGTTCAGCTTTTCAGTTTTTCAGTTGCTTATGCTTTGCTGATCGATTGTATTGCTTGAAGTCGCAACGTTGATTGTTTGCTTCGCTTTTGGCGGCGATCTAAATCCGTTAAAAGTTCGTCGGAGCTATTATAAATGGCAAAAAAGCTCAAAGCTCTATGCAGCGGCATTGCCAGCTGTAAAAACAAAATCGAAACTTCGCCTAAGTCAACGAATTCAAAGTTGTCGTAGGCTGTGAAGCTTTTGCCTCAAGATTACAGTAAAAAAACAGTAAAGTGAAATTTGTTGCGATATTTGTTTCCACATATTTATTTATTATTATAAGTATATTTGTTTTGACACTAATTGATTTACGTTGCTTTGGTAATTTTGATTTACAACAATTTCATATATATATATATGTGTAAGCCATTATTAACATTATTTTCCTAAGATCCAGTTGCACATTGAGCAGTTAACATTATTTTTTTAAAACACGATTTAGATTTGGTGTGCATCACCAGGTGGAATACCTAAGAGTTTACATACATTCTTGCGATTCTATCAACACATTGACATAAATTGACAATTTCATTTTATCATATAACATTAATAATTCATTTTTCGCTTCGTAATATGTAGATATTTTGTATGTCTGTCTATGTATTCTTCTACATATTTCGTTCTATACTTTTGATTTTTACTTACATGTGCATTACTTTATATATTTTTCTTACATTTACAAATTGCATTTGAATCATTTAATTAAGCAGTGTTCGCATTTTATGAGAATCAAATCTGGACAACATAAACATAAGTACAAAGAAGATTAAGTCATGGACAAATCAAATCTTACAATTAAGAACAGTAATATGTATATGTAAGTACAACAAGCATTTTGACGGTTTAATAAAACAACAATTTTATAAGTGTAAACATTTTTGTGACTTGTTTTGCCTTTTTACATGTGTCTTTATCATGTAGACTCAACAAATTGATCATTTAAACTATAATTGTTGCTACTCTATTGGATTACTATTTTGAACTACAATCATGTACATACATTCATTTATTTAAATGCATTTTTGTGGGGAATTTGTAAATTATTTTGATGACTTTTCGTTAGCAAGCGTTATTACGATCAACAACAAACATTGGCTGCTCTCTATATATAATATATAAATATATATAGTGCATAGTTTTTATGCATAATTGACCGACATTTAGTTTCTGTTTATGTTTTTATTTTTATGATTAATTGACTACATTTACCAGAGATTACATTTTTCATTTCAATTTAATAATTATGTTATTTTTTTTAATTTGAATTAGTTTTATAAAACATTTAATAATACACGAGCACAACAACAACTAGATTCTGCATACGTTGGCATATTGACAAGACTTATCGACCAGTATTTTTATGTAGTATTTTAATTTATTTAATTTTTTGTCTGTTCACTGCGTTGTTGACAGAGATAATAAGTTAGCAATACTATTACATACATATTTCTTTTAGACATTAAATTCTACTTATTAAGAACATCTCACAAAAATTGCTTTTGGTAAGTGAAGCTTTAAAATAAAGTCATTAACATTATCTACAGATTTTTAGAAAATTTTAGTGGTTGAGAAAGAGAGAAAGCTAATAAAACACATTTTGCTGAACATTTTGTTTTTAATTGGAGAAAACGTTTGTAATTTTCATTCATTTTAATAAAACACAATTTGCTGAACATTTTGTTTTTAATTGGAGAAAACGTTTGTAATTTTCATTCTTTTTAGCAGATTATTTGTGAGAAATTTATCATCTTCGATGGTACCGAAGAAATGTTCCCTACTCTGATTTGTGACTTCATTTAAAATATGTACTTTGTTCTTCTTATTTTATTATAAGCTATAAGCCATTGTTACTTTAAGAATACGTTTTATTTATATTCTTGAACGTATTTTAAATACTTACTACTTGCTACGCAAACAAGGTCCTGCCTGACTTTTCGTATTATGGCATTAATGGACATTCGATAAATTGCGCTATTTACTTGAATTCCTGGTTAAAAGAAGGTGGCGGTGGCTGCGGCGGTGGATATGTCAAATCGGATCTGGGCATCGATTATTATTGTTGGTATTGGTAGTTTGTAAGTAGTTTTCTGGTAGCCAATGTGCTCATTTATATACTTTGGACCAGCCAAAATATTTGCTAAGTGTCAAAGGGTATTTGGGAAGGAGCATGAGGAGCTCTTGTGGCGCGTCACTCCAATTTATTAAACCTGCTTTGCAGCATTCGGGCGATTGGCGGCGGTTGATGCATTTTTCCTCACCGCCGTCTCCGGTAAAAAGAGCACTACAAAACCGCCAAAGATACTCCAGGCGGTTAGCAGCGTCATCAAGAGGTGGCCTTCGATTTTGTTCTGCAAAAAAGATATGCATAAAATTGCAAATGAATTTATGAATAATTTTACATCAGCACTCATTATCATACCAAAAGCGACAAGTAGGGCGTTAATATAAGCGCCAATCCGGCAGCCACATTGCAGGCACCCACTCCCACATTGCGTATAGCCGTTGGATACAGTTCCGCAGTGTAAACGGGCATGATGGTGTTACCAGCGCTGATCGTGAACTTGCCCATCATCAGGAACGTGATCTTCAGCCAGAGCATATCTTCTCGCCCCTCAGTGATCGCAGCACAGCAGCAGGCGACGCCGGCGCAGATCAAAGTGGCGCAGAAGAGCCACTTCTTGCCCACCTTGGTGATAATGTACATGGCCACCGCAATGGCAGGTATTTCGACTAGGCCAGCTAGCGCCTGTAAGGGAACCAAAACAAAAACAAAAAAAAACCAAATAAATACAAACATACACATCACATAAGAAACAGTTCTACTCGGATGTCGGCGGACCACATTAAATCATCGCGGCATCAAAGGTGCGCCATGCCATGTCAAAATAAATTATACAATATATATATATATATATAATATATATAAAAAATACGCTTTGTCCATTCTTTTGCTATTAGAGATGCGCATTCAGCTGTTTTAAAATAAAAAACTTATCAAGGAAATGATTTTCATTTTCATTAATTTCAGAAGCTGAAGACTTTATCATTGAGTTAAAAAAATATCACAAGACTTTACTTTAAATATCTATACATCCAGAACTGACAGTCTAATAATTTAACAGTCCCAGCTATAAATACCTACTATATCTAACTATTAAATTCACTTTTTCCATAAATATTTCCTAAGACAATTAAATAATTTGTATCGATAGTAAATCAAATAAAATTCTTTAATATATATCTTGCAGTTTTACCCATAAAAATTCCACTTATTCATGATTATTAATAAATATTACAAATAATTTTATTATTAAATTCGTTCGTTTGGCAATTTTTTAGAATAATAATAAATACTAAACAACAGACTGCTAACCAAAATTGTTTAAGTTGTTTAGCAATTGTTTTTTTCTTGCAGCATTTGCTTTGGCCATTTGCCAAATAACTCAAATGAATCTGAGAATTTATTTAGAGGAGGAACGGTTGAGCAGCAATATTTACTCGGAGCAACATCATAATTCGATAGCAAACTCATTTGCTCGTCCTTTTGGCCGTCTGTCCACCGCGGACATGGTATTTTGAGATAACAAACACATACACAAAATAACACACACAAAACGGTAGACAGAATGACAGATTCAATTAGCGAACAAATCCCAAGCAAATCTGAGCAGGCACTTATCACTTGTTAAATGTTAAACTTGTCACTCAAGACTGCATTCCGGGTGCTTAATGGATACAAGTTAAGTAAATTATGGAGGAAATTTCGGGAGTGTACAGGGTTTTCATAATGTCTTCGAATCAAATCAAATTGGCGGCGCCACCAACTCGTAAATGTGCACTTAACATTAATGTAAATTGTCAACTTACCGAATTCAAGTAGACATTGCCACCGAATGAGCTCATATTCAAGATAATGCCATAGTAGACCAGATTCATGGTGAACCAAATGCACAGAAAACAGATAGAGATGCGCCGCAAGTAGCTGGACCGAAACAGATATGTCACGTCCTGTGAGCTCTCCCGCGTCGGTGGCGTCAACTGATAATCCGGGGGCAGTTGGCGCCCATTGAAAACGGCTGCCGCCTCAATGATGCGTCTCACTTCATCAACGCGACCTTTGACCAACAGCCAGCGCGGCGATTCCGGCACCACAAACCTGCAAACGAAAAAACCAGAGTCTCAGAATCTCACACAGTCATAAATTAGACACCTCCTCGTCTGGTCGGAGAGGCGTGTGACACCCACGTTATTTTGTTTTATCATTTATTGCTCAGCAGACTCAATGATAACGATGCCCATACATATATATATATCCATTGGCACATACATATGTTTATTAGCAATTTAAACTTTTCACGCGCCCCCACGATGAGCGTTTAAGTTTTGTTTACCTTTTCATATAAAATTTAGCGATTTCCAAATAAATCTTACCAGAGAAAACAGAGGAAAATGCCTGGAATTCCAATGCACAGCTGTAGACGTTGGTAGTCTTGCGTTAAATATGCCAGGCCAGAGATGATCATATACGAGATTGGCAGTGGGAACAGATTGTACATGCCGGCTATGGTGCGCCACTTGCCATCCACATACTCTATGGCTAATATGAGACCAGAGTATGTCACCGAGACAGAGACGAGTCCCAATAGGGCACGCAGAGTTAAATATAGCTCAAAGGAACTGCAGAAATATAGCCAGAGACCTGTATAAAAATTAATAAGTACGAGTTTAAATTAATATTTAAATTGACGTTACATTTTATAGGGACAATTTATTATTGAACTTTAAAAAAATGCGCTGCTAAACTATTTTATCTATTTAATCCCTTATCATATTGTTATTTAGTTCTACAGATAACTATATGTATGTTTAAAAACTGAAATATAATAATACTCTGATTATTTAAAGCAACAGGTTACTGTATACAAGTTGAAAAAAAATTCAAATTATCTGCCTCAGCAATTTGTTCCCCAGCCTCAAAAGTGCCCACAACCCTTTGTCAGGCTGCATATTTCCACGTTGCTGCGTCGCACCGCACCAATCCCTGATTAGTAATGTCCTTTTGCATGCAAATTCCAATTACATTGAACGTGATTTAATCAACAAGGACAACAAGGCAGACAAGTGTAGCAGCAGCAGATGCAGCAACTGCACCATCCACTAATGCATTATCCACTCAATGTTGACCCCGTTGCCAATGCCAAGTTCAAAGTCAAAAGGGGACACTGTCGGCATTGGCCAATGCCACTTCCGTGTGTGTGCATAAGGAGAGCTGTCAGTAAAGGTCACTGCAGCATTATAGATACATGGTGACAATTATGATGTAAAAGTATGCATTTGAGGCCAAAGGGGCTGTGGCTGTGGCATATTTGCTCACTTACCGAATATGGTCTGCAGAATGGCCGATATGAAGAGCATGGTTTTGCGACCAAACTTGTCAGAGAGGTAACCGGAAATAATTCCACCTGTTGCGACACCTAGCAAAAAGAACATCTCGGCAACGTTCTTTAAGTGCTCCTTGTCACACACTAGATCCCACTGTGAGGTCCAAGTGTTGCCGACATTGTCGTTCGTCTCGTACTCCCAGCGGTTGCAGGCAATCAGCTTGCCGTCGTCGCCAGAAGCTGCTGCAGCTGCTGCTGCTTGTTGCTGCAACACACGATAAGAGAGTTAGTTACCCTTGACTTGCTACGAATTTGAATAGGATTCCATGTGCACGAGCACAGTTGGATGCTTACCTGCAACTGTGGTGGTAACGTGTCGTTGCTCAGCCGACTCCAATCGATGCCCGCTCGAATATGACAATTGTCTTGGGATCCGCTTAGATTGCGCCACACATCGACGGGCATTTCTTGAAGATGCGGCGGCCGCTGGCACCAGAAGTCCTTGTTGGCCGCCTGGTATACGGATGAGGATATGTGAAATGTGTTGGGCACCTGGAATAGCGACAGCAGCACAGTCATCACCAGCTGCCATTTGCCATAGTGACCCATCAGATCACCAATCACATCGGTCTCATCATCATCGTCCGCTGTCCCGGCTCCGGGATCGGCCTCCGCCGCCATCGGTGACTGTGTGGGCGTTGTTATGGGCGACGGTTTGCCGGCTGTGTCGTGCATGGCGCACAAAGGAACTGTAAAGATGAAAAAAAATAACAAAGGACACTTTTCTTTGAGTCGCATATCACTTGACCTTAAGGGAAGAGATAGTCAAATGTCTGGTGGAAAGCACTTTAAATCATTACGAGAATCTTTTGTTGCCCAAACATTTGCTCCAGATTCAGGTACAATTAATAAAATATTTAAAATTCCTAATTTGTTTTCTTTATTATGCTCTTCATTCTGCATAAATAATATTATTATAAAGAAACTTGTTAACATAACATTTTAAAAGTGATTATAACAAAATAATATTTAAAAATTAGCTTTCCGGTATATTATCCCCTAGTTAATCAACCTTCGTCCTTGAAATTTTGTTGCCAAATGGCAAATATCGAATGACTTAATGTCTTAAACAAATTATGTACTATATTTTACCTTAAGCAAAATCTGTGAAAGACAATTAAGAATCATAAGTTTTTCATTTCATGAGCATTTGCCAAGCCTTATGCGAATGCCATTATACTCAATAGCAAAGAGCATTCAAATTAATTTTATGGCGCGTGTCAGGCGCACACAAAGACGCAATTAGTTAAGTGGCCAGTGACCAGCGGATTGGAGCTCTGTGACAAGTTCTGGCCATAAACCAAGCCAGCCTCTCAGAAACAGGCGAACGAACTGGCAAAACCCGAAATGCAGCCAAGTCAAGCAGCGAAGGCGACTCTATTTCATTTATTACGCGAATCGGGACTCACTTCCCCCCCCCCCCCCCCCTCTCACTCTTCTCTTCATAGAGCTAACAACCTGCGTTCGATGGAATTCAATCACATCGTGGGCGATTAACTACAGCTGGCCAGAGAGACCGATCCGAGGCTACCAGCAAAAGTTCTGTGCACACAAATACAAAGTAAAAGAACAAGAATAATAGCTAAGATTTAATGTAATTGCGTTGGGTGGGGCAGTGGGACTGTGGGGATGTGGGGCTGACTGGCTGGCTGACTAGCTGACTGACTGGTCGTCATGTTCGTGTCCCTTTTCTCAGTTGGCTAGTCCAACATCCACATTTTGTTTTTTTTTTTTCTCTCTCTGTGTTAGCTGCCTTCCCTTCAATGCGGCCAGCGGCGCTTTTGTAGCACATTGGCTTTGTTCGGGATTTGCCAGCTCAGCCAGTGACTGACTATGTGGAACATAAAGCTATAGGTAACAATATCAATGCCAACAAGTAAGTAATGCCATTCCCTCGTTATACGAGGAGCAACAAAAAAAAACTTTAACTTAAATCTCATTGAGCTGCTTTCTCTTGACTGCATTAAATGGTTAATCCTTTGGCAACTTTCCCATTGTGCCTTTCTTATAATTAAACACTTTAATGCACGGCAAATGGAATTAATTACGGATTTCATTAATTTCATTAAGTATTTATGCGGGCATGTGGGAGAATAAACCAATCATGCACGCTCATCCATACGAATATATTGAATGTTTAACTTATTTAATGTTTATCTCAAAGATACATTTAGAACAGATTCCGTTGTATACAAAAATTGGTTGTATATTTATCTCTATAATTAAGCTTGCTGCTAGTAACGTTTTTCTTCTTAAAAAGTAATTCCTATACAATGAATTAATAGTATCTTGTAGCATAAGGAGCTGATAATATTTCAACGCTTAATTATGGAATAAAATTTACTTTTGACCATAAAGATTAAAATACATGAAAATTGCAGTAACTTACATACAACAGAAATCCGAAAAGGCAAAAAAGACCATGCTTTTATTTTTTTTTTTTATCATGGCAATGCAGCTGAAGATTATAATAGTAGCAGAAAAAGAAAAAAAAAAACAAGAAGAGGACATCATCATAAAATGATTCTGAAAATATTACATCGCATATAATTCATGCACAAATGCACATTGCTTTTTCTGCAGCATTCAACTCGGCTTAAATTAGCATTCTGCATACGCAGCTTGTGTGGCAGCGTTTGTCTTTCATTCTCTTTGGTTTTGCATATGTGGCCAGTGTGGTACAGCGGTGGCCGCTTGGCCGCAGTAAAATTCACACCACACACCACACGCCACACGCCACATGCCGCATGCTGTACGCCGCACGTGATAAGCGTTAAGTTAAGCGCGAATTTTCACGCACTTGTAAACACAATAAGCGAAGCGTATCCGCGAAAATCCACAAGCGAGGGACATGGCTGATGGGACGGCGTGGAGGTGCCTGCGTGGGGACATCAGCCAAAGCCAAGGGACAAGGCGTGCTGTGAACTGCTGCATGCTGGCTGTCAGGATAATTAATTATCAATTTCATAGACGCCATGCGTTGCAGCTGCAACATATGTGCGGCATCAACGTATCAGCACACACACCCAAACACACACACGCACACACATATACCGTGTATAACGGATGTCTGTAGTTGCCTTTTCAGTTAGTGAAGTTGCAAAGGGAAGTAACACAAACAGCAACTGCGACTTGCTGCAATAAATGTTTGTTTGCTCGCATTGCCGTTGACATCACAGTTAGCGCCCACGGGCAGCCTTTGCCTGAAGGTCGTCGCACGCAACAGCCTGTCTGGGGGGTAGCTGGGGCTACTGCACTGTGGCCGGTTGCCATGGGGGATAGAGGGAGTCACTGTGTGCATGTCTGTGTGTTTGTGTGTGTTTGTGAGTGTGTGTGGGCGACTCAATCTCAATGCTATAAACTACGTCGTCGCCATTACAATTTTACCTTCAACTCATTCGCGCCAGGCGGGCACACAGCACGTATGCGCAATCATACGGTACGCTGAAAATAACGCTAATTGCATTTCGCAGCTGTTGTCCAACTAACTGAATGATTGACCAAGCATTCCAATGAATCCTTACAGCTCAGCATCCACAATGCCATTAGGTCGAATGACATATATAAGTAGTCAAATTTTCAGGTTGCATTTAATAATATCCATTTTAATCAAAATAAACTCAGTATTTTATGCAAAAAAAAAAAAACAAAAGTTGTTTTTAATTAGCATACTGCTCTTAGTCAATTTAAAATTAAAAGGTTGTTTGGGTCGAAAAAAGTATATAACAGAGGAATTGATTTGGATTGAGCTATTTTAAACAATGGACAAATATCTGCGGAGTTTCAAAATGGTTTTAATATATGCCGTCAAAGGAACTAGTCACACTTGGCACTTATTAAAATGATGCATTGACACTCTGACGTAGATTACATTAATTGTGCGGCCTGGTTTGTGCTACCCGCTTGCGAATGGATTGCCTCAGAGGAGGGCATTCATTTTTTTGTTTACAAACACTCGGTTTCATTTCCATTGCACATTAATTCGCACACTATGCAAATTAAGTTGCAACGGTCCATGCAAATTGCTAATTACTATCAGAGAGTCGAGTTAATCTATGCATATTTCGATCATAAAAATGCATGTAAATATGCATATGAATCCATATACAATACGCCTCCCCTCAAAGTCAAGTTCACTTGGTGGTCAGCACTACGATATCCGATACGGATGCGTTTGGCGCGATCTTTTGACACGGTTCAGCTGCCTTAACTCGACGCTGCTCGGCGCACGCTTAATTGAAAAAGATATACACGATGCTCAAATAATGATTTGTTTCAATTGAAAAGTCAATGCCAGCACTCAACGGCGCCGGCACCAGTATCGCCGTCTAGGCTCATTCATATACGTATAATTAATTGAAAGTTGAAAAGCTGCTCGTAAATTAACTGGGTGCTGTGAAAGTTTCACAATGTGCCATTCTTAATGGAATCTCTTACCGAAAAATTTACATAGATTAACAATTCATTATCTTTGCGCATAAGTTATAAAGTTTAATTAGATTGTAAATAATCATTATGTACATAGAATCAAAATAATTCTTAATCTAGTTGCAATCGACTCGGTTTTTCAAACAGTATAATTTAATAAACTATCTTTGAGCTTTATAATTTGTTTATTCATTTATATTTATATGTTCATTTACTTCTATAAGTATTTTACGACACATTCTACAGATTGAGTTTTCTTGCAAAATATATACATTTTTTAGCAAATCATAATTTCAACGACATTGACCCTGTTTTACGATCTGCATTTAACTGCAAATTGACAGTTAAAATGCCAAGCAGATTCCCAAATAACGGCAATTTGCTTATTTCATGCATAGTGACGAATACAATAAGTGTAAATAAAATAAAAACAAAAAGAAGGGAGAAAAGATAATAAGCGCCACAAGCAACGATAAATGTGCTAAATAATTATATACAAAAGAAATCGTTTAGTTCTGTGGAGACGTGGTGGATGAGGAGAAGGAGGAGGCGCGGGGGCGGGCGCGCTGCAGCCGACTGAGAGATAGACAAGCTGTCGCTGTAATTAGCAGCCATGCATATAAAAGTGCATTCACTTTCATGCTATGTCTATGAGATGTTGATGATAATGATGAGGATGACGGTACTGATGATACTGATGATGGGGTTGATGGTGATAATAATGATGATGATGATGATTATGATGATTATGATGATGATAGGAAGGTGAGGATGCTCAATGACGTTGCCAGGCAATTTGCACATTTATAGGATTTGTTTATAATGCATTCAACGTCTGCCCTTGCCTCTGCCCCATCCCATAACGCTGCCTCTGCCGTTACCCCAGCGAAAGCTGGCTGTCTGCTTGTATTTGAATTGTAGAAACCTGCCAAGTGGGCAATAGTAATCGTAATCTTTACACACACTCATATAGTGAGTAGTTTAGTTAGCTCTTCAGCGACGACAGCTTCCGTTGTTCCATAGAGCGACTAAGATGCCGACATTTATCCGGATGACAGCCCATCAGTGGCACCCGGTCCGATCCGTCGTCGAGGGAACACATCACTTGTCAGTCTAATTGCAACCAAATACCAACGTCGAGATGAGACAGCTTAGATAAGAAAACCATTTTTTTCTGCCAATGAGTCACATTTCCACATTTGAATATGGCATGAGCACGTTGTTCGGTATGAGTGCGTTTTATTGTCACGTCTACGGATCTCGCTCGTCAGCCACATCAAATACAAATACCGTAAATTAATTTCGAATTTTTCCCTAATTTACGTTATTTGTGAATCGTATTATTGGCATCATAAGCCATTAAACTTTTTGACTGCCCCAATGTACGTGCTGCATTGAACTTTTCACGCCTTGTAATTAACGATATTGATTTTGGCTTTTGAGCGCATAAATAAACCGAGCAGAAACAGAAAAAAAAAACAGAAAAATTGAAATACACAGTGAAAGCAAACAAATATGCCCACCAGATCGTAGAAATAATGTTGTTTCGGTTAGTTATAAATTGCTAGAGATTTATTGGAAACTGTTGCGACTAATAGTTCAGTAAATCAGGCTATAAGTAAGCCAATTTATGCCCTGCAAAATATACACAAGTATTTTAGAATCCTGCTAAAATTTAATGTGAATTTGTTAATTACAAATTTCGAGCTATTCTCAAAATAGTTACTTCAAAGCTGCTTTGTTTGATTTTAAACGTTTCCGTAAATCATTAAAACATTGAAAGAATTTATTGTTTCTGATTTTTTCAGCAACCATTGCGAATCCACAAAATGTGTTAACTTTATAGGTACTAAAAAAGTACTAAAAAATATTTAAAATTGGTAGAGCGGAAAATATTCGAATCTAAATTAATTTAAGAGATAAGCGTTGATGCAAATAAATTTTCCAAATATTAATTGAGTTGTCTGAATATATAAAAAAAAATACAAATGATAGTAAAAACTAAAAACGTTTGCTTCGGATTTACTTTAAAATTATATTGTGCACTTGTAAATGGAAATGTTCTTTTTTATGTTTGCCTTCTGCCATTGTATTCAATATTATAATACCTTAGGTAAATATTTCCAACAAATTGTGAGGCAAATAACCATTTTCGTTTGCCACATTTGCAACTTTTATATTCGAAAATGTCATTTTATATGGTCCTAAAATTGAAAGGAGGACTTAAGCTGGTAAGAATCGAGTCGTTTAGCCCAGCACACATTTGATAAGCACAAATTGAAATCAGTTTAACAATATTGTCAACAATGCTCATAAAAGGAGTACGAAATACTTATGCCAAATAATTGAAAAGAGGAAAGCACACCCACACACACACCCACACACACACCCACACACACACCCACACACACACACACACACGCGCGAAAATCAAATGAATTCAAATCAATTGTTTGGCATTTACAATGATTTACATATTCTCAGAATTAATAAGGTGGGTGTGTATTGTATGTGTGTGTGTGTGTGTGTTTTTTACCTTTTGGTAGTAAACTGTTGTATGTATTGATATAATATGCAAATGTTGCTTTTGTGTATCTTCAGCTGCCTGAAACTTGTACATCTTTTATTTTGCAAAAATTAAATATTCTACAATAGCAGCAAAATGGAAAAAAGTATCTGGGAATAGTGCATTGCATTATTGGGAGACCCGGTTTGTCGGCAGCCCGCACTGGCTCTATGCCATTGTCGTGCCACACTGAAGGGTCCTTACAGACTTCCTTCCGTCGACTGCTGTCCAGTTGCTGTCTGCTGAGTTGCCTGGGTGCCTGTCTGCCTGTCCGCCTGGCTGCCTGTCGGTCGCTTCATGATTTTCGCATTTGTTGTAAACAAACTAACCGAGATACGCCCGTTCCCCTGTGCCTGGCTAAAAATTTATACATCTATCTTTTTGTGTGGAGCTGGGCTACCAAAATGTAGGTCATCAGTGCCATGAGCATCCATGAGTATCAACGAGTATCCTTATTTTCGCTGTGTGCGTTTTTTTTTTTATTATTTATTTATTACTTTTTCTTTTTTTTTTTAATATATGTATGAACGTTCATTGTTGTGAACATGAATTTGCAAATCTATTTCCATTCCGATTTATATGTCTGTTTGTGTGTTGCTCTTGTTGTTAATGCTTTCATGTTGCGAACTGCCCTTGCAGCTGTTGTCTTCTTAATCGAATAGAAAATCGTTTGGCAATTTCAAATTTAGCCAGCTAAGCAGCGATAATCCTAATACACACAATCACATTGAGATGCCCCATGTCACATTCTGACATGCCACATTGAGAGCGCCGTTGATTACAATTTCAATTTCAAAGTGCGCACTGATTTGCTACTTTCATGCGCTTCCAATCAGTCGTCATCGAGGCAGAGCTTCCGCCATTAGCATAACCAAACATCGATGACTCGGATAACTGGAGGCGGCGGCAACCGGCGCCAGGTGATTGCCAGCACTGTTTGTATCCCCGTTTGAATCACTATTCTTTTCATTTTTCGACTTCTCTTTTATTTTCTTGCATACTGTGTTAAGATTGGGATTCAAATTCCAATTGGCTGCATGCGTAAATGGGGCCATAGAAATGCGCATGTGGCATTTAGGCCTTCAACATTTCCTAACGAACAGATTTATTGCTGCCTGATTTTTATTGCATACTGAGTGCTTTACCTTCATTAATTGCTGTATAATATAAGATCATCTGCTATATTTTTTTTATGAATATTTTTAAGCTATGCATAGATATATAAGATTCTATAATCAGTTTTATTGTGCTTTTGTCGAAAAAGCGGAAGGCGATTTCTACAAATACCTTCAAGTTTTAAGTAACTTATCTTCCATACCAATTAAAACGGCAATTACTGCAGCGATCATAAAATATAATAATGAAAATTTTTTGCGAAATCATCCTCTACTCAATTTATTGATACCTCTGATCATAAGATAACTTTATATATTTTGATATACTGTCATATGGAGCATGTATTCGTACTGACAAGAACAGCACATTAATGGGCTAACAATTTGTTTTAGGAATCACGAACAAAAATATTTACTATATATAAACATATATCTAGATTTTAGGTATTTGCGTGTGTGGATAAAAAGTTGAGGCAGCTGCTCGACAATCTGTCAAGATAAACTCATTGCTGTTGCTTGTTGTCGTTATTATCCTTATTGTTGTTCCTGTTATTGTTGTCATTGTTGTTGTTGTTGTTGTTGCTATTTGCGCACAAACAGACAAAATAAAATACAAAGACGGACAGACATAAAAACTGGCAAATAAATAAACAAAAGCAAAGCAAACACCGCTGGCGGCACATCTACGGGCCACCCAAGCATCAGGAGCAGCTCGAAATATGTGGATGCTGTTGCTGCTGCTACTACTGCTACTGCTGCTGCTGCTGCTGCTGCTGCTGCTGCTCCTGCTCTTGTCAACAAGGCAAAATTGCCAGTATCCGTAATGAGCTTACCTTATGGACACAGTACGAGTTGTTGCTGTTGATGTCGTTACTTTTGCTGTTGGTGCTGCTGCTGCTGCTGCTCCACCTAGATGTGGGCAAATCCTAGAGCTCGTTCTGCTGCACAATTGGCACTCTATGAATGCTGCTCTCAGCCTGCCTGCTGACTGACTGTCTGATTTCCTTAACCAGCTTCCTGTTGCTGATGTTTTGATGTCTTAGCGCGGAAGTCCCCTATTCGCTTTGAAGCGTTTCACTGCTCGCTGCGTTTTTGATCAATTTTTTAAAATCGCACCAAACGGAAACTGACACATAAAACCGACTCTCATCTAATGGTTTTGTTGTTATTGTTATTTAATTGGCTTTTGGTGAATTCAACGAGTCTTATTCTAGTTCATAATATTACGCATACGACGCGTTGCGAGAAAGACGAAAACGTTTCTTTTGGAATATTTTTTGAATTGTGTTTTTCTGTCGCAATGCACTTGTAACTGCAGCTGTAATTTATAATTGCGGTTTTGTTAATAAATATTTGAGAGCGGGGCACGAGAGAATGTATTTGGCATTTGTTGCATATACACCGGGTAGTGTGACAAACGAACTTTTTCGCGCGCGCTTTGCTTAACTGACAGCAATTTCCAATTTGGAAAACAAATGCGAGCAGGGCAACGTGCCATAACAAGAACAACAACAACAAATAAACCCAACTTAATATATAAATAATTATTTTTTTGCTTATAATATAATTAGTAAGGAGAGGAATGTGTTTAGAAAAAATGATGGGTCTTCAAAGTAAAAACCAAAAACCAAAATTATACAAAAATTATCTGCTAATATTAATTTTGTTGTTATTACTACCATGTGGGCTGTCCGCCCTGTCTAATATGCTCTATTTAACAAAACATCTCGTCATAGTTGTCCAAACATTGTCTGGCTGCCATCAGTATTTATTATACTTATACTTTTAAACTTAGTACAACAAAAACTTTAAGTATAAGCATTTCTATATTGGCACATATTTGTATAAATGTATCTATATGCATAACAATGTTGTTGCCGCTCGCATTTATTGTTGCTGTTGTTTAATTTATTTATTTAATTTTATACTATGCGCACTCACGCACCCACAAAACGTTTTGTCTTTGGCTGCTCACACGAAAAACTCTTCCTGCTGTTGCTTCTTATGATTCTATATGGCGACTGCGATTGCGATGGCGTTGGCGACAATGTCGTCTCTGTCCGATGCTTTTCTTCTTCTCGTTGTTTTTATTGCTGCTGCTGTTGCTACTGATGCTGCTGCGGCAAAATTTCACACAACCACAACGAATCACCGAGAGCAACTGAGCGCTCGTGCGAATTGCGAAGAACTTTTATAACTTTGCTCCTGCACGCAACGGCAAAGTACTGTGGTCAGTTATCTAATTCTCTCAACAGAAATCGATTTTGGATTACATTGCTTACATATGCAGTACTTTTAACAACATTTATTTCAATCTGCAATTTAAGTATTTTTATCTTGTATAGCTTCCAATAATAATTCACCAACAGAATAAGAAAATAAATTGTTTTTAATATTTTAAACTATTTAAATCTCTCAGGGTAGACAATTTCCTTCATTGCCGCAATAATAAAAAACAATAATCGTGCATACATACTCAATACGTATGGAAATATGACATAATAATAAATACCCAGAATACTTTGCAAACCAAAAAGATAATTTTGAAAATATAGGAAAATCTAATTCTATTCTACTGTGCAGCGCCAGCAGCGCAACGTTGACGTCGGCGATGGCGAAAGCGCCAATTGCTGTTGGGGCTATTGTGGGGCTGCTGATGCTGCGCTAAGACCATTCTTTGGCAGTCAGCGTCGACGTCGACGTTCTATCAGCTGCTTCTGTTACTGCACCAGCAGCGTGCGCTCTCTTTGCTGGTTTTCTCTTAACTTACATTCTCTTAACTCGCCTCGCTTGGCGCGAAAAACTGTTGCTGTTGTTACTTAATCGCCGGCATAATTTTACTCATCGATGTTCCTATACTCTATTAGTAACAAAAAGTGCAAGAAATGCACCATTCATATTAAGCGAAAACTTGTCTTTAATTTACTCATGTAATATTAATTAAAATAACTTTAATTAAAAATATTGTATTTTTAAATGATTTGTTTTTAATACATTAAAGTTTTACGGTGAGTATAATTATATAAAATAATAAATTAAATTTAGCTAAGTAAACAAAGTAAAATTAAAAAAAATCTTTCAGTGACTTGCCAAATCCTAAAATACTAACTTATTTACTAAGGAATTGATATATTTTCGCAGGAACTTAAGCATTAAGGGCTCATAAAAGGATACCAAATTTAAATTTTGTGCTCATATTTTAAATATTAAATGCAACGAATATATCAATAAATAAATATAAATATATAAATAAAAATATGAGTAATGGCCTCATCACATTCGCATTTAGATAAATGCTTATAACATTAATGATTATGGCAATAACTAACGGAGTATATTCGTCATTAGACGCGGCACGTGGCGAGTGTCGATCGTTGCTCGACGATCACATCAATAAAATGTTGACAATTTGTTGACATTTGCGTATTTGTGGCTTTTTTCGGGTGGGTGATGATTATGATGATGACGTGTCGAGATAATTGTTTAATTGCAATTTACGTTTGCTGCTGCTTGTTTGTTATTATATGGATTGTAGTATTGATATTGTTGACAAAGTCGAATAAACAGATGTAATATATTTAATTTGTGATTAAATCATTTGAATATCTTGTTTTTATCTATAGACTGCTGTTTGCTATACATATATGCATATATATATACTTTTGAATAAAAAATGTGATCTTTAATGAAAATAAATATATAAAAAAACAATTGTTATCTTTTTTATGGACTGCATTATTTTTGGCGTGGACAATGAATTGAATCATGTTTTCAGCTCTTAAGCGAATATTTACATTGAATAAAGAAAGAACAATATTGTAAGAAGAAATATTATTAAAATGAATAATTGCGAAACTTTGTTTAGTTGCTTTATTGACGCTAATTGTGTGACACATCTTCTAAAGCAAAGAGTAAATTGTGCGCCCTTCAAATGGTTGCAAATGCTGATATCATCTATAAAGTTGGTCAACAAATGAAACCATGTTCTAATTAATAATCCAAATAAAACAGCACGATCTTTACATTGAACAACTTAGCCTGCATATCTACTCTCTTCAAAATTATATAACTACTGATGCTTAATAAAATCAAAAAATAATTTAGTTCGTTGTGTGACTAATAAATAAATAAATAAAATAAATTGTTTCAATATTGCTTCAAAGGTTCAAAGTACAAATCGACAGTAATGCGCATAAGTTAAAAAAAAAAACTATTTACTTGTGAATGATTTCGTCGTATTTATTGAGTTTCTGAAAATTCTCACATGCAATAAGAAATCGCATGCGATAAACACTTATCGTTTTGGCGCGCTTATTGAATAAGCGTTGATAATGCCGTTGTTTTTGTTCCAAATCAAAGTTTAATTTGCATTTTGCTTATTTCTCATTTGCCAACACTTCAATAAATAACTAAACGTTCGTTTTTTTTTTTTTTATCAGTAAATACAGAAGCGCAGCGGGACACTTCGTCGTTGATCAAGATACTCTAAAAAGCTGTTTCTGTATCAATTTCCATATTTGCGATATTATGTGTTTATACGTATTCTAATTATATTTCTGGACGCTAAACGATTTTCATAAATTCACAACAAATATTTTGTATTCGCATTTGATTAGAACTGAAATCGTGCCAGCTCCGGAGCACATTTCGTTTAGCTTCACAAGCGGACTTCACTTGCAATGTGCAAATGTCACTGATTTATGGGCAAGACCTGCGCCTGTATATACATCCAGTTGTGTGTGTGTGTGTGTGTACTTGTGTGTGTGCCAGTTTGTTTTGGTTGACCAACTTAACTGGTTTAATAGCTAAATAGTGGCGTGTGTCTGTTACTCACTTTTTGCCTGCTCCTTGGATGACAGCAACGGCAGTTCCAGCTCCATGTCGAGTTCCATGTCAGTTGGGATGTCGTGGGTTAAGTCCGCAGCGCTTTGTTGTCTTGGCATTTTGAGCGAGCTTTGATTTTTGATTTGGTCTTGCACTTTGTATAGAAATAATAATCATGCATGGACATTAACTAATTATAATGGGGAACAGATTGGCAAATTTGAGATTTGATTTCGGTTTATTTTTATTTACGACTTGGCGCCCCCCGTCTTATCAGCGGGCACGCTTATCACCGGCATTCGCTACACCATTTGACCATGCGACTTAGTAAGGCAATGAATACGATTTTAGCAGTAGCTAGTTAGTTAGTAGCTCTACAACTATATTTTATATATACGCGGCACACTGTTTGCTGTAGTTGGAGCTTCACACTTGCCCCACAAATATCACGTTTCAATTACCAGCACTAAATATTCCAAATTGGGCAAACGTGCTGGCATTTGTTCCGTTTTAGGATTGCGGGATTCGCTTTCATTAACTATTGCAAATGTGAATCGATTGGGGCGTTGGTTGCTTACTGCTATATATATATATATATATATTATATAAATATATATATATAAATATATACATTTGTGTTACAGTTACTGCTTCGATAATGTTTTGTGTTTTTTTTTTATTTCCTAGCCGTTTTAAGTTTTTGTGCGCAACGTGCGAACTGTGCAACGGTCAGCGGCCAACTAACTGACTAAACACTGCTCTGGTCAGCCTTAAAGTCGCTTCACTTCTGTTCACTTCACTTCACTTCACTTTTCACTTCACAGTTTTGTTCAGTACCGTCTCTGGCCATTGAGTCGCAATGTCTCGGCGACTGCGACTACGACAACAAACTGAATTGAGTAGCCTCAAAAAAAATAAAAAATAAAAAATAAAATGACCAAAATGATAAATTCGCAGTGCTGCTGCTGCTGCTGCTGCTGCTGGTGCTGCTACTGCCGGTTTTTGTCGTGTTTGTTTTGGTCTGCTTTTATAATTGAGAGTGGGCAACGTCAAGAGCTGTGGCAATGGAAATCTGAATGGGAATGCGAATGGGATGTGTGCTGTGCGCTGTTGTGGGATTGGCCCATTAAAATGTATTTACACGTTCATTGAATGTATTTAAGGTATTCTCATTTGTTTAGCAAAAAATAAAAACAAAAAACAACCGTAAAACATGAGTATGAATTTAATTGACAGCTGAATAACATCGCCAGACATAGTGTTGAACTGAAATAACCCCAAAATTTTGTAGTTAAACAAATAATGATGGCATACCATATTTGAACATATTTAGTAAGTAGTTGCTAAGTTTGCATAAAACATATGTTCATTTGTCTTAGGAACTGCGAACTGAAGATGGAATTGTGAAATCTTGTTAAAGGCGATAATTAAGAATTTCTTAAGCTAAAAAAGAATTTTTTTGAGGCTTTAAAATTTCATTAAAAATACGAAGGTATTTGGATTTAAAATAAGGACATAACTTTACCTTATAAACATTAAACATAAGTACATTTGTATTAATAATTTTGTTTACTTGGTCTTTGCTTTATTAATATTCAAAAGATTAGATTGCGGCGAAACAAGACGAATTCCAACCAAATCTTTTTCGCAAGAACAAAGCACAAAACACCACCAAAATGGGTTTCAAACCAAAAAGCACGCGGAAAGAAAGCTTTCAAAATATCCTTACTTAAATTCAACACACTTCGGAGGCGCTGAAGCTGTTTACTTTTCCCAGGATATTTCTCAACCGTAACCGCATAATGTGGCAGAGATTTAGCACGCATTAAACAACATCAAAATAAACAAACAATTTTGCAGACAATTGCTTTAAGCAGTTCAAACAGCCTCAACGAATTGTGGTCGAGGGTTGGGGTGCGGTTATGGAATAGGGGTGGGGTGGGATTATCCTGCGTCAAAGTGCTCGCTGCTTGCTGGTCGTGTGTCAGCGCAGAAATTCACAGACAAATTTGCTCTGTTCATTTCTGATGTGGATGCAAAGCGCTAATCGATATGTTCCAGACCCAAGTTCCCGGTTCAGGCAATCAGAGGCTGGGCTAGCACTTCGGTGGTGTGTGAGTGTGTTTGATGGGTGCTGCTCCAGTTGACTACTCCTTGACACTAACAGTCTGTTTTGTTGATGCAGTTGTTGCTTTGCTTGTTTGCACATTGTCGTGCGCCAACCCTTGAATTGAGTTTTTTAAAAATGACTCAACTGTGCTTATCATGGGAATGCTATTTCAGTGATCTACTATATTAAGTGAATGGTTTTAAATAGCTTTTTTTGTTAGCAGATTTTACAAGACAACATAATTTTGTTTTAAATTACATCTAACTGAATTTGGATTAAACTTGCAGTTTGAGTTGTTCTTAATGATGTTTAATTTTTGCTCAATCCATGTTCAAAATATAAATAGCATTTAACATTTGAAATAATTTGTAAAAAACGAGTATATACAGGTAATCTAATTAAATTTATCTTGCAATCTTACGGTTAATATAATTTTGAAATATTTTATAAATTGACTTCTATTTAACAACTAACTTTTTCTTTGATAGGCACATTCAGATTTTGCAGGAGCTGTACTATAATTTTTAAAATACATAATTTAATATATTATTTCTATTTAATAATATATATATTTTCAGTATCATCTTATGCTAAGACAGAAACCGTGCGACTTGAAATAAGTAGAAAATAACATATCAATATTTATATTATAAATGTGAAAGATAAATAATAATTTTATAAACAAAATAAAAACAAATTGTAGACAGTTTCCATAATATCAAGTAGAGGACTTTACCTTTAAAACTAAAATAAACTTATCGTTCCCAACAATCAAATTCATAGATTTACAAAAAAAAGAAGAAAGGATCAACCCATTTCAAAATAAATTTATAAGCCCAATTATTATGTTTTGGCAGGCTTAAGGTCGACAAGTACGATGCTATGCAAATCAAATGAGAGTTTATTATGTGTTTCCGTTTGTTCCCACAGTCGGTCAAGTCCAAGTGGAGAGAAGTGTGCATTGGAGATTATCGCCTAGCACTCGGGTGCACTCGTTTGAAATGCGATAATTTAATTGTGGTCCAATGACATATCCGCCGCATTCTACAAACAACAACAACAATAGCACCAGCAACAACAACAACAACAGCGGGCATAGTAAAGTACCAGTCATCGGGGGTGACTGAAGGGATTGCTAAAGTTAAATTAACAATCGTGTTTACATTGGTTTGTAACAAGATTTCACTTAAGGATGTCAGCTTTGGGCTTGTATTGGTATACATCTATTCAGGTTATAGGCGCCGGGGCACTTACCCTGCATCAAAACTGATTACTGTCATCAGCTTTGTGCCGCGGAGTGTGCGCCGGCGCGTGCGACGACCAATTTCATGGGTAATGAAAAGGTTTGCGCATCCGCGTCCGCCCTAGCATATGGTCTGGCACTGTTCGACTTTTGCCGGCGCTGGTTTTTCGCGCCTCGGGGTTACAGCGAGCACACGACCTGGTCGCCTGGCCGCCTGCCGCTGTGCGGGGCGAGAACTCTGACGTAGCTAATTTGTGCGTAAACCAAAACATCAAATAAACATAATTCAATTTCAACAATTGCCCCGTTTGTCTGGCGTTGACAATTTTGTGGTTTCAAGTGGTTCCCTTTCACCAACAGATACACATACCAACTATGTATCCATAGGGCTATGCAGATAGCGTAGCATTTGTTTAATGAGCCGTGAATCTTTACTGGCTGCTATCGGCAGTGATCTAATTGTGCGCCTAATTTGACGTCTCGTGGGAATCTCACTCAGCAATGTGGAACCCTCTCGTGGCTCGTGCCCAGAATGTCAACAGGTTGGATCACGATCAGCTTTTGAAACTCTTGCACCGCTATGTTGATCTCATATTTCTAACAGCCCATGCTACTCGCGAAGAATCTTGTGTTGCATATGCCACTAAACTAAGCTGCATTCCATGTGGGTAAAGTTTGAGAAAGAGAGAGAGAGAGAGAGAGAGAGAGAGAGAGTGAGATACAGAGAGTAATTCTCTTTCAGTGGCCCCCTTATTCTGTCTGTATGCAAAGAAAGCTGACATGCGGACAAACATGGCTGCCGCCTGCTGTGCGAAGTATAATGGCAAAATGTCAAAAACAGGTGAAGCACACAGTACAAAATTTGCAATGGAATCAGTTATAGAGACCACAAAGTACGCTTCCATGCAACCAGAAGAGTTTTAACATAATAATAATAGTATGCATTTTGCATAATTACATAATAAACACAAAATCCGACCATATCCTTATTTAAAAAATTAAACATATATGTATACATTTATAAAAATATCCTTTTAAGATAAATAAATATATATAAATTTCATAAAATTCAGTTAACAGCTGTTGAGTTTAATTTTTTAATACCAACTGTGCACTCAAAATAGGCATTGTCTATATCATTAATGATAGTAATTAATGATTAATTAAATAAATGAGTGTAATAAATATTATATAAATAACTATGAATGCTAAGCATGAAATTCATATTACATTCATTTTTTTAATAATAATAATAATAACTACACTTTTTCTTTATTATACAACAAAATATATAAATGTGGTTAAATTACTACATATATAGTCAAATAACACGTAATTCTCTATACTAGCTTAAATTGATGAATTTATATGAAACATTATAAATGTTTTTTATGTATGAATGCTATGCATGAGATTCATATTATATTCATATATATTCATATTACCTTCATTTTTTTAAAAATAATATTAACTATACTTTTTCTTTATTATACAACAAAATATAAAATGTGGTTAAAGAAACTTTTGTGTAATTTGTTTTGTTCTAACCAAGTAAGTTAACTATTTAAAATATATCAAAATAAGTAAACTACTTAACTAAATGTAGACATTATACATATATAAGATAGCCCCAGTTTTAAATAATAATATTATTATAGCAGAGTAACTACATAAATTAACTTCCAATTAAAATTGGTCTCCCTGAACAGATATGCCCTAAAAAATTCTCACAGCTTCCGCCGGGAAGCCGTTTTGCACGAAATCACCCTGTAGTACTTGACAAGCTCCGCCCACAGAATCCAGGCGAATAGTTGCAAGGACGATTAGGGGTTGATGAGACCAAACACATAGCAGGCTCTGGCAAAGTTGCGGCATTTCCAATTGGATCTGACTCTGCTATAAAAGGCGCAGAATTCCCAGGAGATGAACTCATTGTACATTTAAACTTATTGGACATCGCAAGTGCGTCTATTAAATATTCTCATAAGTGTAAAACCCAAAAAAACCTTGACAGATAAAATAATATAAAATGTCGCGCAATCAATTACCAGATTCGTCCTCCTCCCCACCCATAAGGTGAGCAAAAAATAATAAAAAATAGTTATTAAATAAAAAAACGTTTAAAATTTGTTCTTCAAAAAGAATGCTTAATTAAGAAAATCAAATCAATTTTTTCAAATAGTGTCCAAAAATACTTTCCGTCGGCAAGTTTTATTTGTTACTTTGAATTGTATAATTTCTTAACAGCCATATGCCATATCACAACTTTGACGACGATCTAATCAATGAGCTGCCCTCCTGCATCTATGCGGGTCAACATCAGAGTGGCGTCGGCGGTGCAGCTGGAGGCATTTCATCGGGAGGTTCTGGTCTGCGTCTCACCTCCAACAATTTGCGGCACATTCAACAGCATTACTTACAACACGGAAACGGTAAGTTTTGCATGAGAAAGGAAAGACATATTCGATATGCAGAATCATCTATCTTGTAGGCATATTGTAAATGTAGAATCTAATCTCTAACAATAGTTTATTAGTCAGGATAAAATGATTAAAATAGCGAAATTTGTGTTTGATTTTAGAAAACCTGCTGGACTCCTCCACTAATACCAACACACTGGTGGGTCTCAATTCCAACAGTGCCACGCCCATGATGTGCAACAGTCCAACAGCTAGCAGCAGTGGGGGTGGCGGCACTGGAGGTGGAGGCGGTATAGGCGTAGGTGGAGCTTTAGGTTCTAGCACGGGAGCGGGAACATCAAATGCTAATTATGGTGCAGCTGCTGCTTCCAGCTACAAGATCCAAAGACAACAGGCAAATGTGCGAGAAAGGAAACGCATCCAGAGGTCCGCACCTACTGGGTACACTAAATGGTCTTTTCCATTTCACACTTAGTTAAACCCTGCACTCTGTAGAGCAGCCCACTAATGAGCATTTCCATCTTTCTTCTCTTTCTTTTGCGCTCTGCAGTAGTATCAATTCCGCATTTGATGAGCTGCGCGTTCATGTGCCCACATTTCCATATGAGAAGCGTCTGAGCAAGATTGATACCCTGCGCCTGGCCATTGCCTATATATCACTATTACGGGAGGTGTTGCTAACAGAATACGATCCGCTAACATATGTGGAAAAGTGTCTGCGTGGTGAGATCAAAGCGGATCGGGCCAATTGGAATACAAGCGATTTGACGGCTCGCCTCTCCTGGATCAATTGGGAGAATCTGGGCGTCCATCCAGGACGTCGAACTTTGCTCACGTCGCTAGCATTGTCCTCGGAGCCAATGTGTGGTGCACATTGTGGCATGCCATAATCGCATTATGGATACATATTTTTTGCGATTGGATATACACAGCCTAAATCTGTGTTTACAATTGCCGTCGTTTAACAATGAATATTTCAAATATTCCAATTAGTACTCAAATCAGAAAATAGGGACGAAAAAGTCACTATAAATAATATTTATTAATATTTTAAATCGATATTAAATTATAGTCAGCTATAACGCATAAGAGAAAGAAATTTAAATGGGCCATTTTTAAACAATTGATAAAAAGCAGATAAAGAAAAGCGAATCATTTCAATTTTGGCATATATGTTCCACACCGACGATGTGGATTAAAAGTTGGCTTGCAATATTAATTTTAAAAAACTAATTTAAAAAACGTTGAACCAGTCAGACAAACAGTATATACAAATTATAACCAACCCAGTTACACAAGTCTGATTGTGCGTTCTAAATTAGGTCCATTTATGAGACTCCAAAAAGTATGCTATGCGATTAACACAAATTCAATTGGACTAATGTTCGAAGTTAAGATAAAATATAACCAATAAATGTCTTCCCAATATATACGCTAATTAACCATTTATCTATCTTATAAAATATCTTATCCAAATATATATATATATATATATAAGAAAGACAATATCATTTTCTAACAAAAAGCAATAATATTTATTTAAAAAGCATTTTAGTTGCACTAAACAAACGACGACACATTGAACCATTTTTAGTTTGTGTTTGTTTGCTGGTTCGTTGGATTTTGCCTAAATGGCTAACATTCACGATGTATACATGTGTTTATAAATTAATTTCTTAAATTATATGTCAAGATATACGTATAGTATTAGTGTAGACAGTGAGTATTTCTACGACAAACTATAATGCATATCTATATAGTAAACAGTTATAGTGAGTTCTGTGTTGGTTTCTTGTTTCGTTTGTTTCTTGCTTGTACACAGCGAGCAACTAGCAATTAGACATTTTTAACTATATAACAATTTAAGCGCCATTTATAAAATACGTTTTACATGTATAATGTAGAAATTTACTACACACATAACTGCATATAAAGTGTATACATATAAAAAAAATAAATACTTCTTTTGATCAACAAGGGAATTAAAAAAACAGCAAAATACGCATAAATTAATTAAATTACAAACCTACATAACATAATTTTTGTGTATGCAACGTATAAGCGGAAAACATATTTTAGATTTGTTAGTTTCGAATCTTCTTTTTTTTTGTCAACAACTACGTCTACTACAAATAAATATACACGATTGTACATATGTGTGTATGTAGTTAAATATGCTGCTAATCGAATTGGAATTTGACTTTGGTATCATATTTAGTTTTGTTTCAAATAATACTCAAAATACTTTGGCTACAATGAGGCTATACAACAAATACACACATAAAATGTTACATACAAGTATCTACTACGCTTTGGACACATTTTAGCTACATCTCTAATAATTGAATTTTAAGATTGCTTCCTTTTGTTTTTGTTCTGGTTTGTTATTTTGTGGGTTTTTTTTTTTTGTTTCCATTGGTCTGTTTTTGATTGGTTGCTTATTTTCCATTTAGTACGGCTACTTTCCGCAAGCTCTCGATTTCGTTGCGTTTTAAACCCAACGAAAACATAGATTCTATAAAGCTATGGCAGTTGGTAACTATGCTATCCTTTATCATAAGTTCGCGAAACAGATTTGCCAGTGTTGCGATCTCATTGCAGTTCAATATTGCACTTTTGTGTGTCATAAACAAGTTCAAAGCTGCACGAAATATGATCTAAGAGATAAACAATTCGTAAACATTAGTCATGGACCAATTGTACTGTAAGTCAACTTGCCTTATAGCCCTCAGCGAAAACACAATCCCATATTCGTAGCACGGTTTCCACGGGGAGAACCTCTGCGAATATGCAGATAAACCACTTACTGGCTATCACCGCATAGGGCAAGCCTGTAATTATAAAGAGTATTTATATGGATCCATTCAATAGACTACTCAAAACTCACCCAAGTCTTCTAGATGCCGATTAACATCCGGTGTACGCCTAATCACTAGCTCTCTAAATACAGCCAAATCACGCAGAAGATTGGCCATATTATGTGAATGATATTGAGGTGTAATTTTCTCAACTATATGCTTAAGCAGCCAAAAGGACTTCTCCTCATCTTTGGTGACAATGAGTAGTAGTCCGGCTATATAATTGAGACCCTGGCAGTAGCCAATTTCAACATTATGGTGTGCATAGGCGCAGAGTATGTTAAAGAGACGCTCCTTTTCTAAATCGAAGTTGATATTGTCGGGAAAAGTACGAGGTAGATCGATTGATATGGAATCGCTTATTTCCTTATTGAAATGCGGAATATTTAATAAACTACTATATAGATTGGGCTGGTTTTTCATTTCCACATCGGCTCCAGTGATTGCCATCCAAACATTGGCTCGATATGGGCCCGGTATGCCCTTACGAATGTATCGCTTTAGCGTCGGCGTGCGCTGGCTGAGATCTGGATTCTGTTTCAGTAAAGCGTCCCATTTGATGCGTCGCCGCGTCATTGTTTTTAAGTAACTATCCATGAACTTGCCATAGGACTTGTAGTCGAACTTATCGCCCCGCTTGAAGCCATACTCGTCCACATCGCTATACGACAGTAAATAAATAAAATTATTAATTAGTCATAAACTTCAATATAAGGGCCATTTTGTGCTGAATATAGGAGAGAGAAAGTAGCGTGTTCCTGAGTAAATAATTAATAATTTGCATCTAAATAAAACCTAATTTATAATTACATATTTTTATATTTTAAACACTTACCTAAACTTAGAACCTGCGGCCGCATCCATATGAAATTACGATTAGTTATATTGCTCAGTTAAACTTGTAAATGTTTGAGGGTTTTTTAATCCGTTAGTCAGTTGAAGTTGTAATTGTGGTTTTAGTTGGTGCTGTTGCTGAGTTATGCTTGGTTCATGGCCCCATTAATTACTTCTTAAAATTGTGCGCACGTTCACTGCTTCCGTTGTTTGTAGCTGACGCGATCTAACTGCATTAATAAAGACAAATAAATAAATACTGTTAGTTAGTTGGAGTTCATTTACTTATAAATTTCCAAGTCACCCACTTTACTTGGTGCGTCCTTGAGAATTTACTATTATGTGCGCTAAGCATTCTGCTTTTGTTGTTATTTTTGTTGTTGTAGGCGTTTTTAGCGCGCTTCGGGCACTGATAACAGCAGCAGTGGGTGTCAGGTGCTGGGATATTTTTATCAATTCGCTTGGACTTTCACTTTGATTGCGGTGGGCTACTGTGTGTCTTGCTATGACATACCTTGGATATTCGAAGCCTCTACACTCATTGGTTCACTTATTACTGATTTTCTTCGTTTACTATTTTTTATTACAAGCAAACACAAATGTTAATGTTATGTTAAATTAGTTGTAGGTATTCAAGAGATTAGATATAAAAAGTAATCACTTAAGTGTGTTGCCACTGACCTGCTGCCATCACATTAAGTACATTCCAACCTTTTGTTTGGTATAAAGAAAAAGGTACGTTTTTACTATTTCATTGTGATTCAACTTTGCTTTTCTCGCGAGTCGCGAGACCCAACTCGCAGCACAACAGTGACTTCTTCTTTCATGCGCCTATGGTAACCCCAATTATAACAGCGATGTAAGTAATAAATTAACATTTGATGCTTAACGTGTTTTAACTGTGCGCAAAATTTAATTGTACATGAGCAGTCGTGAAATATATAAACTTTAATCAAACGGTTATCGAGGTGTGAAGTATTGCTAATTTGAAATAAAAAGCCAGGTAGTTACTAAATTTAAATTCATATTATTTCCACAGCGTTGCCAGATTGCCTCAAATGTCGATCAGCTGTGTGCTTGATAACATAATGCTGTTGTCAAACAGTCGTACCGTGTCGTTGACACATTATGCAATGTATCAAACAAACTGAGGTAATAAAAGTAATATTTCGATCAATCTTAAAATTTTAGTCATTTTATATGTTTAATTTGCAGGCACGTATAAGCTCACACTTAGGATAACTAAAAATAAAATAAATGCTACGAAAAGCATCGATGCTGACTGCAGCCGTCGCTGTTGGCGCGGCCACAGTAAAGCCAGAAACGAACGACTCAATGGTCTGCAGGCCTAGCGAATTACCAATTTACGGTTCCTTGCGGACGCCAGCGTAAGTGTAAAAAATGAAATCTAAATTCTCTACTTTAAATTTAATTGCCATTTGCAGTCCCAAAAGTGAACGGGAACATACAAAAAGGGAGTCAGCGCTTCACAAAGCGGTAGAGGAAGGTGTGCGCACCGTGCGCACTGAGATTCAGAGTGGATACAAACTGGTGGGCGATAGGACTGCAATTGTGGGCGATTATTACAATACGGCAAAGGCGCATACGCAGAGTTCCATCGATTTTCTAAATGAACCACAGAATTCGATACATCGCAGTGGCGCCATTGTGGTGGGTGGTCTTGCTGGATTCATATTCGCGGCACGTGGCGGTTTCTTCAAGAAGGTCTTGTACACGACCATTGGTGCTGGCACCGTTGCATCCCTCTGCTATCCACACCAAGCGGAGGATAATGTGCGCATTGTGCTGTACGAGGGACGCAAAGTCTTTGCGGTTGCGTATAACTTCATCAAAGGCGTAAAGCCCGGCGAGGAAGTGCCAATCGAGCCAATTCAGAAATTTCCTACAACGCTGAAAGAATTGCAATTTCTGGCCTTAGATCTCTTCGATGAGGCAAAGGAAGCGCTCCTACCCAAGAAGAAGGAAAAATAAGTGATATGCAATTGCAAGCGATCAAACTGAGCTACTGTTTTTCCTATAAGCCTATAACCGATGATTAAATATATTTCCGATCAATATTATAGTTCCCTATACGACTATTCTGTGCTGCCTGCAATAAACACATGTCGCTAAACAAAAGTGAAAGCCAAGTTATTATTATTTTTTGCTAACCAGATTCTTCGCTTTAATTTTATCGATATTCATGAATTATTCAACTGGTGTCAAATGTCTCTTCTGAAAAGTGAAATTCACCATGTGATTCTGATTTTTACGTACCCATCGATTGTGCCAATCATTCCAATACCCTGCGGCTATACAATGGTGCTGACCGAAAAGTTAATGAATGAATCAAAATTGCCGTTGCCGTTAACTGCAATTGTTGTGTAAATCATTTACGCACTTGACCCACGTTAGTTGAAGGCAACTGTGAATCAAATTTAGGCGTTTGTATTGAAGATTCTAATAATGATAATGCATAATTGCGGTGCTCTGTATATGTATCAATATAATTTTCGCTGCGAAGGTAGATTGATCAATAATGAGCATCAATTGAGCGACAGTTCAGACAGCTTTCATTTACTGTAGTGTAAAGTAAACCAGTTTCAAAGCAATGGGAATCAAATATTAAGGTTTCCCATTAAATGGTTCTGATATCTTGCACACTTAAATTTAAGAAGTAATCACAGTTGTCCCTATAACTTTGGAAGAATTGTAATTTTCTGAAGTTAAATAATTCCCAAAAATAAATACTAGAAACCTTTTAAACAATGATTAATTTCATGATACAAATTTTGAGTCAGCTTTGTCTTCCATTTCCATTTAGTTTATTAAAAAATATTTTAAAATATTTTCAGTAGATTTATTTGAGCTCATCTTTATAAATAAACTTGTTCTTTGGGCAAGATACAACATAATGATGTTTGTATGCGATTTTTTGTTATAAATTACATAGCTATAATTAATTGTTAAATATTCCTAGACTAAAATACCAACAACTGCACAATGAAAATGACTTTTTGCATTTTTTTTTTTGTTACGGCTATATACAGATGCCATTATCTCATTCAGTACGATTCTAATTATGTTAGACAACTTAAGATCAGCCTACAAACAAATTTCGCTAGACTAACTTAGTGGGCTTGACTAAGAGTTTGGAAGGGGGCGTGGCAAAAGATACGCACAAGTTCGGTCAATGCTAATTGTTAAATTGAAGCTAACTAACCTTAAGATTCGTTTAAATTAAAATCACACAAACTTAAAGATACAAGTAATAAATTAAAACAATAACAAGAGTTGAGCATAGTTGATCATGACCATGCTGATCATCATCATCTGACATGCTCCAGTATCCAGGGCACAAATTTCGAGATGCGAGTACAGACGCCAGGCAAGTTGGCCTCGGCACAACCAATGCCCCATGAAATGATCCCAGCCAGAAAGAAGCGACCATCCTGTGATTTGGCCTGCAAATGAAATCAGGGCTCAGGCAATGTATAAATCTTTATGTAAATATGGCTAGCTTACCTGCAAGGGACCACCAGAGTCACCTTGACACGAGTCCTGGCCACCCGTTTCATAGCCAGCGCATAGAAAGATGTCTGGTATGAATTCCTGGCGACCGGCGCGCAGAAACATGGACTTGCAATTGTCATTACTCACAATGGGCACCGACACCTGTAAAAAAAAATGCAAATGCAAATGTGAGCGAGCCGGGCTAAAATGGAGACGAGCAGCATGCACTTACCTCCTGCAGCACCGACGGCAGCGTACCGCCCTCACTGAGTCGACCCCAGCCGGTGACGGTGGCATTCATGCCAATCAGTAGGCTCTCCGTTTCGGGCAGGCAAATGGGACTGACATGCGGTGCAAATTCGAGCGGTTGCTCCAGCTTCACCAGCGCCAAATCGTACTCGTACGTAAAGAAATTGTATTTGGGATGCACCACCTTCTTGGACACGCCGCGCTCAATGTAAGGCAGCTGCTCCTGCACATGCGAGAAATCGTATTCGCCCACGCGTATGCGTATCTGTGAGATGAGCAGACTGCAAAGAGAGAGCGAGAAAGAGAGAGAGAGAGAGTGATAGAGATGAGTAAGAGAGAAGGACAGTGATTGTGTGCAGTAGTTGCAGCGGAAATTGCAGTCAGTTGTGCTTTCTAGATGCAACTGCAGTTCATACACAGAAAATAATATCGCAATAAAAAATAATTTACCTAAAGTTAAAAAAGGTTCTCGAAATACAAATTCTTTTTTTTTAACTGTTGATAAATAAAAATCAGGAAAAACTTTTTTCTTTACTTAACTCAAATTGGAATTGCTGTGTGGTATATCAAAAGCATGGAAATCGAATATATTTTTTAGTTAAATTTCAAGTGTTTAATTAAGTTCAGCAAAGGTGTGCTAACTGTAAATGTTTATAAATGTAGTTCTTAATTACGATCTAAGCTTGAAAAGTCATTAATTTCTTTTAGGTTTTCATGATTGAATTACGTTTCTGAATTTAATAAAAAAAAAAGTAAATTATCAAATTACTGAGGTACTATTTGAGCTAGGATTTCTTAATAGGTTTATATTTTTATTTATTTTTTTTTGTTTAGTGTACTCACTCGTCTACACAGTGCCCCGCCGTTGCTATCCAGTTCTCGTTGATCAAAGCGCCACCGCAGCGATGGGTACTGGAGAAGCCAAAGAACGAGGTGCGTCGCACAGACACCTGCCAGGGCCAACGACCGAAGGCAGCGCTCTTGCCGCCCACAATGCGCGTCTCTGGACGCGTCAGCATCGGCACTCCGCACTCTGCATGTACAAAATGTATGTATGTAGGCATATACGTATTTATGTATATGTATTTGTATGTACAGCCAACAAATTGGATTGTGTCAAATGCACTGGGCGTGGCTGTACTTAATACTTACCGCTGCGTGCAGCCGAAATTGTCTTCACATGGCCCAGCAACGCTGTGCCGGCATCATGTGTGGAGGAGTCCGTTATCTCATTGGATTCGATGCCCACCGTAGCCGGCTGCTGTACCATGGAATGGCGTGTGGGCTGCTGCGCCGTTGGACGATCGCTGCTTGGACTTGGACGCGGTCTGGTAGTTGATGCTGCTGCTGTTCCTCCTGTTGTAGTTGTTGATGTTGTTGTCGTCGTTCCTGCTGCTGCTGTGGTGGGTCGCTGATAGGGCTTTGTGGGTTTCCTCGTAGTAGTTGTTGTTGTTGTTGTTGTTGCTGTGCCCTTTGTTGTCGTCGATTTTGTTGTGGTTGTTGTTGTGGATGCTGATGAGGACGACGTGGCTAATGATGTTGCCGGCGACAGCTGCAGGGAAGCCAAAAGTGGTAAACATTATGCTAATAGTTACCCAAGGAGCTTAAAATATTTCACATGCAAAGAATCAATTTTTCATTCCATTGCGAAATCTCTAAGGAGGTAAAAATAATTGAATACCCCTCAAGTCGACGTTGTAGTACCCTGTCTGAGATACTAAACATAAAATAAACTTCAAAAAACTAAATATGGATTTCAATATGTCTGAAAATTACTAACTCAGTTTGCTTAGCTTGTTAAAATGCAATCTGCTTATATAAATTATTGGACATTCTTTTGATCCATTTAGCATTTATCTAGCAAGGCACAAAAAAAACCACACACCCCACAAATGAACATATTGAGTTCGTCAGTATCGTTGCCGCCAGGGGCAGCAAGACAAATCTTGCATCAGCTTTGGCTCTGGCTTTGTGCAAACAATAAAATGTCCCCCAAGGCTCTGGCCGCAGTCAGGGAAGAGTCAGAGCCTCGGTGAGCCTGAGTTGATCGAGGAGTAAATGACCTCGTCGATCGTTTGTTTCGCTTTCGACATCAATGCATCACACACACACATCGAATGGGAGAGGGAGAGAGCAAGAGAGAGAGAGACAGAGAGACCGGCACAGAATGAAGAATTGTGGCAAGAGCTGGCAACTGTGATGGGAGTCGCGTATTTACATACCTGAGGCCTTGTTGGTGTGGGTTTGGGTTTGGGTTTAGGCTTTGGTCTCGTCTGCGCCGACAGCATCATTGTGGTCGACGTTGACGTCGACGTCGTTGGCAGCGGCGTTAGCGGGGGCCGCTCGTAGACAATCGGCTTCTTTGTGGGCCTTGGCGGCTTGGAGGGACGCATGGGCGCTGGCAAATTGATGATGCCGGGCTTGGTCCAGCCGGTAGGTCGCGGCTTGGTAATAAAGCTTGGCTCGGTGGTCATGTGCCAATGTTGTTGCTGCTGCTGATGCTGATGCAGCGACTGCGACAGCGACAGCGACTGCTGTTGCGTTGATGTATGCCAAATACTATCTGTTGGTGCAATTGTTGTTTGTTATCCGTTGTGAGTCCATAAGTCCTTCATAACAATGCAATAAGGCGCCAATCTATACTCACTTGAACTGGCTGTCGCCTGGCTAGCCGCACTCTGCAAATCAGGCAATGACGTCGGCTTCGGATGCGGCCTGGACAATGTGCCCTGATGCACTGGACCCGAAGGACGAATGACCAGTGTTCCAGCGCCATGTGGACGCTCTATTGTTGTCATGCCACTAAATATACAAAAAAAAAAGTTGGTGTTTTTTAGGCATTGGATTGGTTGTTGAAATATCAATAACTTTTCCATTTTTTTTCTATTATATCTCTAAAAAAAATAAACAATATTTTTTAATTCACTTTAATCTTATAGGCCACATTTCAGCAATTCATATGTTTTCTAGCTTATATTGTTTTATTTGAAAACTTCGATATTTAAGTTCATAACTCTTTCCTATAAATATTGTGGCAATTTATTGTTGCTATTTAATTTACTTGAAGCTTTCTCATCATGTACACGTTAAGTGTAAACTTTAAAATTATATGTTTGTTTGTAGAGAAATTAATTTGGAAAACTCAGCAGTGTTGTGTATTTGAGTTTCAAAAGAAAATGCATTTGAGCCGCCTTTGTTTGTTGACTTACCTGATTAGCGGCTTGTGCGGCTGCGGCGGTGGTCGCGGCCTCAATGAGAGGGGCTTGGTGGGTCGCGTATAGGAGAAGGCGGTGTGTGGCAACACAATATTTTCGGTGTAGTTGTGAGCACAGCAGGAGCCAAACATGAACGAGTCAACGCACATGCCCACGTGCTGCCCCTCGGACTTGATGCATTCCCAGACGAACATGCAGGTGCCTTCGATGCGTCCAAAGGAGCATGGTTTCGGGCTTATCTTGAAATTGTGGCTGCGCTGCAGATCCACTGACGTATAGTAGCCATCGAGGCGATGTGGACTGCGATAGAAACTAGGCAACTGGGACGTTCTGTCCTCATCATCATTTGTGGACTCAAATTCAAAACTGTTGCTGCTGCTGCTGCTGCCACTGTCCGGTGGTGTGATAAGCGCCGCTGTCGCTGAGGCAAGGCAATTGACTAAGATTAAGCCTACTAATACTTCTACTATTTGGTGTCTGCTGCTCCTCGCCGATATCGCTGCAGTTGCTCTATTGACTAGCCAACGCTGTTTGGGCCACATCTTCGGTGCTGCGGATCTGCAAAAAAAAAAAAACACACACACACACACAAAAAATAAACACATGGCAATTTAGCATTAGACATGTAAGCTGCCGGAACTGCATTAGAGCTGGACATGTGGCAGTAGCCGACTATGCCACCAAAATCACCCCAGATCCCCCTTTGCCTTATGCTCCCTACTAATTAGGTGCACTTGTCGCATGTTGGGCACTCCAAACAACAGCAACAACAACAACAACCACTAAAAAACGGGCACGTCGCCTCGACGATTTCTACTCTTTATGATTACCAGATGTGGTTGCCGTTGTCGTTGTTGTTGCAGTTACAGTTGTAGTTGCAGTTTTTATTTATATACATATATATATATATATATATATATATATATATATATAAGTTGTTGTTTATTTTTTGTTGTATTCGCTGTACTGGAGCCAGCCAGTGACTGGTTTAATTACTTTTCACTTTTGCCTCATAATCAGTTTTTGTTTTGGCGCAACGGGAAAAAAAAATAATAGTGATAGAAAAAAATTTATTGTGATCGCACGAATATGTTTTGCAGCTACATGACGACGACACATGCTACAATTAATAATCACATGTGGCAAGACAAAGCACCCGAAGTCAGACGTCAGCAACTTGCATCCCAGGATGGGCCAAGAGCTCATCAAAGCGGAATCATTTTGAAATTTAATTAAAGTTTACTTCATTCAGCAAACAACAATGAGCACTCGCCATCAAATTAGATGTTTTCGTTTCGCCTGATGCCCCAATCACCACAAGCCACCCACACTCAGATTGTAGCCTGAGCTGGGTTACATTATACCTAGTTTAGCACCCCACCCAGCCCCCGGTTGACAACTTACCTGTGTCTGAGTCTGATTAAACTTGCTTGCTTCATCGGTAACGTACCGGGCACATGTCTGGAGTAAAGTAGAGAAGAAGCAAAATATTTGTTATTTGTTCTTAGTTCTTTTACTCGAGTATGTTGTGTAGAATTTTGCAAAGGTATAATTATTAGATAACCATAGGTACCCTCTTCTATATGACCAGTCATGCATGCACTTAGCTCTCGGCCCATTGCCCCCCGCACACCCACCAATACAAATCTAAAGAAAATGATGCACTCAATTACAAATCTTTGTAGACAGAATATTGTAGTAACATTGATCGATGAGTAACGAAGTTAAAGTTAGCTCATTGGATTTTATTTATGTAATATCTTGTTTTAGTCTGCAATAGATCATCTTACCCCTTGCAAAGTAACAGAAAGTATGATTGATCAAACACATTAGTAAATCTTTCTCGAATAATTAATTATTTATTTGCGAATAATTAAAAATTTACATCTACTCTTTTTATCTAAACTCTTTAAGCTTACGTATCAAAATCGTATAATGAATAGAATGCCAAAAACATAAGAATTATTAATTAATGTAGAAAAATTGTGATTTACGCCATAAGGATAATAATCTTGACCTACTTTAATAAACATGACAACTTGTATAGAAAATATATGCTACAACTTACAATTATTGTATATTATTTTCACACTGAAATTGTCTGAATTAATGGTAACGCTTATTGTAAATATGTCTAAAAACTCGTTTATCGATAGATCCCCATCAGCTTTATGTCTGGCATTTAAGTTGATGAAAATTACAAATCTATAAGCTGAAACCAAAATTTTTATGCACGTCATCCATAAACAGATAGAAACAACCGAAGATTGTAATTGAAATTCAGATCAAATGTCTTTAATTTCAGTATTTCATCTCACTGCGAATCTATTTAGCGATTGGCTGTCAATGGCTTCCTGCTGCTATTACAACTACCAAATGGATAAAATATTTTAACCGTGAAAAAGCAAAACCAAATTTCACTCTAATAACTTTATTTCAGTTCGAAATGCAGACCAATCTCGACACAATGGTAACTTGTGTCTGCCTGCCACACGCCAGATATGAGCCATTGAGCGCCTGAACCGTTGCAAATTAATTTTGTTACGTTTTCATTTCCTCGACAAAACGATCATTTTTGTTGCTATTGTTTTGCTTGTTTTTTTTTTTTTTTTTGGTATTATGTGTTTTTTTCTGCGTTATTTATAAGAAAGACCCAAAAGGTAATTACCCCGTTTAAGCGGACAGACAAGCAGAAGCAGCAGCGGTGGCAAAAGCAATCTTTTGTGCTAATGACTATCTTTTAGAGACCCCAACAAAAACAAAAAAAAAGACGGGTAGCCACAGACTGACAAACGATCAGACAGTTGCAGACCCCCAACCCTGGTGCAAGCAAAGCCAAAGGCCAAATAATTTTCAACCAACGAAAAACACTTTTTTTTTTCTAGCAAAGTATTAGGAAAATGTACCAACTGGTAAACTTGTTAACACGGAACAGACCACCGATTGAAGTATAAACTGCGTGTCGATCACAGACTATGCAGAAGTTGCAGCATCAGGCAACAGCCTCAGCTAGTTGTAAAGTAATTGTAATAAGAATTGCGCAATTTGCGTCAGTCACTTAACTCCAAGAGCTAAGGCTAAGGCGAAGGCTGCCAACTGCCGGCTGCTGGTTCATTTGGTTCAGTTGCAGGCTCGATTGGGTCTGGCGTGGCTGGTAAAGTGTGGAAAAGTCACAGCCCGTTTTGTAAATGGTGGGCTGCCAACCTGACGGTCTCTTCTGCCCGGTAGGCGTTTTGTCAATCGACCGACGATCGACAGGCGACGGTACAGATGACAAGCCGCCTAGGCTAATGAAAAAGATAAACAACTGGATCACACAACCACTACGACAACAACTGCAGTTTAAAAAGAAAAAAACAAAAAAAAAAAACACGCAGGTTGGCCCCCAAGTGTTGTTGGGGCTTCAATCGCATACATTAGATAGCACATGTCCATCCACAAGTCGACGTCGGCATCGGCATCGGCATCTTTAGAGCCACTCTCTCGTTATAATCACAGCGCGTAACGTAAACACAATTTTTGAGTGGCTTCTCCATGTGAAAAACGCATTGCTATAGGCCAGAAGACGACCACAACTGACCAGAACAGTGAGTAATAGAAGTCATTGTACCCATTTATCAATATCGATATTTCTAGAAAGCATTAGTGATGATAGTTTTATATGAAAACTATATTGATTATTTTCTGAAATTTATTTATATCTAAAATTTTAAACTAACAAAATAAAGAATAATTGACAATTATAGATATCATTATATATTAAAGACTTGCGAAAATTTAAACACAAAAAAATTCTTTATGTCAGTTTATAACTTTTTTGGTCGACTTTGTTTTTAAAAATATTAATTATTATTTATATAGAATAAGAATATTTGTGTTTTTAATATAATTTATAAGATTTTAATAACGCCTTAGCTAAGTTTGATGTAAATTCAATCAGTATTTTTTATTGTTGTTGAAGAAAATGTTTGTAAGCAAATCAAAAATCTTTAAATGCACTTTTTGTTTTGAATACTTATTTTTCTTATCCTTTCACATCGTAACCTATTTACCTAATTTCTAAGGTGTCAATTTAGTTGCGACTATCACTGTTGAGCCATCAGCTGGCGCCTCTGAGTTTTAAGTCGGCATATTAATCAATTATATGCGTCAACATAAACGGGGATCACACATACGCAACGTAAGACCATAAGGGAACAGAGACAAGCGATGGCTCAGCGCTGGATATCGTTTTGCATGCGCTTTCGACTTAAAGAGCGAACCAAAATAAAAGCAACACGTTTTCGAGCTGTTAGGTGTCATAGTCTGGGCCACAAACATAAATCATTTGGCTGGCGAGTGAGTGTCTCTGGTTTATGAACCTGCCTCGACTAATGGCCGGGCCCGTGCTATGCAAGCTGACGGCATCGCTGCACTTGAACTTTTGACTGCCCCACTCTCAGACATCATACCCAAATGGGCGAAGCCCAGGGCCAGACTCAGGGAGTTGTTGTATCTGTTTGTTATTTGTTGTTATTGTTGTTTATGTTGTTGTTGTTGTGGCTAGTTCTTCTTTTGTTTGTCTGTTTGTTTGTTTATGTATGGTTTTCAGCGTCTTTCCTCATTTAGAGCGACCCCGGTGGAACTTTTTGCCTTGTTCCCATTGTCCAAATATTTGTTTTTTTTTTCATATGCCCTGTGCAGAGCAGCATGACGCTGCTGGTTTTAAGGTCGAGTTCTGAGGCTTCTTATAGTTTCATTTTACCCCTCGAACCAAAGGCAATATAATTAATATGGATTTAGTTGTATGCCTGCCCGGTTGTTTCGTTGTTTGGTGATTCTTGAGCATGCAGTGGTCCCAGCTTGATTGGCCCATCAAAGCTATTTATTCATGGCGATGTATTGTAAATAAGTAACTTCATTTTTAATAACATAACGGTCGCACCTGTTTCAATGGAGGGAAAATTAAAGGCCCCTAAAAGAAAGGGCCTCATTTCAATGGTAAAAAAATAATTCGAGATCAAAATCAATCATGATCTTTAACTGCGGAAACAGCCAACACGTGCGTCCAAGTCATTCACAAGCCGAATGAATAGAAAAAAGTCAAATAAAAAAAAGACAAAAACGATGTATACGGATCCCAGCAAATGTCTCCATCGTCATCTTAACCGTTTCTCAGATCTAAAATGCCGGCCACTTGACAGTTAAAAAGCTGTGCGCTAAGTAAAATAAAAATCGTGCGGCAATCACTTTTCATTATTGAATGCTCCACAAAAAAAAAAAAAAATCGAACAATGAGTCTCGAGCTCTATTCGTGAGTATGACAATTTGACAGATTGAAAGTGAAAATCTTCAAAATAAACATCTTTAAATGCTTGTAATGAACAGTCCGACCTGGGATAGGGAATTGTTGTTAATTTGCATGAAATGCACGTTGCTTGCTGCGGTGCTCACAGTTCCAAGCTCGAAGCTCAAGCACGCCCCAAGCATTCGCTTACCCATTACCCATTACCCATTACCCAGTTCCAGTTTTAGTGGGTCAATCAGCATTCACTTGTCTCATTTCAGTCAGTCAGTCCGTCAATTGGATCGGGCCCACGGCTAAGAGAGCCACATATAAAACACTTTAAAAACCTTCTGCCAAACTTGACCAGCAACTGATTTTTATATGGCCTTTATTGCATGGGAGTAAAACCATTTGAGTTAAATGCATTCTAAACGATTAGACAATAAATAGGTATTTGGACTATGTCACATTGAGTCAAAGGCGTCACAATAAACACGCCGGCAAATTAATGCAAATAATTATTAGCTTGCTGCTAAGCGTTTGCAATTGATAATAACAAAGATACAGTTAAGAAATCGTATATGGCTATATAGGAGTAATTATTCATTCATTCGTTTAAGAGAAACAGGTAATCGTAGCTTTTCTGTGTGGTCATATTAATTATAGTTTGTAGTTATGCGGCCGGCTGCGAGTACAAATGTGATGTCATTGTATGTCAATGGCCTGGTCTTAAAGATGACACAGCAAACAACACAACAAAATAACAATAATAGAAGAAAGTTGTTATTAAAATACTTGCTTCCAATTCTCAGAGCTGTACACTCCTTAAATTGCTTTTTGTATTATTATGCGACTGACCTGCAAACATGAAACATAAACACAACCAAATTTATTTTGAGTGAATAAGCTTATTTATTACAGGCTGGATTTATATCACACGCCGACACCATGTATTTTTTTTGTTTGGCTTTAGTTAATATCTAATTAAGTATTATGTTACGTTGAACCCATTACTGCTTTATTTATACGTTTTTTTTACATGTACATTTACTTTTTATTTTCTTGTCTGCTCATCAAATGCCTTTTTCTTAAAGGTTACTTCTCAACACGCAAAGATCATAGGAATTTATAATTTATAAAAAGTTAGTAGCACTCTATTGCTTATCTATTTTGAGAACTATCACTGACTATGCATATATATATTTAAATTACTTTCTAATTCTAATGAAATTAACAAAAAATAACTGCCCCGCTGCTATTTACATAATTTTGCATATTAATTTAGTTGGACTTTCGGTACACACTCATTCTTGGGTGTTCACACTGTTTTTTAACGAAAATACATACCAAACTTTTCATGATATAATAGTGTACAGTTATATCCAAGGTCTTTCACATAGATTTGTGTAATTTCATAATTTTCTTAACGAAAATGTTGACGCATTTAACCAATTTTGAGCTAAACGTATGGCAAACAAATTTTGATAAATGAAATAATGGGTTCATAAATTATATAATAAGCCAAGGATGGTCACAGTTGTTGGCTGAGCTGCAATAAGATTCGCCAAAAGTAAACAACGCACACAAATGCGCGAAAACACAGTGTCTGAATATGACTAAAAAACGTACGTTTTACGCGCAAGTGAATTGGAATTGTGTTTTACGAGCGCGCGCCTTGATTGCAATCGTCGTCGTGGGGGGGGAGAACGGTAATCGTAATGGGAAGGGGTTGAGTTGCGGGAGCCACAGTGCAACAATTATTCTGCTCGATGACTTTCGCTAATAAAACGACAAACCGAAAGACAGAAGACAGCGAGACGCAGTGCAAGAGACACATACATACAAACAGTGAGTGACAAAAGGCAGCCTACCTGCAACTGGTAAATGACACCAACACAACTCCAGGTTTTATTAACGTAATACCCAGATAATCGCTGCACACATACACACACACATGCACATACCACATGGCTCTCGGTTGCACATACGGTCATGCTGACGTGTGTGCAATAATTTATAAGCAATTTTGTTGCAAAATATTGATGCGGTCGTCGTACGTTGATACAAAGTTATTTGGGAATTAGAATACCACATTGCGTATACGCAGCATTTTCTAACTTTAAAGCGACGCACCTAATTCAAGCCATCTTCAGAAATTATTGTGTATAAATTACATTTAAAATTTAAATAATCCTCAGCAATTATGAAATAGTTATTGCTTTTCAAATACATTCATTCCTATAGACAGAGTATATAATCGGCCTATTAAGATTTATGCTTTGTATAAACTAGAATCTCGTTTTAGAAAGTTATGTTATACAAATTATTGACAATGAATTAGAATTAAAATGTAGTCATTTCGGTTGTAATTAAGAGGTTTTCTCTGTGAAAAATCAATTCCAATTTTAAAAAAAAAATGTTCTCTTCAGTTGTACTTATACCTATTTAACATAAAGATCTAACTGCCATTTCCACAATAAACTCCTAAGTATAGTTGGAATCATAGCTTTATAAAATCTAATTATTAATTTGAATAGGAAAATATTTAGATTTTTAGGTTTGTTACTTACTAGACTCTCAATTAAGTGTAGAAGTGCCAGCCATAAATGTCTGTAATTGGATCGTTGCACAGAATTACAGTTGAATGTCTATTAAGACTTTTTAGCCGCTTTAATACAATCTGGATTTCACTAGTTGAAAAGAACAAAGACCTGTTGTTTTAGCCTATCAAATTTGATTTTCTCTGGCTGCCATTTTGGTCACTGACATTGTTTGCACGCACTCGCACTCTTCTGTGCCACTCTTCACAATTTTCGTTAATTATATTTTTCGATCTGCACACTTTCCAACGTTTTCATGGTTAGTAAAACACCGAGTCGGCCGATAACTGCGTGCTTAATCCAGTAATGGCAATCAAATTTTTGTTTTCAATTTTGATTTAATTGATTTTCACTCTTCTTTTTTCGAATGCAATAAACTTTTATAAATATTTGTGGGCGAGTTTATGGGGCAATAACTTTACAATCACGCCAACATTTTATTTAAAAAAAAAAACACACTTTTCTTAGCTCGGTCTTAATTATTTTCTTTTTATTACTTTATGCTTATCCAGCGATTTCTTTCTTTCTGGAGATGCGATATTTGCTTTATTTTATTGCACAATTTTAATTTACGTTTGAAGTTTTCCTTTTTTTTTATAGTTTTTCACTTTTCCACCAAAGGTTAGTCAGGCTGAAGTTTCCCCTTTCTCTGTTGAATTTCTACAAAAAAAAATATAATTATATACGTTATAAGCAAGACAGCCAATAAATATAAAATAAAAATTAATGTTGGTAAATTTATGCAAAAATAAAAATATGTTTTTAGTTTAGGGTGTAGCCGATAAAACATTGCTTGACCCTATTTGGTGCTGACGTTTTTGTATTTGAGGTGCTACCACATAAAATAAATGGCCAAAAACTTACGGCTATTAAAATTCAAATGACTACACGAACAAGTTAGTGCAGGTAAACCAAAAATAAGCCAAAATTGGAGAAGAATGTAGAAAATCAAGATGGGCAGATGATAAAAATTGATGTTTATCTTGTTAGGAATGGAAATATAATAGGCATTTACCGGTTAGCAAAATAAATTAAAGTGGTTCAAAGCGAGAGCAAAAAATTTATGGCTAGATAATTAATCGGTAAACTTATGATAAGAAAGTGACATCTACAAATTATACAAAAATTATTAACAAAAAATAAATATCATTTGTCACTTGATATTTTTTAATTACATTTATTGTCAATTGTAGGCTCACTATTTATACTGATTTTTGTGGAGCAAACATCTATTTCCTCTTAGCCATTATTTTTCCGGAGAGTCTTCTCCTATCTGTGCGACTCGCCTGGCCAAGCTAAACAAATCATTCTCTAGCCACAACAGACTTGCAATTGCAGCAGCAACAGCAAACCACAAGCACCACAGATACAATTTCCATGTGACGCTTCCAGTGGCTGCTGCTCATTAAACGTACATTTGCACTTCTTTCGTTTTGCATACAGCGAGTACTTGTCAACAATTAACAATTAACTGGCTCAGCTGCCGCTGCCGCTGTTGCTGTTGCTGTGGCTGTAAGTGCTGCAAGTTTGTTTTCTAAGTCTTTTGTTTGGCTTATGTGCCAAAGTGCTGCCAATTTTTATTGCCAACTTATCGCTTCATCCTGTCTGCGACTCTCAGCGCGTCTATCTGCACTGTGGTGTGGTGTGGTGTCGTGTGTGGTGGTTGTTCCCACTAAATGTGCTGCTATTCAAATGTTGTCGCTGTTGTACTTCACTTAATGAGAACCGTTAGCCAGACAGACCCCAAGTTGATTTTCGCAACGCATTCAAAGAACAAACATCAAACTGTGGTGGCTGCCACTTGAAGTCTTAGTCTTAGTCTTGGCTTTAGCGTAAGCCTTTGCTTTGTTGTGTTTTGGTGCGGAGCGCTATCAAAACTAATTTATATGCAAATGCAGTTCAAGTAGCAGCAGCAAAAGACTTCGTCGTCGCCGTCGTCGTCGTCGTCGTCGTCGTCGTTGTCGAGTGCAACGTGAAAACTCACAGTAAACTATTCAATAAACAGACTCAAAGAGACTGCAACTGAGAACAACTTTGGACTCGGCGACACTGGACGGAAAAGCTTTTAAGTGGCATTCTTATTCTCTCTGTTGCAAAATCTCTCAAACAACTTGTGCTTGTGGCACAGGCACCACCAGCAGCAACAGCAGCCGTTGCCGCAGCCGCAGCACCAGCACCAACACCAATGTAACATGATTTACCGTAGAGAACAACAAAGAAATTAATTAACTGCACATGTATGGGTGTGAGCAAAATGTATGTGTGTGTGTGTGAGAGTGTGTTTGTACATGTCTGTGTGAGTGCATTAGCTTTGCAGTTAAATGCTTTACGAGTAACTCGCCAGCATCTGACCGCAGCAGCAGCAGCAGCAACAGCAGCAACAACAGCAGCAGCAACAACAGCAGCAGCAGCACATAGAGCAACAGCAACAACAACAGCAACAACAACAGCAACAACAACAGCAACAACAACAGCAACAACAACAGCAACAACAACAGCAACAACACCAGCATCGATGCCCAGTTCAAGCAAGCGTTTGCATTTGACAGTCAGGAGCAGGCTTGGGCAGCACAAGTTGCAGCGCGCTGAAAAACTTGCTGAAGCAGTCACCACAATGCGAATACGAGTATTAACTCACTTTTGCCAGCGTTTTTGTTATTTTTATACCCTCACAGTGGGCATTATAATGTTGTACTCCAGTTTGTGCCGCATTTGCTATTTTATCAACAACCATATCAGAAAAAGCACAAAACAGTTCCTTTTTTTTTTGTAAATTTCGATGTCTGAAATTTGAGCCCGTCTGCTAGTGAATATAATCTTCGGCTTGATGTTCTTACATGTTTTTGCTGTATGTTTTTGTCATGCCAAGGCGACGGCGTCGCCCAATGTTAACAAGTGCCAAGTTGAGTGCAGTGTGCAGCTTTGTGCCGCAAATGTGAACTAATTAGTGCGCATGTCGCTGACAGAGTTATCGGCATGCAAAATGCAACAAAACTTGTGCAGGTCATTCGCCTGGCCAGCTTTGGCAGCCAGCTAGTCGGATAGTCAACTAGACAGCTGGACAGCAGACAGAAAGACTGTCGGACAGTTAGCTATTCAGTCTTGTATTGCTGTTATCCTTTTTGTCAGCTTTCACGCACAACGCGGCGTCTGATAAATTTCTTAATTAGTAGTTGCTTCAGTAGATTCAGTTGCTTCAGTTGCTTCAGTTGCTTCAGTTGCTCCAGTTGCTAATTGCCAGGCAGCCAGTGTTAATTTCAAAATATCAACGCGTGCCGACGCTGCCTGCAACATGTTGCAACGCGTTGACAGCGAATGCAATTTGAACTTGATGGCCGGCAACGTGACACGCATATTAAGCAGCCAAGAAACGCAGACAGATAGCAAAGCTGAGCTCCGGTTTTTTTTTTTCTTTCTTTTTTCGTAATATAGACGGCACTTTAAATACGCATAAAGCGGCGGCACATGCGCAATTAGTCGTGATTGAGTCGCAAGTTTATTTAACCGGCGAAAAGCAAAAGGTAAACCAACAACAACAAGAATGAAAACAACAACAACAACAACATCTACTACAGATAACAACGAAATTACTTAAAAAGCGTGGAAAACTCTCACTTTTACTAACTCAGTTGGACGAATGAATTTTCTGTTTTTGTTTTTTTTTTTCTTATTTTGTACACTAATTTTTGTAACGTTTGATGGATGTTGGCTGATTATGAGGCATTAAATTTTATCGATAGATTTTATTTCAGAAATTTATGCGTCTCTTAGATTGATTGCGATTAGCGCCTTGGCAACGTCTGTTGCCGGAGGAGTAATTGTGATAAGTGTTAAACAATTTAGGCACCTTTTAGAAATCAATAATCAGCAGGCCGATGGCAATAAAGTTGCGTTCAAATGCGACGACACGTCGAACGGGCAAAAGGCTACAGCAAAATAAATCAGCAGGCTCGCAATCGAAACGGTAATAAAAATTTCAAATCCGTAACCGTATCCGAACCCGATCCGCACTCGTGCGCTGTGTAAACCAAACTGCGGCCGGCAGAGCAGCAGCCAGCGCATAAAACTGCGCCACTTGCCGACTTTGGCAGATGCCCAAAGAGAGTTGGAGCCGACTCAGCGCATAGGCATTGGCGGCTAAAGAGAGAGGCCAGGCCGAAGCGAGTGAGCGAGTGCGAGTGCGATTGGCCAAAGAGAGATTTATGACGGACAAGTTTGTGCCTTAAGTCTTTTGTTGAACAGCTGATTGGAAGCCCCCGAGTTAGCCGCAACAGCAGAAGCAGTAACAACAACAAAATCTCTTTGCTCTTTACTTGCATATTGATAAGTGTACGGAGTGGAGTGTATGTGCGAGTGTATAAATGTTTACGGTTTGGCGACCTCGACCCCCCAGGCGTGTGATATCTGTGTATATAAATTTTAGCAACTTTTCTTTTGGTTTGGCCGCGTTCCCTGGCCGTTGTTGTCACTGTTGTTCACTGGTCAGATATTTTGCAAGCACGCTTCGTGTGGGTGATTCATGTATGACTGAGACTGCGTCTGCGTCTGCGCCTGAGTCTGAGTGTGAGACTGAGACTGAGTCTAGAGACTGAGACTGAGACTCCAATTGAGGCCTGAGTCAAACGATTATTTAATCTCCATATTAACGCAAGCCGTATTTGGTCTGTGTGCGGTTTCTTTATTGACTCACTATATATTTTTTTGAAAGTGGGTCAGTGTTAAAGATTTATTTTTTTCGAATTTATTTTTGTGGGATTTCTGATGAGTTATCAGAGTAACGGTTATATAATATTGGTTTGCACTGAGTGCAGTCTATTGTACTTTTAATACGAACTCAATGAATCAAAATTTGTTGGTTAACATTTGAAGTTTATGTGTGAACCATTTGCATTATAATATTGGAAAAATGATGTGATACATTCAAATTTTTCACTGTGTATAATAAGACGAAAATTCTTAATAATAGAAAACTGATCGCAGGGGAGCTCTTTTGATGAACGATCACTGATCTTGGAGAATTGATAGTTCGAACAGTCAATACGCCATTAGTAATGATAGCCGCTGTGATCAAATGACGATCACTATAACCCGATCGATTTATCAAAAACCAGATACTAGACACGTACACATATTAAAATAAATAGTCACACATTTGTAAATCGTTTAACGATAAACGAGCAGTTCATTGAACCGATAAACTTAAAGAACTGCGCTTGGGCATTTGTACAAACACTGCAGGTGTTAATGAATGTGAATATTCTGCGGCATACATGCAGTAAAATATTCATGCCTCGCTGCACTGACTGATAGATGGCATTCCCAATGGGATCTGGCCAAGCAGTTCACTAACAAGATACTCAACACCGATCCCAGATTACTTCTGTGTTACTTCGACATATATTTTCCCAAATGGTCATTTAACACTGTCAGTAGATCTTTTATGTACGTGCATATATATCTATATATATATTTGTCCTGAAAGAATGTTTAAATGGTTCATATTCTCATTGTGGGAAAGAGAGTGTAAATATACCTAAATAGAACATGTATTGGCTATAAAAATTAAAAATATTTTTTACAGCTACAACGGCATATATATTTATTTTCTTCTGGCTGTGGGCTGAACTACGCCAAAAAAAAAAAGCCTTAACAATCAGCATTGCTTTGAGGGCGTGCAATAAAATAGAACAAGAAGCTTTAATTTGAAATCGACTAACACCGTTCACAAAATCGACTTAAGGGCACGTGCACGATTTCACATTCAAAATTTCATGAGGAGATTTTGGTAGTCAAGAAAAAACGCCTGTTAAAAAAATTAAAGTACTGGGATTTAACTAAAATAGTATTTTTCTGCTCCTTGCTTGTATTACAATAAAAACTTAGAAGAATTGTTTTCACTTGTACATATATATCATATGGTTTTGGTAATAATACGAACTATTTTATATGAATCATCTTCGAGCGTTTTTCTAATTAAAATGTGCATAATTAATGCGTGCAACCTCAGTATGTTATTTGTAGATAATCAGCACAATGGCTTATTAAAATTTTAAAAACCAAATAAAAGTGTTTATTAAACGCTCTGCATGAGTTTTGCCACGCCAATCAGTTTAGCATAAACTTTCAAACTGAAATAGCCAATAAACACCACCCTACTGACCCATATATATAATCGAAGCACTGCTCTCGGGCACTAGGTCCCAAAGTCCAAGCCCAAAACCAGAGATAAGTCAAAGCCAGCGGACAGTTAAGCCGGACCAGGCCCAGTCCAAGCTCGAGTCGATATAAATTTGATTAATCGTTTAAACGTGAATCAAATCGAAGAAGAAAAATAAGTTAATTCAAATCACCAGCATGCATTGGAGAAAGAAGTCTCAACCAAACAACATATTAGTAATTATGCTGTGGCTGATTGGGCATGCCTCGTGGCACTAACTAAGCCCGATCCTGTTGTCAATGTCAACTCTGCGCAGCTGATTGACATTTGCATAATATTGTGCGGGCCTAGTCAAAGTGAAAGTTGATGCGAGATTAATAGGTCGCAATTTGTCATATGCCTTCACACGGATGTCTTCTTGGAGTGGCCTACTCTGCTTGCGCTCTTTGCGTGCACATCATGTCATTTTCATTCATTGTTATTATGTGCTGTCCACAATGCCAATAAGAGCGCGTCAAATGACATGTGCGAACTCAATCGATTACCATTTAAGTTGGAAGTGTGCGAAAACTTATGATGGGTGAAAATCGAGTTTGTGTCTTAAGTCTTTCGTATATCGTTTCGCACTTTGGCGCACACAAGCGGAAATCTAGCAGCCAGCCCACGCAGACAAACAATTTGATACACACACATACCTAACAGATATAAATACATGGCTGAAAAATCTTTGGAATGTGGCAATTAATTAAACCAGGGAAAAGCAAAGCAGCAAAGTGGTTGAAACATTCAACGGCAGCTGTCAAAGAATTTTTTTTTCATTTGTTCCAAGTTAACTTGAAGGTTACCGCACAGCTACTACCACTGAGTTGAGTTGGCAGCGTGACGGGGGTGGTGGTGGTGGTGGTGGTGGCGATAGCGATTCACTGGAATCCAAACATTGCATGCATCAAATGACCGTAATTATTAAGTACAAAGTGAAGAAAAAGTACTACTAATACTACTACAACGATGCTGGGCCACAGGCCAGGGCCTGCGACGGTCCCTGTCTATATTTAATAGTTGTGTAAGTATTTTTCACAGCAATATTGAATTTTCCACATACATATGACATGGGTCAGTAACCTAAAAATGAAAATAACACCTTGCCTTCTGCTTTGCCATAAATGCGAACGGAATGGAGCAACGATGAGCCATGAGCCATGAGCCAAGCCAGAAACTAAACCGACCAGGCGACCAAGCAACCAAGCAACCAACTGTCGACCAACGACCGAACCGACCCCCCTGTGTTTGCTAACATTTCAAGTCCATATCTATATCTAAGCATGTGTATGAGTCGACGTCAACATCAACAAGAAGACGAGAGAGAACCTGTATGAAAGACAAGACTTTTGCAAAGATCACTAGAAAATTTGTTAAACCGCAAAAGAAAATGTTGAAAACACGAAGCCCAAACCGCAGAAAAATGTGGCGAAAAATAAACGCACTTATACGCAAGCGGAATGTAAATTAAAACAATACTTAAATGTTTCATATAAAGTCTAACAGCGCTTAATGGTCAAAGGCATACGGAGTCCCAAAAAAAAAAAAAAAAAAACACAGCCAACAACAATACTAATAACAATGAAGGGGGGCATCGACACCCAGCTACAAGACGGTCACAGTCACTTAACAGTTCGCATTATGATATAATAAACAATGCTGACGAAAACTCACAGAACCACACAAACGCAAAGAAAGAAGATCAAATGCGGTCATAAACCTGGTCCCAAGTCAACTCGGTAGTGGTTTGGCATGCGTGTTACGAAATAGCGAGCGATATCTTAGGAGAAAAATCGAGCAGCAACAGCTTGAGGTTGTTCGTAGATTAATTTCGAGTGACAAATTATACATGAAACATAACGGCAGTGTAATATTTATGTGAGGATCCCCACTCCCTACTGCGGCACCAGCACAATCTCAACCACCATCGGACATGCGTAGCGATAAGTTTTTAGGAATGAAGTCTGTGCATGAGCCTGTGTGTGTATGTTTGAGCCAAAGTTTCTGGCCAATGCGGCAGTTGACAGCTAAAATTGAGATTAATTGTGTTAAATTAAGTGAGTGAGAAATTACAAAATTATTGCAACGTTGCAGTTAGAAACTGCAATCAGTTGAATCAGCCTCAACCACACAACGCTACCTTCCTTCCTGGATCTGAAGGCCCGTTGCTGTCGCCCTGTCGCCCTGTCGCTCTTTGACTTGAAGGTACCTACAAATTGTCTTGGGCTGTTTTGACAGCTAATGCTCGTTTTGTTGCCAAGCCCGCCAACCCACCAGCCCCCAGCACCAAAAGGTGCCAACCACAAATTACAGGTGTATGTGACTGAAGGCTGCGAAGGATGCATTGCTGTGATAGCATTGCCATAGCACGTAAATTGCTGAAGGCTGTTGATTTGCTAAAGTGCACTTAGCTCTCCACAATCACACACTTAAATGTGCTGAGAAAGTTCTTCATTTAATATATGCGTATTCAAGTTTCAAGTGCACAATAGCTTATTTTTAGTTAAAGTTTAAACTGTTACTTAGGTTTTATCTCTTTTATTTGTTTTTTTGTTATTAAGAAATAAGTTTTGTCCCAAAATATTCTTTATGTAATTAATTAAGCTGTAAATATTCTTTATGTAATTCATTTATTTATTTATAATCAAATGAACTTCTTTTAAATATTTAATAGATGGCAATGCAATTCTAAACGGACAAAACAACATAATTTGTCAGACTCTTGAAGATCAAAATTACACAGGATTGCACAAATATACATATCCTTATGGGCTGCTCTGCAGCAGTGGCTCTTAAGTCCTGTCAAGATATAGTAAACCTTTGCAACGATATGTTATTACATTGCCTTCAATCAGCGTCAGTTGCTCGACTGCCAAAGTTTTGAAGAGCTAACACTGAAAAGCCCCGAAGGTGACAAAAAAATAGTTGGCCAGTATTGAAGAGCCGCATACCAGAGCCGCGAACCTTCGAATCTAACATATGTATATTTGAAAAGGCGTTGCCCAATAGTCAGTGGCAGTTGGAAGTTGCAACATTTGGCTACAGGCCCCTTGCCAATGGAACGAACCACAAGAACGTCAAAAGCTGTTACAAATTGTGCAATTGGTTTGGGTAATACTAATGCTGTAGAGCTCAAAATTTTTCTCTCTGTCTCTATAGTTTCTAGACCTCGAAAAGTGTGTGAGTGTGTGTGTGAGTGTGTGTTAGTGTGGGTATGTGCTCATCAGGCCGCCACCAGCAGTGCAGACGTGCCAAAGAGGAATATAACAAACTAAAATGGTATACGACCACTGCAACCTGTTTAAGCCAACAGTCCAAGCTGCAGCTCCAGCCACACTTTACAGTTTGATTTCTCACGAGGCAGCCGTAGCAGCAACAGCAGCATCTGCAACTGCAGCAGCAGCAGCAGCAGTAAAAGCCGCAGGACCGTTACTTACTTACATCTAGTTCCGCACTTCAAGTTCAAGTCAGACATGTGGCTTGCCGTGGCAGGGAACGGCAGCAGTCCCATTCAGAGTCCCAATGCCAGCTTAGCTTTACATATTTGAATAGGGATTTTGTTTTCACTTCTGCCTGGGTCGCATTCAAGTCACAAGGTCAGTGGTGTCACGGTCTGAGCCGCTGATTAACCCATTGCGTCCAACTTAGAAAGCGAATTATGTAAAATAATCAAACATAAGTATATAAATACGTATACTTGTACTTTCCTTAAATACATATAAGTATTGTATATATAATAATAATAGTCTTTGCCATCATAAGTAATTGCATTTAAATATAAGACCTCCTTCTTTAGCTGCTTAAATTCACCTTTTAAAGGTCTTGGCTTGCCAGCAGTTGATGATGAAGCGCTGCCAACCAGTTTTCTTAGACAAGTAAAGAAATTTGAAAATATTTCGCTAATGCGAGAGTCCCATTCCAATATGATGATAGTGATAATGATGATGGTGATGACACAATAATGAGTTCTAGTTTCTGTTGAAGTCGACAGATATTGCCAACCCATGTAATTGTCGGCATTGCATTTGTCAAACGTTTTTCTTTTTCATTTACACCCTTCCCTCCCACCCCCAACGTCCAGAATGGCTGACGCAGTGCAGCAATTAAAAACAGATTCTCGTGTCAGTGCGTGGCCCTGGCTATTGCTCTGGACTTCAACTGGGAATAGTAGTAGTCGGAGCAGCTTGGGGGACAGGGATTGATGCTGTGATTGAACTGCACTTTGCGACCAGGCAAACCAACCGAGCGACCGACCGCAGTGCGTGGAACCTGTTTACTTGTCTATATTAGATATGAAGCAACGATAAGTGGAGCGCTCTGATGCCTTTGGAGAGCTGTGCAGAGATTTGCAGCAGCATCAGTACCAACAGCAGTAGCTACATCAGCACAGCCAGCACAGCACAGCACAAGCAGCAGCTGAGATCGTCAATACAAACATGGCAAAGATATCAGCGACAAGCTGACATTCTCTAATAATTGGCAAGTGACATTCCTTCGCGCTTTGAATTTACAGAATTTATGGTCAAAGGCACTCCACTGAGTGGTTATACTGTATACTGTATCCAGCGCAGTGCCGCCATACCCTACCCTATATATATATCTACATCCTCTCACCCAATTCTTTGTTTGATGCACATCCGCTTTGGCTGCTACTACAAATCCATTACTCCAAATTGTTGTGGCTGCTGTATGCAAGTTTATTGTTATTATTAACTGGCAATTCCCACAACTTTCTGGGGACCATGCCATGGACTGCTCCAACTTATCTCAACGCACGCTTGTTTGGCAGTTGTTAGCGTTTTATGTGGCGCCGCCAGCATGAACATCTTTATAAAAATGATGTCCATGTTAGTCTCATCTGCGGCAATTAGCCGAGAGAAATTCAACACTAGCATGTGGGTCTATTCTCCAAATAGAGTTTTCCTTGGCGGTATCATAAATGCTCAATTGGGCAATGGATAACTATCTAAAGAGAAAGAGTTAATATCCACTTTTGTTCGCTCTATGAGGAGTTTCCAGATCATTATTAAGGCTCGTAATTCGATTGGACTATGTTTTATAATTAAAAAAAACAAACTTTCACAATGGCTCATTAATTTTCTCAGACAGGTGGCAAAAATATATTTGGAAAATCATATGAAGTAAATTTTGACTAAAATGCCGTTGAATTAAATCTGAATTAACAGAGCATGCTAATTTGAGAAACTGTATACGAGAATAAAAATATAATATCATTTAGAACTGGACACAGGACATTTTCTAGTCGATTTGTGAGAATCTCAATAACATTGGCCGAAAAAAGAAACATTTTTTACTGCTCCGTTGAACATGTGGAAGGCAAACAATAAAAAGATGCGTAATTAAAGTTAATAGCATTTCATCTATTTCCATCTATTTTTATTACAAAGGCTGTTCTGCCTCTTGGGCAGGAATGCCTGTATGAGTTGGTAGTGATAATTGCAGTCATTTCACATTTGCTATCTGATATTTGGTTGGAAACATACTTAGCAATCACCTGTCCTGGCACTGCCGCCTGGCAACTGCCAACAACAAACAGCTTTATTAAAATAAGCCAAAGCTTAAGGATCTGTCTGGTGCGTGGTCCCATTTCGCGCGCTCCAAATCTAACAACTTCAGTTGACCCAATGCTAAGCAGCTATAACTTGGACAATGGCCTAAAGCAGTTTAGCAGTTTCATCGTCGTCGTCGTCGTCGTCGTCGTGGTTGCCGTTGTTGTTGTTGTTGTTGCTGTTGTCTTTGTTGCGTTGCCGTCTTAGCTGCGCTATAAAAAAAAAGGGTGGAACAAGTCTTGAGACATGTTACTCCATACTATGCCAGCGAGGCAGCAATGAAGTGAGGCAAAATGTGCTAGGCTGCCTGCTGTTGGCCATGTCCAACTCGGACTTCGATTCCAAGTCCCCGTCCGCGACCAAGTCCAGCACTTGAACTTGTTCCGCGAAACGTGTTTGGCCTCCGAAAATACAGAAAAAAAAAATGCTAAACAAATAGAAAAGAAAGAAAACGAAGAAACAAAAACAAACGCGAACAGCAATTTCTGCTGCCTTGCCTTGGCGACTGGTTACGACCAGGTGAACAGGCGACCTGACACTGGCAGCGGTTCTGCTTGTACTTGCCAAACGTTTTTGAATATGATTACCAACAGACAGGCAGACAGACACACACACACACACACACACACAGACACATACGAGTCAAGGCATGTTGGCCCAGAGTCAACAATCGAGTCCCATAACCAGCCCCCAAGTGTGGCCACAAATCGAATTGCTTTTAATTAATAGCAAACAACTTTGTCGTCTTGCAGCCGATTGTGGCCGATTCACTCAGGCAACCATGCAACAGGTGAGCCTAATTTGGGTGGCGCCCCACGGATACGCCCTTTTCAAAAGCCCCCAAAACATATCGTTGTGTCTCAACTGTAGCAGTCTCAGCCTTGTTAGCTCCAAAGTGCAGTTAGACTCGGACACACTCTTCCTCATTTTTTGTCTCTTTCTTTGCAGCTTTTTTTGCATAATTTTAATTTGTGGCATAACTTGTTTCGTAATTGAGAATTACATTAATTTAGCAGCAAGTGCGTGCGTGCAGAACTAGTCCGGTGCCACAAGCTCGAGTCCGGCTTTCGATCCGGCTATTGAGTCATTTGAGGAAAAGCGGCAATAAATTGACCAAGATAAGCAAACGTATACCAATATTTATACCACTTTGTGGTATACAACTGCCGTTGTTAGCCTTCTGCTGCCTGTCGAATACTTCTCTAATGATCGAAACGTTGATAGCTGGCCGCAAACATATCTATCTTTTATTGCACGCAATTTCCTACCGCCTGAATTCATTCTGCAAATAATTTTGCATTGCGCATAGACAAACATTTTTAGTGGATGCTGCCAGCAGCGCAGTCGCCACGCAGTCGCCACGCTCCCAAAGATAATCAGTGGGTAGGCAAATAGGTAGCAGCAGCAGCAGCAGCATTAAAACACGCTACCATGAACGCAATATGTAGAACTGGCCAAAAGGACCGCAGCCACATCTATCTGTGTTGTTGCACAGTGGCATTAGCATAAATAATCAGAATTTGCAAATTGCATGTAATTATTGTAATCGAACTGGAATTGCTGGCATTGCCTTCCATCTAAATCAAATATTCCTTTAAGTGTCTGTCTGTCAACTGCTTCAATGTTGATTTGTTGACAAATTTTCAAATAGCTGATTGTCAGCATGAGCAAATCATACGATTCGATAATATTTGATGCTACTTAAAAGAAAAACACCTTAAAAGGTTTCCTTTACAAAAATACTTTGTGTTCTCTTTATACATTTTTAAACTAATAAAATATGAACCCATTACCGGTTCAAGAAGCTTTTTGTTTCTGTTTTGCTGCAAATGTGCATTTATATTGTTTCAGAAATGGTGAACTCGATTCCACAACTTAAAACTAATATTTCAACAGAAGCTATATAAATGGAATATACTACAAATTTATAACTATAACTGAGGGCTAAGATTGTGGGACATGACGTTCACCAAGCAGATAGCATATACTATATAGTATATACTATAGTTCAGAGCTCCGAATTTCTTTTAATTTAATACTCTTAGCAAGGATATTAAAATGTCAAATAAAAGTTAAAAAAAAAAAAATACAATGCCAATTAAAATGTCTATTGAATTAAAAATATTTATATTGTAATCACTTAGTAACACTAGAAATAACAAAAAAAAATATATAAATAAAAGAAGCATAACGAGATATGAAAAAATCATCTTGTGGGCAACACAAGTAAAAATATAAGTATTTAAGTGCAGCTGATTAGTTGGAAAAACACAGTGATCTTAACTAGTTGAACTTCCTGTGAAGTGGTTACAGCGAAAAGGCAGACACACAATCACACACACACATACACACACACACACACACACACAGTCCTCATACAAGAGCGTATACATATTTCGATATGGGCCAATTGATTTCATTGCTAATGATTGCTAACGGTTTTCCAGACACTTGCAACGTTTGCTGCGGAAATCAGTGGTTACCAAGCAACGCCCGATTCTCATGCTAACACTGCTAACTGCCACAGGTGCGGCGTGCAAAACTGCGACTCTAGCATCGGCTAGCATCGTATTGACGCACAGCTCTTGGCCAGCTAGTTGACCAGTTTTCTACTTGGCTGGCTCGAATCATGTACTTCTACTTGTGTTGGCTTTTTATCTGGCCAACGATTTGGCGCACGTTTGTGTGTGGTTTGTTCGATAGTTGTCTGATTGATAGTGCATTTCGCTTATTGTCAGTGAGTGTCTTATCGCATCAATTGCAATTTGTTACCCACTTTGGCTATAGGCAAATCATCTACCTATAAAACAGATGAGTAGAGAGAGAAACAGAGATGGCGAATGTTTTGGCAATCTAACTTTACTACTTAAATATAATGTTTCCGTTCTGATCTGTTCTGGTCATTTGATGACTTTGGGTATGACCCTATGTCGGCAAACTTACTCGTTTAAGCTGAAAATTGATTTTCAAACATACCTCACTCATATATATATTTATACAATTAAAAGGCACTTTCATTTGATGATTCCTCACATCTGTATAATTACCCTATAAGACTCAATTAACTGTAAATTAAAGAAAATGCTCGATTACATTATGGCTGCACTTAATGTCGCGTGTGATAATGGACCAAAACCAGAAAGACTGAAACTAAGAATGAGAAATGAGAAATTAACCCAAGCGAAGACGACGACGACGATGACGACGACGACGAAGACGATAACGATGCATGGAGACAAGCACGACAAGATCAACTCTTGAAGTATAAACAGGCAAGTCGAATTAGAGCGGGAAAATGTGTACGAAAAAGATAAAAAGCAGAGAATTAAGTAACAAGGCACTTAACGTTTACACTTAACAAGCCGACTTGCCGTCTTGGCCATAAACACGACGCTGCCCAGAGACTAAGACTTCGACTTCGACTTCGACTGCGACTGCGACTTGGACTGAGTTTGGGTCTGAAATGCCATTAAGTGTCATTGCTCATTCCTGCAAAAGATTGATATCAAACTTTAAATATGCGTACCCAGCAAGCAGAGTGGCAGAGAACAAGAACTAAATAAAACAACAACAACAACAACAACACCAAAACCAAAACCAACAGCCCCAAGCCCCAAGTCCCAAGTCCCGAATCCCCAATCCCATGTCCCGATCTTCACTATGTTTGTACATACCACAAACAAACTGATGATGTTCTCGAAACGTGGATGGAACTGTAAATCAATGAGCAAGTGGCAACTTGTAATGCGGTCAGGCTCGTTAGCTAATCACATTACGGAATAGCACACTTCCGTTACCGTAACCGTTACCGTTACACACTGCAAGACACCGAATCACCGGGAGCGTATCCTGGTTTGATCCTTATTCTGTTGCTCTCTGACTTTGCTCGCACGGTTTGCCCGATCGCACTTGTGCTAGACGAGATCTTGACAAAACTAACTCGATCAGAATTGATCAAACGCATTTCAACTGAAATCATGTGTCGGACGCCGGCTCTGCCGACGCCATCAAAACAGCAGCGATCCGCACTCCATCCCAACTCCCAACTCACTCACAATGCAGTGCAGAAATTTATGGCACCAGTTGGCCGCACCGCGCAATGCGCTACAAAATGCTCAGCAGTATTAATAATTCGGTCTGTTAATAAATAGAAAGCGACTCGGTTGCATTCCCAAATGGGCTGATACCAAATGCTAAGTGGTTTTTGGCCATAGATCAATCAGTAATGGCAAAAGAAAGTCGCACATGTAGCACCCGATGCTTTGGAGCCTACTATATTACAGACCGAAGATAACTATTGTTAATGGTCTCAAACACTAACGTGGGAAAATATTATCTAACACTTTGCATTCAAAGTAAGACACAAATTGTCTTTAACATCTATGTAAATGGATTATAAATGATAAATTAAAAGTATTTTTTTTTTTACAATAGAAAATTATTATGTCATTTAACCTTTATAAGTTGCAAGATACATTTAATTTATAAAATTAAACATATAATTTGATATGTACTACAAATTCTTCTTCTACAAAACTTCTATTAAACATACAAAGATTAAAATAATATACTTGAAAATATGCAGTAAAAATGTATCGTGCTAATTTTGTATAGTAAGGGAAAAAGATTAAATTAAAATTTCAGATAAACTTTAGTTATTATGTCAACAATTTGTATTTTAATTTATAGTCCCTACAGCCCACATTTTAACCATGTAGCGCATTATAAATGTGAAAAATCTTTTCACAGCAGCGACTTCAATGCCGGACATCGACGTCGACGCCACCGTTCAGCTCGTTTTGCTGCTTCTCATTTTGTGCATGGCTGGAGCAACAGTACAATCAAGTTTCCACCAATGTGAATTAAATAGTTATCCAAAAGAGAGGCGACAGAGAGCTGGCCAAAGCCGCAGCAGCAGCAGCAGTAGAAGCAGAAGCAGAAGCAGAAGCAGAATCGGCAGCCGCAGAACGCAAGAAATCCCAGACGTAGACCACAAAGTAATGGAAATATTGAGAATTCCTTGGCAGTTGTGGCAGTGGCTCTGCTGACTCTGACTGTGACTGGGACTGGGAATGAGTCGGAGATGGGGACTGGCACCAGTACTGCGACTAGCACCGGCGCAGTTACTCAAAACGACCATTAGAAACGAACATTAGCAGAAAGAGCTGCAGCAATAACAACGACGATGGCGAAAAAAAAAAAAAAAAAAACTAACGAACCTTGACAATTAAGTTTGCGCCACACTGCCAAACCCAATTGGAATTCAATGTGCATGCAACGCCGGCAGCAGCCGCAAACGTTGATGACGTTGATGATGATGCTCCCCATTCCCACTCCCAACCCTCAATCGCAACCTCATTATTAGCTGGCCATACTGATAATGATGTTGGTTAAGATATCGCCATATACTCACACACACACACACACATTTATATATATATAGACACAGACTCGTCTCGCGCAGTTGTCGCTTGCTAATTCTCCAACAAATGTTTGTTTATTGTTGTTGCTTTTGCTGTTGCTGTTGCTGTTGCAGCGTCTACATGTGTTGGTACAAATCGATGCGACGCAAACATTGACTGCAGCGTGCAGCAGTCTCCGCGCAGCACGTTCGAAAGTCGCGTGTTGATGCGCCAAGTGGAAAAATCTCGTTAAAGGTCGTGTCACAAATTCTACCCCATTGCCAGCAGCAAGAGGCACAGCAACAATGCCGCACAATGCAACATGCATCAGTGGCCAAAAACCAAAAAATGCAAACTCGTGCCGATGCTAACACAATAAATTTTCTTTATCTGGCCGCAATGGCAACAATCTATGGCTAAACCATAGACACCCATAGCTATCTAAGCTGCGTAGTTGGGTGGCCAGAAGTTGCTGCAGCAGCTCCGTGGCAAGTGGTAGCCGAAGCAATCAAAATACATTTGTCGCATGCTATAGTCGCTGAATTAAGTTTGGTTTTTTTTTTTAGCTCTCTACGATTTATGAACTCACAGTTTTGATGGATGTGAAAGGCGGAATTATAATTATTTAACAGTTATTCAAACATTGCAACACTGATGAGACATCGGTTAGAAAATATATCTTAATGAAAAGCTAATCTAAAGCACGAAGTAGAACAGAAATGAGTAACAAGTAGCGATAAATTGTCCCACTTAATTTATACATATCATTAGCAATTAATAACTTTAATTTATTTTATAAAATTAAATTATTCTATAAAGTCACAAATTCTCAAACTTTAGAAATCCATAATTATATAGCCAAATTAACAGTTTGAGCATTTTTTCATTTAGAGTTTCTTTGCAATCAGTCAACGGCTAATTATGTGAAATCTTCCTGAACCTGCATCTTGTCGCAGCTGTTATCTCAGACATTGTCCCCTCTTTCCACCTACAGTCAGAGGCTTCGGACAGACCGGCATGCGTGACCCCAATACACGAAAATGAGGATTGACAGAGAGAGAGGGTGGAGGGGAGAAGAAGGAGAAGTGAAAAGTGGCACAGGTTGTAAAGGGCAAAGCGGCGAGAATGAGGATGTGTGCTTGTGGATTTGTGGGTTGCGATAAGCGATCACAAAATGAGGGATAACTGGTCAGTTAATGAATGGGTTCGCAATAATTGATGATACTAAATTGAGCAAATGGTCAAACCCGAAATAAAGAAAGAAAGAAAGTCCACAAGGGAGTGCAACAGAGGCTACAATTGATGCTGCTGCTGCTGCTGTCGTTGCTTCTACTACGGCAGCAGTTGCTGCTGTTGGTGATACCCAAATCTTAAGTGATATTTCACATCAACCTTTCTCCCGAGCCTCACAAGCGGACCCGTCGGCCGTTAAGCTACATACATTAAATTCCAATGCGAACGTGGCTGTAGCAACGGCCTTTTAATCAAGCACATTTCGAGCAAGTGATTTTATTTCATTTGTTTGTTGTTGTAGTTGTTGTTGTTGTTGTAGTTGTTATTGTTGTTGTTGGTGTGGCTTTTTGCTGCCTTTTGTGCATTTTTGCTCGCTGACCAATTTAACCGACTGAGCACAAAATTTCACCGCAAGATCATCGCACTTTGCACGCAACCCAAACAGTCAAAAAAAATTAACTTATACTCAAACTCAAACTATAAAAAAAAAAAAATAAAGAAAAATAAAACAGTAAACCGTAAACCCCAAAAACAAAAGACGTTCCTGAGCTACCTTCCAAAGTTGGACATGGGGCATGTTTATGTTTATGTATGAGTTTACTTACATTTTGGGCCAAACACAAATAAAAAAAATAAAAAAAAATGAGAACTAACAGTTAGCTGGCAGGCGTGCTGCATTTGCAGTCTTCACTTCGAAAATTGGTGCAACGCTGCAGTGCGTCTCTGAGTGGCACTCGCATGCTCCAATTATTTGGGCAGTCCTGTCATTGGTTATATCATTTCAGCTGGGTTGAATGCACCCTCGAGCATTTGAAAAAGCGCTTCTCATTAGCCTCAGAGTTTGACGCCGATACATTAATGAGACGGTTGAAATCATCTGCAACATAATACACATAAACCACAGATATAGACACGCCTGAATGATGAAACGATTGCATGTGGCAAAAGGCACACTTCAGCTAAACCAACATCAATATATCCATTTTAAATGCCCACAGTCAAACACCTGAAGCGAAGTAGAGACGGAGACGGGGCGGTTTACATGAATTTGCGCAAAAGCCTTAAAATTTAATTAAAAACAATTATTTAAAAATAAAATTTAATTAAATGCAATGTTGCATGAGTAGACCGCACAGCAATGGTGCTGTTGTTTTTGTTTTTGTTTTTTTTTTGCTTGCCGCTGTTATTGTAACGGTGGCAGTGGCCTCTTCACGGGGCATCCACACTTCTTCGACTACAACTCACGGGTGGTAAAAACTCGTCGTATGCATATTTTCTGTCCGTCGTCCAGTTATCCGATTATATCGGTGTTGTTATTGTTCGCTTTGAAATTCAATATGCTGTGTGGCCTATATAATAGTATGGGAATGTGGAACTCTTCTCTTGGCCATGGGATGTGCTCATGTTCTGCTCCGTTGCAAGTCGCATGCCGGTAGCTGCTTGCAAGTGTTTTTTTTTTGTTTTATCTAATTTAATTTTATAGTTGGATAAGTGTATTATTAGCTAATTAGTTTAACTCGGAGTAATAAGCTGTCTGTTCAAGCACTTAAAGTCTCACCATGTGTTATAAGTAGATTTGCATTTCCCAAAGTGTTCTATAAGCCTGTACTAAATATATTTCTGTATATCGAATAATATTTACCATAATCTCTTTGAATGCGAATAAAAATCATAGTTCCATTTTATAAATTATATGCAAAATACATATTTAAACTAACTGCTAAATATCACACGTTACTTTATGAAATAAATTAGTTTACAGGTACCTTTACCAAAACACTGCATATTTTTTTTTTTTTTTTGCAGCGTGTTGGCAATGAAGAAATTAACATGTTGCCACAAAACTATAGTTATGTATGCCCCGAAACTGGCAACAAACAGCAAGCAGCAAAAAAATGCGAACATCCCACGGGCAATGAGCAATGCATTTAAGAAATGCGTACAAAATATGTTGAGAACAAGGAAATGTTTACTTTGGGCAGTTAAAATACCGGGTCCGAGTCCAAAGTGACCGCTGCCCAAATAATTGGGGGCCAGAGAAAGAAGGTCCGAATGTTGGCAAATGCCAATGTTGCTGTATTGGCCGTATGCTGTACGCATAAATTTATCCTTAATTGGCTTTAATATTATGTTGTCAGTAAAAACCGAAATCAGCAAACGCCAATCAAAAGCAACAACCACGAGGACAATCAGGATGGGAATCTGCATCGGGGCACGACAATGGGCCGAGACAGGAATAGGGACAAGGGTTAGCAAGTTGCCAAATGTGGCACGTTTTCGAATGTAGCGGTGTTGGGCTTAATCAGCGGTTTCCACGCAATTGCCAAAAAAAAAAATACAAAAAACCCAAAAAAAAAAAAAAAAAAGCAAGGAACAAAATATGTGAAAGCAAAGAACAGACCCTTCCATAAGCCATAAGATGAATGCGATTGTGGCCGAGCTCTGAAATATTGCGGACCAGCTCTGACTGGTCACTCATGGTACACCGAACCATGTCAATGCGCTCAGACCTTCGGGGGCTTTTTGGCGCATTAGCGGCTAGGCCGAGAGCCGGATTTGTTTTTAAGTCTGTCTTCAGGTTCAATGCCACCCAATGCGACGTGCAATAAAAACAAACTGCCAAATTTACAGAAAAAAAAAGCAACAACAAAAAAAAAAACAAAACGAAAAAATTACGAAACGTTTACAAAGCAATTACCAACACTGCTCGTGTTTCAAAAGACATCCAACTTAGTAATATGTTTACTGAGGTCTACAATGTAAATCCTTAATTTAGAGATGGACTCGTGAAAGCTATTATATTATTCATAATTCCATAAATTTTATTTTTTATTATGATGAACTAATTGGATTGTATATAGAAAATAATTATTCTGTTTTTTTTAAGGATGGAACTAAATTACGCTAATAATTCCTGGAAGATAATACTAAACAAAAACGTCTAAATAAGTTTTAAAAATTGGTCTCAGTTGAGGAAAGAAATTATTATTATTATTAATATGAATACTAAAACATTTTAGGAGTTTGTCTAAAATTTATCGATACGATATTTTTTTAAAAATGGGTCTGTCTCGTCTCTAGGGCTGTCAAAACATGGTTGTTGCAGCTCGCAAATTAGCTATATGTATGACCATGACTGTGGATGCGTCTAGTCTGGGCTATGTGGTGGTAACATCAAAAGTTCATTATACGCGCCCGCGAATCGTGACATTGCATAATGGACGCTGCAAGTGGCCGGCTGGACATGCAAGGCGCCGCCACGATCGCGTCAGTGTGCTGTATATATAAAAATGTATCTATATAAATATATTGCGGTACTGCCACACCTACATGGGAAGCGCAGTTCTTTAAACAGGTAGACACCAGACCACTAGATAGCCAGGAAAATTGATTCTTTACCTAACGGATCCGTCCGCTCACATCTCTGGTAGCAGGCAGCTCATCAGCTGCAGCATCCGCATCGTCAGCAAACCAGGCAAGCCAGGCAAACAGGCAGTCGGCTACGGCTACCTCACATATTGGACATGGTCACGGTCACATATGCCTTCCAGTTGCCCAAATCCGTCACAGACTGCATCATGTTTCAACACTGTCCAGTCTGCAATTAGAAACCTGGCAAATGTACCCTCTTATCGTTGCACACTTTTTCTCATTTTTAAAGGTGTGTTTACCGTTTTATTTTATTTCTTTCTTTTTTTTGTGGCACAGCAGCAGCCAGAGTCTCGACTCGACAGCCAAAACTTTCAACCCATTCCGTTTCGTACCACTGCTGCAGCGCCTTGTCGGCCAAATGTTTTAGTTTCAACAAACGAAGACAAAAAAAAAATGAAATAAAATAAAAATGTGTACGAGCATTTTTTTTTTCTTTTTTAGGTTATCGCATGGAGCAGACTCGTCTAACTACATACATACATACACATACATATGACTCCTACATGGCTCGCTTTTTGTCATACTTATAATAAAGGCGTTTCGTTCTATGTCCAACGACTATATTTGGCCAGTGTTCCTACTGTTGCTGTTGCTGTTGCATTGTTGGTCAAGCCGCAAGTTGGTCAGCAGCCTCGGCCCAAATGGGAGTAGAGCCACAAGCAGCTGTAATTGTTGACCCGTTTTCATGCCACAGTGTCGGCAACATGGGGCGAACGGGCACACTGGCAAGTGGCGTTGACATGTGCAGCCAGGCTTATCCGCCAGTTGTAAACCATATCCATATCATATCCATATCCAAATACATATTCGAAATTGTGCTCAGGATTGAAAATGTTCGCTGGAGCGAAGTGAATGCTTTAGATTATCAAAAGCTGCTACCGAACGAGAAAATGCTTAATGTTTACTATAATAAAGCAATCAATTGGGCTATCAACTACACAAAAGTGCATTAGCATGTAGCTCGAAATAGATATACTGTGTAGGTCAGTTAGCCAAATAGATTAGGTAAGTAATTGTAATGGGATAAAGTGGGTATACCCAAAGTTTTGCAGGCTATCAATTAAAATTATAATAGTCATCTGTTTAATTTTGTTGTTAAATTCAATGAGAATAAGATAATATTAATGTACATATCAATATATTTATATATTCCAATCTTCAGAAATTTCTAAGGAGTGTCTTAATAACTGAGCGCAGGATACACGCACCTGGATAGCTGAACCGAATAACTTTCCCCATTGCCCATAAGGCATACTGAGCACGTTTGTCTTTAGTTCCCACTGATTGGCAATTGGCGGCGTCGAACAACTCAATCAACATCATGTTTCAACCTTAAAAGCTGTAAACAAAATTGCAGCGAAATCTGCCAACAACTAAATACCTCGAAAAAAAAAAATAACAAATAATAATTGCCCGACCAAGTCAACAAATCTCTGTACACCGAAAAGGAGTAACGCAACAATCGCAGACAACAATGCAATAACGTTTAAACGATGAAGATTCAATCCACAACACAGGGGACGCAGCAGCAGCAGCCGTAGCAGCAGCAAACACAACGATCAATCAATCAATCATTTTCACTCAAATGCCGTCTTGTCGGTGTCTTGCCCTATAGATTTCATTATGGGCATAACCATAACCCATAAACACTGAGTCTCCGACTCTGAAACGTAAACTGAGAAAGACACACTGCAGACGTGTCTTATACATCAGCTGGCCGGGCTTAGACATGGACTCTCCCTCTCTGTCTAACTGCTGGGCAATTAAATAAACGAAAGTTTTTCATTAAATTCGATTGCAGCGACTGCAACAGAGACAGACGACACTGAGACCAATGCTGAGCTTTGGATCAGATGCTGTTGATGTTTTTTGTTTTTTTTTTTTTGTTTCATCTTAAATCGCCCCTCATCGCGCTCTCAAAACAATTCCAATTCATTAGCGACGCTTTTGGGCCTGTTTGTCAAACATACCGGCGTTGTTGGGGATCTAGTCTTGGCCAGACTCTAAGTTTCAACTTGAGACCGGCTCTGGCTCTAGCAACTTTAGCAGCTCTCGGTTTTGGTTTGGGGCGTGCTCTCGTGCTGCTCATAATTTCTGATGGATGTGACGTGCTTTGATGTATTTCACTTTTCAGCCAGCCAACGGGTTGGGACAGGGTGCGTGACAGCGGGTGTAGTAGAGAGGGGTTGGTCATGTGGGATGTGAGATGCGGTGTATGGGGGGTGTGTGTGTGTGTGTATACTCTTAAGTGCCAGCACATTCGCGTACTAGTCTTTTCTGCCCAGTCGCAGTTCCAGTGTCAGTGCTGTTGTCGCAGTTGTGCTGACCATTTTCTAGTTTTAAGATACATTTTCACATTGCTATAAAGCAAACAGCTTTGAATAGTGCGCGCCAACCAAAAAGGTGAAAATAGAAAAATCGTTTCGCAAATGAAAAGCGCGTAGCAAACAAAGAAAACAAGACGCAACTTAACTCGACAAAGGGTACAACAACTTTTATTATTTATATCTATAGATAGTTATATCTTTCATGGAACTTTCAGATTTGGCCTGCATTAATCCGACATGAAAACTCCTCAGTATTTTAAGGGCAGGATAAATAATGTTTAAATTATTCAATTTAATTTAGTCGATAACATTTTCATAAAATATTAAAAGCTTTTTAAACATATAAGCAAATAATAATAAAAGAAGAAAATTAGAGAAAGACTGAATTATAGAATAATATTCAAAGGAAATTAATAAATTTAATAATTGTATGAAGAACTACGTACAAATTATAATTAAAATAAGCAAACAATAATCATTTTTATTGTTTAAATAGATTTGTTAACACCATTTATAATTCTAATACTTATTGAAAAGATTAATGTGAAGTTATTATTTTTATATTGTTTAACTTGATTTGACAAGAGTATCGCAAGTTCGACTGATATCTAACTGATAGTTTAGTGTTTGCCATTTTAATTTTTGTCATCAGCCATAAACCATCGTCGCAGTAGATTTGAAAAGGGAAAGCACTAATCGCACCTCTCCTAGCGCGTCTTTCAAGGGCCTGCCCTCAAAATGGGCTTGGCAATCAACTTAAGGATGCACAGCGTCCGTACTTTGTTTGGGGGACCCAGCCCAAGTCCAAATTACGTTTGCAGTTTGCATTACTTTCGCTTTCGTCATGGCCTTAGCTCTGTTCGCGTTCAATTTATAATTTAATGTTTTTTTGTTGAAGAGGCAAGTGCTAAAAATTAATAGCTTCATGTCACAGATAATATATCCGCTTGGCGTCTCGACACACATTCTGTCTCTCTATCTTTCTCTCTCTCTATATATATATATATATATATATATATATATATTTAGACATTTGCACTTTTAAAACATGTGTGTGTGTGTGTGAACATGTCTACATACAATTATTCCTATGCACATATTTACATACATACTGAGATGTGTGTGTGTGTGTGTGTGTGTGTGTGCGTCTTTACACATTTAGCTGTTTGCTCGTTTGGGGAAAGCGGCTGTGGCCTCGAAGATTGTGTTGCAATTAATCATCAGACAAAACGCATTGTTCGCGGGCGCTCACATAGCGCACTCCATGGACACCTTCAAAGCGCGCCCGTCACGCACTCTCCGCGTTGCAGCATGCTCCGCGCTCCATGCCACCTACAGGCTGCTCCCGAATATTTAAGTCGGTCATGTCCGCTGTTCAGCCAAGCTATTTTTTTTGTTGTGCGCATGCAACAAAGTTAGCGTTAGTCAAGATACAATTTGCAATAAAACCTCAAACGGGCTGGGAGTATGCAACTCACGGGTTTCAAATTCGATATGGGTGTGTCTCTGATAAAGCACAACGTTTAATTTTATAACAAGCATTCTCTCTTCATTTGAATATAGAATGTCAAACCGCAACTAACTTAGTCATGTCAAATATATATGGTAAAAATTCTGATAGCCTCTCACTAAACGGTATTCGTACGTAATAATACAATACAAAAGAAATACCATATCAATTTTTGTATTTGGGTTTATTTGAAGTTGGGAATTTAGGTTCCGATTCTCAGTCCAATTCCAGATTGACACCATGTATAATATGAATGTTAATCAAATGTTTACCCAATAATAATAAAAAAATTAATAATGCTTTTATAGCTATCTATCATCAGTTGTTATTCAGTTGCATATTAATTGGTCTTGATTTATATAAAGATGTAAGTAAGCACTCCTTTACTCGAATAAATTAGAAATGCTAAAATCGATTGATTTGTTTAAAAGAAATATAACTGTATATTTTTTGGTTTGGTTTTTAGCGTAAATGTTATTTAAATTGCGTGTAACCCCAAGAAAAGATTCTTCCATTTTTGTCGTTGTTTTGTTACCATTAATTGTATCAAATTTTTTTATATGTAAATTTTATTTATTTATTTTAATTATAATTGTTTTTCACATGGTTACATATGTACATACACATGTATACGATATATATGTATATTGTATATAACCATATATATATATTATATATATATATATATATATATATATATATATATATATATATATATATATATATATGTATATATATATATATCTATATGTTTATGTATGCATGTTGGTATGCGTAAGCGCGTATAAATTAATCATTTAGTACACTATGTAGATCATACATTATCTACATGTTTCTGTTCAGTTGTTGCTTTTGTTTTACAAATGTATATATTTAGTATTTTTTTTCTTTTTTTCTTTAATAACTTTATTTTTCAGCTTAGGGTAATTATTAAAACTGCGAAAACTGCAATGTTTCGCTTATCAAAAATTACGTCTAATCAATTGTTATGTTTCTTGATTTTTTTTATTTTATAAATTTTATTGTTTTTACAAGACAAAAACAAGTTAGCTTGCTTGACTTGATCTTCGATTTGACAAAATAATAGTCAAGTTTCAAACCATTTTTTTTTTAGAACACATCGTAGTTTGCAGTACATGGTGTAAAAGTCCAAATTCAAAATTTTTTATATAACAACTCATTGAAAACAATAAACATTTACATTTGTTATCTTGTTACTTTTTGTGGTGGTGGCGAGGGGAAATGCTTTGATAGTGGGCACCGTAAGTGGTATATATTATTACATGTTCAAGTGTCCCCATTGGGAGATCTCTCAAACACAACATAAAGTTATCTGGCTGCTGAATAGGTATTGTTGGTAATGCACATTACCTATTTGTCTTAACTGCAGCTAAACAATTACGATATCTCAATCTTTATTTTGCTACATTATGAATTATGTGTGTGTTTTTATTTTTTTAATTTCTTATTGTTATAATAATTATTATAAAAGCTCGCCGTTTGGCATTGGCAGATGTCGGTTGATTGTTTGGTCAGCTAATTATTTTTCTGTTTTGTTTTTATTTTTGCATAAATTAAACAAAAATTTCCTAGAAACCAAATTTGTAATTCAAAATAAGTATTGTACCTACAAAATTGCATAGTAGAAATCGTTGTGTGGTTGCATTAATAAGCTTTGCTTACGAAAGTTTCCCTATGAGCTGCATTATCGATCTGAAATTGAGGGATGAATACATGGATCTCTATACTGATATTGGCTAGCTAGATTTCTGATCTTTCCATTTCGAATATCGATTCTGTGTGGATGTGTTTTCGTCAATCAACACAAGTTGCCGCGTTAAGCAGTGGGATGTGAGATAAAGCCATGTGCATTTTAACACCCTTGCTCAATGAATATATATATGTGTGTGTAGTGGTGCCTAAAGTCTTCCAAGTGGCTATGTTAATGGTGTATACCTTGATCTGATCTGATGCGATCACAAACATTTATTGTATGCAGTTAATCTAAACTCAACGTTAGTTTGACTCAACTCTGCTAATCAAATACTGGACTTGTTATCATCATACATATTATTAAAGCCAAACTCACCTGGCCAACTTTGTGGCGGTTCTTAATGAGTTTTATTCGCTTCGCCGATTCTTTGGCATTTTATATTTAGTTGCAAGCGATTTTTGAATTTCGTTTGTGTTTAAGAAAATATGTTTAATTTGTTTTTTTGTTCTTTATATTTCAATTGATAAGTTTTTGCTTTTCTTGTTTCTTTAAATATATAAGAGAGATTATGTTTTATTGTAGATATTGAAATGCCCGAACATGATTTAATTTTATTATATTTTTTATTTACATTTTATTTTAATAATTTATTTCGTTTATAAAAATATCAAATTTTGTTTTGCTTTATTTATCTTTCTTTTTTTGTTACTCTTTAATTTAGGTATTATTCATTTTGGGTGTTTCTATCGCCGAATCTGATAGGCAATCAGAACATTTCAAGCATAATGCTTTTTAAAATAACTCTGCAAAGCCGAAACTTAAATGACAAACATTTTAGGCAATCATTTAACATTTTTTTTGTTTTTGTTATTTTTGTTGTCGAAGTCAAAAATGGAAATTTTTTTTATCTTTTTTAGATCGATTTTTTTTTTGTATAAATATGTACAAATATTTGTGTAAAAAAGCTTTTGGAGCGCTCTTGTAGTTCAATTAGTTTTGTTTACTGATTTTATTTATTACTATTAGTTTTTGTTGTTGTTGTGTTCTGTTCTTGCATAAAGCACAGCACATCAGAGGCAACTTTACCATTAAATATAACTCGTAATTGTTTTTGTTATTTGCTTCTTTGGAGTATAAATAATGCGTATGTTGTATGTTTTGTGTTCGTGTGTGTTTGTGTGTGTGTGAGTTTGTATGTGTATATAGGTGTGTTTGTGTTTTATTTCGATTCCTTGCTGCACAGTTTAATAAACTTCATGTACCTATATGCTAGAAAGTGTATTTGTTGGGAAGGTGTTTAAGTGTATTAGTGTGCTGTCTGTGGGCGTGTGTGTGTGTGTGTGTGTGTGTGGGTCTCTGTGAATGTGTTTTTGTGTGTAGCTGTTTACTCATTCACTTAATAAATGTTTTACTTGCATTTAAAAATTAACTAATCACTTTAAACGTTATGCTTAAAATGTATATATAAGTATATAATGTATTATCATAAGTAGTAAACTATTTTATTTATTTTTTTTTTTGTTTTTTCTTTATATATCGCTCGTTTAACATGCTCTTATCTTTTCCATGCTCAACTGTGTGTTGTTGTTTGCTTTTGCTGAAGTTGTGAAAAATAAGTTACTATTATTCAATTTGTTATTATTGGTGTAGAAACTTAGCAGTACAAATTTACTTCTTTTTGCTCGCAATTTTTCCCATTTATATATAACTAGGTATATTTTATGGGTATAGGTGAATAAGCAGAACATGATGTGTGGTATTTATGTACGTATGTAAGTTTTTTTTGTTTTGTTTTTTTTTGTGTGTGTGCTTGTAAATCTTGTAGCTTGTTCTATTGCATCGATGTGAGACTTGTGGAAGTACTTATGTGCGACGAGGTGCCCAAGGTAGAGGCCATGTCTCCTTGATAGCTGAACTGTGTATTCAAAAAAGGATATCGTTGAAGATTCCGTATTCAATAAGGATGTGCAACTTTGCTCAAACTTACCTGCGGGAAAAGCGGCTCTTCGGCTATGGAGCCTAATGGTCCCGTGGGATCTGGCGGCGTCAGTTCGACGCTCTCGCCAGTAAACTCTTCGTCAAAATATCGTGTGTCTGTGTCTGATGTGACCTGAGGCTTGAACGGCGGCGTTATCTACAAAGTAAAATATATATTTGCATACATTAAAAAGTTTATTTTTTTTATTTTTTGTATAACTTTCTATTTTACCTTCTTTTGCACCAGATCTGTCCAATTAATACTCGCAAAGAATGGATGCGCTTGTATTTCCTTAACATCATCCTGTCCGCCGCCCAAGCGATTCCTCGGATCCTTGGCTAACAGGCCGGATAACAGACTTTTTGCTTCATCGGTTATATTGCGTGGAAATTTCACATCCTCTACCAATATGAGCGTGAAGAGCACATCATGATCACGATTATAGAAGGGCAGGCGACCGCAGATCTATTTTATAGGTATACATTTAATACATTCAGTACTAAGAAATGAATATAATTCAATTGATTATAAGTAAACCATCTCACCATCTCATACATAACCACACCGGTGCCCCACCAGTCTACCGCGCGTCCATAATCATTATCGTCTAATACTTCAGGCGCTAAATATTCCGGTGTGCCACAAAACGTTTTTGTTGTACGTCCGTAGGTTATGTCCTCCTTGCACAGCCCAAAATCGGCTACCTTTATGTGACCATCTTTGTCCAGCAAAAGATTCTCCAGCTTTAAGTCACGATAAATAATGCCCTGCGAGTGCAGATAGCCCAGTGCCGATATTATTTCGGCGCCATAAAATCGTGTACGCTCCTCGGTAAAGATTCGCTCATGACTTAAATGCCAAAACAGCTCCCCACCATTCACATATTGCATAACAAAACACAAACGATCATTGGTTTGAAATGAATATTTTAGTGACTGCAGAATAAATGGAGAGCAATTGTATCAATACTAAAGTAAGTTGTATATTCGAAGGTTAATTAATAATTAATTTGTTTAAATAAATAGTTGATACACTTTAATCATCTCGATATGCACGAACTTTATTCAAAGTTATAGACTTTGAAATCGAGTTGTTCATACAGACGGATTTAGTTGACATTGCCATCTTTTGACATCTTCATCATAAAATTAAATTAATGATTAAATACCAAGAAATAATTTTACATAAATAAAATAGTTTCTTCAAGTTAATTTTGACAGAGCATGACGCTCTAATATAGCAATGATTATTTTATTACTAATTTTCTCCCATTGACATGCAAATATAAAATTTAAATTAAATTTAAAATGAACTAATTGATAACAAAAGCAATAATTGTTGTCGTAAATAGTTTGAAAAACATAAATGACTATGTGGTTTCGTTTAAAGTATTATTACATATTTCTGATTTCCCCGATAACGACTTTGGCTTGTCAGACATTTTAAGTATAAAATAAAAACAATAACAATATCTCGACAATAAGAAACAGATTAAATCATTACTCACAATAAGGAACGGATGATTTGTTGACTTAAGCACACGGCTTTCAGTTAATGTGTGCGCGACTTCATCCTTTTGTATGATGACCTCCTTTTTGAGAATTTTAATCGCGTACAATCTAGCTGTGGCCTTCTCGCGGCACAGGATCACCTTGCCGAATGTGCCCTTGCCGAGCACCTTGAGGAACTCAAAATTCTCCAGTGTCTGTGTATGGAAAATCAGTTAGCAAAAGTAACTAGCATATTGTTAAAATCTTTAGATAGTTTACATACCACTTTCTTGACACCGCTGCTGTTGCGTGTGGTGCCCTGCACGGAGAACTGTTCAGATAGTTCCACCTCAGCAATGCCGGCCATATCGACATCGCCCATGTCGGTTTGGGCCGATGGCGACATGGCTGTTTCGCCCATTTCGCACAGCCTGTTGGCCACATTACGTATGGCCTCAGTCCAGGCCTGGCGCTCCACTTCCGTATCGACGGCGAATGTGCGCTCAATCACCGTCGTCCATTGCAGGCCGCGTATGATGAATGTGAAGGGCTTTGGCCGATCCACGGCCATTATCTGGCAGCCGCGCACAGTGAAATTGTTGAGCAGCTGCTCCGTCTGTGCATCGGCCGGCCGGCTCCGATAGCCCATCAGCGCCCCATCTGACGAGAGCACAAAGTAGCGTTGGCGCCAGGTCTTGATATGCTCACCACGCTTCTGCAGCCAGCCCTCCTTGACGATATGTGGGCGAGCGGCCACAAAGGGCTCAATGGTGCTCGTGGGCGATGTGCCAGCCGCCGACAGGGACATGATCGCTTCCGTTGCCGTCGCTATTGGAGGCGGCGTGCGGGACAAGTTGTTCTCAAATAGCGTGTCGCTTACTCGAAGCGGTGTCGCGCTGTAGTTATTGTTGTTGTTGTTGATATTGTTTCTGCTGATGTTGTTGTTGTTGCTGCTGATATTGTTGTTGCTGCTGCGACTGCCAGTGGGCGTAGGCGTAATTGAGGCAGATCTTGTTGCGGCGGTGGCAACCACAGTCGATCTCCTCTGCAGCGCAAATGGTAAGTAATTCGTGTTGAGGCTGTTCCCACTTCCTTGTGCACCAAACAATCCAATTCCGTACACCCCAGTCTGAGTCTATAATGAGGAAACTGTAGGAAAAACAAGAAAAAAATTAATAAAATTTAAATTAAAAAACGGATTTCTAACATTAAAGCAAATTCCAAATGACAATGTGCTGTATATATTTAAATTCTAGAGATATGAGTTCAAATATCCAAGTCTTTTTTAAATATCAAAAAGATTTTTAAAAACACTTGTTATTAAAGTAAGGCTCATTTAGCCTAAATTAACTCGTATTTATTTTAATTTATGAAAAATATAAAATACAAAATAATTCTGGAAATCTCTAAAACAATTAATTTACCTATTTTTAATACCTTTAATACCCTTTAATCGCTATTGTAATTCTATGTTCTTTATACGAAAATTGAATTGTTCAACTCCTAGCATGTATTTGATATATCTCGCATAAGCACATTGCGATTTCCATCTCCAAGATGCACATATTTACATACATATGCATAGTCATATTATATTATTGTCTTTTGGCATGTTTATGGCAAATTGCTCAGCCCTTTGTTGTTTTTATTGTCGCTCATGTTATTATTTTTATTGTTGTCGCTTGCGTCAGCAGCTGCAGTCGTAGCAGCTGCCGAACTGTTTAAAATAGGATCGAACGTAAAAAAAATTATATAAAAATAAAAAAAGAACAAGCATTTACGGCATTTCCGTTCGCAAAAGGGCCTGCCGCCCCCCGCCCCTCTCCGCTCACTCTATAGCCCCCTTTCTGTTACTGATCGCCCCACATGTAGAGGCGCCAGCATATTGGCATCGCTGCTGTCGCAATTGTTGCTGTTTTTGAGCTTCAAACTACAAACAAAATTCCCCGCCATGTTACGCAGCCAAAGCGCGAACGGCGGCGATACGAGCAAATTTTCCGCGATTGCATTTACCGCGAAATTAAATCAAAACAAGTCGACGCGGAGCGCGGCTGTTCATGAACTTACACGCACACAAACATATATGCATGTGTACATTGTTACGTATGTGTATATGTGTTTGCTTGCATGTCTCGCTAGCTGCCGCTGTGTGGCCCGCTAGTTGAGATCGCAACGAGCGATAAAGGTGCGAGGGGCACGTGTGCATGTGTCTGTGTATGAATACGTGCGTGTGTCAGAGAGTGCGCCAAAGATCGCAACAGAAAAAAGAAAACAACAACATATTCATTTGGAATTTGCGAAAATGTCAACGCTGTGCTGTGGTTGCTCCTGCCGGCTGTACAAATTTTGCTATCTTAAACTGTAAACAAATGTACATAAAATAAAATCGACAAAATACAAGCACGCACACACACATGTGTATGTATGTGTGTAAGTGTGATTGTCTTTCTGTCTGCATTGCATAGTGCGAGGCCGCGTGTGGGCGGGGGCGATGCATGGGTTGTTGGTAAGGGGGGACAGGGGAATAACAGACAATTTATATATAAATATGTATGTGGACATGTATATACATACATGCGAAGAAGCATCAAGTGATCAGCAGCCATAACAAAAAAAGTCTACGCACCGGTTCAACTGCCTTCAAATATTACACATAATACATACATACATATATGTGTATATACAAATATATATATGAGTATGTAACGCTTTCTTTCCATGCATTAAAGTGCATATAATTGAAAAAAAAAATTTTCTATTACTTTATGTTTGGCTCTTAAAATTGTCTTAAAATCAACCAAACCTGCACAAGAACCGGCAAACCAAACCGCAGGCAAAACTTTTTTAAGTTTACAGCCTTGTCAGCAACATGTCTAGACACCAATACAGTTATAAAATGCACATATAGAACACACACGCACACACATATGCACTTACATGTACGTAAACACAAACACACACACACACACACAGATAGATTACCATCGAGCGGCGACGAGGACAAGAAAGAAGAAATGAAGGAGAATGCGAAAAGACGAAGACGTTTGTCTGCCTTACAGAGGGTAAGCGAGCAGCGAGCAGCGAGCGAATAAGCAACAATAACAAAGGCCACAAGGCTCCTAATATTTATTGGAATTTGGTTTAAACAAAACACAAGCAGTTGCATTCAATTATTCACCTACCTAATCAGACAGAAAATACAAAATTTTTGCTTTTTTGATTTTTTACTCTCTTTTTCTTTCTTTTTTCGCAAATGTAAAACGCAGACTCTGCTGCTGCTGAATGGTGACGGTGACGGCAGCGACAACTCACGTATGTTGTTTTTGTTTCTCTTGTTTTTTTGTGTGTGTTAACAGTGAATGTGTTGTATGAGAGCTTCACTTTATATGGATATGTATTGTGTCTGTGTGTGTCTGTCTGTGTGTTGTGTCTCTGTGTGTATGTTTGTCTGCTGTCTGTTTGTGTGTGTGTGGGTATTAAAGAGACACCCAGGCCACACTCAATTGAATACGTATTCGATTGACACAATTGTTGAACTGCTCGCAAGTTTTGTGTTTTTTGTTCGTTCGGTGCGCATAATATAAATATATTGTGTCAATTACATTTTTCATAAACACACACGCACTCACACTTATTTTTCCATGTAGATGTACCGTTTGGTTTTTACGCTTCACTTTTTTTGGCCTTGCGATAGACGGCATATATTTTGTGGTGGTTCGTCGAAAAATAATGGCGGTCGGTCGACACAACAAATACATCTCTCGGCATATTTTTACTATAGTGGCCTGACACTGCACTTAATCCACAAACCCAATTCCAACAAAAAGTCTACACATACCATTTTTTTCAAGTCAGAGTTTAACTGTATAGCATAGATAAAAATGCTAATAGGAATACTTAAAATTACTTGCTTAAATTATGCGTATAGAGCATAAGGAAATAGCATTAAGCATTGAATATGGGAAGCAAAAATAATAAAGCACAATGCAGCATGTTTTATTTAATTTGAAGACGTCTATCAGAGAGATTCCAAAATAAAATGTATATTTCACATCTCAATCCTCCGATGTAGCCTTTATTTATAGAATGTTATTTTGAAATTTAACAATTTTATATGGCTAATATGACGGTATATGTACGTTTATTTATGTGTATAAAAAACTTATTTAAATATATTTTAATTTTTTTTATATAAATATATCTGTTTATACAAATTAATGAATATGCAAATAAATGTATTTGTATATATGAATATAGTTAAATATATATCGCATGATGATATTTTTCTAAAAGTGAGTACACACTGTGTTGCAAAGATACTATCGTTATGTTTACTTTCGATAGTTAGCGTTATGTATTTAATGGCACATCTATATACTGCAGTTGTGTACACACTGGCCGATCGGTCGTCGTCGGTACGGTGAAATTTTGTAATTTTTAGAATTTAAACCAATAGCATTTGTTTATGCTAATCACGTAGTTGTGCTCATTGTTTAAGTAGCAAAAAGGTAAAGCCTACAATTCGCGTGCCATGTATAAAAGTGACATCGCCGCTTCTGTGCTGCTAACGCAGGACAAAACATTGACCTGCTTGCTGTGAGCTGCTCGGCTTATCAAAAGAGACGTAGAAAACGGCAAAAACAAAGGTGTTATTGACTTGGCGAGTGGCTGGCAACTTTCTTTTTTTGCTTTGCTTTGCTTCTCGCTTGCAGCAAATTCCACATCCACCCTCATTGTCTATTGGTTTTCGGTTTTGTTGTTTGAATAAGCGAATAAGTTTTGTTGCAAATTATTAGTAAAGTGAGGCAAGCATAAACTTAAGAAACATAGCCCAAATGTAAAATGCAATCGATACAAATACAAATATAAACACAAATGCAAATGCAGCTATAATAATAACGGGACTTAATCATATCATATTTGTGCGTGCGAGCGTGTGTGTGTATGTTTGTGTGAAAACAAAACAAAAATTGTATACAATATGGGGAAAAGAAAGCGCATAATTGAATAAATAATAACAAATGGGGGCGAGTCCCAATGTCAAAAGCCAATGCAAAATGCAACCCAAACGAATTTCTGCATGCCTCACACGCATTGCTTATGAGACTTATATTTATATATATACAGACACACAAAAAAACACACATGGAAAAAAAATCGGTTAACTGTTGTGGTTTGTGGTTTTGTTGTGTGCGGGTGCATTCGTCTCAGGGTTTCTTTTGCAGAGAACGCAAAAAAGAAAAGAAAACTGTGAAAACTAACCGCTCAGCAAAACGAGAGCAATGCTGTTGGGTGGGTGGCTTTAGTTGGTGCGTTGCGACATAGGCAACGGGAGGAGCACTGCAAATCAAATTAGCTACAGACAAAAAAAAAACTGCAAAAATATTGGGCACGCCCTTGAACTTGTGCCAACCCCTGAAACCCCCTCTCCCGTACAAGGAATTGAACCGGCTCAAAAACACGATGTGCGTTTCGTGAACTGTTCAATGAAAATTGTTCAGCATAGTTTTGTTTTAACAAATGTGTAACATGAATAAATAGCACATAATTAAATTGTAAAAAAATATACATAGGTACATAATTACCTATTATACAAAAGGGAGGAAACACATACCTGCCAACCCACAGAATAAAAAGGCAGACATGTTAAATAGTTTTGTGTCACATGCATATGTACATATACGTGTTGTGGGTGCAATTGAGTATGTGTGTATGACAAATCAGAGCTGGGTACAAAGTATATCTTGTCTCTCTTTTTATCTTATAATCTTGGGCTGATAGGAGCTTAAGGGTATAAATGATAAAAAGACATTGATTTTATATAATAATTTATAAACCAAAATTTTATTCATCGTTAATTTTTTTACTCGGCTGCTTTGTCCTTTATGTGCTTTTTCTAAAATGCACTCTCTTTTTCGTATACTCGCTCTTTTAAACTAAATGTCATTGTGCGTGGCTTGAAATAAGGATCACCGGCCTTAAACATTAGTTAAATTATGCTAATTGAATGGAAATCGAGGGAGAGAGAACATAGACAAAGAGAGAAATAATGATTGTAAGAGAAGCTCTGCTGGCCGAGAGTTTATTAACCCAGTTTGAAAATAAAAGATCTTGCTTAAAATAACATTATTTATCATAGCGAGGAAGAAAAATACAGAAATAAAGTGAGCTAAATATATAATATAAAGTTTTACTCAAAGCCCATCGATCGAGAGTTAATAAATATATTAATATATTGCACACAAAAATAAAAAAAAATTTCCAAAAAACGGGTGCCTCTAATTAGATGACCACAACTGTGAATAGTTGAACTTGGTGGTTATCAAGCTTAAACTTACCATTCTTTTTGTTGTTTATTTACAGTTAGTTTTTTAAGGACTCACACACACACAAGAACAGAAAATGTTCAACTTTATGAAGAAAAGCGCCGGCGATGAGGAAAAGGAGCGTCGCAAACGCGAAAAGAAACTGCGCAAGGAGGCTAAGGGCAGCAGCAGCGTCGGAGTCACGGGCAGCATGAGCAGCGACGAGCTGCTGCGTTTGGAGGAGGTGCGTCGATCGCTGAAGATACGCGGACGCCGCAAGGAGAAGGAAAAGCTGCCCAGCGGCATTACTGCCGACTATAGCGCCGATTTCTTTGCCGCACTCAATGCCGATTCAGCCAGCGGCAACAGCAATGGGAATGGCAATGGCAGTGGGAATGGGAATGCCCGGCCAGAGCAGGATCGTGGCAATGAGGAAATTGTAGCATCTGTGATGACACACATCGAGAGTCGCGGAACTCCCAACGGTGCCGGCGTCATGGGCGTCAGTCTTAACTACGCTGAAGTGACACATTCGCTGTTATCGGGTAGTCTCAAGGTGAGGCGGTCACTCAACTCAAGTTGTGGCTATAATTAGTAAATAAATTTTTTATTTCTTTTTTTTTTGTTTGTGTGTACAGAATCGCTTTCTGCCGCCCGTGCCACCAAAGCCTCCCAAGCGGGGCATACTGAAGGGCTCGCGGAGCAACATGAGCAACGTGCACGAGGAGATTGTCCTCACCGGCAGCGGCGGCGCCACACCCGAAATGCTGATGCGCAACACCATGCAAAATGAGCAGCTGTTTGAGGGCAACCGTGGCGGTGGCGGAGGCGGCGGCGGCAGCGGTGGCTCCAATTCCAGCCAGCACGGCACCTCGTTCACATCCGTGGAGAGTCTGCGCAGCGATGGCGAGAATGCACCCCAGCAGCGAGCGATGACGCTGCCGGCGAATGCCCGCTATGGAGCACCACAGACGGCCACACAGGCTGCCCATTTGCATGTGCTGACATCGCCGTCGCCGAGTGCGGACAGTCTCACAGATACCACAAACTCCTCGTTTGCCACGCCCCCCTTCTCACTCAGTCCCGTCGGCGAATCGCAGGGCATCGATCAATGGGCACGCGTGCATGCTTTTGAGGATGTGCTATTGCCGCTACCCCCAGTCAAGCTGGTCCAGTTGCCGGCGCCAAGACAGCTCATCATCAAGCGACAGAAATCCCCGCGCCAGGACTTTGGCTTTAGTTTGCGAAAGGCGATTTGCTTGGATCGCACCGAGTCACTGATGTCGCCCATCTTCCGGCCCGTCATCTTTGCGGAGCCGGGGGCTGGCGGCGGAGCAACGGGTCTGCTGCCGGGCGATCGTTTAATTAAGGTTAATGGTACGCCCGTGGGCGACCTGTCGCGTGAGATCATCATCGAGATGATACGGAATAGTGGCGACGCTGTCACCGTTGAGGTTCGTAATGCACTTAGTCAGCCAAATGCTAAGAACAGAGCACATTTAACACCATTTTTGTCCACTGGCAGGTTCAGCCCGTGGCGGAGCTGGTGGAGCTGAGCAAGCGGTGCATGGCACCCAGCACAGCCACCGTCGAGGAGATCGATCATTCCATTAACAATGGCAACTGCAACACTCTGCGCCGCAGCGCCAGCAAACGCTTCAAACGTCAGGTGAGATCGCAGTTCCATTTACTGATTCTGATTGATCATCATCAAAGTCTGCCATACAAAATATACAAAATTAGAGTTGCTTTTAACTGTTCATTAATCACATCATTTTCGTTGTGTGTAATTAAATGGTATTCCTAGTAGAACTTGTTACCTGGCATCCATCATTATCTATTATTATATACTCTAAAAAAAAGATAGGCTGGCTTAGCTTAGTTTTGGATAATAAGATTGCTAAAAAATGAGAAAGCTGGAATAATGTTGCAGTAATGATACAAATCTTTCATATTCCAGAGATACTAATTAATTTTTATTCAAGTATTTATCATCACTAAACATATGTTTTTTTCTTGTTAAGAAATTGGCCAGTTTGTTTCAAAATTGATAGATTCTTCTTCTATTGTCACTATAGTTAATTTAAAATGCCGATGTATGTATGTATTAAGAATTATAAGCAAATTGTAAAGTGAGGTGGTTTTTGAGTACGATGATTTTAATTGGAATTGTATTTTAAGCTTCTACTTTAATCATGACATTATAAATAGGGATGTCTTCCAATTAAAATTCGAATACAATCAGGGGGGCATTTGTATTTTAACGAAATTTATATATTGGTCTATATCCTACCCTATGGAGCCTTAAATTCCATATGTCTATTATTTCAATAGCACAAAGGGTGATAATATAGAGCCAATCAAATAATCTGGCCCCAGTTCGGTCAATATGAATTATGGCATCGTTATGTGAAATCTATCTTATGTGAATGATATCTTGCAAATTTTTATTATCAACATCGATATCAATATTATTGTATATATATATATTTTTTTTTAATAATTTTTCTCTGCCTCCAGATTAAGTTTTTTTTTTATGTATACATACAATTTTAATATTTTCGTGGTTTGTAGAGAAAACATGATTTATTTATTTATTAAAGTTAAGTATAACAGGATGTAAGATCAGTAGAAAATATTACTTGTACTTAGATCCACCCGATACATATATGCAAGGCTATTGAAGGGTCTAAGCAACAATGTAAATTCAAATTCAAACAAGTTTTGAATCTTAGATATTATTATCGGTTTTAAAACTTCGACTGTTTTGTTCCAAATGGTATGTTGAGAAGCACCAGACTACAGGATAACTCACAGTCGATTACTTGCAATTGCAGTGTTGATTAAATTGTTGACTTTAGCCCCAGCTAAAAACGTGTTTGACATTTTTCACTCTGTTTATCTTTGGCGAATCTGTTGTGAAATTGTCAGCAGCACCTGAGCAAGCGATCAGTCGGTACAAATTCCAGGCCCAGCCCTTCTTACCAACTCTAAACGTAGTCAGTTTCCAATTGGAAATATGCAGTTGCTGTTGCTGTTGCTGTTGTTGTCTGGCTAAGTTCATACAGGCGTCGACATATTTGTGCGCCTTACTCACTTCATTCACCAGACGAAAATAAAACAGATTTGGCAACACTGTGGAAAAACTCGAACTGCATTTTAGTAAACATCATTAACAACAACATGCATGCAGCAGAGAGCTGAATCCCGTCACCCCAACATGCTTCCCACTCCTCATTTGCCAGCGGCAGCACGAAAAGTCGCAGGCAAGCATTGACGGCGACGTCGACGTCAACAGCTGCGTCGGCAGCAGCAGTTGCAGTTGCCGACGCAGCTGTGTGCATTTTTCTACACCCACTTTAGACTGCGACTGCGGCTGCTGCCTACACAAATAGCCACTAACACAGACGCAGTCACTGTCAGCGTCGCTGCCTCGTCTGCTTGTGTGCGTGCTTTTTTTCTTCTCTTCTTTTTGTTTTTGTCGAGTTTTGTGTTGTTGTTACTCGCTTCGTAGTCGTTGTCGTTGAAGCAGTGCCGTCAGTATGCTGCAAACTTTGCCCAAGTTCGGTACGGAAATTGAAACGCGACACGAGACACCCACTGTGAAATTTCGTTTGCGGGATTACAGCAGCCACTAAGGCAACCACAACATCAACAACAAACAGCAATCAACATCCAACAACAACAGCAGTGACTTCGAACAATTCTTTGTCATTCAAGCTGAGCTTTAATAGTTAATTCATAACTCGCGTTCGTGACTCGAGTCTTGCATTTCAGTCAATCAATCAATCGGCGATCGCACGATGATTGGCCATTTTCAGCCAATTCAATTGTCTCTAATGTCAAAGCGCTAAGTGCTTAAACTGACACAACCACAAACAAACACACACACACAGACAGACTTACCAAGAGTGTGTGTTGAGACTAACGTTTCCAAGGTTTTGGGCGCGCTCCAGTTTCTCACTTCAACTTCCCGTTTCGCATTGTGCGTCTCGCTCTCTCTCTCTCTCTGGACTGGTCATGCTCCAAGTGCCTTCTGGCTGGCCATGACAATTGTTTGCCTTTGGCTTAGATCTAACTAGCCAGGTGATCACATAACAAGCACACACTGACACACACACACACACAAGTGCTGTTTTTTTCTTCTGTTTATCATGTTTCTCAAGCCAAAGAGCTTTGAGCAAACGCTGCGCGGTGGAATTGTGCCCGCCGTGCCCGCCGCACCGGGCTCTGGTCTGAATCCGTCGTTTCATCGGGGCTGCACGGGCAAGGCGCATGCCTGCGGAACGCACAAGTCACTGAAGGTGGCAACGCCAGCCAAGTCGAAGGCCACGCCTAAGGCGCAGCGCAAAAATAGCATTAGCTCGGAGACGATCAGTGAAAGCGGCTCCGAGAACTCCAGCAGCTGGCCATCAGCAACGCAGACAATAGCAGCTGCTGCGCCAGTGGCACCACCCAAGCCGCCGCGTCTCGCTGCCACAAACAAGCAAGCGACACCCAAGGAATCAATTCCCATTGCCACATTCAGTCTGGAGCGCAACTCCATGCGTTCGCGTAGCTTTCGGCACAATGGCAAGATCAGCACAACAACAACGGCAACTGCAACAACAGCAACTGCTGCAGCAACAGCAGCAACATCAACAGCTGCAGCAGCAGCAGCAACAACAACCACATCAATTCGTCCGCCCTGGAACAGCTCGGCGGTGGCTGCATCCAAGTTTGCGGCTGTTGCCCCACCGTCGCCAGTGGCCAACATACGCAGCTCGTATCGACGACGACGTGATGCACAAAATGCCGCTGCCCAGCACTGGTCGGCCATCTGGGCCAATGCGCTCGCATGCAACTACAAAAACTATGATGCAAGCGTGAGGCAAAAGGTGCGCATTACATATCATATACACTATACAACAAAACTAAAAACAAATACGAAATCAAACACTAAACGCTGCTGGCCAAATAATACTGAAACCCAGACAAAGTTTCTTGGTTTTACTGCCCAATATGGAGTTGAGAGGTTTACAAAAAAGCTCTTAGCTCCTAAGTACATCTGATAGCTATTTATAAACTGAAAATATTAATCATTTTTTGATTATTAATTAGAAGTTATTTATATTCGGGACTATATGTGTTGTGGTAATGGCAAATATTAATCATCTATGTGATGATTATCTCTATTTAGATCAGTAATCATGAATTACTTCATTCGGTCGTAATTGGAATTATTACTTGATTCAAGTTGTACAATTTGAAAAATTTAATTGATAAAAATATTCATACTTAATCTAATCGGCTTATACATTTTGGAAATTCTTTATATGGTATTAAATTTAATTAATTATTTGAATGATTTGCATATAGAGATCAATCCACAAACTTTCAAAAGCAATAGATCAACAACCGTCCTTGGTTTTCAAAAATTAAGTAATGTATATCTTCCAAGCAATCTATAATTTATTTATCAGCTTTTATAATCTTATACCATATAAACTGAATTAAAGTTTAGGCTTTATTTTTTTTTTTAAATAAGTTTAATCTATATTTGTTTTGCATTTTGTGTGAACAAATAGTGACACAAGAATTCTGTTCAATATTTATAAAAATGACGCATTTGTCATTTGTGCTGGGGACGTGACTCCAATTCTACCCTTGAATTAATTTATTTTTAGACATTTTTCTGTTGTGTGTTTTACGGGAACAACTATTTTATGTAGCTAATTTTTTTCTTTATTGAGTGTTGCTTGTCGTCTAGTGTTGAAAAACTTTCTAGCCCTTTATAAGTCGATCGATGAATGGATCGATAGATCATCGAACCATGACCCAATGTACGAATTAGCTGCTGGCTATTTTATTATGCTCTTACTGCTTGCGCCTGGGTTGGGAATAGGGCAGGGACTGGGTTTGGGACTGGGACTGGCAATGAATGCGACTGGAACGGAGCAACAGGGGGACAGGGAGTGGAATGGGGACTGGGGACGGCGGTGCGTGGGCAAATGCGCTGCTCATAATTTACGATATGGTCGTCTTGTCGCTGCATTTATGGTTTTATGGCTCACTACGCCGACGCTGGACGTCGCCGCGATGGCCCGTCGAGCGGAAGTATTCGTTTACTACTTTGTCCGCCTTGTTGTTGCATTTCTCTCCCTCTCTCTCTCTCTCTCTCTCTCTTTCCCTCCGTTTATCTCTTTCTCTGTCCCTAAACGATTGTTTTAGATATGAAATGTTAACAAACATTGAGTTGCATTTGGTAAACCTTAGCATGAACTTAATTGGCGGCCTGCTCCACTGTTGTTCTGCCTTGTCTCGTTTTTCGCGCTCTTTGCTCTTCGTCACATATCTCCCGTTGCCCTACACATGTTAATTAGCTGGTTCTGTCTGCACATTCCTTGTCTAATTTGTATATTTCATCAACTTAAACGGTGGCGGGTTCATTAACCCACTGCTGCCGCCGCACCGATCGTCGACTGCAGCTATTGATTGACAGTGGACAGACGCTTGTCAGTTCACATTGTTTAGAAATCTATCTATATTCGTATGAATTTGTGTGTGTATGTTTGTATGTATGTACAATTGATATGTATACAAATACACACGAAGTGGTTTGTTACAAAAAAAAGATGAAAAACTATTTTCATAGAGCTTGAAGAGATTAGGAAATTGCCGAACGCTGCTGAAGTAGTCTATAATCTCAGAGGGAATGTCCGAATTAGCCAATAAGATTTTTAAACGTGTATTGGCTTAATTATATATTGGCTGTGTTCAGCATTTCTATTCGAGACTTGTAATTATTTAGGAACTTCATTAAATTTCAATATTTCAACTTTCTTTATGCAAAAGAACAAATATATTAAAATTAATGTCTGCTAGTCATATTTAAAATAAAAACTATATTTTAGATTTAACAAAAGGAAGATATTTTTAAAAGTAAAAGCCTAATAGTTAATTGTCTTATTAACATAAACTCCGACGATTTTGATGCAACTCATTAAATTGTTTATTATCGTTTATGTATACTGTAAGGGAACAAGTTGCTGTTCCCTAAAATTGTTTATACTCGCTGTCTTCGCAAACATCATTAAATTTAATTCGAATTGAATCAAATATTTTGAAATCCCATTTTTCTTTCCTCTGTTATTAATTTGCAGCAATCTGTATTGCAATAATTGATTGCAAGTTGCAACACATTTGCCTAGATAATTCAAACAAAGTGTTTAATTTCTCGATTTGTATGAAACTCGACGTTTGTTTCCTGTTTGAACGCGTTTAATCGCTTTATAGTTCTAGGGGCGGCATCCATTGCGGAACCATTAACAGTGCATAACTGAAAATGACTCTAATTACGGGCTATTGAACCTTGCACAATATTTTCATAATTACGCCACAGACAACAGCAACAGCAACCAGCAACATCAACAGCAACATCAGCAACAGAATTTGTAGCTGAAAGTTAATGCAAAGTTGTATTTCTGACAGCCGTCGCTTGCGGGGGGTCGACGGTACTGGTACAACGGGTGTGTGTGTGTGTCTTCTGAGGAGCTGTGGCAGATGCATAGATAGGAGCCCACTAAATGTAAAATGCCATTTATAGCCACAAATGTGAACTGAACGTGTTGCCGGTGACGACGACGTTGGCGCGTTGCATAACGCAGCCGCGCATCCACAAAGAGGCAGCCACCGTAGCATCCACACAGATCATGTCTAGCCCACTAGCATTTGCACGGCTATGGCAATGGGATTGGGCATAGGATTGCGCATAGGGTATGGGGAAAGGGAATGGGACTGGGACAGGGACAGGGACAGGGACTGGCAATGGGTCTTTCCCTTTGTATATCTCTCTAAGTGCTGGCAGTCGACGTGTCTACGCAACTAATTAGGATTTAGAAACATCAAATTTAGAAGTGCACCAAAATAAAACCAAAATAAAAAAGGAAAAACAGAAAAGACGCAGTGACGCTGCGTGGAGGTGAACTGAACTGTACTGAAGTACTATGTATATATAATAAATGGAATAAATGCGTGAAAATGTGTGCGCCCAAAAATAAATGCAGAAAAAAAAGATCACTTGAAGTTTCCGCTCAACAATATGTTGACCCCAATTTTGGATTTTTACTTAATATCTGTACAGTAAACGCTCGCAAATCGTTCGCAAAATTAAGAAAATGTGTGAAAATGCATTTATGATTGCCGCTTAGAATCAAATGTGCTCCAATTTTCGTAATCGTAAAGTTTTTGCGATTTTATTTTTAGCTGAAAAATGTAAAAGGCTTGCAATTTGCATTACATGAAAGAATTATTTTGTAAACACAAATTTAATGAATCTTTTTCGAAAATATAATAATATTAAGTTACGATTATAGTTTGTGACCTGCTTTTATAATTAAATTATGTTCCCACAACGGTATATCTAAAAAAAAATAATTTAAACTAAAGCCAGTGTAAAATATTTTTAAATAAATTAACAAATATTTTATTACTTATATTTAAAATTTTAATTTAAAATGAAGGAAATTCTTGTGAGAAATCAATGTTTTTATAATTTTTGTTTTATTTTGCAGAGCCGACATGAGAATGGTACAGCCAGCATTGAAAAAAGCGCCAGCGAAGTGGATGGAGATGGTGCCTCACAGCCGGAACATGTGTGGCTGGTGCATCGCGGTGGCTTCACCGCTGCGTTGCGTTTGCCGCCAAGCGGCACGCCACACGAGGAGCATAAGCTGAGCGTACGACTGCTGCACAATGGCGAACAATTGAGCGTTGATGAGGATGACATCGAGAAGCAGAACAGCGCCGCCTTGGATCTGGCCGAGGACATCTGTGAGTTGAAGTATTTGAACGAGGCGTCGGTGCTGCACTGCCTCCGACAGCGATATGCGAGCAATCTGATACATACCAAGGCGGGGCCCACGCTGCTCGTGGTCAATCCCATGGCACCGCTGTCGCTCTACTCTGAGAAGGTGAGACTGGTCTCGAAAACAGGCTTGATTCTGTTCAGTTGTGTTCTATTCTGGTTTTGGTTTTGATTCTGGTTTGAATTTATTTGATTTGTTTCGGGTTATTTATCTGTTGTCTACTTGTAGGTTGTATCCATGTTTCGCGGCTGCAAAACGGAGGACATGCCGCCCCACGTCTACTCTCTCGCTCAGACCGCCTACAGGAGTTTGGTCGAAACGCGTCGCGATCAAAGTCTAATATTCATGGGGCGTTCTGGTTCTGGCAAGACCACAAGCTTTAGGCATGCGCTCAACTACTTGGCGTTGGCTGCTGGTATGTCTAGACAATGTTGTTGTTGTTGTTGTTGTTGTAGTTTGTTGTTATTATTGCTGTTGTAGCGGTTGTTGCCGCCGTGGGCTGGCCCCGTTTGTGCCACACCAAAATGCAATCTGGCGTTCGATTAGCTCATTTGCATTTTGTCTTAAAAACGCAGCTGCAATTTGTCATTGCTATAATTTAACTTTAGCAATGACGCAGTTTGTATGCCATAAAAGTTCATGTTTTATCAAATTGATCTTTTGTTAGATATAATTGTGGGCTACAGTTAAGTTAGTTTGTTTATTTGATTGTGTCTATTGACATAAGCTATTAAGCAAATGACAATTTTTATATTGATCATAATCATAAATAAATGTGTAACGTATTCAAATGATATATACAAGATTTATGAATTTTATAAGCACGTTTTTTTCATATTAATACTGTTTTCGACCAATAGCATTTAGACGAAATTAAGGTTTAAACATTCTCTTTCACTTGTGTCTAAATAGTTATTGTTATGTATTCAACTAAAAGCAGTACAAAAAAAAAATATAATGAAATTAAAATTGTAAATTGAAAATGAAATCAGGAGATATTAAAATGTAAATATTAATGTTAACTAAGAAAATATGAATCATACCAATAAATTTGAAGTGTTAGCAGCATAGAAGAAACGTGAAAAACGTTAAGATAAGTAGAGAAAAAGAGATATAGCGATTGAGACATAACATAATAAAGATATAAATTATATATATCTATATATATCTATATATATATGTATATATTTTTAGGGTATTTAGTTATTGAATACAACATATTTTTATTTATTTTTTTAATTTCAGTCTGTTATTTATTACAAATCAAATCAATTATTATTTTACAGGCGCATATAATAATTTTATTAATGCGGAAAAGGTGAATGCGTTGTGCACAATTCTGGAGGCCTTTGGCAATACAAGAACATGTCTCAATTCCAATGCGACACGCATGACGCAGTTGCTCAGCTTGGACTTTGATCAGACCGGTCAAATAGCATCAGCTTCGTTGCAGGTAACGTTGCCCACCTTATTGTACCTAGTTTATGCTTATGCCTTGTTGCTACTTAGGTGCTTTTGCCGGAGCGACAACGAGCGGGACGGCGGCTGGCACAGGAGCACAGTTTTCATATAATGACGCGACTGTTGGCGGGCGCAGCGGGTTTGCTGCAGAAGGAGCTGCATTTGGAGAACATCTCGTCAGAGGATAGTCATCCGTTTATATCGTTGTCGCAACGACTGGAGGACCGGCATCGAGCGGCCAATGACTTCATGCGCACGGTTCAGGCATTCGAGACGCTCAACATTGATGCAAAGGCGGTGCGGGGTATTTGGAGCATACTGGCAGCCATTTATCATCTGGGCATTGCGGGCATAACGAGAATGGGCACCGGTTCGACGGCTCGAACACAGTTTGCCAATCCAACGGCGGCACGAAAGGCGGCCAGTCTATTGGGTGTTAATCTGGAGGATCTATCATCAGCTGCATTCGGCCTGACCCAGCCCAATGCAACGGGTGCCAGTTTGAGTCCCTCCAAATCGCCCACCTCGGATGGCGGTCAGGAATGGGCCTGGGAATGTCTGGAAGCGCTCGTAATTGGCCTCTACTCGGAGGCATTGGCTGCTGTGGTGGCTCTGATTAATCGCCAGATCTGCACATCGGCCCACACTATTGCCTCGATAATGCTGATCGATACACCTGGCTTTCAGAATCCGGCCAGCTGTGGCCAACAAGTGGGTGCCACGCTGGCCGATCTGCGTCACAATTATCTCCAGGAGCGTTTACAAATGCTTTTCCATCATACCACGCTGGTGGCGCCACGCGATCGATATGCCCAAGAGCTGGTCGAGATCGAAATGGATCATGCTTCCGACTGTCACCCAGGTCCGCTAATCTCACTGATCGACAAGGCCCCGCAAAATCATGTGGTGCGCTCCTCCCAACGGGATCTGCGAGAGCATGATCGTCGTGGGCTGCTCTGGTGAGTAATTTAACTATTATTACCATTATAACATAATACTTATTGAAGTCCAACACCTTTTCTTGTTCGTCTTAATCAACTTTGATTTGAAACTTGCAGGCTTTTGGACGAGGAGGCAATTTATCCCAATTCTAATGACGATACATTCCTGGAGCGTTTATTCTCACACTATGGCGATCGGGAGCATCACACATTACTGCGCAAGTGCGCCGGCCAGCGCCAGTTTGTGCTGCATCATTTGCAGGGCACCAATCCGGTGCTGTATGCCGTCGATGGCTGGGTGCGGCACAGTCGTGAGCATCCTGGCATACGGAATGCAGTGTCGCTGCTGCAGGACAGCAGTCGCGAAGAGATCAATCGCCTCTACATTGGCTCACTGACGCGTGGCTCCGGCGCCATGGTCTTCTGTGGCTCCTTTGCGGGCCTCGAGGGCACTCAGTCATTGCGTCGCGTTTCCAGCATACGACGCTCCTTCACCACAGCGGGCGTCAAACGCAATTCGATAATGCTGCAGGTGAAGTTCACAGTGGATGGCATCATTGACACGCTACGCCGCACAGGCACCCACTTTGTGCACTGCTATCTGCTGCAACACAAGGCGGGCAAACAGGCCAAATATACAGCGAATGGTTCACCTAGCTCGACGCTGAGTCAAGCGACTACCGAGGAGGAGCTGGTGAATGTGCCACTGTTAAGGAGTCAGGTAAGTCAACAAGATCACTCTGCGTCTTATGACTGATATCTAATAATCCACTGATTTCAGCTACGTGGCTCACAAGTCTTGGAGGCGGCTCGACTACATCGTCTGGGTTTTCCCGAATCTGTGCCATTGCTGGAGTTTGTGCGTCGCTTCGGCCTGCTAGCCGGCGAGCTGGCTAACAACAAAGATATCAGTGTTGAGCAAATCCTCGCTGTTAATGAACTCGACATTGCCAGCTATCGCATCGGACCAAGTCAGGTGAGCTGAAATATTTGCTATTATTTGCATAAATTGCTTTGCTTTAAAAAATTTGTAATTGATAATTAGCTGTTTTTGCTTTTTTGTATCAAATTTATGGCAAAAGACATTTTGTAAACCATATGTGTATATAATTTATTATTATATATAATAGAAATCAACGAGACAATTTATCCTCACTCTGTTTAAGTTGATTTGTTTTTAACTCGATATTTCGAAACTCGGAAGTCTTCTGGAGAGGCGTTGTTCAAAATATATCGAAAAACATAAAAATATATATGAAAAATTAAACAAATCAGACAAGACTTGGTGCTAGCGAGAAAACTGTTGAATTTTACAAAAGTGTCCAAACAATAAACCATATTTTTGGATATATATCTTAGCAGAGCATATTGAGTAATATTATACTTCTATATATCTGCAGAGATATTACATGAGAAACCAAACTGTTATTCTCTCGTTTGTTCAGTGGCTTGTCCGTTACTCAATTTAATTAATTCCGAAAAAAACTTTAACTGACACAGTAAAAACCGCATTCTTAAGCCAAACGAATGAAAACACGTCATGGTTATTGCGTTGCCACAAATTTGAGTCAGAGAACTTGCTTAAAACTTAAGCGAATCTGGTCAGATTTTTTTTTTTTTTTAGATATATATATAAATGCATATTTTAACTTAGTCTAAGATTATGTCTATAGTTTTTGGTTATACGCCGCCTCGTTGATTGCTTGCTTGCTTGTCAGATAAGTCGCTTTCTTTGGAACGCACTTGTCTCCAGTATGGTTGTCGGCCTTGGTGGCCGTATGTGCACCTGACCATCGGCTGTGCCAAAGGGCGGCTGCCGTCGTGTGCTTAGGTAAAATATACCCCTTTTGGGCACAGCTGGCTCCCCGCCCATATAGCCATCGGCGGCACATATGAGTGCATTGTTGTTGCAACGACACGTGGCTGTCAATGCGCTCATCAGTGAGCTGCAGCGGAGTGCAGCAAACAATCGGGGTCGTCGCACAGATTGGGCAAAGTAGAAGATGGACGAGAAATGATCACAGGCAAAGTCCAGTTCGGTGGCCGTTGCATTGGGGCACTGGGGCTGGCCGCGGCCCCAGTTCACAAAGATGGCCGCCTGACTGAGTGCGTTGCCCTGGGGATTGCCCAGCAGCTGGAGATCCGTGTGTATGGACTCTACATAGAGCGCATCAGTGGGTGCCAGCCGTTGAGTCGGTCCCAGCTTGAGCTGTGTCAGCCCCGCTGGATCCAACGCAAAGATGGCTCCTATAGGTGTCGTCCGGAACCGTTTGCCGATCAAGCCGCCAATATGACTGCCGGCACTGTGACCCACCAGATAAATATGCTCATAGGGTAAACCCGTATTATCGTGCAGAAAGCGTAGAAACTTCGCCACACTGGCGGCTATCGATTGCAGTTGCTTCGACACGCGAGAGTAGTCCGGATCGACCGCCTGTCGACTCCAGTCAATGATGATCACATTGATGTTGCCACGCGATAAATAGGCATCCTTAATGGCTGCATTGTAGCAGGTGGTGCTCTTCCCTGTCCAGCCGTGTATCAAGACTCTGCAGAGTGATAATTAGAGTACCTTTGTTATTTTTAATCGATGAGATGAATCTATCTCATCATAAAGTGCTTGGCTCAAAACTGCACTTACTCCACTCATATACAAGACCAAGTTGCATGCAAAATTGAATTGTTTATGTCGGCCAAAGAACCGGTTACATTTTCATTTGTATAATCCGGTTTCTGATTCATGAAAAATGCCTATTAAAGGTTTGCACATTGTCAACTTGTGAAAGTTCTAATCTGGATCTGTTTATAACGCGGGTTCACTAACCTGACTGGCCACTTGCCATTGAAATATGAATTCTTTAGCATGCCCACATCTCCTGGTCGCAGTAGCTGGCGCTGCTGTGGATTGAATGGCGTATAGAGATCATATTGTAGAAGACTGGCTTGGCTAACGTGGTGGCCGGGCCGATTGAGGTCAACCAATCTGCTCAAGCCCAATTGGACCAAATCCTCGAAAACCTCAGCTTTTGCATGTTCGCACTTGCCCTGCTCATAAGCAAAAAGGCGTTGGCCAGCGGCAACTTCTAAAACAAAACCCGTAAAAACACACACAGATTACACCTGATAAGAAAATTAAGTACACAAAATGCGACAAAAACACGACACTCACTTTTGGCTGGCCAGTGCAGCAGCAGCAATAACAAGAACGAGCACAACAAGCTGTACAACAATTGCATATTTTATAACAAAAAACGCGAATTAATTAAATTAGACAATCCGATTTAATTTCAAAACAAATGCGTTCAGAATTCGCGACAAATCATTGATTAAAAGCCACTAAAATTCAGCACGGCAAAAGTTTTCTGAACGCGAGCGCGTCAGCAACACCTCCGATTCGTTACAAGTTCTGTGCTGAAGTATTGCAAATCTCCAAATGGAGGCTTGGTTAAATACGATATGTTGAGGTAGTCTAAAGCTTAACACACACAACGCGTGCTGAGGACGACATCGTTGCAATCGATTTGCACCGATCGCATGTGGAGAAGGGCACCGGTCGGCCAGCCAGTCAGGCAGTCAGCTGGACAAGGCAGAATCATCATCAGCAGCAGCAGCAGTAGTAGCAGCTATTCCAGCTCGGTCACTGCCATGACAAGCGCCCATTAAAGCTGCAAACTTGTTGAGATTGAGCTGTCCGGTTGATTGTCTGAACAGACAGATGGCTGCCGCCAGCCTGATTTGCCTGCCTGCTTGCCTGCCTGCTTGCCTGCCTGCCTGCAGCTGCAACCGGTGGCAACAGTTAGCAAATTACAACAATTGCAGATACTACAACTAAGTAAGTGCAAGCAAATAGTCGAGTACTTGGCATTGTACTATGCATTGGATTGCTGTATATGTTCCCAACCATTAGCTGCCGAGTTGGCCCAGCCACTTCCTCCGTTGCTAAGCACCCAACTAATTTCATACTAGGCTTCACGTTCTGACGGCTTCTTACTTTGCATTTAAATTTAATAATAAAATTTAGTTGCTTGACAACTCATTAAACAGCCTACCTAGTTAGAAATGTTGGTCCTTTTAGTTTTGCTAAAATATTCATGCATATTTTAAATACTTATTCATATTATTATTATTCATTTTGTTTTAAGCGTGCACACGCACAAAAACCCGCGCATCTTTTGGATTTTAATTGTGAGTTTCTTTTAATTTGAGGTTTCCGATTTTCTTTGATCAACGGTTTTCAGCTTCAGACTTTCTTCTGTAAGTTGTCTAACTATAATGGACTGCTGTCTCCTCATTTTCGTAGTATTTTAGTAATCAAAATTATTGAATAACTCAAATCAATCAATGCATATAATTTAATCAAAAATTCAAAAGAGATGACAGCTATAATACGTATAATTTGATGCATGTATATATAATTAATTGATACTCGGCTTTCAATTTGTTCAAATTCATCCATATATTGTACATTTTTTTTTTATCGATTTCTATAAAGCAACCCCATTTTTACTGAGTCAGAAAAGTGTAAAAAAAAGTAAAAGTAAAATTAAATAGTAAATTGAAATTTTAAATGAGCATCTTGTTCTCTCTTTCAAATTCAGATACATGTTGGGTTTAAAGTTCGGGTTTAGTAATAAATTCATATTGTTGTTGTCTAAACCATTAACCAGGTCGTTTGTGGCGTGGCTTTGTGACTCAAATCAACGAAGCTCTTCTTCTTTGCATACAGATCATTCAACTCATACGTGCCAAATCCAAACATTCAGATATATTATACAGTTCATTCACCGAATTTAAGTTATTATTTTGTGGGGATACTTGTATAAAAACAGGTTCTGCGTTTAGGCTTATTGCACTTTTGATGAGATGTTGAAATTAAATGTGTATATCCAATTTACATCATTGTTGTTTTAACAATCTTTGCTGAAAATTCTTCGAACTTGCATTCCTTAAATTCCTTAAAAAAAAAAACAGTTGTACAGATTCCTACGCAAAACAATTAAATACATATAATCAGTGAAAAACTGCATTCGAATCAAAACACCTGCAGTAAATCTTCTGCATTCTGTAGTCTGAATATACGTTTCTCTATAATTTGTATTTAAAATCTGATTTTAATTTAATCGATTGAGCATTCGTCTTATTGATTTTGAATGAATATCTCAACCTGCAATTTATTGCCTATACAGTAAACGTTTCGTGCAGTTAAAGCCACAATTACTGATTCAAATCAAATTGAAATTACGAATACAGCAAGCCTCACATTTTAAATGAAACTTGCTTTTCTCGAAGAGCATGTTTTTGTTTCCTGTTTATGTTAATTATCATTTTAGAAATTATAGACCTAAAAGTTTTATATGTTGAATTTATTGAATATTAATTATCGATTATAATATATTTGATGCTAACCCAAGAGATTTATGTAAATAAATTTATATATTATTTTTTTCCTTCTAAGTGTCTTTTAGTAATATGTATTTTTTGACTTTCTGTTTTATACTAAAGTATTCCAAAATTTGACACTTACTAAGTCGTGTTAAAATTAAATTTCGTATCTTTTAAAATTCATGTTTATTGTACTTTTTAGCAAGTATTTGCCATGTTTCAAGAATATAAATTCTCAACCAATTAACACATACTTACAGAGAAATATATATCTTATTTTTTTTTAATTATCATACTTATATTTATATTAAATTATAGATGTTAAATAAATTTTATGGTTAAAAGGTTTCAGTCATCTGTCCGTTGATTAAGCACATTATGTATTAATTCCCTTTTCATTAAATCATTAAATCATAGACTGAAAGAAATTACTTTAAACTACAGAATATTGTTGCTTCATGAAGCTGGCGTGCCTTCACTTTTGCTCATGCACTGCACGATTCGAAGATCGTTTCTATACTGCTAAACATGGGTGTTCTCCCATTCCTTCTTATGCGTATTACTTACTGGCTGGGGTCCATAACAATAACTCTGGCAACGTGCTCGCTTGGTTGGCTGGCTGCTTGGCTGGTTTTTGATTTCCTGTTCTCGCGTGCAAACTGTGAATCCCTACTTAAATCCAGTAAATGGTGTGGCCACCAAATCACCGTAATAAACTAACTTTTGACGTCACTTGTTGCAAGTCCACTTTTTGTTTTGCTTCAGTCTCATTCGCTGTGTTGAGATGACGCCGAAAACTTTCACGGTCAAGTTCATCTGTGAAGCTCTCGCTTCCATTGTGGTATAGAATTCCGAGCTGTTGTTGTCGCCTCGGTTTTGTAATGAGCTTGTCGAGCTGTGAGTCTCCAGCCCATTCTGTTGATTGTGTTCAGTGTTGGTGTTCAGTTGCTTTCTATAAATGGCAAACGATGCAGCAACGCAGCGAAATTATTTCATCGAAGCGTTGACTAGCGAAATGTTGCCAAACAAATCCGCGGTGTGCCTATCGACTGGCAACGCAAGTGCCAGATTTAACAGCTGGTTTGATGATGGCGACAGCTACAGCAGCTATAGCCATGCCAGTGATTATTTTCTGAACATCTTCGTGCAGCTTTGCGGGCAGCGGAATGTTGCACACGATATTTGGCGCTTAATATTGCTAATCTATGGCCTGGGCAGCAGTCTATGGCTCATCGGACGCGGCGCACGCAGTGTACGTACCGAATTCCGAATTCAATTCAAATCCGCAGTCCGAAACTGTGCCCAACCCAAACCCAATCCAATCGCAAGCGTCCCGGCTTTGACTTTCACCAAAAAATGACGTTGTGCGACCCGCCGCTGCAACCTGCAGCAGACAACGCGACGATCGCAACAGCAACAGCAGCAGCACCGGCAGCAACAACAACGTCTCCAACAACCACATTTGTCCAATGAACATTAACATTTTTTTTTCCATGCAAACATTTAAAGTGAAACTTCCAGCGTTCGCTTTCATTAGAAATGAATCGCTTTGGCGGCTGCCAGGGGGGAAATCGGGCAGCTTATAACTTGCATAATATATTGAAGCGGGTTCTGTCATCGGAGCAAATCTAAGTGGATAATGTTTTAAAATCAACGGGAAAATTAAAAAAATTAAAAAAAAACACGAAAACTTCATTAGTGGTTTGACGTGCAAGCGGCGTCGGCTTTTATGCAGCGGGTCATATAGGGCGTGGCACCAATATATTCACGAATTAATCTAAATCTTCAGATTGGCCCTTTGGGGTTAACTCTATGTAAACTAGTTTTTTGGTAATTATGAAATTACAATAAACAGGAAGCTCACCATATGTGGTGTATTTCTTTTTACAGTTGTACCTGCAACGCGTTTATACAGTTAATTAGCTACAATACGTGTTTCTCCTACTAATTGGAAAAATTACGAGAATTGTGCTGAGAACCGAAATTTACAAAAAGCTCAATTCTTGTGCGCTGAGGTTTGTATAAACAGATAAGTGATTGCATCGCAAAGTAATTTTAATTTGATTAATGGATAAATAACTTCAGATAGAGTACAGACCACAGGGAGACCAGAAGAAAGGAGTGACAAGATTTTTAAATAATGGACGAGATATTTAATATGAATGATATATGAACAGAACATAATTCATTACTGTAGTAATTTAAAAGCATCAGCAAAGGAGAAAGGTAAATTATTAATTATACAAAATTGATGAAATTTAAATGTGGGCTAATCGAAAAGTTGAGAACAGACAACCAATTTAATTGACATATGTAGAGAATGAATGAAAAAATAAACTTTTCAAATTAAAGGGAAAAAACTCAATTATAGAATAACCCAATAGAAGCATTTTATGAGAAACTCTTTCATTAATTTGATTAATAAATAAGATATGTGCCGCAAACTCAGTCCGGATACTTTGAGTTTTCAATCAATATGATAGTTATTTTTTTTTGTTTAATATGTGGTACATATAGAACTAAAAATCGTATCTAATTCTTCTGATTGCTTAACAGATTACTTTAAAAATTGTGCAACAAATAAGAATTGTACTATTTGTTCAATTGATTTTCCAAGTTCGATTTCCGATCTTCTAGTTGGCTCATATACTGAGTCAATCGTGTAGACAGTGTAATGAACTTTTAAACTGACCACAGCCAAAGTATTTTCTATACAACATGCACTTATATATATATATATATATATACATATATTTGTCATTGTTATGGATGAACGTTGCATATTAACATGCTCGAATGACTCCATAATACACTTTGAAGTCCAATTGCTGACAATGAATAGTTTAAATGGAAACATAAATAAGAAAAGCAAATAGCAGAGAAGCATGTAATTTTTTCACTTTTCTTTGTGTGCAACACTTTGCTCATTATGAGGATGGAGATGATGATGATTATGATGATGACTGTGATGACTTTGATGATTGTTGGTAATGCTGCTAATGAGGCAAGCCAATATATATATCGAGCATGTGAGGACTGTGTAAACTGATTTGATTTGTTGTTGTTTTTTTGTTGTTAATTAGCATCGAACCTCTGCAGCTGCAACACGTTGCACTGAGCTATAATGTCTAGGTTCAACACCTCGCACCCCTCTTATGGCTAACCATGACCGACACCAATTACGGTAAGCCGCGACCATGTCTACGGCTCTGTATTGTTGATAAGCCACTTTCGAATGCACAGCGCACTTGGCTGAGTGTATTTCTTTTGCTGCTGCCACAGCCACAGCCACAGCCACAGCCGCTGCCACAGCCACTGCCACTGTTGCTGCTGCTGCTGCTTCTGCTGTTGGTCGTTTGTTTGGTCTGCTTGGCTGTTTGGCTGCGTCTGACATGGTAAGAAATTCAGTTGCGCCGTTGAGCTCAAAGAGAAAACAACACACACGAATTACGCGCCAAAGCCCCCCAGCAGCAGCAGCTGTGAAAGTGTTGGCCGTGCTGGTGGTCAAGTGGTCAACAATTCAGCTAAGCGACGACGTCGACCGAAAATCAGAAAGGAAATTTTGCAACAGCAACAACAATTACATGCACTTTTACTTGTTGCCCGTATTTTCATCAGCAGCAGTAACGCCATCATCATCATTATCACAATCACAATCACCATAACCATCACCATCATCAATAACTTAATTAAACGTTGTCATGTATAAACATACGTCCAAATCGAAGCTGTCGCAAGCGCACAGCACACCGCCAGTTGCATTAACAAAGTCCACGTCCCATAAGCAGCCACACGCCTTGGGAGCTGGCAAGAAATTCTTCTCGCACATACGCCACAAGATCGAGGATAATCTGACGCCCAAGTTGAGCGGCAAGCTCTACTACAAGGGTAGCAAGCATACGCGTTCAATGAGCGCGCTCAGTTTGGTGGACAGCAGCGGCTGTGTGGGTGGCAAGTACACGCCCAAGGCAACGACGACGTCGACAGAGAAACCACTCAACAGCAACCCGCTGATGTTGACCCTAAGTAGCAGCGTTTGCAACTATGTGGATAGCGATGAGGAGAGTCACATCAGCCTGAATCTAACACAACAGTCACTGGAGGACGAGATATTTGCAGAGCTGGAAAAGGTCGCACACGATGAGAGCAAACTGAACGAGGTGTTGCAGAGCTTCGATCAGATCTTGCAAGAATATCCACCCATCGAGGAGCAAGAACCAATGGAGCAATCGCTGTTGCTGGCGCCGCCGCCGGCTGAATTTAGTGATCGCCAGTTGCTTTCCAAATCGTACAGCACTCTGAGCATGGCCTCAAGTCGTAGACAGATCTATCAGTCGCCCGAGTTGGCCAATTCAGTGCTTCTGCGACGCAGCAACTCCAGCGCAAATCAACGCTACAACTCACTGTGCGAGCTTAGCCAGCTGAGTGGCAGTCGTATTCCCATTTCCAAGCATTCCAGTCTGCGTTGCCTGGCCAAAAATCTGAATGCCAGCAAACAGCCGCAGCTGCAGCAAATGCCGCAGAAGCAGCAGCGCACCAGATCCATGCTGACGTTAAGTAATCGCAGCGGCAGCCGCTTGAATGCAGCAGCCAAAGTAAAATCCCAATCTGCTCAAAATCCTGCTAAGCCACCCGAGCGTGCCAAGTCCACGCTGGAGCGTCGCCAGTTGGCCACCAAGCCGACGAGACGAGCGAATTCGACGCTAAGATCAACCAATGAGCACAGCGATGAGCTGCTGGTCAAGTGCCTGGCCAAGGGTCATGACCTGTTGCGACAGGTGGAAAGTTTAAATGCTGGCAAGTCGCGTTGCAATCGTGGCGGCATCAGCAAGGAGCATACTGCACAACAGCTGCGGCACAAGAGGAAGCAGCAACAGCTGCAAAAGCTGCACTATGCCAATGAGGAGAAAGTTGGCAAACCCAAGCTAGAATCGTGCAAAATAATACCGCCCAAATTGGGCGAGACCTCCGACAAAAATCACGAGCTGCTGGTCAAAGTGGTGCAGCAATCGCACTCACAGTCGCCACAGCCACAGTCACAACCACCAACGGAGCAGCAGACAATAAAAAAAGTTGAAAGTAATTCCAACTCAGATTCGGATGACTCGGGTCACATTAGCAATACGGTGCTATCAACGTCCTCCAACTCGACAAGCAATTCAATCGGCAGCCTGTGCGAGTCTGAGGGCGAAGTCGAAACGGAGCCGATCAAAAGCTGCTGCAAATCGAATAAAATTGCGCAGTTATTACAAAAATTTGAGGCCAAATCGAAATGTCAAAGCGATGGCAAATTGATCACTACGACACCGACACCGACTTCGACGACGACAACCACAAAAGTGGCTCAGGTGCAGGCGGTGCGCTGCATCCAAACGCAGGTGGAGATCTATCCCACCTATATGAAAGAGGTAACTATGCGGCTGCAGTAGCCAGCGAGTCCCAACAACAATGGCGAAATGGCCCTTCCATAACTTAACTCTATTATATGCTGCTCTATTAGATGCAACTATTTTTTATTAACTATTAACTCGAATAAATATTGTTATAAAAAAAAAAATACAAACAGAAAACCTATTTGCTGCTTATCTTTTGTATGCCTTCTGTTCTATATACAATTTTAACACCTGGTTTTGGCTACTGGTTGCTGTAGTTTACGTAGTTCAGCCTCTCCTCAATCGTAAAGTCTACACACTTACACACACTCATTCACATACACACACACACACACCCATTTTTTTCCCCCAGTTAGTCGCAATTTCTCCATTTGGTTTACTTTCATTTTTGATCTACGTGCGCTGCATAATTAAAAAATTTTGAAATTGTTTCTCGAAAAGAGTCGCAAATTCAAAATCAACGACAACGACAATAAACACATTTGACACACCTTGCTAAAAGGTGCGTCCAAGCCAAATCCAATGACTTCCAGCTAACTAATTTGTAGTCTTTATGGCATCCAAGCGACTGCTGTGACTCGTTTGCATTTGTTTGTGGAGAGCCGGGGCAGTTTGCCTTATGGATTTTGTGTATTTTTGTTTGTTTACAATTTTCTATTTCGTGCTGTTTTTTTTATTTTTATCTGTCTGATACTTTTTTTTTTGGTTTCCGCACAGGTGTGCAAATTGGTGCACGGTGCTCTGGCCGAAGTTGAAATTGGTCTCAGAGTGGCTGCTTTGGCCACCTTGACCTTCACTTCCTTGAATTGATTACATTTGGTTTTCGATTTCATTCATTACTCGGAATCGCAGCTGCACTCAAAATTTAACATACGTTGCAACTTTGTATGTATGAGCAGATCGAAAGGTTTTTGAACTTTGCAAACATCGATCGAAATTTACTCGTCTATAATTAGTTTATATTCTATTTTCATATTACAATGTGAACATTGCAACACATATTTGTGGTAAAAAATAAAAAAATAATAAATAACAATGACAAAAATTTAACAGTTGCCAAGTTCTGAGAAGACAGAAGACGAAAAACAATTTCGAAATTATCTAATGTCAACTGGGAACTCTTATTTTCTATATGATGATCACGGTCTTCAATCTTGCCAGCTGCTTATGTCAATTTTAGAAGCCATCCATTTTAAATTATTTATTATAAGTTTAGTAGCTAAATTAATCTCTTTTAATGTCCCATTGACAAGATTCGTAATTATTTAGATTGATTGACATATTAAGGGAAAATAATATGCTGTTAAAATATTACAATCCTAGTTATTAAAATTTAATGAAATTTAAGTCCAGAATCTGTACTTACTACAAAAACGAATTTCTAATATTTATACTCATATTCAACTTTAATGAAGCAATATTTGCTTTAGTAATACCTTGTTTTTAGTTCGAAATTTATATTTATATCAATCAGCCTAGCAATGAATGAAAAAGAATTTTGTCGACATTTGACGAATGTGCGAGATTTGGTAAACAAATCATAAAAAATATCTTTTTAGCAATAGAAAACTTTGCTTTCTCACGGCAACATAATTTTAAATACGTATTTTTTTTATTGTTTTGACAACTTTCTCTGCATTATAAATTTGTAATTCACGCTGAAGAGTAAATGGACACATTTATTTATATAGCTTTATATTTACTTGTATCTCATTCTTCAGATCCTCTTCCGTTCCGGCGTGCTCAATGAGCTGGAGGCAAAGCGAGATGTCCTGCTCTCGGATCGCATTATACAGCTGCAGGCTTTTTGTCGTGGCTATTTGGCACGCAAAAAGATGTCACAACGACGCGTCCAGGTAAGTCAAAATCCGCGCCAGTTGCCTTAGGAGCTGCGACTTAACGGCAACCCGCAATTATTTTCTTACAGGAACTGGCAGTGCGTTGTATTCAGCGCAATGTGAAGGCCTTTCTGGCTGTTCGCGATTGGCCCTGGTGGCGTCTGTTGGTTCGTGTGACGCCACTGCTCAATGTGCACCGCACCGAGGAGCAGCTAAAGATCGCCAACGAGGAGTTGCTCATGCTGCGCGCCAAGCTGGAGAAAATCGAATACGATCGCAGCGAAGTGAAGAATGAGAATCAGAAATTGGAAGCCAAGGTAAGCCAAATGTCAGACTGCTAAAGTCTTTGTGTTAGTTGTTAGTCTTTAAATAAAATTGCACAGCCACAGTTGACATGACATGTGGGGCTGCCCACATTCGTTGAGCTGACAAGTATCTGGGGCCCCAAGAATTAGGCACCCATATGCTGTACACATCTTGCACAATAATGCTTTATGCTATGCCACAATGAATGATATGTAGATACATATAAATGAATACTTGCATTTGCGACTAGTGTTGGCACTGTGGGGCAAGTGTTCAAAAAAACTGTTAAGATGGGAAGAAAAAAGGCGTTTATGTTAACTAATAAAAATGCAATTTGAGTTATCTTTGTTTGATATTTTTGCAATGTTTTTGTCCTAACAAAATTAGGGAATTATTTAACTTTACTGAGATGTTGCCTTAGTTGAATATAAAATGTTCAAAAAATAGATTAGACAGAACTGTCCTTGTCTCCGATATTGACGGAAGAGTTATCCAACAGCAGAAGGATTATCATCTACTAGATTATTTTAATCCTAAACACCTTTTATTTTATTAAATAATTAATATATTTCTTTTAATGTTTTGAAAACGTATTTATTGAGGTCGAACGTATTTTTTTTTTCAATTTGCTGATCGGAATCATAATTTATTAAAAACATTGCCTACGCTTCGTTGTTATTGATAAGTTTGTATACATTGCACTTATCCAATTGGATTTTTACAGTGACTGCATTTTACTGATAGACACGATTGAGTTAAGACTGCGATCTGGCGATATTTCCGCTACTTGTTTGTTTTATTGTAAAATATAAATAGCTTCTGGGCAATGCGTGAGTCCATTGAACACTGAGTGGCTATACATAATTTTGTACAAACTTGTTCGTATATAAATATATATATATATGTATGTGTATATATATATATATAGATATTGGTGTATATCTGCACTTCAGAATAGCGAGTTGTATGTATTTTTAAACGCTGCGAAAGATCATTAATAATACTTTATTGCGGTATACTGTATTTGCAGCCTGCCATATTGTGTTGCAGCTTCGATCCGCATGATGGCCATTCATTTATATAAACGTTGTGCAAATCAACAGTTGTCTCCGCTTATTACATACATTTTGTGTCTATACGTGTATGACCGAGATTATGTCAATATCGAGGCTGCCCATGTTGCAATTCTTACCACACCCTGAAACACACACTCTTCTCAGTTACCCTCTCTCTCTCTTTCGCTCTCCTTTCTCTCGATATTTGTTTCTTTTGTGTGTGAGCAGCTTGCCAAAAAGCAGCTGCCCGGCGAGCTTTTGCTGGTCACGCATCGCAAGTGGCCGCCGATCCGGCGGCGATTCAATTAGTTGCTGAGCAAACGTCGCGAAGCGAACGCCGGAGGCGCCCCAAGCAATCGTGCCGTGTCGCGAGATCCGTATCCGAATTCGTATTCCGAATCCGATACGTTTGCGTGTCAGTGTGCGAGTTCAAAACGGTGCCAAAAGCAAGCAGAAAAAAAAAAGTTTGAAATAAAAATAAGCAAAAAAAGAACCAAAAATCAAGCGCTAGATCTTTGCAGCAGCATATCGGCAATTTGATGCTTAAGCCAAAATAAATTGCATATTTGCGATAAATCTAATTGTGTTGCAAGCAAGCGATCTCAAGTTTTTGACAGCACGTAAATCCTCACACACAAACACAATCAAACAGTTGCAGTTGCAGTTGCATCCCCACAACGAACCACAAAACGAACTCAAAACGAAATTTTACAATTTATCGAATTATGAAAAACAAGTCTACACAAAAATTTGCACAAAACCAAAACTAAACCTCAAATAAAAAAAACCGACACTAACCGACTTGCCCATTTTTCTATTAAACCCTGATTAACACGCATTTTACCTGCAAGCTACCCCTCTGCCCCACTGTCCCTCTTCACCTTCTGCTTAAATACCCCTCTGATGGCACCACTGGCGCCTATTGCTGATACAGCAATTAATGACAGTGCTGACTTTGCAGCTGACAAAGATGTTAGCAATGTTGAATTAGAGTCTGAGCCCGAGCAGGATAACCCCACGTTTATGGCACGCGTCTTGGCCGCGATGAACGGTGTATCGAGAAACAATAACAACAGCAGTGGCAGCGGCAGCGGCTCCTCGCTGGGCAATCTAAAGCCACCCAAACCGCCCAGCAGCATCCAAGGAGCACGCAAACAGCTGCGTCTGCTGCCCAAGCAACGCGAACAGAGTCCGGTCAATGTGCTGACCAATGGTCACAATGGGCACAGCAGCAGTAAAAATATTACACACACAACACGCAACACTAGTTACACAGCCTCACGGCACAGCTCCTCGCAGTTGCTTTCATCGTCCGGATTGGGTAATGCCAAGCATGAGGACACTGATAGCCACTACGAGATCTCGCTGAAACTGCCTCTACCAACAGGCTCAACAACACTTGGCACAAAAGCAACTCCACCGGATGCAGCACTGGATCGCTTGCGTCTGCTAACCCGTTCACCCAGTCCCGCATATTCGATATCGTCGCATTGCTCCACACCGTCCAGTGTATCGCGCACATCGCGTCTGGAGACGCCGCCGCGTCGTGTTTTTCCCCAGAGCTATACGAGAGGCAGTGCCTTGGATCCGTATGAGATGCGGCAGCTGGAGAGCTCACCGGTGGTGTTCGATGCAAATCTGTCGTTTGTTCTGGGTTGCCAACGGCAACCGGTGCATCAGACGCTGCGTCCGACACCATCGTTTGAAGATCCGCGAACCTCATCCGCCTATCTCAGCGAGAAGATACACAACTTTCTCAAGCGCACCGATCACGTGCAGGAGGAATGGTCGGCCATGGGCAGGCGCACGCGACGCCACAACAGCACAAGCAGTAGCACAATCAACTCAAATGGAGCTGGGGGCGGACCAAGCAGCCGGTGCAGCACGCCCAGCGGCAGCTCGGTGTATTATGATGATTACGATACCATATCGCTGATTGAGCGACAGCGCGAACGCAACAGCATGGAACGTTGCGGCTCGGTGGGACGCACTCGATCCGCCCAGAATATACTGACCAAGGCATTTCAGCTAACCAAACAGCTGCCGCACACGCCAACGTCGCGTGGCAACTCCATGGCCAGAGAGTCATCGGTGGCCACCACAATAGCGTCCGCTGTGAATGCAGGTGATGATGATGACGACGACCGCACCATTCGTGAGGAGGATGACAATGAGTTGGATGAGGTACTTCTCGATAGATGCTTGCTTAACCTTGAGCTTGTTGCTAATGGTCTGTCTTTGATATCTTATTTGATTCTCTGCGTGGGCAACAGTTGACATCATTTCGTATTCCTCCCACTATGGTCTTCGGACTTGTCTGCCAAACAGCCCATAAATATAAATGACTCTTAGGTAAACATATGGTTCAAAAATTCCAATTCCATGCAACGCTGCGGTGCTGTTGACATTGACAGAGACATCCTCCGACTTCGACGTCGACGTTGCGTTGTTGCTAAACTTAGCGGTTCACTTAAGTTGCTCAGATCTGTCTATTTTTGGAACACAACAAATAAATGCGTGAATCACGCATCTTGAATTCTTTGCATATTGTAGGACTTCACATGGCAATGATTCCATGCTTCCATTCGATTTTCTTTTTTCTTTTACTATGTTTATTTAATGGTCAAATGATTAACGGAAATATAATTGGTACTTTGAAAATTGCAATATATATTTTAGCATCTGTTCTTAACTATAGGATTTAAAGTTATTTGGTATTGTTTTTAATTCCATATAATTTTTCCTTGTGCTCAATAAAATGATTTATTTATTGCTTTGTGAAAAGCTTTAATTCATTTAGATAAATTTGATTATAATTTTTCAAAGGAAAACACGTTTTTAAATATGTTTCAATTTATTATATATTCAAAATTCTACACTTTAAAAACGAAAAAAGTATTCGAAACATCATCGCAATTAAATGTTTTGTTTATTTTCATATATATTGTCTAATCATATATATTGCATATATACATGTTATATATATCTACTTCTTTTGTATTGTGAAAAATTTTATATAAAAATTATATATGTATTATACAATTTTATGTCAAATATTTTAAGCCTTCGCAGAAAATATTGACTTGAATTGTATTCATATCTATTATACACGAATATAAACATATCTTAAAATTTAAGACAAAAAGTTCATGTGTTATATTTCAAGTGGAGATTAAAAAAATGAATTACAAATTATAATTAAAGGTTTGCAGTCAATATTTAAATTAATTTGCATTCTCAGACTTTTGGGTTAAGGTCATTAGTACAACGTACCAATTGCGAAAATTAGCATGCCGATACAATAAATAAATATATATTTCAACTGTTTATAGAGATGCCAAAGAAATGAGAACAATATGCAACACATTAAACAAATGCCTAAGGAAATTTCGCATCAACTAATTTTTGGCAAGGCCATAATGTTTTTCACATTGCAATGCAAAACAATAACATTTCCCATCCGTCTGTCTTTGCAGTTGTCGGAGCTGACTGTGGATCTGGCCGAGGAGCGTTCCACAGCGCATATTGCCACCGAGCGACTGGAAGCGGAGACTGGGGAACGTCTGAAGCTGGAAAAGGAACTCGGTGAGCATCAGACCAAGGTGAAGAATCTGCAGGAGATGAGTGAGAAGCTGGAAATGGAGCTCATATGTGCCAAATCCGATTTGAATGGCATATCCGAAGACGAGGATGGCGAACACGAAGAGGGTGCCGGTGGTGTATACAAGTTAAAGTACGAACGCGTGGCCAGAGAACTGGAGTTCACCAAGCGACGACTGCAGACACAGCATGAGCACGATCTGGAACAGCTGGTCGGGCTAAAGAAGCAATTGGAGAAGAAGGTATTTTTTTGTCTTCAGTCAAACTCTGATCAGATGATATCTCAAATTTACAACCACATTGTTAGCTATCCGATGCCTACGAAGAAGTTGAGGAACAACGCCAGGTTGTGGGCCAATGGAAACGCAAGGCACAAAAGATGACCAACGAAATGAATGACTTGCGCATGCTGCTCGAGGAGCAAAATGCACGTAACAATTTGCTAGAGAAGAAGCAGCGCAAATTCGATGCCGAGTGCCAGTCCCTGCAGGATGCGTCGCGCCAGGAGCGACAGGCCAAGGAGCGCTACGGACGCGAAAAAGACGTCCTCCAAGCCGAGAAATTTACGCTAGAACAAACGTTGGCGGTAAGTACAAAATAACATATTAAATGATAATATAGATTATCAATAATGATCTAAATATATATTTTATATATTCATATTTTTTTATATATATAAATATTTATATGTGAATGACGACATAAGAATTAAATAGAATTTTTTTAATTATGACACTTCGGTTTCGTGACGCTTTGAATTATCAAAAATTTAAATAAAAACTAATAATAAATATCAAAATAATAATTTTTAAATATGCCTTATAATGCGAATTATTAATTTCATCGCCATAGTATTTTAAAAGTCATTGGCCAAAAATTTATATTAATAATCGAATCATATGTCCATTTAATTTAATTGAAAATAATTTAAATTCAGATTGGTGTTACAATTATGGTTTGATCAATTCAAAAGTCATAAAATTAATCACTCTCCCATCTCAATTTTGTTTCGCAACACAAAAGTTGCAGGCACATGTTGCTAAGCACTCCAAAATGTTTCAGACCACGCAGCACTGTTTTGAAGCTGAAGAAAACGGCTAAAATTGGCTAAGAAAAATGAGAAACATTTGGTATACGAGAGCAGGACAGCAAGTAGTAAAACGCAAGCAAACAAATCGATTTTATAATCAGCTCTGGCAACAACAAGTGGCACTGCCAGTTTCAGTTGCAGTGGCACATTCAACATTTTACGGCAGATACAGATATCCACAAGACAACAATATCTGGAGGCTTGCCGCTTAGAAAACTCGTTCAGCTTGTTTACCCACGCCGCTGACTGCCTGCCCGACTGACTGACTGAGTGGCTGACTGTCTGACTGTTGACTATACGTGTATACAATGGCAATATTCAACTACCTGCCCACACCATATGCTGCATGCGACATGCTCCTCCAAGCTGCATGCTCTTTCCCGTTTATTCTCCAAGAAGGTTCTCGCTCAGTTGCGTTCAGTTGAATTGAGAGCGTGTTGTGAGTTGAGAGTCGTTGCTTCTTTCTACTTGACCTCACTGAGGCTCCGATAAATTTGTCATGAAATATGTACCGCAATTGAGTAGACATATATTATATCCAAAAAATTCTAAATTATTTACATACAATAAGGGAAAACTATTCTATTTTTTTATTATACTATAGAAACTATCGGTCAAAATATGCATTCTTTTATTAAATACTTTTTGATTTCGTAGACTATATAAATAAATCTGCTCCATTTTTAAAGAACATATTTCATAATTTATTAAAATAATGAAATTTCAATATAGCTAAACAAATCTCTTCTCTTAAAAAATAGACAACCTCAAAATACAACTTGTACACAGTTCCTACAAGAATAAACATTTAGTATTTTTTCTAATAAATCATTTAATTTATTAATAATCTTAATAAGTACATGCTCCGATAGGGTGTGTCAGCTTCGGCGTGCCACAGATATTAGGTCTTGTTTCTTTTTTTTATGTTTTTCGGGTTCTCATGTTTTTATCGGCTGTTTGCGCAGTGCGTTCTGTGGCCTGTGTCTGTGTTTGGTCACACGTTTCTGGCTCTACGCTTTGTAGCTTTCTTCAACGATCGCTGATGGCTGATGACTGTGACCGAAACAGTGCCTCCATGGACGTTGACGCGTAATAACTGGAGTACATGCAGATAGACAGCCATTCACAACAAAACGACGAAGCGAGTTCCACGAAAAAGATATTAAAAACAACAATAATAATAATCGTTATAATAAGCAGAAGTTTTGCGTTGAGGCCGCGCGTGATAACGGGCCGAGCGTCTCTGTGCCCCGTTTCTAGAATCATTTCCATATTTATTTCCATATGCGTATGTGAAATTATTCATTCAGTGATCAAGTACAGCCATGACTTTCAGCGCCACATGTGCAACGCGCCTGATTCAAGTACGTGAATGCTGTTTCCCGCATATATATATATATATACATATATATAAATGTATTTAGTAATTAATAAAATCGTGATGTTTCCATTATGTTCTAATAAGCTGTGTATTTCTCTTGCAGGACACACGTCTCGATCTGGAATTAAAGGAGGAGAAGCTTGCCTCATTGCAGCGTGAATTGGAGGAGATGACTTTTGGCGGCGGCACCGAGGAGGAATTTGCACAGCTGCGTCGCTCCAAGAACGAAACGGAGCGACGTGCCAAGGAACAGGAGGAGGAGCTGGATGAAATGGCCGGGCAAATACAGCTATTGGAGCAGGCCAAGTTGCGTCTGGAGATGACTCTGGAGACAATGCGCAAGGAGGCGCGTCGGGAGTCACAGCAGCGCGACGATGAGCTCGAGGAGGTGCGCGGTAATAGCTACAAGAAGATCAAGGCGCTCGAATGTCAGTTGGAAACGGAGCACGAGGAGCGCACTTTGCTGTTGCGCGAAAAGCATGAGCTGGAGCGCAGACTCAGCTCCATGGAGGATCGTGATCGTGTGGATCGAGATGCCGAAGAGGCGCTAAACCAAAAGTTACGTCGCGATTTGCGTAAATACAAGGCGCTGCTAAAAGATGCACAAACGCAGCTGGAACGACTCAAGGCGGATACGCCTGGCAAGACTCTAATCCGACAGTTGCGTAATCAGCTGGAGGACGCTGAGTCCGCCCGTACGCTGGCCATGAAGGCGCGTCAGACAGCAGAGGCAGAGCTGACCGAGGTGCAGGCCATGTTCGAGGAGTCACATAGGGCTCGCAACGATGCCGAGGAGCGCGCAAATGCGGCGCATCGCGATCGCGCCGAACTGCAGGCCCAGATCGAGGAGAACGAAGAGGAGCTGAGTGAGCTAATGAAGAAATACAGCGCCACCGTCAAGCAGCTGAATGCCGAGCAAATCAACGTTTCCGAATCCGAGTTTAAATTCACCGAACTCGAATTGGAACGCAACAATCTCAAAGAGCAGGTAGCCGAGCTGCAACACAGACTGGACAATGTGGAAAATATGGGTGATCCATCCATGGCCGTCATGTCCAAGCGGTGAGTACGGCAAGAAAAAACTTATCTATATGCATATACAAAGTTTGCTTGGTTATCAGCGCAACGCTGAAATTGTAATGTTTTTGAATTAAAATGAAGTTAAAAGCTAAAACAGGGCTTTTCCGATAATTATATCAAATTATCACAAAACAACTGAAATCTTTAATTATCTTGCAGTTTGGAAATGCGCACCAAGGAACTGGAGTCGCGTCTAGAACTGGAGCAAGCGACACGTGCACGTCTTGAGGTGCAAGTGAGCCGACACAAGGAGTCTCTAGAGAAGCTGCAGAACGAAGTGACCCAGTCGAAGATGCGCGAAATGCAATCCCAGGATGTGCTCAAAAAATCGCAAAAGAGTTTGCGCGACATGCGCGAAGAATTTCACTCGCTGTCCAGTCGTGAACAAGAATCGTTGACGCGACGCAAGGACTTGGAGAAGAAAATGGAGGTCATGGAATCCGAGGGCACCGCGCTAAAGAACGATTTAAGGTTAGCGCTGCAGCGCATTGCCGATTTGCAGCAGGCCATGGAGGAGGAGGGTGAGGAGGAGCTTAGCGAGAGGTGAATATGAGTTAATGCATATGCAAAGAATTTACATACTAAACAAATTTTTATTACGACAGTGAGGATAGCATTAGCTCGGTGGGGTCCATAAGCGATTTGGAGGAGCGTCTGCGACCCGTGCATGCGAAGCGCAGTTCGCAACTGTCGTTAAACGGGCCGACTCTCCCTCCGAGCACCACACGCACGCTGATCTGCGAAAAGGACGACAACAGCCCTAGGTACGCTGATAACGAAGTCAACTCAAACAGCAGGCAGCACAAGCACTAAGCACCGTAGTCGCATTAGCTCGATAATACTTATGCATATGTATAACTATAACTATCACTAGCTAGCTAGTTAGTTAGCTACTTAGCTTTTAAGGTCTGTTCTGCTATTTGCCGGCTAATATCTAATTAACATAATTACTTCATACATGCTACAACTACAAACCATGCCATCCACATCCAAAACTGACCCACAAACAAAAAAACGCCGCCTCCCGCCATCAACAACAACGAAAACAAAACAAAACAAACAAACAAACAAAAAAAAAAATCAAATACGATAACCAAACAAAAACAAACTCATAAAAAACCAAAATGCTTTGTAAATATGTTTATGCATTCAACATATGCCAAAACACATCCCGCCTTCCAAAACGCCTATCCAAAATGCGCCTCCCCTGTTGGTGTGCGTGCGTATGCGTGTGTGTGTGTGTGTGTAAACCATTAGCTTTTTCTTATTATAGAATAACAGTGACGTCGCCATCGTCGCCACACATACATAAACTGGCACTGGCGGCTAAAGCCATACCGGATCCCAAGCCGGACACAAAATCTGCAGCATCCACAGCAGCAGCATCTAAGAAAACAACACCAACAACATTGTCAGCACCAGCAGCAGCAACCATAACGACAACAACAACAATAACAACAAAAGCAGCAACATCAACAAAGCTCATGCAAAATGGACAGCAAATCGCTGGCTAAAAAAAAACCCGTAAAAAAGAAAATATTTCGATTACGTTTCGACGCTGCAGTTTTTACGTGTTTTATTCTCTTCTGTAATATTAATTAGTTTTGTTTTTTATTATTTGTATTTTATTACTGTTTAGTTCAATATGTTTAACTATTTATTATCGAAATATAGCTACATAAAATAATAATTAAATATAATAAACAGAATCGCATACGCAATTCAGTTTCCATTCAATTGGAATCGTAGTTAATTTAATTTGCGCGACAGTCCCTATATACAACAAAAAAGTGATTAACATGTTTTATCCTTCTCAAAAAACAAACAAAACGATTTACTAACGTTTGATATGAAACACTTATAGAATATAATCCATTTTCCTATAGCCAACTTAAATGAAATTAGTTAAACGCGTTTCAAAATCTTAGACAAGTATGCATTATATGCAAAATTAATAAACGTTTTACTAAACTAAATTCAATATTTATACAATACATACATATATCAACAGGCCTATGATAAACATTTTACATTCAGTACATCCCATTAACCAGAAAACGTTAGCAACATTTTTCACATAACTCATCAAAAGTCAAAAATATGAAATATTGGAAATATAAATCATTTGCTAACTATCAAAAAATCATCATTAAATTAAAAGTAAAAATTAACAGAAAACAACAAATAAATATATTGTTATAAAACCCAAGAATTGTGTTTGAATTTATTATCTAATTGGCAGATATATTTGTTTTTATATATATATTATTTTCTAATGCAGTACATTTTTAACTTTTATGTTTGAATGAGATAAACTTAAACAATTCCCTTTTTTATTATAAAATGTTCTTCCTAAACTAACTAAAACTAAAACCATATATATACCTATCGATCAAGCAATTTCATTCATGTCTTAAATACTGAACTTTAAATATAAGCGATTTCACCTATTTCTGTTGCACTTTTAGTTATAGATTGCTCAAGTTGAAGTATTTTTAAAAAGGTTTAAGTTTAGCTGTAATCTGATTGATTACTCGTACCTGGTACTGGGCGGAATTTGTTGACCTCAAAAATCATTCGGCTTTTATCAAATGTCAGCCACTAGGATAAAGGGCATACAATGAGTATGAAAATTGGGCGTAATTGAGCCACTTGCAACACACACTGATTTATTTGTGCAAACACGCACGCCTCTGGGTCGAGGTCAATTGAAGACTTGAAGAAATACATTGTAGTACACGGCATGGCATGAGGACTAGGCTAGAGAAGTCGCACCCGCAACTGAAGGCCTTCCCATTAAGTGGCACCGTTTGTTGTCAGCCGCCAACGACTTTGAAAGTTGCAAGAAGCCAACGCCTGGGAATGTAAGGCAAGCACGCAACTGTCGACGTCACGGCTGATGGGACTTTCAGAGCACTTGAGAACACTTGTTGTAGAAAGAGAAATACGGCCAACATCAATCAGAACGGAGATCTACTTACAACGACTAAATAACAAACAGAAACGGCTTTCCAATCAAAACAATGCCGCCAGCCGGCAGGACAGCAACAAGTGTTGCCACTGGCTACCCAAAAGTGGGGGCATGTAACTGAGGCAGCTGGCGTGTCAGTTGAGCTGAACTCAAAACAACCCGTCAACTAGGCGACTGTCAAAATCGCGCCACATATCCGTAATCCGCAATATCGACCAAACAGCGGCAACTAATATAATGTGAACTTTAGCTGACTTTCTGGGTCTCAGTTTGGCGCAGACATAGATTGGATTTCAACCTCAACGGATCGTCCTAAAAAACGAACTGCATCACACATAAGTGCTAGCAGGTTAAAACTGAAAACCTAATCATGGATGACCGCACTATAGATTCCATATTCTTGGGCTCCCTGGAGTCCCTGCCGCCAGTTAGCTCGAAAATTGTGCGTATTTTTACCAGCTCCACGTTTACGGGTGTGTTTTACAAATACAAAATGTTTCGCATCATATGAGTGTGTGCGTGTGTGTGTGTGTGTTGAGCTCTTATGTAATCGCGTTTTATATATTAAATTGCTGAATAGATACGACAATGGAGAGAAACACACTGATGGCCAAGTGTTATCCCCGAATCAAGGACTATTGTCGCGAGAAACATGGTCTCGAATTTCAGGTGGTCGACATGCGTTGGGGTGTTCGAGATGAGGCCACAGACGATCACATGACCACCGAGCTCTGCATGCGTGAGATCAAAAATTGCCAGCGCCTGTCGATGGGACCCAATTTCATTGTGTTTCTGGGCCAAAAATACGGCTATCGTCCCATACCCACATACATAGTATCGTCAGAGTTGGCTTTAATTTGCGAGGAGCTAACATCGATGGGCGTGGATCGTGCTCTGCTCGATCTATGGTACAAAAAGGATAGCAATGCTGTTCCGCCCATATCAGTGCTGCAGCCCATTTCTTCAATTTTAATTAACTTCAACAACAAGGTAAGTTTTTCGTGAGCAGCAAAATGCATTCTCTGACTTACTTGTGGGAGATTCACAGCGTGTGCCCAAGCTGCAAGCAGAAGATCAGGCTGTCTGGTGGGATACGCTCAACAAGATGCAGAAACTACTGCGCAAAGCGACTGCTTCGTTGGGAGCCAGCAATAAAATGTCGAAGGATGATGTCCACAACTATTTCATGTCGGGTGAGAAACGATTCAAATAGAAGCATGTGAAGGAGGATAAAAGTGGACATTTTGTATTTAGTTACGGAACGAGAGGTTATCAATGGCATACTGAATGTGAAGAATACAAAGAATCATTGTCTGTCCTATGTGCGCTACATAAACAACATAAATTTGCAAAATCTTAAAAAAGCATCGCTCTTCGTGGACATTATCAATCGTAGCTTGGACACGGAATCCGCTAAATTACTAGGTGATCTAAGGGATACTCGGTTACCAGCCAAGATAGAATCTAGCAATGCACAAAAGTAAGTGAAAAAAATCATTAAAGTCATTGTTGATTAGTAAATTTGTATTATTTTTTTTTTTATTCAGATACACAGTGGAGTGGATTGGACGCGAGGGTCTGGACATTGAGACGCATGAGGAGTATTTGAATCATTTCATTTCGCACTTCTATAAGAATGTTGTTAAGCTCGTGGATAGGGCCATGCGCAAAGAAGACTCCAGTGCACAGGGGCAGATAGTAACTGAGATCCTACAGCATTTGCACGCTTGTAATAATTCGGTGAAGATCTTTTACGGCCGCGAAGAAAGTTGCGAGCGTATCAAGCGATATATGCTGGGGGATTCAGATAAGCCACTTGTCCTTTTTGGTGACGGAGGCTGTGGCAAAACTTCATTGCTGGCCAAGAGCGCTGCGCTGGTTGCCACCGAATGGTTTGCCGATAAGCGACCAATAAATATTATACGGTTCCTTGGCACCACGCCGGATTCGAGCGCCTTGACGGCAACGCTCATATCAATATGTCAGCAGGTGATATCCATCCATTATTTATAGCTACATAACTTATCCATATTGTGTTTCTACTCAATCAAATATGTTAACATATGCAGATATCGTACAACTATATGCTACCCTTTGAGAATATACCCGATGATATTGTGCCATTAACAGCATATTTTAAGCAATTACTAACTTATGCTAGTTCCAATCAGCCGTTAACCCTATACTTAGATTCTGTCGATCAATTGACGGGCACTCAAGATTCAAATAAGGTATCCTGGATACCAACACGTTTGCCAGCCCACTGTAAGGTGAGTGCGACTAACAGATCGCTAATCTTACATACTTTTTATCGGCTCGATGAGCCCAACAACTGCATTTACTGCATGTCTATAAATATGTATTATACATCTATATTTTCTTAATGCATGACCTTTTGTATATTCAATCTATATTATTAATTCTAATTTCACTAAGTACATGGTTAGAAATCTTAAATTTAATATCTTTTTAAAAGTACATATATAACCTATTTATGTATTCTTTATACATGAATTAAAAACTTATTCGTTTTGCAAAGAATTAAATTGTTCATATCCCAAATGTGCAACATTTTTATTTTTCGTTATTAAACAATTTTACACAATTTATCTGTATATAATTTTCACAGTCAGAAACAGAAATTTAAATATAGTTTAAGGTCTCTAAACGTGTACTATAAGAACTTGTGCAATTCAAAATTCACTTCAAAACTCGTTTTAGCAAATGCTCAAACAATATTGCACAGACAATCTATAATATCTGAATTAATCATTGATTGCCAATCAATTAAAATTCTTAAATTACAATATGTACAATAAAATAGGCTCAATTTAAGTGAAATTCATCTCGTTTCCAATCCAAGTTAGATATTTTTTCAAAAGCACTGCATGAAAATACTTTTATAAAGATTAATTTATATTTTAAGTTTTCAAAATTGCATGCTGCCAATACCAGGTATATGTAAATACAATTTATTATTATATATATATTTTAATTCCCTCCTAATCGGTGTAAGTTTTTCCAATTGCTTGACATGTGCGTGCTAAACAATATTACTCGCAATTAACACAAAAATCTATAAAATTTTGTCACACTCACCCAAAACGACTATAGAAATGCCGTTCTGCATGAGGCAATCTGATGTATCATATACTTTTACCCTATCTGCCCTTCCCCTTTTATTGTATAAATGCGATTGGGATTGTTCACAGATTATCATTTCGTGTGCGAATGAACCGGCAAATCCGACAGTTTCGCATGAATATCATGTGCTGTGCAAAATGATTGATGTGGAGGAGAACTTCATAGAGGTGACGGCGCTGGGGGAGGATCTGGCGATGAACGTGATCAAAATGTGGATGAAGACAGCGTGTCGCGATCTTAACAACTACCAGTGGCGTTTGGTGGCCAATGCGTTTAGCAAATGCTCACTGCCCATATTTGTAAAGCTGGTCTTTGCCGAGATTTGTCGATGGCGCAGTTATACGCGTCCGCAGGAGACCCATTTGGCCAACACAGTGATGGACTCAATCATGTTGCTCTTTGAGCGTGTGGAGAAGCAGCATGGTCGCATCTTGGTCTTTCACGCGTTGGCCTACATTACCGCCTCCAAATCGGGTCTATCCGAAAGCGAACTTGAAGATCTCATCTCATTGGACGACAAGGTGTTGGATGATGTCTATCAGTACCATATGCCGCCAACGCGTCGTATTCCCCCACTGCTCTGGACGCGCATCAGAAACGATCTGCCCAACTATCTGAGCGAACGAGAAGCGGATGGAGTCAATGTGATGAACTGGTATAATTAGTCCGAATTTTCTAAGGTTTTGAATATTGAAGAATGAAAATAGCTTTGAACATTATGTGTAAAGCAGTTTAATTCTGAATAACGGTTAAGAATCAATTGATAAAATCAGATCCCAAAACTTAAGAGCTACTCCAACTAACATCACATCATTATATTTTTCATCAAATCGGCTTTATGGGTTTAATTTTTAATATTTTATGATTGACTTTAAGCAGTTCTTAATGGAGATGCCTATTAGGAAGTTATAAGTTTTAAAAACTTTAAAGAAATTTGTGGAAATTTTAATACATTTTTCCAATTCGATATAAGGACAGAAATCAATTTTACAAAAATAAAATCCTACTCAATAATATGATTAAAATTTGCTTATAGATAAAATCGGATAACTTTGCCAGAAACAATTGAAAATTAAACATTTTATTCTTTTATTGCAAATCATATAATAAAAGATATTATCATCATGTGCTCCACAGGTATCACAGACAGTTCAAGGACACAGCCAAGGAGCGCTACTTTAAGAACATGAACATGGCCATATATTTTCATTCCATGATTGCAGATTATTATTTGGGCATTTGGGGCGGCGGCATACCCAAGCCATTTAAATTCACGGAGATTCAGCGGCATCGTTTTGGACTGGCTGACAAGGAGGGATCTGCAGATCGTAAGGTGCCGATACAGCCGCTCGTTTTTACCAGCAAGGATGGCCTATCCAAACGCTACAATTTACGCAAGGTATGGGATGGAAATCGAACCTAATCCCAGTCCTTACTTAGGTTATCCCAACATCTTGCAGTTTGGAGAATTGCCTTTTCATTTTGTGCGCTCGCGTCGCTTTAAGGATCTGTTTGAGCACGTGCTCTTCAATTATGATTGGCTGCATGCCAAGCTCTCGAGTTGTCCACTGCAGTCGGTGCTAGCTGATTTCGAGGATGCTTCGACCAACACGGAGGACAAGGAGTCGAGACGTGAACTGATGCTCGTAGCAGATGCTTTGCGCTTGGGTGGCGCCATTTTGGCCATTTATCCGAATATGCTGGCACCGCAGCTCATTGGACGGCTGCTACCCGAGATTGGTGGCAATCCCAACATCAAGATGTTGCTAAGAGCCTGTGATCGCTGTGGACCCAAGGACTGTGCTCTCATTCCGGTCAATCATTGTCTGCACACACCTGGCGGACCACTTAAGGTGAGTTTCGCAGGCATTTTCCGATCGATCCCAATGTGAATAACATTATGCTTTACAGTACTCCCTGGAGGGTCATCAGTTCGCCGTATTTGCCTTCTGTCTGACCAGCGATATGCGTTACATGGTCTCCATATCAACGCATTTCATCACATTTGATTTGTCAACATCGGATCTGACGCGTGATGTGAATCCCGGCATTGAAGGCATCATGCAGCAACTAGTCCTCAGCCCAGACAACAAGTGGGCGTCTGCCTATTCGAACAACAATCAGACGGTGCTGCTCAACATGCTCTCCAGCGAGTTTGTGGTGATCAGCAGTCCATTCGGCGATGGTGATGGACCCATTAGTGGCTTGTATCTGCTAAACCAAAAGTATGTTCGTCGTGGCTTCAGACCTACTCCATAACTAATCGGGTTTTAGTCTTTTTGTGATTTGCAAACTGCGCTGGGCGAAATTTGACATGCGTGGCAATTTGGTGGAAATCTTTGAAGTGCCTGGAGAAAACACTGATTGGGAGATATTGTGTAAGTATTTACAAAACAATCTTATTGTCATGAAAGGTTTAGCATAATTTATTTGAATATATTGAATTTTCTCCTGTAGCAATGGAATTCTTCACTCCTACCGATTACAATGTGATCTTTTGGTCCGGCTCCATTAATGAAATACGCTTGCGTTTGGACTCTTGTCGCACGACAAACTATTCAAATTCGGTGCAGTTCTTCAGCGCTTTGGTTATGAACAAAGGACGCACGCGTGCCTATGGCTGTGCCAACAAGGACAACTTTGAGGTATCTGTCTATGATTTTACGGAAAACAGTGAAACGGGTGAGATACACTGGAGCTTTGTGGAGACGCTGCCACGATTTGAGAACGATGACAAGGAAATGTTGCTGCAGTTGCGCCTGGATCAGCACCAAAACGATCGTATGCTGCTTGGCACCGCTGGCAAGGGATTTGTCATCTGGGATTTTGGAAACCAGGAACTGGGTAGTGAACGTGCTCCCATATTCGAGGGTGCAATGTACTTGGCATTACCACATGGCGTACGAAACATCACCACTCGCATCATGCAGTCCAATTCAATTATGGTCAGCTCTAAAATGGATTATGCAGTTGCTGGCGTTCGCAAGAATCTTTACGTCTGGTATCTGAACACTGGACAACTGGCCAAAGTCTTGGATGCTCATTTCGGGCGTATCATACAGCTGGAGCCGCTCACCATTGGCAATTGGAACAATTTGGTTACATCCTCCATAGATCGTTCAGTGAAGGTGTGGAACATAAACAACATATTCGAAAAGGTACACGTTATTGATCGCCATGAGCTGCAAATCGACGACATCAGTCTCTCCGAAGTGGACATGGCTGTGACGGTTACTCGAAGCTGTGTGGGCGTCTGGGAGACACGCTCCGGCCGCCTGCTGGCCAAACTGGCAGACAGCCCCTTGGGCGCCATTGTTACACACGCGGAAATCACACCGGATGGACGATATATTATCTCATCGGAGACGGGCAAGTTCTTGATTTGGAATCGCGTTTCTGAGCAGGTCGTTTATCGCGACGATCAGCCCGGCATACAGCAGATAACACTACTGGATTACGGCTACAAAGTGTTGACCGTATCAGTGCCCAATATCAATCAACGAGACGCCATTGCAGCTGCAGCAGCAGCGGGTGCCGATGAGACGAATCGCCTAACGGCCATTACAACAGTTCGTTCGGTTCCAGGTAAGAAATTGGGCAATATAAATTCTAATAAAAGTCGAAGTTATTTTTCAGGCAAAAAGAGACGGAATATTAATATACATTTTAAAATCCGCACAAATATATTCAATAATTTGAATTGAAGCCGATAAGCAAACTTAAACTTTTTTATGTATTTTAAGTTTTATTTTTATTGGAATTATTAGGCGAAGTACTATTGATTTAAAGACCAAGAAAATAACTTTAATGAGTGTTCATAATTATACCCTGATTTTATTGTATTTTCCTTTGCAGAAGGCACAATACTATTTCGCTTTGATTTTCCCATTCGCATGATAACTGGCATGCCATTTCGTCAATCAGTTATTACAGCTGATAATGCTTATATCGTAGTGGTTACTGTGGACAAGTCCAACAAAGATTGCCTGGGCCTTTATAGCGCCACGAATGGCGCATTCGTATCGAAAATACTGCTAAAAGGTTGTGCTATTAAGGTAGGTCGTTTTCGTTATAGACCCATTTGCTCACATCTTATCTGACAAGGATTAACTTTACAGGAGGTGTTCGCACTGGTGCCCATGCCACACAAAGCTAATCAAGTGGCTGTGATAAGCAGCGAGAAGGGCAGTATTATGGACATCAAGAGCAAGAAGCATGTGCGCTCCATAGCCAAATGGGGTGGCAGTCTCACAAGGGATGGCAAATGTGGGTTATATGCACCGACGCGTGGTGGGCTGGAGCTGTTAGAGCTGCGAAAGGGAACCACCGTGAAGACTTTTATACCCAAAATAGCTGAGGGCGTCTTCTCCGTCATTTGCATATTTACGGAAAACGACGAGTATGTGGCGTATTATCATAGCGGTAGAAAGACGATTCGTGTCTTTCGCACCGCCGACACAGAGATGATAGCCAACTATAGGCTGCAGGCTGAGCTGACGGCCATCAAGAGCAGCAAGGATGGTCGTGCCATTGTGCTCGGAACTGTGGATGGCTGCATGTCGGTGTTGGCAATTGTGGATCCCAAAAAGGAGGAGATGATTGAGTACTTGAATGCGCTGCCGTCGCGTGATGAAAACTGGAAGGCAAAGTTGGCCAAGATGAAGGCGCGCGTCGGCTTCAAGGCTGCTATAAGAGTGGCTACCATTTCGTCCCGCTATGCGAAGCCAAAGAATGGCGACGGTGATGGGGAGGAGGAGGAGCTAACTGAAATAACGGAGGACGTTGTGCCTGTGGCAGATTAGATGATTTATAAATATAACATTTATTTTGTTGCATAAATAAGGGGGATGTTACAAAAAATACGAGTTTATGAAAATGTGTGTGTGTGTATGTGTATGTGTATGCTTGTTAAACTGAATGATGCTTAAACTAAAAGAGTTGTTAAACTAAAACGTTAATGCTTTATAGTAAATTGTTAATTATCAAGTTACGTAGAGATTGTAGTGTGTAGAGTATGTTTGTATTCATAATAATAGTTACTTAGCACGCACTGAGCGTATTGGCCATTTACCTTGCCTAGCTTAAAAACAATTTCGGTTGGGTAAAGACACAAAACAAGGTTTATACAATTCAAGGAAAAACACAATTCATTTTTTATTAATACACACAAATCTTTAACATGTTATTGCTTCAACTTTGAATTTGAACTCAATTGTAATAGAAATCACTTTAAAAACTGGCAATTAGAAGCAAGGAACTAACTTAACAAACGACAAATCGAACAGACTAAAACCGTAGATCTTAAACTGAAACTTGAAAAACGAACTCAGTGCTAATACATAGATAATTTGCTTTTACATTCGTTAGTAGTTTTTAATAGTAGGTAATGTAGTATGCTGATGTTTTATATTAATGTTATTGTAGTTGTTAACTTGCCTTTAAACATTATTATGATTACCGAGAGTCTATAAGCATACGTAAATATGTTAAATAATAAATTGTTTATGTGGTTTACGCGGCCGCTTTAAGAGCTGTATAGCATATCTCGTTGCCTATCAGCAATAATATGTAATATAAATATAGAACGGTTATAAAGTGCTAACTAAATAGTAATACGGCTGTCATCCATAATTATTGGGTGTGATTCTCTTTTTTTATTTGCGCCAGCTTAGCCTGTATATGTTGCAGACGATTGGGCGACAACTCCGGTTTCTGCAGAATTAAACACAAAAAACACATTAAATTAATAATTATTAAAATTTAATTAGTTCGCGCTGCCTATGGAATTTGGGGCACACCAACCTCTCGCCGGATGAGAGACACTTTCTGTGAGTTCATTGAGTTCAAGCACAGATTCTCGTCGGCCACCCTATTGTCCAGCATGTTGGAGCCATCCTCCGAGTTGTGCCGCGTGGACATCATCTTCTGCAAACGGTCCATCCAATAGTCCGGATCATGTACATTTTGATAGTTGACATCTGTGAGATAAGAACGTGTAGCAGCTGCAGATTGGTTATAGAGTATGTTAGTAGACAGGTGCGGGGAGTTAAAAGTTGCAATTGGTCTAGCAGCTGTGGACACCACTAACCTGTCCGATTATCGGGCGCCTGCGTCGAGCCCGCGTTTTGGTTGCGTTCTATTTCGGCGAGGCCCTCTTCAATGTACTTGTGGAAAGTGACGCTGGCGCCTTGCAGAAAAGTACTCAGATCTATGTCAGGATTTTGCTGCTGCATTGATCAAACGAAAATATTACAAACACATTCTGGCAAAGGGAGCACAAAAACGTACCTTGAAGTCATAGAGTTTCTGCAGTCCTTGTTGTTTAGTATCCTTGTCCGAGATTAACTTGAAAATTTGCGACACGGTGTCATGCGTTTGATGCGATATGCGCTTTGCGCCTATGTCCTTGCCTGGAAATTGCTGACGCTGAGGTGAGACACCCGTGCCGGACACAGTGCCGTCCTTCTGGAAATTCTATCAAATGAGTTGCTCAATAGAAAGATGTATGCCACTATAAATGGAATGTCTGCATGTTTACCTTTAGGATTCGTATCAAATAGGTGTGCAGCTCCGAGTGTGTGGGTATCTGATTGAGATGCTGCAATATGGCATTGCCCTTCACCTTGGCCATGTTGTGTATTATTGTTTTGATCGTGCGCAGTGGCGTATCCGATGGTCGATTTTGCCACCAGGTGCTGGGAAGTGCCAGCATAAATTCATGCACTTCCAAGATTACCGCATCGTAATTCAGCTCATTGGAACGTTCTGGTAGCATTTTAATATTCCGCCAAATGCATTTCATAAGTAAATCAGTGAATTTGGGCAGATTAGCAACCGGACAGGACTCTCTTAGCAATCGAATTAGAGCGCTGAATGAGATCAATAGCTAGTTGGTGAGTTATACCCTCAGATATGTTACGAAGTTATGCTTACCAGTATATGTTCGTAAAGTTAACCTTGTCCAGCACTTTGAGGCATATGCCGTTAATTACTTTGTTGTATTGGCCATCTTCGCCGGTGGTGAGCCGTTGATCAGCCAGTAGATGCAGCAACGTAGACATGAGATTCTTTATGCAGGCTACGCTCAGCGTTTTGCCCAGAATGTTGGCATTAAAGAAAGTGTACAAAATGGACAGCAACGGTTGGTAGACAACCAGCGCCTGCGACAAGGGCAGCTGCGAGAGATTCTGCATGCAAAGAGCATTATTAATACTCTACAATTAGTTTAAAATAATGCAAGCGTCTCACCTTTAGCTGTGCCAGCACATTTTGAATAAATATTTCTTCGTAATCGCGCAACACGGCCTGTTTTTCGGGTGCTTCAATAATCTCGGTTAGCTCGTTGATAGCTGCACGCGCTTTTAGCGTGTCTCCGCTGCTGACTTGCTTAATGATCTTCACCAGCTGCGGATCATGTTTGGGCAGCACATCTGCCAAACTGTAAAGAAACGGCAAAATAATGCACTTATTGCAAAGATGTAGAAAGGGTGCACCTGCAGGTATTTTCGACTTTGTGAAGTGCTTGAGCAGCCTTAACAGCCAAAACAACAAAGCAGAAATTTAGATCCTTTAGATCCTTTTCCTTCAACTTACTTGGGTACGTTGCTATCCAAGTGATTTTGATTTCCCTGCTGATCCATCTGCATTCGCATGGGACTGCGATAGGGTGAAGTGCCGGAGACCATGTTTGGATTTGCCTGTGGCGACGTGTTTCGATTTTGTTGAATAAAACGCGAGCGCGCTATGAGTCGATCGAATTTCTCCTGTGGATACAAGAAGCCATCGCGTGTTGGTAGAACCTTAATGGGCTCATAGAGTGGCGTGATGTCCACTGTGGGCATTTCCTTGAAGATCATTTGATCGACGCGCACCCAGTCTTTCTCGATCTCGGCCATCACTTCCGGATCTAGGCCAAAGGGACCGTTCGTTCTCTGTTGCTGCGCCTGCTGCTGTTGCAGCTGCAACTGTTGCTGTAGTTGCAGCACCTGTGTTGACGGCGGCTGGTCAAATGTGCTGTGCGAAATATACGTAAATTTCAACTTAGATTTGGATGTCTTGTAGTATGAAATAATTGTAAGAGCTACTGCAATATTTAATATATATAACGGCACAACAAAGGCAAATGTAACTGAGCAAACTATAGCAATGAAAAGGTCGCAAGCAATTATCACACAGCAAAAACAACACGAACAACAAAGCAAACAAATTATGAGTGCAAACATATACATTTATAAAAGAAAAAGGCCACTTTACGCCTGTCGAGTCAGGGATTGAAATTTGCTTTCAACGCTTGTGGCACTCGGCTCCGCCAGTATGTTGCTTTCGCCACGCGCATTTAACTCTGGCTGCTGGCAGCTATGTGGTAAAATTAAAATTTAAATTAATAGAAAAGAAAATAAGCCAAGACATACAAAATAAAAATAACATAAGATCAAATCATAGATGTAACGGAAATACTAAAATATTTAAGTTTGATTTACAATTGTTAGTAATAAAAGACATAAGCACTTTTTTAACTTATTCTCGAAAAGTAGAAGCTACCATTTACATGGTTTTGAAACAAATAGCTAAAAAAAACTGAAATTTTCAGTATTGGCAACCCGTATATAAAAACTCTAGCTTTGTTTTAATTTTGTGGTTGATTGAAGTCGCGAGTCTTTGCTTAATTCAGTACTACTCTTACCACTCTTCATCTGGTGGCGGTAACTCATCGTAGCCATTGCCAACAGCATCTTCAATTTCAATGCTGCTTTGTTGCACCACTTGAGCCGGTTGCTTGACTCCTGTTGGCATCTCTGGAGGGGCAGATGGTTTTCTTGTCTTTTTGGCACGCTTAATGCGCTCGTCCAGCATGGAGAGATCCTTCTCGTTTAGTTGACCAATTAACTTATAGATCTTTTCGCCAGCCAGGAAGTATGCCATCACAATGCAATTAAGCGCTGCATTACGCACAGAGTTGTCGCGATCCGATATTTGACGAGCTATTTCTTTGAGTGCCACCTGCTGGGATGGTTGGCAAATGGCCAGTCCGTAGTACTCGATGAGAAAGGTCAACTCGTCCAGACACTCGGTGCGCTGACGCGCATTCTTCGATTTAAGGCCATCCATGACATACGAGAAGATTTTTGTAAAGGGATACAAGAGATTAATCTGTCGCAGCACGCGGCGCACGCCATTTCGGACAGCATCCTTTGGGTCACCAATCTGTCAAAATAACCAATTATTAAATTTCCTGCAACATAAAAAATTATTTTCATATTTTTTCGACTTGCCTTTAGCAGCAGATGGGGCACAAAGCTGCTGCCCTCATTTTCTGCCATCATATACTCCATTTCGACCAGCATCTGGAACACTAATGCTAGATACTCGAGACCCTTAATAAGCACAGAAGGGTTCGTATCGTAGAAGCGTAGCGTCAGCCACTTAAGTATTAAATCCAGATTACAAATCAACGCCTTGCTGTTATTCGGCAAATCTTCGCTCAACTGTTCTATGACTTTCAAATGATATCTGAAACAGACAATAAACGTTTAATATACTCTCAAGTTATTGTCATATTTTCACTAAATTAACAATCATTATTCTTCCTACAATACACTTAAGAAATGACTTCATTATATATCGCTTCTCTTTCTTAAGGATTTTATTACGCTTTCAGCATATTTCATTGCACAAAATGAAAATACCAAAAGTTGTCAAGCGGATATTTAAGAAAAGTTATTTCTGTCAAATTTAGTTTCTTATATTAAGATAAATACCAAATTGATATAGCAGAACCATAAATGGTTCATTGGACATAAACATACCGGAAGTCATCGTGAAACATATTTGCCATCATTGCCTTGTTCACATTGGCTGTGGTCATCTGATCGCGCAGCAGATCCGTGAACTCCTCGCGCGGCGTGGTAAAAGTCCACTTGAGTACACGCATCTTTTGCTCATCAATGAGTCGCTGATTTTTAATATTATTGACTGCCAACAGCGGGGACGTGTCCACATCCTCTTCCTTTTTGCGGAAAGCTTGCGCTGCGTTGGCCTTGTCACCACCGGCTCCAGCAGCCTTGGCCGTACCCTGTTTTTGAGCTGCAGCACCGCCACCGCTGCGCACGACTTTCTTGGCCTCTTCGGGTATGGGTGCTTGCTGTTTGCCTTTTGGAAGTGGCTTAACCGGTAAATTGGGCCGTGCCTTCTCCAGTGCGGCCATGATGTCCTTCTTGGAGGCGGGCTTCTGTTTATCGAGTGCACGAGCCATTGACTCGAAACCCAAATGAATCATGAAGCCCAACACAGCCTCGTTGGCGTTCTTACGCACATCAGCATTGCGATCACAGATATGCGCATACAGATGAGGGACAATTGTGGTCAGCTCCTCCTTTGGTATCGACTTTGGCGGCAATGGTGGTAACTTCTCGGCAAGCCACGCCCACAACTCAACCTTAAGTGCCGGTGAGCCACCTTTGAGGGCATCAGCAATCATTTCGCTCTCGAAGAACTCTTTATAGCCACCCTGTTCGCCAAAACTATTGATGCAGTTGAGCGCCGCGGCACGCACAAAGCTTTTGCTGTCACCCAGCGCATGGAGAAAGCCCGGGAAGAGGACACGCACATGACTGCGACAGCCCGCGCCCATCGCCGTCGACAGCTGCTCGCAAATGGAAAGGGCCGTCTGCGCAATTTTCGCATTGGAGTCGAGAAGTCGATGTGCCAGTGCTGGAGCCAAGTCACCAATGCTCGGTTTGATCAGCTTGGCCTCACTGATGATGGCCTGCAGCTTGGTTAGTCCCTCATTGCGTGTCTTCCAATCTTTGTCAGACATTTCCTTCAGCAGCGATTCTGTAATTTGCCCCGAGATATCAACACGTGGCAATAGATCGGTCAAGTTGATGGGCTCTGGCGATCCCCGAGCAGCGCCATCTTCACCATCATCATCCTCGGGACCTGCGCTACTGCACTGCACGCCACGTATTGGTCTGGGCGGTTTCTCACCCAGATTCTTGTTGAATTCGGTTTGAATTTGCGATTTGAGTGCTGGTTTCTCGCCATCGAAGAACATCATTAGAGCATTGCCCATGTACATGGTCATAGTTCCCACAAGTTGAATAGCAGCGCCGCGTACGGTCGGATTTGTGCTCTGGACACCCTTACGCACATCATCGATTAGCATTTTTGGCTGCAGCTTAAAGCCAAACTCAATGATGGCCTTATTTATCCAGTTAAATGATTCGGACTGTACTTTGGGCGACTTTTGCTCAAGGGCAAAGCCGAGCACTTTGCCAACGACAAGCTCCAGTTTGGTGGCCTCAGCCAAAGCGGTAAGCACATCGGCAGCAGCTCCAGCATTCTTAGCATCAGCCAGCTTCTCAGTTATCTCATTGATCACATGATCCACGGTGACGGCTGTAAGCGGAAAACTTTCGGCAACACTTCGAATCACGTCCAGCTTGAGCTTGAGCACTTGAAAGTTTGTTTCCTTGAGGCCCGGCTTGCGTCCGCTTACGGTGCGCACCAGAACTTGAGATATGACCGCCTGCTTAGCATCGTAGCTGGGTATTTGCGATAGCAGCTGCTCCACAGCTGCCAAACGATTCTTCCAGTTGCTGTCCGTCAAACCGTTCAGTATATCGGCGGGCAACAGCTCATCCGCTTTATCTTGCACTTCCTCGGGCGTCAGTTCGCGCTCGGAGGCCAACGCTTTGCTACTGGCTGCCTTAGACAATGCAGCCGGTGCTGCACTTGCTGCTGCCGCTGGTTTCTTGATCGTCTTGCGTGCACCCGTTGTGGCCGGACGCGTCACGGCTTTGGGTACGACGCTTCCGCTACTTGATTTAACTGCTGCTGCCTTAGTCGAAGGCGCTGTGGCCGGCCGCGCTTCCTTTTTGATTGCGGCTACTTTGATCTTTATTTCGGCCTTGTCGTGGCATTCCTTGATTTTGCCCATCTTTAGTGGATCCACATCTGTGAGCAGCGGTCCCAGAGCTTTCTCGCTTACGAGTTTCATGAGTGTGCCCAACGCCTCGGCGCTGCTGTCCCGCACCGTGGGATCTGATTCGTTAAGTGTCTTTATCAGCGTAGTGGTCAGCAGCTTGATGAGTTTCTTGTTCAGTGCCGTCGGCTGTGTGCGACTGAGTGCACGAGCCAGGAACAAGGCTGCCTCTGATTTGACACTGGGATTCTTGTTGGCCAACGCTTCCACAATATGTTCCTGTTGTGCCTCCAGCGATGTGGATGCATAAATCGCATCCATGGCCTCACGCAAAGCACTCACCACATTGGGTTTCTTCTCCTTGAACTTTTCCAGTAAAGCTGGTACACATGCCTGTAAATATAAATATATTCGATAATCTTTATAAAATAAATACTTTAATTTCGTTTTACTTACCGAGGCATAACTTGAGAAGCGCTTGGAGAGACCCTTAGCCAGCATCGCCAGGCATTTGCCAGACATGGCTACGAGCACTACATTTGAGTCTTTGGTAACGACCTTCTTGAGCGCATTGACCAGAGTACCATATTCACCGGCCTCAAGCTTGGGATGGTCTGTGAGTAACTTCTCCAGTGCCTCCAACGACTCTTTGCGCAGCGTCCATTTCTTCTCATCGAGCTTATCATAAAAATCTTTAGGCATCTTGGAGAGTATGTCAACGGGATCGAGTAGATCCATAGGATCAACTTCCTCAGCGCCAGCCTCAGCATCGTCGTCTATATAGAAGAGGATGATCATTATTAATAAATTTATAATATCAATACATAAAAATTGTAAGTTAAGCAATATTCTCCCTTCTTTACAAATCGCAACACCCCAATGAACAGGCAATGTTGAGATAAATAGCGGAAGGCGTGTGATGCCACAACAACACAAAAATATCTCTAGTGCGTTCCGTGGGGATTCTTTGCGCCCCGAATACAACCTTAACCTAGGCTTAATATATTTATTAAACTTTAGTTTATAATTTGAATGAAATAATATTAAAGATTATGATATACAAAATTGTTAAAGTATCGCATTTCCCCAAAAGTGTGGAATATTATGATATGTTTATTGTTAGTAAATTTTACCTAGTGATGGATATAAATAACTCGGCGAGTGGCGAAAGACTTTTTTTTTGCATACTTGCTTAGAAATTTTTTTGATGGGTTTTAATTGGGTTTGATTTTCTGCTTATAGGTAAATATAGTCAATATAATAATAGTAAACAGCCTTAGGCATCAAATTCACCATTGTACGCATCTTCAGTGGCGGCCTGATCTGCAATTTTAGCCTGAGACTTTAAGTATCTGCAGACAAAGTGAAATTATTAAAAGGATCTTACTAGTTGAAAGCTGAACATACCTGGATGGCTCGGCGCGTTCTCCTTTTAGCTTGTCAAACTCTTCCTCCAGCTCCTTGATGGTTACCTGGGGTAATGACGAAATATGTGACTTCATGGCGGCGCCAATCCAGCGATAGATTTCAACGGCCAACTGTTTGGCTTCATCGCGCACACCTTTGTCACGATCAGATAAAAGTGTAGCCAATTTCTTTATTAAAGCCTTAACACCGATAACCTTCGAGCCAAATTCACGCATTGCTTGTGTGGTTGCCGCTACGCAGGCGGACATAATTTTGGGATTTTTGTGCTCCATGCCTTTTACGAGCTCCTCCACGACAGCCTCTTGCTTCTCAATCTCAACATACATGAGCGTGACCTGCACGGAGAGCTCCCTTGTCTTAGTCTTGGGTGCGGCGATGCATTTCTGAACGATGCCCGACATAACATCACCTACTGTGCGTCCAGCGAGGCCGCTGTTCTCTACAAATATGAGCGCCGCCTCCAGACCCTTCTCCTGCGCAAGCGCATTCGAATCAATGACCATTTTCTTAATTAGTCCCGCATACTTCGACCATTCAGGTGAGCGTTCATCGTCCAGTTCGCGAAAGACTTTCGCTGCCTCCTCGTAGCCATCGACGCGTGCCTTCCATAGCTTATGAACGCATCGCTCCTCGATCGGAAGTTTTTTGTATTCCGTATCCTCGCTCATGCTGCCTCTGAGCTTTGTCTGCCAGTTACTGTTAGCGACTTATTCAATAATTTAGCTCGTCGAACATGCGATTAGCTGAAAGTGAAATATACGAATGAAACTTAAAACTGTCGAGTACGATTTTACAGTGAAGAGTCTAAAGGAAAATCAAAGCTAGCTCAATCGACCAGAACTTCCGATTTAGAGAGCGCTGCCAATTTAGCTTTTCCCTCGTCAAATTTAGCTCGAGAAAATTTAGCAAAGGTTAGCGGGAATTTAAGTCTTTTGCCTACAGCGTTCAGGTTTAAATTTTCAGTTAGAGGAGCTGAATTTACTTTATAACAAACTACATATTGATGTTAAAAAAATTAATTAAATTTGTATGTAACCTCTTTGCAGCCAAAAAAATTGCCTTTTTAGTAATCTAAGAAACACTGGTCGTAGGCAATCAAATCTAATGTTTCAAAATTGAGCTTAATTGTGGATGAAATGTTGGGCCAAGGAATTTTTGCAGTCACATCTGTCATGCTTGAAAAGAGTTGCTGCGTGGAGAGGCGACAAAAATAAATGGGTCGCAATGCCATATTTAGAATTTGCCTTCATTTTTCTTTCAGCTAAATGCTATTCTTATGGCAAAAACATATATATTTATTTTTAACATTCCGGCTTGCAAATCTATCAAATGATTACGCCGAAAAAGCTCAATCTTGCTTTGGAAAACTTTGCAGAGCTTGCACCCTAATGAAATCATCGCCCGCGCATTACTCCACTGTGCGACAAGCCATAATAAATGAGCATGTAAATAAATAACCTGTACCCCTGCACCTCTTTATGAATAACATGGTTAGCACAGGGTATTTACTTGTCGCTAATGTCTTTGTCGGCGTTTTACTTCTCGCTCACTCGCTCTCTATTTTTGTTGAGTATATGAGTGAGACGCTTGTTCTCACTCGCTCGCGGTTTCGAATTAACGGATCAATCATAACAGCAAATGTTTCTCAAAAAGCGTCGTGCGTCAACAAAATGTCGTCGCTTACCGTTCCGTTTCTTCTCGTTACTAATTAAATTTGCAGTTAATAGTTGAAGCAACAATACAGTTTTAGGCAAGACAACAAACGACGCCCACAGCAGCAGCAGCGGCGGCAGTAGTTAAATGCGTTGTTAATAATATGCGGAAACATTCCTTCGCAGGCAACACTTACCATTAACATGGGGCAGGCAGGCAGCTGGGCAGCTGGCGCAACGTAATGCAATAACTTCGATTTTTCACAGGCACAACAGCAATACAAACGCACTCTTACTCACACACTCACTAATACACTGGCACGGCTTTGTAACGAAATCGAAATGGAAATATCAAGCTGTTGCAGCAACAACTAATAATACAAACTGACCGAACTTGTTAACGTTTTATGTTAGTATCGAACAAAGTATTATGGTTAGTTTTAGGTTTTCAAATAAATAATAAAACTGTGCACGACTTTTAAAAAGCGACAGCGACGCTCGCTTGCTGTGAAATACTTGTCGACATTTACGTGTGAATGGCAATGTGCATTTCCCATTTGCCAGATCTCTGTTAAACGACGAGTCGCTGTTAAGTCTATGTAACGAAACAAATGGCGCGCGAGTATGAAAAAAATAACATTTTCTATTTCCCTAGCAAAGAATCAAATAATTTCAATTTAAAAACTTTTAAAACACTTAAGTAAAGTTAATCAATTCATATATAGCTGTCTACATAATAAGTCATTGATTAAGTATCTTACATATTTTTATTATTACTCTACTAAATCTGCGACACGCTGGTGTTGGATAAGCGTAACCTCCAGCAGGTGTATTGTATGCCCGCCCATAAACTCAAGCACATCCACGCCCGACTCCTTGCCAATATCATCCATATTTATGCTGGACGCATGCAGCTTCCACTTTTTGAGCAGCGCCTCAATTGACCAATCCGCACTGCGTTCCTGATATGTGAATATGAATTTGGCCCCACGATTGCGCTCCAATAGAAACGCCACTGTCACAATGATATCCTCGAACACGCAGGGATCGTAAAAGCAATCGGCGGCTATGATTAGGTCCAATGCAGGCAATCGAAACACGCTGTTCAGCAAAAGACCCCAGCTGAGGCCAACGACGTCGATGTCAATGCCCGGTTGCAGTTGATTGGCCAGACATGATTTGCGTATGTGCGCCAATGATTTGGGAAGTATGCAATTGTCGGTGAGCACCACCTGAGCTCCGCACTTGGCGGCTAGTATGCCTGGCAGTGCCGTTCCAGCGCCCAGCTCTAGAACCCGTTTGCAGACCAAACTTTGACGGCGTTCCCACAAAAAATGCGCAAGAATTGGTGCACTGGGCCACGTATAGAAGGAGTAAGCACCCTGCAGTATCTATATTAACCAAAATTTATTACTTATGGCACCCATTAAGATTGAGTTTTTAATTATACTTCGGGTATTTTGATTTCCAAGCGTTCAATGGCTGCTTCAGCGCCGCCTCCAACGTTGCAGCTGAATACAAACTTTCGTATGTGATCGGCGCTAGCTGTGGCAGCCACAATTTCATTATCATCGCTGCTGCCGTTCATGTGAAAACGCATTTTCACACAGGCATGCACAGAAAACGATGGCTTTTATTTAAAAATTACCAAGTTTACAGTAATTGCCACTTTTGTTTACAACCTGTTTGCAAGCACTTTAGAGATGAGCGCGTGACTTAGTCACAGTGACTAAATCCAAAATCACACTTACAGAGTCGCCAACAATTTAAATTGTATACAGTAAAGGTTATTAAAATAGAATATATATATATAAAATATGTCATAATAATTATGATTGAGCTTGAAGTGCAACTTAAAATTAATATTCAAAGATTCAGTCTTGTGGCTAATATTTTTAAGTCACTGCACAAATACTTAAATATCGGCCTCCTCTGGTTGCAATCGATAGGCCGAACGATGTCAAGTTGTTGCTATTGGGCTGCCGCTATTAATAAGTTCGCCGGTGAAGTATTCAATATTCTGATTTAGTCATAGGCTAATATTGCAAGTATGCCTCCTAACTGGAAGAGTGTGAGTGTTGGTGACTGGGAACTGAAGGGAGCCCTAGGTAAAGGCGGCTTCGGTGAAGTTCATCACTGGAAAAATCGAATGACGAACCAGGAAATAGGTAAGCAAACGCTGCGGACGTGCTTTTAGTTGCACTTATATGTAGTATTGTTGTACATCTCTTGACTCTGCTGTATACATCCGTCTCACACGTTGTGTAAAATATATGTACAACAATACTATATATATTTACAGCTACACACACGTATGAAAATATGCATCTCCCTCAAAACTACTACTACCGCATACATAAATGTATTCTGATGAATTGGCTGATTCTTGAAGCATTTTGCTTATTTGTTCTGTCTGTTATGAATACTCTGTTGCCAAACAGAAAAAGAGCATATTAGTTTCATTAACTCAATTTTCTCATGGAACTGATGAAACGTTCTAAGTAATTTTTTTGAGTTATGAAATCTATGTTCGAGCTGATAAGAAAGAGAGTAATTGAGAACTCAAACAATATGCCACTTTACGTATAATCTTTTGCTGATGCGCTAAATCAGCTTCAAAATTGCGTTGTGATTATAAGTTTGTATGATGTTATTCAAATGATTGTTTATTAATATGGACAGCCACCAAGCGCATAAAGGATGCCGAAAACATGAGCGTTGATCAGCAGCGTAAGCTGCAGCAGCGCTGGCAGGATGAATACAAATGGACACAGGAACTGCAGGAACCGATGAGCATTGTCGCCGGCGTTAAGCTCAGCGACAATTCTCAGGCATTTATCGATTATTTGAACAACAATCACTTTCGCAAGCTGCCCGTGATTATACTGGAATATTGCAATGGAGGCGATGTACGCAAACTCTTGCAGAAATCGCAAAATGCTAACGGTGAGTTTTCATATACTCCGCATATGCTGTAAATGGCGCTCCAAATAACATTTGATTTGCTGCAGGTCTGGTGGAGTTTGAGGTTCGTCTAATTTTGGGTTCCTTGCGCGAAGCTGTTGACTACCTCCACACGCACTGCATGCTATGTCATCGCGACCTTAAGCCCGACAACATTGTAATACATCGCCTGGCTGATGGCAGCCGGCTGTACAAGCTAACAGACTTCGGCTTAGCCCGCAAATCGCCGGACAAAACTATTCTGCAGAGTGTGGTGGGCACACGCCATTACCATGCACCCGAGGTGGTGGAAAACGGCATATACAATAAGAAGGTGGACTACTGGTCGATGGGCATCATTGCGTACGAGTTGGCGACGGGTGTGCTGCCATATATTCCGCACCAGAGTATGGTCAATATTCACCTGAATTTAAAAAAAAAGCCTACGAATTGTATTGCCATAACTGAGGATTATATCACTGCGATGCGCTTTCATTTTCACAATGAGATACCCATTGGCCATCATTTGAGCGCGCCTTGGCTGGCGCAGTTTACAAAGTGGCTACCCCTGGCTCTTAATGTCGACTATTCTCGGCGTGGCGCCCTAGCAGGAACTGATGAAGTACAAACTGCAGCTCCCGTTATATTTACGGAAATCGATCGTCTGCTGAAAATGAAAGTGCTAACGATCTTCGCAGCGTGTTCCTATAGGAGTCTCGAGTACGAAGTGACGTCCAGCATGACAATGCAGCAGTTGTTCATGCTCATAGAAAAATCTACTGGATTGCCATCATCGTCCATTTATCTGGTACTGCCCTTGGGTCATCCACACAAGCATCTCACCAAACAGACAAGACCTGTGGACCTCTTTGTGGAAGGTTGGAGTGACAACAGCGAGGGATCACGTAATCCTCCAGTTATGCTTTACGTTTTTAATGTCACTGAAAAGTGTCCATATGAAGAACCAGTGCCTTACATGCCGCAAACGCTTAAGGACTGCCTGAGCGTTGAATACAAAAAAATGGAAAACTGGTTAGTCGAACGCCTGGTATTGGACATGAACCATGTTCTTCGCAAAGAGCAGGCCCACGTAAGAATGTTGCTGTGTGGATTTAAGGATTACGCCTTGTCGCTAGAGCATGAGGTTCTCGAATATCAGACAATAGTTATGGCTTTGGATAAGGAAAAGGATAAATGCTGTGGCGCCATCGAGCATTTTCAAGCACTGCTCAGCGCTGCAGAAGAGCAGCAGAAACTACATTTGGTATTCGCAGCACAGCACAAAATTTAAATCTTCATTAATTGAGCATTTTTGCTTTATGTACTTACAGAACTTTGATGATGAGTGGAAATCCAATTGGATGAAAGTTACCCTCAAGCATAAGGAGATAGTTACTTCTATTGAGAAAATAGTACATCACTACGAATCTATTTTATACAACGTACGAACGGAATGTATAAAGAAGAGTCAAGAGATGTACAACAATACCATTGAAAGTGATATATTCAATATGTAAGTAGACAATTACTTATCAATCTAAAATCCACAATAAATAATCAATTAATTTTTTTTAACAGTAAGGATTATCAGAAGAAATATCTGTACAGTGGCATAACGTGGTCAGAGCTATCAGACATTTCTATTAATTTTGCAAAGTCTCGTCATGCGTTCCTTGAAAATAAGGAAATGAAGAACTTGCGCGATAGTACAAACCAGACGCATTTGCGCTTCTCCAAAATACCATCTATTGTGAATAACGCTTATGAGAATCTCAGGACTGTGCAAAGGAATTTGCTCCACTTACAACTGCAATTGTTGGCAAGTGCCAAACCGATACAGCAGGTGTCCATGCTTGACATAAACAATGTAATGAATCAACTGAGCTCTGATGTCACAAATGGCTTAGTTCTACACAGCTTAGATGCTTTCGATAGTCTGTCCACAGAAAATGTGATTGCCCAGGCATTGTGCACCAGACAACTGTACGTAATACGATCTCTCTATGAAGATTATAATTTCAACTAACTAAATATTTTTACAGCCTGGAAAGTTCGATGGAGATCGATGGAACTGATTAGCATTAAGAAAACTTGCCAGTCAGATTGGCAGTTTATAGCTTAAATATGATTTTATATTGTTGCCATAGATGTTATACGTTAGTTGTGATGTGTATATCGTAGTGAAAAACGCAATAAGTATGCATTCTGGATTAGCATTAGAAGCCAACGCGATATAGCAATGAGCTCATATATGAAGACTTTTATTTTGTTTACAAAGTTATAAGGATTAAATGCTTAAATTATGTGTGTTATTTTTACTACATCAAATAGCTTCCATAACAATTTAATAATGAAAATATCAGTCGTTCGGTTTGCAAGTTTATGTTATTTTTTATAGTTATATTAACCAACTGATTTTTGTTACGTGTTCTTGATTTCAAAGCATTTTCAATTAAGTTAAGCCGATTTTATGTTATATATCTTGCGTTAAGACGTTATAAATATTACCCATAATGCATATATATATATGTATAAATATATTATTAGATATAAGTTGCTAATTTTTTATTTGCTTCATTTTTTATTTTTTTAAACACAACTGGTTGTACAACAACAAACTTTCGGACTAATTATACTTTTCATACTAAACAGAATGTTATAATAAGTTAAAGAGTATTGATGTGTACATATGATATATATTGGAAGTTCACTAGAAAAGAGCTGGTATTGTAAATTGAAAAGTTATTCAATTTGCTTATGTGATAGAAATACAATTCCAAAGTATAAATTTAGTTTGACCCGTTATGCACAAGAAAAAAAGATATACTGATTTGTATACAAACAAAAATACTAATATATAGTTAAGTTATATGTTTGCATAAAACCATTATACATAAGAGAAACTTGACTGAAAAAAACACATGTGCTGATGCGACTTTATAAATTTGCTGAGGATTGCAATGTCACGGAAAATTGCAAGTCTGGCAGAACACAATGCGTCAGCTTCTCGACGAGCAGCTGTCGCTGTGCTATAAATGCAATGTAAATGCTGATGAAACAAACAGAATTGGCTAAGCCTCAGTGAGACGTAAAACTAACTAAAAATGAAGCAAAAATCATTAATTTTTTTATTGCTGGTGGGGATAATGCTTCAGGCAATCCAAACACTGGCCAAGCCTAAAGAAAAGACAAGAGCACTGCGTGAGTAACTGTTGGGAGTTGTTGTGTCCAATCCAGTAATTCAAGCCATCTGCAGCTGCTTTTCTTAAGGTTTGTTATCGCGACGCACCGGACTTGAATAAATGTGCACGTGAATCCTTTGAGTCATTGAAGCCGTATCTGATGGACGGCATAGCAGAGCTATTTATACCGCCAATGGAACCGCTATTGGTGCCCGAAATCAGAATGGATCAAGACTCGGGTGCTATCTATCTACATTCTGTGTATAGGAATGTTAAAATTTCGGGCATGTCAAAGCATAAGTTAATCAATCTGTCCATTGAGCCAAGTAAGCTTAAGATCTCCTTTTCGATGACATTCCCGAAACTTATGTTGGAGTCGGAATATAGCATTAAGGGCAAGATCATGATGATGCCCCTGCTCGGTGATGGACACTGTCATATGGACCTAAGTAAGATTTGACCAATTCATAGGCGAGTTACTAATTATACATTTTGTATTTTGCTAGCCAATCTTACAATGAATACGGATCTATATGGGCAGGAGTATATTAAAAATGGCGCCACCTATGTAAAGATCAAGGATATAAAGGTCATGTATCAACTGTCCAATGTGCATATGGAACTGGATAATCTTTTCAATGGCGACAAGGTTTTGGGGCAGAGAATGAATGATTTTCTTAACGAGAACTGGAAATCGCTGTCCGATGAGGTGCGTCCACTGATAACCAAGGCACTTATAGATATTTTGCGCTCCTCCATTGATAAACTGTTTGCTACATTCCCCTACGATGAAATTCTGCCCAAAACGAAGAATTGAGCAGTTTAAATTAATATTAAATAAAGTATAGATTTTATCATAGGTAGGTAGTAAAACAATTCAATTAAACTACTTGCAACAACAAAATAAAACTCAAAATAAATTAATTTCATAATATAAACCGAAGAAAACTCTTTGGCTGCATTTACACTCAGATAAGCCACAGTTTTGTGGGCATCTTGGAGAACACATTATTCCAGAGGCCATGGAAAATGTCAGCTAGCCCCAGCTCCAAGTCGGGCCGCAGTTCTGCTATGACCTCGTTTCCGTTCTGATTCAGGAACGCGTTAATGGACGTTGCCAGAATTTCGTTGCCATTGAAGAGATTCTTCAAATGAATTCGCATTGCGCCCACCTGGAAGCTCACTTTCATCTCATCAATGTGTATAATCTCATCGCCAGTCTGGGTCTCATTGCGCAGCGATATCTTTGTGTAGACGGCTGTATGGACATTCTTCAGAGCCATGGCCACGTCTCCGTTGCCAACCAAAGGCAACAAGAGTATGTTACCCTTTAGATTGTACTTGGCCCTGATGCGCAGACGCGGCAGCTCAAGCTCAAAGTTCAGCAGACGTCGCGACAGATCCAAACTATATAAATATTCGAATCATCATAATCAAATGACGAACTGGCTACATTTCCATTCCATTCACTTACCTAGCTCGGCGGACAGTCGCATTTGAGGGTCCGCGTATGATAAGGTTCTGAAAACCGCCGGATAGAATCAAATTTCCACTGCCCTTTGAAACAGACACCTGATCAATGTTCAGCGGATCAAAGCTCCGCACACCAATCTCTGGTATGCCAGCGGCCAGCGCGGGAAAGCAGCCCTCAAATAGTTGACGGAAACATTTGTTCTCATTGGGACTGGAACGCTTACAGGTTTGTAGCCACGGTGCTATACAACAGAAAAACCAAAAAAATTCAATATTTAATCATCTAAATACTTTAGTTATTAACCATTGGTATAATTTGAGCTAAATTTTACTGATTATTATTGACATTAAGTATTATGTTAAAAAAATTATTTCTTTTAAGCTCCATTTTGTTTTAAAAGATTTATATGTACAACAAAGAAATATTTCTCTATTTTATTGTGTGTATTGAAAAAAAAAAAGTTTAAATCAGCAGACCAACTTTTATTTATAGCTTTACAATTCGCAAAAAATTTCAAATTATAAAATTTTTTGATTTTTGTGATAACTAATGAGTGAATTAGTTTTTTATAATTAATTTCATTAATGTATATTAATCGCAAGCTTATTTTGATTATACCAATATTAATCACTATTTAATTTATAGATAGTTAAATTCATTTTTTATGTTTCACTTACGTCTTTCCTGCAACGGTGGTTTATTGTTAACAATTTCCCGTGTATAGGCTGCTGTGCTTGGTATTAGATAAATAAAACCGATAAAACAAAAACTATATTGAAACTTCCAGTTTGCTGTGTCGAACATGTTTAACCACACAAGTATCCTTATTGGGACAGCTTCCTTTCTTGTTTCAAAATTTTAGACTTAAAAACTTGTCCGCTAACAGCGTCCGTTGACTACGACGAATCAAATCGAATTGCTGCGGCAGCGAAGTGAAATGTTGTACGAAACCATAACATTAGTTTTATGTGTGGTGTAGTGTATGTGTGTGTGTGTGTTGTTGTGTGGCCTGCGGCATCCACTTTTCAAACACTTTTTTGTTTATGTTTCTACCCGCACCACAGATTCCGCAACATGAGGCTGCAGCAAGGCAGAGCGGAGTTCAAACCCGTACCCGTTTACACCCGCTTTCGAACTGACCGGTGGAGTTGTGGAACCATGGGTTAAGTGCCGCAAAAACATTTCTAATACCCTACAAATGTTTGAGTGGTTTCATATCTATATACATCATATATATACAAGTAAATTATTTAACTTTTTTAAAAGTACTAATTTATAATCATTAAATATCAAATCGTTGGTCAATTAACTTTTGAATTTTTTACTCTGATTATTTTTATTTTATTGATTATTTTTTATATTTAAATCTTAAATTTATACATAAATTAATTTTTAATGTATGCAATATTCGGCTTCAGTTTCAATCAATAAACCATGTGTGCTTTGAAAATTTGGATTTTTATTTTGTTTTGAATTGTACTTTCGTTCATTGCGTATACGCTACCAACTTGTTTTCAGTATCCATTGCGCCACACACCTGACCATGCCCCTTCACTAAAGTTGTTCACCTGTTCACTGCTTCTGGTATTACGCACACATCAGTCCAGAGGAGAGTGACTACGTCACCGTTGTTGCTACTTCACTGTCATGGGTGTTTGTCTGCTTCGGTTTGTATTTGGAATTTTGTCTTGGCTTGTTATGTATTGTTTTGTGCTTCATTGCCTCAGCGGCTGCCTCCGCATCTAGTTGCAAGTCTTTTGTTATGCATTCCACTTGAATTAAAGTTGCGCCCAATAATTTTGCTTTACCTTTGTCAATGCTTAAAATAAAATGTTGACGTTAAAAAAAAATTGAATATGCGTGGCTCAGCTTTGTTTTATCTTTCTTTTTCTTTACCACTAATTTCATTGTTGCATGTCCAGACCCAGACCCCCTGGCAAGGTTATCATTGCACCAACAGAGAGGTATATTTACATTAGTTTTTCTCCCAACATTTGCCATTATATCAGCATCTCTTTTTTTTATTATTAATTTTTATGCTGCCTTTTGTACGGAAATAACCAAATTAGCTGACTGTTGTAACAGTTTTTTATTTTGCATTTTAGTTACAGGTTCCACATCGGCCGCAAAATCAAGAAATTATTTCAAGCTGATATTCAATGCACATGGACAAGTCATAAATAAATGTTGCGAAATAGCCAAATTTAATTGTGATATATTTTAGTTTTTTATTATATCAATTATTTATATTATTTTTATTTATTTTTTTCACAAATATTTATCTTTTAATGCACTATATTTACAATTTATTTGGCTGCCAAGTGTCGTAAGTCTGAAAGACTTGCTCACTTTTTTTCCAATGTGTTACGTAATCGAATACATACGAAGATATCTTTAAACACAAACGAAATGCATCAAATAAATTGTCAAAAACACACATTAAATTCAGTCGGTTGTCTTGGGTTCAATAGCTTCAGTTGGGACTCTTAATTAGATATTTATATGCTGCTTATGTTTGCTGTGCATCGTTGGTGTTTTCCTATAGTCGACATTGACCGAGTAAAATTTGATTAAGCATTGTGAAAGGGCTTTTGGTCGACTGATAATTGATACAGGGCAGTTTTTTTTTTTTTTAGAATTTTCGGCAACTAAATAAACTGGTAATTAAAATTCAGATGTATTCTATTTAAATGCCCATCACTTTTTTTTAATGTGTTTAATAAGAACTTTACATTTTTACTCAACACCAATAGTAAACATATTTCATTTACCAGCTTATTTTGTTTATGTAAGGCCCAACAACTCTGGCTGAGCTAAAAATGGCTTCTACAATTTTAGATCACTGCCACAAAATTTTGGTTTTTGTTGCATACTTTTGAGATAAACGTATTATTTTGAGTGGAACAACTTCGCATACTTTAAGGAGCATCTAAAATGAAATGACAGTTTGTCAACGAAATAGTAGCTTCATTTTTGGATTTATGTTTAAATAGACATTTATTTATATGGTAATATGCATGGCCTTAAATGTTCTACTAGTCATATGTTAAAATGATCTATGATTGTGTGCGTTATATGAATTACGGATAATTTATGCTAGTTAGAGATAGAAATAGATTAATACAAACGCTTTACAATTGCTGGTTAAAACTAGAACTTAAGCTAACTGGGCACTAACACTAGGCCCAGTTAATAAAACGAAGCGATAAACAAATATTTGTACAAAACTTCTGTGCAGTTATTTACAGGCGATAAAATCTAATGTAAAACTAATTCAAAAGTCTTTTCAATACCATTCCAACGAAGCTCCAACCAAATTGTCTGGGGAAGAGATCACAGTGCCCGCCAATGCTGCTGCTGCTGCTGCTGTTGCTCAGGATGTCGCCATCAGCTTGGCTGCCTGGATGACATTGTGCTGATGATGATAGCCAGCCAGATCACTGGTCGCCCCACCCGCCATCGCCGATGTGGCAGCTCCGCCCAGTGCACCAAACGATGCCCCAAAATAACAATTGTTTACATAGTCATAGTTGGTGGCACTCGCCTCGGTCTTGACGCCATATGCTGCGGCTGCTGCTGCCGCATGTATATGATGATGAGCTGCCGCCGCATGATGCCCATGCGAACTGCTGGCTGCCGCTGCTGCATGCAAATGATGGTGTTGATAGTGTGGCGAGGGCGTGCCGTTGCTCAATGTGGGCGTGTCCGCCGCATTGCTGCTGTGTGTCGTATACGCGGAGGCTGCCGAGCTGCTGCCGGCCGTATACAGCTGCGAACCAGCACCATGCAACTGCCGCACACTCAGCTGCGATTGGTGGCTATGCTGCTGATGCTGTGCCTGCTGCTGTTGCTGTTGTTGCTGCTGCTGCTGCTGTTGTTGTTGTTGCTGCTGAGCGTAGTGTGGAAAGCATTGCTGATGCGTTACTGGCTGTTGCTGCGGCTGCTGCTGCTGTTGCTGCTGGGCATGATGCTGCCCCATCAGGCTGCTGGCCACACTACCTGCCAAGGTGCTCTTTAGATCCGTATGCAACTTGTTGAGACTGTGTCGTTCCAGGCTAAGCGTGGGCTTGAGATCTGAAAAGTAAGAGAAACAATATGTGTTAAATAGATACACTAAACAATAATTAAATTATAAGCAAAATTTAAGGCAATAAATATTGTACAATTATAAGTGAATCATTTTTGTCAATAATTCCCTAAATCCTAAATCAATAATCAAAAACTTTTAACCTTTTTATATATATATATATAATAAGTAAGATTGAATTAACTACAAGCTTTGTCCTAGTCTGGCATTTTCGAGTAGATCATTTCTACTTATTTTATACATATCTAGTGTCAAATGCTCGTCGGAAGACAATCTAAGAGTTCCATTTATCCAAACCTATTGAGCCAGAGTCATATAACAGTAGCTGAGTAAAAGTAGAATCTGTCATTTGGAATCCATTATATTCCCATCACTATAAAATCCAAGCGGATTTTAAAAACTCAAAATATGCCGGAAAATAGTGATAAACATTTCGATAAAAATTTGCAACTTTATAAAATTTTACATAACTAAAATGACTTAAAAAAGTTGACAAAGGAATCGTGATTAATTTAAGATTTTCTTGCTTACCATGTTCATCCTTGCAGTCCTTGATGGCCTCCGTGTTAGATCCGGATCCCGAGCCACTTGTCGTTGTGGAGCCGCTGCCTGTTTTCTTCGGCTTTCGCTTGCGTGTTTGGATGCCATCCTTGCGCATCGCCAGAGGCCGATTGACGCCATGCAACTTGAAGTAGAGGCCACAGGCATTGCAGACGGGTTCGCCGTCATTATTACGCCTCCAGAGGGTTGTAGTCCGTGTGCCACAGTTGGTGCAACACAGCCCCAGTCGCCGTGTGGCAGTCTATTGGCAAACAAATGTTGATTAATATGGATATTAAGTGGATATGTGGTTTGTGGCTACTCACTGCACTCACCAGTCGCTTGCTAGGCTTGATCAGCGGCCGGTTCATGCCGTTCATCTTGTGATACAGTCCGCAAGCGTTGCACAGATAGTGTCCGGTGCCATCCCGCCTCCAAAGCGGTGTGGAAATCGCACCACAGTTGACGCACTCGCGTCCCTCGCCAAACTGAAAATCCATGGCACTCTCGTAGGGGGAGGAGCGCTGAAAGCCAGTTGGATCATAAGATCGCCATGGTGCCATCATCACTGCTGCATTCTGTGTGTAGAATTGTGCCGGCAACTGGGCATGTGGCGAACCAAAGCCATCCGTTGTCCAGGCATTCTGGGCCGCTGCTGCACTGCCAAAATGCGCCGCTACGTGATTGTATTGACGATTGGAGGGCACATAAACGGGCGCATTGACGGCCTGCTGATGATGATAGCCAGAGACGCTAGCAGCGCCCCCGGCAGCGGCTAAATCCGTGTAGGCTGCCGCTGCAGCGGCGCTGCTGCTGTGATACATCTTGGAGCTGGCAGCGACGGCGGCGACCTGCAACTGCACGTTGTGATAGTCACCGCTGAACTGTGGATAATCACGCGTCGACTGCTGATCCGAAGTGGACTGGAAAAATGACAATAAAGAACGCCATATAAATTATTTCGAAATTACAGTTCTTCTCAGTTTCGCTGTCGCTCTCTCTCTCTCTCTTTAATTTACTATCGTTTCCATTTTCTCTTATCTGCAACTCAATTTATAACAACTCTCTATCTGCCCAGCAACCTCCCCCGCTCTTTCTGTAAATCTTTCTCTTGGGTCTGCCAGGTGCAGCTGCCATTGGGCGACACCCTGTTGTGGGTAGCCATTTTGGTTTCCGACTCTTTGGCTCGCTGCAATTCTTTGGCTCCCTCAGCACACTACGAAAACTCACTCTCTCTCTTTCTCTTTCTTTCTTTATTTCTGTTTTCTTTCTCTGTCTCTCTCCCTTTGTTTGTCTTCGTGAGCTGAACCCGTTTTCTCAAGAGCGCCCTTTCGTTCCATCTTAAGCGAATGGCGCGCTGCATCTTTTGTGCCTCGTTTCGGTTTCTTTGCACTTACAAATAAAGTTTTTTATGCATGCCTTGCGTAGGATTCTGGATTATGTTTATTAAGTGTACATATATTATAATTTACGTAAGTGTGTGTGTGTGTCGGTGTCTGTGTGAGCATTGTGTGGGCTTCGAAAGCAGTTTCTTATATGATGTTTATCATTAAAACTGTATGGGATACATTAAGTTAGCTCTATCAACTAATATCCTTATTCATATCTGCAATAATACTTATGAGTCACTTTTGATTTTATTTGCTGGCCATTACATTTTTTTAAATAATATGGATAACCATTAAGTGAACATATACATTCAATAATAAAATTATTAGTCTATTTATATATATACGACTTGTAAATAAAAATTATAAATCAACCAAAATCTAATGATGTCTTCTTCGAATATAAATCTATTTGTAATTAGAATGTTTGTATACCCATTTTTTAAAATTATTTGTCCTATTATCAAAAATGCTTATAAATAAACTACTTTGAATAAAGCGAATATTAACAAGTTTAACTTATTTTTAGCTTTTTGAAGTAGTTACAGAACGTGTTAGCAACGATCAACAAACTCTACTTTGAATAAATTTTCTACAGTTCAAAGCTAAATTCTTCTTTATTTTAAAATATGTATAATTTTATAGCTTTAACTATTTTTCTTCTTTAATCTAGCACGAATCATTTCCCATACCACATTTTTACACCATATGAAAAGTCTTCAAGTGCTTTTGCCAGATTTTCAAAACGTTTTACGAGTTATAAAAGTTCAATAACCAAAAAGCGAAACATTGAAATTTGTGTTTCACATCAAAATCAATTAAGGCGCCAATTGCATATTTTTAATAATTTCGTAAAAATCGCATACGTGTGTTCAAATATATCTCACTGAATTTCCAGCTTACAACAACAAACCACATTTGACGTCTTTATCTTATCCCAGAAATTTAATGCGATGATGTATGAACTTTTTAATTTCTCTTTGCCTTTTCAATATTTGCGGATATATATTCCACAATTAAGACGCACAGATGGCTTCCGAACTGGGGAGAGGTGAATTTAGATTTCATTCTTTCTGGCGATATAATATTAAATAGTTTTTATAAAATATCCATGTTTATAATGAAATATTAAACATGAACTGGCCAATTTGCATAATGCATTTACGAATATTTTGCGGTACATGATTTTAAAAACCAGAATTTCAAGAATCGCGCTTTAGCCAACATAAATTAAGAAATATATATTATTTAGTATGATTAATGAACAATTAATAAATAACTTCAGTTGTGGTGAATATATATATCTTGAAAGTAAGATAAGTAAAGCCAAAACTGTTTATAAAAATAACATCAATATCATAATATAAAAAAACGTGGTAAGAAGAAATGTAGGAGAAGCGGTTTGCAACACATTCTCCAATTAGAAACAAGATTAATTGAAGACATTTTAACACAATTCTTGAAATGTCAGAGAAATGTGCAGCGTTCCACAAACGCATTGGAGTAAAGAGAGAGAGAGAGAGACAACGAGAAAATGGAGAAGCACAACCACAATTTAAGCCATCAAAGAGTTGACCACGCGTGCATAATGATGTCGCTCCCTTTAGAAGATCAGTCGATCAAAGAGAGCGCCGGCCATGGCCAGAGCATTGAGCGGTTCTGGATCAAAGAAGCGGCGACCACACGAAAAATTGTCAACATGCTGCAGACTTAAGTGTGGGGCCAGAAGCAGGTAAGGGGGATGCTCTTGGCCGCAGGCAGGATCGTGATCGGAACGGGATCACTTTGGGATCGCAGGCACTTCGAAGTGACTGCAGAGGCGCTTTGGCGCTTATTAAAATGCGAGCATAAAAAACACATAAGACTAAGGATAACCAAAAACCCGAAGAAAACGAAGAAGAAGGCGAGGAATTAAAATAAACAGCAATAAAAAATCAATTTAATAAAAATGAGCCACAGATCGTCGAGCCGACTGCGAGATGCTGATGAGGACGATGAGTAGAACGTTAATAATTTGTCACTGCAAATGAAGGAATAAAAACAAACAGAGAAATCCACTTGAGGAGTAAAAGCAACAACAACAAAACCGCAACAAACAAGCCAACAATCGGAGAGGGCAGCGAGAACACTTAGGATTGAAGCGGCGCTTTAAGTGGTTTTTTTTTTTTTTATAAGCCTCTCGACTACAGCCGGCGAAACCGGGTGCGCTCACTTGATCGGAGCCAGCGCCAGTTCTATGCCAAGTGGATCCTGTTTTCAACATATCCACTCCTTCGCCCGCACCTCAGCTACACACACTGACTCATTCATGGATTGTTGCGACGGCAATTGCACTTATCTGCCTAGCCATAGCTATATAGCGGATGTCATCCGACTAGGACAGAGTTTTATTTTCGGATCAATGCTTGCTTGACGTTTCTTTTATTTGCATGGCTGCCTTTTAGATATGGCTTTTATGAAGTCTCTCAAATTATACAAATGCATTCAATGATTTTAAGCTTGCGATTGATTGATTTCATTTGAAATTAGCATTGGCAATAAACTAAGAACCTATTGAAAGAAGTCTTTAGTTAACAAATATTTTGCTATTTATCTTTTGTCAAGTAATAAATGCTTAATATTTCAACAACGATGTTAATTTAATTATTCATAAGCAAATAAAACGAAAAGACGTAAGATATTATATACCGATAAAAACGTTTGTTATACACATATTTTTGGCAAAATTTGTTAAATTTTGTTTATTACAGATTTTGTCATCATACATTTATACATTTTAAATTTAATTCAACTCTCAATTAGTCTAAAATAAAATCTAGCAAGTTAAATAAATACAATAACATCATAATATCAAAAAATATAAGTTAATTGTGATTTATCGATGGGAAATAAAACTTGTTTTGGATTATAGAAATAATTTATAATAAAGCTGAACTTACATCGCCATCACTTAGTAAAATGCCCATAATTTATTAATTTAAGTTTTTGGCGCGGTTTTCTAATTGGCAGGTCGTTTTAGAATTTGATTTATTGGCACATAAAGTTCAAGTTCAAATTGATACAAAACATCACAAAAACGCAGACAACAATAAAAACAGCAGTTTTGGAACTGTTTAATTTGGTTACATTTGTTATTATTGTTTATAATGTTCGAACGATTGCGTTGCGCACTTTGTGTGCTTTGCTGCAAATCTTTTGATTAATGGTTTTGCCAACAAAGCAATAAATTTTCGAATTCGAATTTATCCAGTTACGAGCGAGCACTTTACGGATTTGATATATTTTTACATATATTTTTGTTTTCTTTGTGATCTCGTTATTATTGTTGTGGCAGATCGGGAGCACAGCGAACCGACTTCCTTGAGGCGTACAAACAAACTAAAAAACTGCTCAAAGTAAACAAAAACTTAATCCCAAAAATCCAGTTTCAGTTCAGCACAGTCAACGCAGACGTCAGCGGCGACTGCAGCAGCGACGTCGCGTCGGCGAGCAGCGCCACGCAAAATTGAAAAGAAGTCAACGGCAACAACATAAAAAGTCAATTTCATCAATGGGCAAACTGGCAACGCACTCCGTCCCTCCTCTGCTCCGTTCCCTTCGAGTGTCACTTGCAGGCGTCGCCTTCACACAAAACTCCGACGCACGAGCGAGTGAGATGTGGACTGTGCAACAGACGCAAGAGCGAGACGCTGCTAGAGAATACTGACTGACAGGTAAAAAGTTGTAGGTGCATTTCAAATACAGCTACTGCGACGCCGACTGCGCTGCAGCGTGGCAGCGTCAACTCGAACCACACGAAATTAGTCAATTTCATGTAAGTTTCGAAAAATAATGCACTGCACTTGAAACTGAAATTGAAACAGGTTCAGGTTCAGGACAGCGAGCTACTTGCACCGAAAACGGTAGGCACTTGAGTGCCTGGGCCAGCGTGATAGTAATCCGCCGGCTAAGATCACCGATCCTCGAGCCGGCTTAACTACGCTCACTTTGTGGGCACTGCCGGGTACAGCCCTTTGTGTCACCAGCTCATTAAACTGTAGCTGTGTTTTGCGGGGCGTGTGTTTGTGTCCAAATATTACAGACCTGGCATTATGGGACACAGATCTAAGGATCGAATGGTAAGATTTAATTAATTGACGCTTGTTTGCGTTGCTTCTAATGAGGGTCAATTAATTGTGAAGACCCTATTTCCAAAGGACATTTGGAGGCAAGAGTAGATTTTTGAGAAAGTATTTCTTATTAATTTAACCAAAACTAATGTACAGTAAAAAACTGAACGTCCAGCTCAATGTCAAAGAAGGTTAGAAAAAATAAAAAAATGTGAATGTTTGATTATTTCCACTACGCATGTATATAAATTATTTGGCTTAGAAAAATATTACAGTGTAAGTAATTTTTCGAGTAAAGTCAAATGAAAATTCGTTAAAACAATGAAAATACAAATTATTTAGACTGTAATTTTTATTAACTTGCAATAGCAGCTAAAACTGAAGACTTTCAATAAATGTATATCAGTTTATAGGAACCACTCATTTATTAACACTCATTTTCTAAGCACCTGAGTATGTGCATCATTAATCAAACAATTTGCCTTAGTTTTTGGCAATCGCAGATCACATAATTCACCCGTCAGTAAAGGTTCGTTAGCTGTTTGCAGCCTTTTTGGCTGACCGTGTGCCGAACAAATTCTTTCCATTAAAATGCAATAACGAGAGAGAGTGAGAAAGAGAGAGAGAAAGAGAGAGATAGTGCGATCTCTTTGGCCAAAGCTAAGGTACGAAAGATGTCAAAACAAAAACCGCAAGCCAGACAAGCGCATATTTCAATCGACGCTGACACATCCTGCTGCGCTAATGGACCTTAATTTGTGAACAGCTTTATATATCATGCGCCAGACCGTTAATGTGATCATCCACACGATCTTGTTGACGCGACCCAGCGTCCCCACCATATGTGCCCGTGGCTGGAGCTGACACTGGATGTGGAGGTGGAACTGCCGCGGTGATTAAGTTTTATGACATTTATCGCGCAAATACGCTGAACGAAATGACCACATACAAATAAATGGGAATGAGTATAGGTTTTTAGGCTTGGCACGCGCTTTCCTCGAAAACAAAAACAACACTGGCGCGCCAGTTGGGAAAACTCAAGAAAAGTATATAGAAAAAATCATTGATATGCATATAACGACTATACAGATAGCAGCCAGACAAATGATAATTGCATTGGCTCCACTAATCCTGTATACCCTTTCAGCTGTTGCTGCTGCTGCTGCTGCCCTTCCCAAAACAAAATTTAAGAAAATGTCAACCGATATTTCAAAGTGGCGTCACCGCCAACGCTATCCTAAGTATTCCACAAATGCGCTCTTTTTTCTCTTCAAGCCCCTAGGTAAACCACTAAGCGCTCTGGTGCACTGCATTTGATTACAATGTCTATTGATCATCATCTCATGATTGTCTCGCTCTCATTGTCGCTCGATTGATACTGTTGCCATCTCTTGCGCTCTTTCGGCAAAGATGAAAGAAATCTTTATTGGTTTTTGTAGTGATTTTAAGTGGATTTGTGGTTCGATTCTTAATGGCAAAGTACACCACCAGCAGCAGCAGCAGCATCAGCATTAGCAGCAGCAACATCAGCCTCAGCCGCACTCATCCACCTTTAGCTCCACTCCGCTCTCAGACCCATGTCTGCGGTTATATCGTTTTTATTCAAATTTGTATGTTTATGTTTCGTCTCATGTGTAATTATGAGAATCTTTCAGATGCAGACGTAGAGCTCTCTTGAGTGTTTTAGGCAGTTCGAATTTGTAATTATGGCGTTTTTATGTAGCAAGAACATTTAAAGAGTTGAGTTTCGAGTGTATCAAGCGATTTGTGGGACTTACATGCAGTTTGTTCGCCTATTGGGAAGTATTACATATATATATATATATATGTATATATGTTAATGAATGATGTGTTAAATGGGGAGTGCCTAAAAGGCATAGCTTAGCTGTTTATCTTACAATTGGATGTCTGATATCAAAACTATCAAAACTATCACAAATATATTCCTTAATATGTTTGTGTTTAAGTTTTATATATATGAATTAAAATAAATATTTTACAATTGATAAAAAGAACATTTAAAATACACATAAGAAAGAGTATATAGATGAATATATATATTTTTCCACAACGAAGTCTAATTGAACTATTATTTTTGTGTGTTATGGGAAAAGTACACCGATACTGATCAGTTTTATTCAAACGTATAATAAAACTGCTAACTATTAAGTTTGTACTAAATATCTGGTCGAGAAATTCTACACACTTTTTAAGTTACTTTTTATCAATCGTTTAACTACTTTTTCTTACTTTTATTTAATAATACACATAATTTTTATTTACACAAATGCGTAATTTGCACCTAATTTATTCAAAATAAAAAATCGATACAATTTTGTAATTGTATTATATATATATATAATTATATTATAATTATATATATAACAGTAAGATGTAGCTTAACAACTCATATAAAAAATTGCAATCATGCATGTTTAATTTTTTTTCCATCTACTAAACATAAGTTTTATGAAGTATTTTAAAGTAGCTGCTAGTGACTAATCTTGTGCAATATAGTTTTACACAACCGGCAACTTCCGCATTGCACAGTTACAATAATTATCACAGGAGAAGTACTTTTCAGGATTTCGTTTGCAGAGAGTGTCAGATAAGCTCAGAATGCGACTGTTATAATTTTCACTTGACTGCAGTGTAAATAAGAACTTTTACTTACACAAGTATTACATATGCATGACTTATCGCATTGCAATTAAGGCTTTTGCCTGAGTGCAGCTGAGCAGCAATTACTCATCGCTTTGACACATGACTGCACCGAAACTATCACACACACATACACACACACACACACACACACATATACACATAAGCACACATCGGCAACGAGTCAAGTCGCAATCCAAAACACTTGACAACAACTAATATGTAATTGAAATGTGGCTACTTACACATTCAGCAACAACACGAAACAAAAAACTCAATTTGAATATTTCAAGTGATAAGAGCGAAGAGCTTCCCGCCAAACAGCCCAAACAGCAAGAGCCGCAACAACAACTAACGAGCGATATAAGCATGCTTGAGCATTTAACTGATTGTTCCAATCAGTGATTTTGTGAGAAGAACAGTGTCAGACCATAACATTTCATATGGCCATACTCGAAACGCCAAACACCGAGCACCAAACATTATATCCATTATATGGAGGCGCGCACTTGGCTTATCAATTGCTGAAATGATGGCGGAAATGGTGCGCTATTGTTATTGTTATTGTTGTTGTTGTTGTTGTTGTTCTGGCATAGGGATTGCTGATAATACTTTAATTAGTATGCATTTTGCTTAATAATTAATTGGAGTCGTCGCAATGTCCAATTTTATGCTGGTACAAATGACTCTCAAGGCGTGTGAAAGGCATGCAAAACAAAAGACTTAAGCAACGAACTTGGCATATCCTTTTCATTATTTATTTTTATTTTTTATTTTTTATTTTTTTTTTTGCCAGTCCTAAGAGTTGGGCCTAGATGCCAGATGATGACAGTATATATGTCCAAAACTTGATTTGACCCCTCTGCTGGCGTCTATATTAAGCAGCGCTTTCTTCTTGATCTTTGCCGGCAAAGATATCTCTACTCACTGATTCCTTCTCTCTCTCTCTCTTTCTCTACCTCCTCTCTTTCTTTCTTCACATCTGGATCTTTTTTCTGTTCTCGACCACACTGCAAGCAGTGACAAGTTTTCGGCACGCGGGCAGACAAATTTTAACTCCATGCCTCGACTGCACCAAGAATTCAAATGTGCCTTTGCCTATATGTATGTGTATTGTGTGTGTCCGTCTCTATGTCTGTCTGAGATTGTCCATGCCCAAAGCTTTTAAGTGTCTTGGCGTCGGTGCGGCTTATGCCGTCTCCCTAACCCCGTCTCTCGGCGTCGTTTTATTCGTGACATTTACATTTGTGAGAGCATATGGCCGGAGACATTGCCAGAGTCGCTGTGACAATTAATAGCTGTGGAAAAATCTACATTCGTTTGATTTGATTACTTGGCACTGATCTCGCCTAATTTTCCCTTGTCTTTAATTAATTAATTACTGAAGTAATATTCTACTCTAAAAGAAAAGACGTAGAAAACTTTTGAAAGTTGTTGCTTCGATATGCCTTAACTCTGTGATTTTGTTTTTATGACGCTTGGCGCCGGCATACCGATAGTGCAACCGGATTATGTATGGAAATTACTGAGATAAGTTATAAATATAAAATATAACAATTCTTACAGCGAGCTGTAACTGAAACTTTTTTGTAAGATTTACTCACTAGCTTATCGGTCTTAACTTATACGCCAGTTGCTTCCTTTGTACAAACGATAAATACTTTGATTTTATTTTGAGCCGACGAGTTCCACTTTGAATTATTTGCCTGATAAGTGAATGAATAATGCGAGCTTATCGTATTACGTTATATAAACAGCAGTGAGGCATATAAAAAGGGAGTAACTAGCAAGAAATGTATCAAATTAATTTAATAATATTCAAACTGAGCATACTATTTGGCCAAATAGGTCAAACTTATTTTTAAACATGCTCAAACTATTTTATGATCACAATACTCCTTTCAAAAGCAATAAACTAGTTTTAAATTTATTTTAAATTAATAATTTTAATGCAGTTTTTTTTCTTATTTCCATAACCCAATTGATTTGATTTATTTTTTTATAATTTGTGTGGAGCTAATAATGCAGTGAATATAAGTTATAATGCCTTCTCTATAATGTCCTCATTTTTCTACTGTACGTATTATGCAATGGTTTTCCAAGTAATTTTTTAGAGTTCTCGAAATTTGGCACACAGCAAGCAACCCAGACTTGAGACGCCAAAATATCGAGCTGGCCTTGTTTTTTAGACTCGGTTCCAATTTGGGTTTGCTATCTGTCAACCCAGTACCTCTCGTGCAACTAAACGCTGCCGCGTAACGCACAACATGACTCCTATCCCTGCCCCTGACTCTGCCCCTGCTCCTGGCTCTAACTCAGACTCCTACTCGGGTCAATGGGTTTTTGGGCTCGTTGGTCACTGGTCACGTTTGGATGGACTTCCTATTGGGTTGCCAGGCGTTGCCATGTTCTTGCCCCGTTGACCTGCTTAGTGTGCAATTCGCATACACATATATCATTCCCATTTGCGTTCTGTTCTGCTTGTTATTTTCACATTGCGTGCTTCATATTTTGCTACCTGCATATTTGTTTCGTGTTTTAGCTTGCAGCAGTTTCCAGCGAGTGTCAAAAATTGCATAATTACATTTCTTTCTCTTTGCTGAGGGTTGAGCAGGGGCAGGGTTGCCAGCTGATCCTTAAGCGGCTGTTGGAATTGTTTTTATTTATAGCTACTAATTCAACAATTTCTTTCTCAAATTACTATTAAGATTTAGCAAGTTGCATACATTTTAATATTTAGGTAAATATATTCAAACAATAATACGTACAACAAATGTATTAAATTCTTTTTAAATTTTTATTAAGTAAATGCCAAAAGAAAAAAGCAATAACACTAAATTCAAAGATCACTCGAAATATATACAAATAAATTTGATTTCGATTTTAATTTGGCAGCCATATAGCTCTTTTATCATCGTTGTAAAAATTTACATCTTTGCATTGCGTACAATAGGCTGGCAACTCTGTCCGTAACCCAATGACCTTTCCAGTTACCTTTTGCTAAACGATTTGGTCAAGATTTATGATGCAATTGCTTAAAAGGCAACAATTGGCTTGGCTGCTTAACTTGTTTTGCCTTTTTGTCGAAAACCGATTTTAGTTTTATTGCCCTTTGGCCTCATAAAAGTGTCATAAATTAGAAGGCGCTTAAGCACGCACACACACACTCACACAAACACACACACACAGAAATGCAGAAACGCACACTCATATTCTTGGATACGGATACATCATGCAACCTGTGCCACTGGTCACACGCAGCGTTTTGAACTCTCTTTTGGTCTAAGCTGGCACAGTTTCAGTTTTGCCTTTTGGTTCGATTTTATGGTCAAAACATGGATAGACACATAGTTCTGCAGCCAGCTAATGACTTTATTGGCCTTCTTGCAACGCACTTGGAGTGGAAACTGCTGTCGTGTTGTGTCATTGTTGCCTTATGGCACTGCTCTCCTGTCTGACCCATTCAGCCAGCGCTGTTGTCGACTCTCAGTTGGTTTGGTCTGGTGGCGCCATCAGTTAATTGCCCTATGAAATGGTACTTGTCGAGCAAATGCTGAGATTTTCTCCGCAGACAAGAGAGTGAAAGTGTAGCAAGAGTTGAGGGTTTGCGTGTAATTGAGATAGATTTGGCTGAAGGTCAGCCAAAGAATTGCGAAATTCGAATAGGAGGTAGCTGGCAAATGATGCAACTGATTAACGTCTAAGTAATTGTGCCCTTAGCATTTTTATGAAAACTAATTAACCTGCATAGTTTTTTTTTTTTTTTTAAATTATTTATGAAGCTCATTTAACAACAGTTCTAGCTTATCAGCAACTTACACATCTATATAATTTATGTGCATATAATGAATGATATTTCTATGTTTACGCCAAAATGAATAATCACCGTGTTTGTTGCCTTTCTGTGCTTTCTACTTGCCAACAATTTATGCGCTTAAGTCTTTTGTTTGCTCTAAGACTGGCTGACTTCTATTTTTATTCAATAAAAATGTGCGAATAATTGCTTATACATATACATATATATATGTATTGGCCAACTACTGTGTAACTGCTGAAAAGTGCAAGATAATTTTCCGGATTAAAGCTGCTTCATGTTTGACCTTCGTCCGCAAGTAATTGCTTATGAAGATTCGTAATTTAAACAATTTGTTTTCACTGCGGCAATGGTGAAATGAAGGTTTTCAGCAGACAATGCTAAACTCATTTCAAACCCCCATTCTACATTTATACCCGCATTTGCAATATTGCTGGAAAGGCGACATATATTTGAAAATATTTAAATGGGAATTAATGGAATTGTTTTTGTAATATTTTGTACAGAAAACAATAACATTCAATACCAGGTAAATAAATTTGAAATTTCGATCAATAAAAGGTATAAAAACCGAAATTAATTTGTTGTCCTATCAGCACCAAAAGAAATAATTTTAATTGATTTACAGATCTTTTGAAACTCATAATTTTTTGTTAAGTGCCCGATAAAAATATCATTTTATTTTTATTGAAATTTTTATGCAAATTTCTTAAGGTTCACATTATACCCTAATTTAAGTATTCTAATTTAATCAAGAAATTTGAATCGTATTTAAGTATGCATTTGCGGTCACATTAGTAAAATAATAATGCTTACATACAGGCCGCATTTCCTTAAAGAGGTGAATTGGAATAACCCGAACTGCACGCATTTTTTTTTAAGATAATACAACTTTAAGAATCACTAATTAATTGTAATTTATGTTAGTTTTAATTTGTTTTAACTACTCAGTAGTTATCAAATGTTGAACTTGAACATCCAATTACAAGCACATCGACTGTATTTAAGATTGGTAATTTAGTTAAAAGTAGACAAAACGAATTATAATATTTTGTTATTAACTTGCAAATTAGAATAATATTGCTTTATTAAGTGCTTAGCGTGTTTACCTCTAATTGAGCAGATCATTGAATATAGACACTGGAATTTCTGAAGCTTCTATTTGAACGTTAAAATCTATTTCAATATTATCACCCATAATTGATTTAATGATTCTATAGTAGCATTTGAAAAATGTTGACATGTTGTATTTATTAAGTTTCTTCGAATAATCGTATATTACTTTATAATATTAATTAAATAAAATGTTATCAATTTTCTTTTAATTGTATTTAAAAATTGCTAAAAAAAAAGTAGAGAATAAACTTTTATATATCTACTGACTGATTGTATGATTAATTGATTGTATTATATAATCATGCCATTTAAATTGTTTTCTTTACAAAAACATATGTATTTAATGACATGTATAAATAATAGTAGCATCAATATAATTGAATTTCGAATTAATTGATAAACCTTTAGCTATGAATTGAACATTATAACATATTTAGTATTACTTCATTGAGCATGTAATTTTATCAGTGTTAAAAAAGCATGGCTTTATAATTTTATGTAACTGCCTTGTAAATGTAATTAATCGAATAAATTATAAATAACAAGTGACTATATTTTATCATATAATCGTTAGAAATCAGGTTTATTTAAGTTGTGACATTCTCTTTAGATTACAAGCTATTCCATCTTTACTTTATGTTAATAAATGTAAACACCTACAGCAGATATTACAATATAGTAATAAGTTATTTCCGATTGATATCAATTTGACAACTAGCACACATGCTCTATTTTAAATATACCTATTTAACAAATACGACAATTAGGATCAAATGTATAAGTCACACATAATTATTGTGCAATTAAATGCCCCAGAATAAATATAGAAAATGCGTTTACTTAATAAATAAAACGAAAAACATTAAAAAATATAGTCAATAACTTTACTGTCATTATAGTTAAATAAATAAAATGCCAACACTTACTTGGTATAACAATGTCGAATATTTTTCCAATTAATATTGATGTTTTTTTTTTATAATGATGTATGCAAATGAGGCAAAGTATATGAAGTGGGTTTGTTATACTTTATTGCCTTTTTTGTGGTTGTTACGAATTTTAATTACTTATAAAACGCATTCATTGTCCGACGACAAACGTTTTGTTCGTTTGGTAAACTTTATTCAATTTAAATTGAATTCCGACTGCACATAAACTATAGCAGATGCCGTTTTTTTTTATTGCATGCACTATGACATGAATGACACGACACTTACAGATACAGAGATCGAGATCGAGATACCGATACCGATGCGTATACCGATACAGATACAAGTCTGTTTAGATATTCGAAGACCAGCTTAAATAGACATTTGCATAACGTTGGCGAAAATGATGGAAAAAAAAAATTAGCATAACACGCACAACTACAACCTTAAACACATAATTGACAATAGAAGCACAGATAATGCGACACGCAAATCGCGTTGAATATATTTTAAATGTGCGTTGAACGACAGCAACAAATATCAAGTTAATTGTTGTTGTTAATTTTTTGTTTCATATTTTGCATTTGATGATAATTGCAATACACAAGTGGCGACGGCTTTTTAATATTTTCACCATTTCACAGAGAACAAGGCGGCTTGTTTGCAATTTCGCGTACAAACGTTCAAAAGTCAACTGAATACAAGGCTTGGAAATCTAAAGTTTTTTGGCACTGCCACCGCTGCTAAAGATGTTGTTGTTGTTGTTGTTCTGGTCGTCGTTTTCTGATTGGAATGGGGCAGCAAACACAGGGGGGCCAACAAGATGGTGCGAACGAGCGAGCGAGCGAACGAGCGAACGAGTTGCGGGTCTTGTGTTGAGCTTCCGGTTGGATGTACGCTGTGAGCGCGACTGTCGCTTCTTGCTGCCAGTGGCTGCCGCAGTGGGCAAACAAACGAGTTTTTCCTACACACACACACACACACACACACATACTTACGCATACGCTATCGCGTTGTAGAAGTGGGTGTTGCCTTTGTGGAGCTCTCTCACTCTCAATGTCTCTCTCTCTCTCTCTTTCTCTCTTGCTGGCGTTCGTAATCAAATTGTAGCCATATTAAAGTTAGCTTGATTTGCTGTTTAGATATGTGTGTGTGTGAGGGTGTGTGTGTCTGAGCATGTGTATGTGTAAGTGGGCCCGCATATCGCTCTCTTGGGACTGCCCACTTTCGTGCTCTCGCCTCGGTGCTCGTGTCGTATGCGCAACATTTTGAGTTATGCGCGCTCGCCATAATTATAATCATTTATCACCCAATACACTCGCACATAATCATTAATATTAAAAAATCTGTAAATTAACCATAATTCTTGTATAAATCGAGTTAAATTTGCTGGTTTTTTTTTATGTGTATTCTAATTGCCATTTTATTTGCGAAGCACCAATTGCCTTTTATCTCAATTGCCGATTAATTCAGCAATTAAATTATTCTTATAAGTATAATTGATATTTCTACACATTCCTATCGTACATTTGTGGTTCAAGATTTTATGAATATTATTCTAATTGAATGTATATTTCTGAATGGTACGCTCGACAGTAATTATATATATTTAATTCAGGCAAAGTTTGTAATGCGGACATAGACTATCAGCCAAATAATATAATAAAATTTTAAGTGCACACGATCTGATAACTTAAAGTAATAATCTGAAAAGAAAAACCATTAACCGTTTTTTTTTTTTTGGTAAATATAATGCGTTCTCTGCAAAGTTTTTCCTGTTATGTATATTTTCTGCAGATACTATTATATAAATATTGATCCAATATTAAACGTATTGTATTTTGTTCCAGATGCAGTTATCCATATTTGTGGAAGCGTCCCACATGGAAATATCCCACTTCTATGGTATAAACATAAATGTAAGTAATATTGTTCACAGTGTACAACTACTTATTCATTTTTGTTTAAATATTTGACATATTTTTATGTAAATATTTAAATTATGGAGATGATTAATTCAAACAGCTTCATTCCTTTGTTTTGAGTTTTTTCTCTCTTGCTAACTGGCGCTTATTTATAGTTGTCTTTGTTTTATCATAATATTTATTGGTTCTTAATTTGGGATATGTGTAAATGAGTTAAACTATTTACAAAATGTTTACTCTTTATTATTATAATCAAGCGATATTTTGGTTGGTATAACAATTATCAAATCTCTTTGCGTCGTTTGAAGAGAATGTAAGAACTTCTTATTTTATGTTACCACATCAAGTTATAAAAAAATAATACATCATAAAACTAGATTATTTTACACACCCTGCCAACAAAATAGCTATCTTTGCGATGTTTGACGAAAATGTAACAACTTCTTATTATATATTACCATATGAAGTTAAAGAATGACGACGTAATAAAAAACATAATATTTTACACACCCTGAAAAAAAAAATAATTACACTTCCTGCTTTATTAATATATTTATGCGTCTGAAAAATTAGCAATTAAATGTAGAATTTTATACACAACAGATTGATAAATGTGTGGCGCAGCGATATGAAAAATCACTGGTGACCGTTGAGAGTGTCCACAACAAGTTCAATTACCACAAATTATATTTATTAAATGCGAAGAAACCAAGGGGCGATAAAACCCATTTATTTATAGGCGCAGCCAAAATGCGAGACGCGACAAATGCGGCAGAAAAAAAAGCAAAACAAAAGGAACAAGAAGACCAAAGAACCACTTCATAAAAGAGACAAACGCCACACGGCACCCAAAAGTGGCTACCTGTTTGAAAGGCAACTCGGTCTCGTAGACAAGCCTGAGAGTAGATACTATATAATTTTTATGTGAAAACTATATATATATATAGGAAAACCTAACAACTTTACAAATGAAATTGGACCCGAAATGCGTGTGCGATACGCGGCCGGCCATAAAATGCCGCAAGCATGCAACAAAATTTATGCGAAACTTTAATGAAACGCAGACGGACACGTATAACAACACACACACACACACGTGTGTGTAGCACACACACACACATACACACTCGCAAATACAGAGAGCTCGCCTTGCCTAGCCAATGAACGCGTCGCGTTGCATGACTCCACCTCAAAATGGGGACCAAAAGATTGCCCAGCGCACGCAACGAGACGAAGCATTCGAAACAAGTTTTGTGTGGCAAGCAGTCTGAGGTCCGAGTAGTTGTAGGTCCAGGGCCAGACAGGGACGCGGTGTCCTGGTTGATTGCCAGGCGCGATAAATGCCGCGAGCGCGTGTTACCAAACTTATGCTTGGCTCCTGGCTCTGGCTTTGCAACTGGAACTGGAATTGCGGCTGTGGTGTGTGGCATGTGGCATGGCAAAGGTGGTGGAAGAAGCGGCATACCCAAAAGTGGTAGAATTTGTAATGGTGGCCAGTGTAGCAAGCAAAAGCAGAGCTTAATTGCAAGCCAGAGGCGGCGCCTCTTTGTTTAAAATTGGCCAATAAAGCGAAAAGTTTGAAATGTGGTATTAAACTATTCGTTATAATTAAAAGGAAATTAAAAATAAATAAATTAATTGATAAACATTTCTAAATACAAATATATAGAAATGTCAAATAAAAGGGACTGATAAAAAAATAAGCAACCCAAAAATAATATTAACAATAAAGATCATTTATGAAAATAATGTATCATTTACTAATTGTTCTATTTTTAATTATTTGATATCTTTAATCAAATCACAATAAAGAAAAATAAAATTTTATTGTATTGTTTAGAGTATAAATTTCTTAATTAAAATAAATAAATGACTAGCTTAATTTTATGATCTAATAAGAACTAAATAATAACAATAAATAAATTACTTACTTAATTAGTTGTGACTTCTATTAATTACGCACACGAATTATTTGAATCCCCTTTTACACATATTTATGGACGACGCCATTGTTTTTTTTTTTACGAACATGCCTCCTGTGGTGCCAAGCAAGTCGCCTTCATGGCGCCCAAAAGGAAAAAAAACATAAAAATGGGCAGTGCTGGGCTGGTCGGCGACTGGGTCTCTCCTGGTGCAGAGCAGCTCCCCGCCGAGGTTGTCGTTTCTTGACCCATAGGCCAGTGTTGCATGACAGTTTTTTAGGCTTTATCCATGGCACTGCCATTGCAATTAATTTTGGCATTTTGACATTTACGCTTTTTGTTTGGCGCTATCTCAAGCATACGCAAATACTTTTTGTTCAGGTATGCTGACGCTTGATAACACATTGTGTGTATATCATTTGCAGTGGAATTTTCTCACGTTAAGGGTTTTCGAAAGTTGGCCATTGCGGCGCCAGTTCCCATCCTTAAAACCATTTAATTACAGTCTATCCAATAACAAGTCTAACAACTTTGTCAATGCTTGCCCGACAACTGGCAGCATTTGAAAAATTTATGCTGTCGATAAACTAATGAAAAGCCCAACCAGATACTCTAGCACTTAATTGAAGAGGATCCAATCCAAAGATTTATAAAATGGTCGTTCATCCTATTTTTGGCCTGGCACTTAAATGGTGCTATATGAAAATAGCTGAGTAATCTCAACCATGAAGTGGGTGCCATACAAAGTAACGATATAACCGAGATGGCGCCTATGGCCAACAATCTTGTAGCTTTAATTATTGTCGGCATATTAATGTTGTTAATTTTATTGGCGGTAGGCCACATAAAACTTATCGTAAGTCGATTTAATGCCTAAGTTATTTACAGAGCAATAAATGTTTATGAAGAACTAAGCGAAACTACTTGAAAGCAAAAACATGAGAGAATTAATGACTCAAGCTAACATTATATCTCTCAAATACCTATGTACATATCTTAATTGTCAGCTTAGCAAATACACATTAGTTATTTTCTAAGTTTACATATCGTGTTATTACAATATTTTATAAACAATCGTTGTCTTTGAATAAATCATCCTAGGCATTTATTTAAAGAAATCTTACAAAAATATGAGTAAGTCAAGTTATTGAATATTTCATTTGAAACATTTCTCCATTTTGGTCCTCCAAATAACGGTAAAAATAATTGTATTTACAATGTCAGCATTTCTGTCGGTTATTTTTAGTTATTTTTCATTCCTAATTTCGTAAAGAAATATAAGTTTAAATAAAAAAAAAACTCAACATTAGACCTAAAAGGCACCTAAGGAATCTAAGGTTGGAATAAAACATTCTTAGTTAAATTTTATATAAAAGAAAGAAGAATTTAAAAGGAAATAATAAAGTTTCCATAACGACTTAGTTTCTAAGATAACTCTTCTGTTAGGGGATTCCAAATATTATTGATTTACAAGCCTATCAAAATTATTAATATATTATTAATTATATTATAAATATTAGGATTAATTAACAAGTAAGAAAAATGAATCTGATCTGATATTATAAAATCTATAACTTTACATTCACTCATTTATTCAATAAGATTTAGTTTGGATATTTGTCATGGCAGACAACATAAACAAATCCTGACTGATACCACTAATTATTCCGATTGACTACACAATCGTCTTGCATGTTTTGCCATCAGAGCCAACCAAATAAGACTTGCAGCTCACAAATGACCATATAAATATATATATACATATATATATATATATATATATATATGTGTATATATATATATCTGACATGCAACCAGTTGTCCAGTTCGACCAACTCGTTGCCCCGCGTCTGCACTTAACCTCATCCCCTCAAGAGTTGTGGTGACATTTAAAAGCTGCAAGTGCATTAGTGTGAAACAAGGATCGAGGCGCCGTCTAAATTACACACACAAATATATATATATATATATATATATATATATATAAAGTCTCACACAGATAGACAGATACACATACTGGCATCGCGATCAATATCAAGTACCATTTTCAACGCTTCCTTTGGCGCCACATTTCTGAGGTGGAATTGAACCCCTTTCTCAGCGTGGTCCACGCCACGATCATTTTGCCCATGTGCGTTTTGAAATGCAAACGCGCAGAGAAAAACAAAAAGTCCGCAGCACCGAGACGATAAGCAGAGACACAGAAAAGTATGCGCAGAGTGCCGCAGACTACAGATCCCAGATCCACAGACCAGAGACCGAGCGCTATCCTGCCAGCCAGCTGAACTCTTTTCGAATACATTTTTTTTCCTCTTTCATTTTTTTTGTTTTGTGTTTCAGTGTCGATAAGCGCCGCATCTTCAATCTTCCTCTACGGCGTCGGCGTCTGCATTTCGTTGCCCAAAGAGCCCATCATCATCATCAGTGATATGCTTTACGCGGCAGAGTGTCCATTAGTTGAGTCGCCGTCCTCATCGTCGTCTTCGTCGTCATTGCGTATTGGGCAACACAGATAATGTGATTTTGGGCTCGACCCAAGAACGAAATGGAACGAGACCCGCGTGAGTTGTGATAAGCACCAGAGGCAGGGGAATACCTTGCCTCGTAATCACCGCTCCCTCTCTCTTTTCTCTATGTTTATCTCCCTTACCCTCTCTGCCCGTATATTCTGTCGCTTGCTTTAAGCAATCTCATTTTGTCTTTCGTGTGAATTCTTGGAATTTCGATACTTTTTCCTAGAACTCCAACGATTGCGTGTGTGTTGCATTTGACTGGTTTTTGTGACGTCACCTGGGCATAATATGGATTGGCCTGAACGGTTAAATGGGCATGATGCTGATAGAGAAAGCTGTGCTTAGCCAGATTAAAAATGTGTGTAAAAGCTTATTAGTTTTGCATACAAATCGTCAGACATTAAATTTGCCAAAGTGACCAACTATGATCCGCTTACATTATAATCTTAAAGATTCGACCCTTTTTATTTGTATATTTTATATATATCGAGAAGACTATAAATGCTTTATAAGAAGCGACTATAATAGCTAAAAACATGTTCTAAATTCGAGTTTAAGTAGTATTCTATAGAAATCTTTACAATTTATTATAATATACATTTGATTTAATACTGTTCAACAAACCCGTTTTTAAAATATTTAATTTTATATGTATAAAAAATTAAGATGCAATAAAATAAATATACAAACCATGACAACACAATATCAAGAAAAAATAAAACTAACTTAAAATTATATCTTATAGTTTATACGCGATTTTTAGTACCTATAAAAGTATATTATTTATTTATAAGAAAATTGAGCAAAACAACAATCTTCCTAAAATTTTTATATAGCCAAAGCAATTTCATTGAATTTTCAATTATAAAAAGGAATTCTCTTTTTTAATTCTCTCTGCAAATGTCACATTTTTAATGAAATTTGGTCTATAAATTTGACCTAAGCTTTAGAGCTGCAACTTGCAGCGTTTAATCCTCTATATCTGTCTCTTTCCCTCCAGCTCTCTCACTCTCTCTCACACAGAACTGGGAACATTTCTCACTGGCGGCGGCGTCTGACTATCTTCTTTTATCTATTTTAACTGCGCGTTGTTTAAAGCGCATTTTCGTGTCGTTTGTCGATTTGTAATGCCGAGCAACGATGATGATGATGGTAACTGGGATGGAGAAGATGCAGTTGAACCACCACCACCACCACAACCAACTATCCAACCAAACGACCGACCAACCACCATCAGGCTAAGCTCTGCCGCTGACTGGCCAGCGGCTTTGGTGCTTTGAAGTTTGCCTAAGTGGCGCCTCAAAGAACCCGTTTGGTTCGTGGCGGGTTCAAAAGGCCGCCTTGGTTGGTGGTCATCATTACATGTATGACTGGTATGTTTCGCTGGCTAATTAAATGCATCTCGCCGGACTGTTTTGAACTTTATGTTGGCTTTTATGCCATGACCCGACCCCATATCTAAATCATAAACAAACGCATTTACATCTATGTTTCGCTCTTAACTATTTATTTATTATTATTATAATTTATAAAAAGTGTGTGTAGTACATGAGCAAATGCTTGAATGCTTTGCAATTAGCTTAATAGAAGTTCAAATGCATGCATAGCCTGAGAGATTAGTCTAGAGCACATCCACCTCGCCATTGGGATCTCACCTCCTGTTCCCCAGTTTCTGGTTCCCGGTCTCTGGTCCCCGGTCTCTGTCTAACAGTTGTACGTCTGTCATAATTTCTGCGATAGTGTCACAGGCACAAGTGCGCAATGTGCTCGGCATCTGACAACCATGTGGCTGAGGGGGAAGGGGTTGGGGGGTGTGGAAGGTGTGTAAAAAATGGCGCCCCGCTTTCATATCTTGTTGCTTGTCACATTGAATTATTATTTTATGGTCGGCTTGGTCGTTTTTGCCGTTCTATAATAGCCACTGGCCAAGGAACAAAACAGGTTCACCTGGGTGTTTTCTTTGCTGTTAATTAACAAGTAGCCGCATTAATAGACCTGGCTAATGTTTTAATTTTTTGTTGCGGAAAAAATAAATAGAACGGTTAAAGAATCGATGCAGTTAAACAGGTGCGGCTTTAATTTAAGAGCATTGAATATTGAATGAAAATGCAAATAAAAACCAAACAAATTATGGACAGCTGCAATTCTTATTAAAAATCTTAGATATATTTTGCAGACTATTTTCTAAAATCAGTTGTCCTCATTGCATTCTTAAAAGGAAGCTTATCTCCAAATTTATAATTTTCTGTGTTTTTCACTAATTCTCAATGCCTTATCATTTAGATGGAACAAAATAAATTTTATTTATTGAATCAAAATTAATTTTATTTTCTTTCTTACCAATCTGTTTTTTGTGAAATTTTAGTATGCATTTTATTTAAAGTTGTTTTTTTTTCAGTTTTTCTAATTAATTTAATTAATTAATTTTGAATGAATACATTTCTTTAAAATTAATTTGTGGGACAACTTATCCGCTTTCCACCTGCCTGTCTGATCAGTCTAATCGGTCTGTGCCAAGTTAGTTAATTTGATTTGTTGTTGCCGTCTCAAAAACCAACAACGGCATTAGTAAATTTTTCATGTGATTTTTATCATGGTTACATCAAAGATACACTAAGCCGAAATAAAGATAGAAGCCGACTGTTTGGCAAAATGTTTCGCAACTCCCACTCGGTGGCAACAAAAAGCTTCTTCAGCCATGTCCACCAATACCAAGACTGGAAAAAACCTTGCGGCGCAAATAATTTGTGCAAACACATTCCTAAGCTGCTTGTGCCGCTCTCACTGTGGCTGTTGCTACTGCTGGTTGCGGACTCGGCCGTCTCATTACTCATTCAAGCACTCGCATTCGCACCCAGTCGCATCCCCAGCCCCGGTCCCATCGGATCAAGTCGGGGACTGAAGTTACATGGAGCGCCGGCCAGAAAACGAACGCTAATAAAAGCGGTCGTAAAACAAGTTTGCCTAATTGATCGAGCGTACGCCAAAACCAAAAACAAAAATAAAAAGCTAAGAAAGAAAGAGGGTAAGACGAAAACGGTGAAAGAAAATCAGACAAAGACAAAAGCAACGACTGGAACTGGAACTGCAACTGAGGCCGGTCCATCCATCCACAGAGTCCACAATGTTCACAATAAGGCGTTAATATTATACCAAGCTTGCGCGCCTGTTTCGCCTGTGCCGCTCGAGGCTCATCCAAAACAGACCATACATTTTTGCCATACCAACGACGACAGATCAAAGGCAGCGCCACTAGGCGGTGGCGTTACTCGGCGGCGGCGTTGTGCGTCGGACAGGCTTTTAAGCGATGACACCAAATCGCTATTTAGACACTGGTCCCAGTCCCAGCTTCAGTCCCAGTCCCAGTCCCAGTCCCAGTACCCGGTATGAAGTCTCAGTTTTGCGGCCTGCTGTTGGCCTTTCTTTGTGGCCGTCGCCTTTTTACTTACTTGTTAAGATTTTATGGTTAGCGTTGTGCGTCTGTGGGGGTCATTAAAATTAATTTGGATCAATTTGGTTTGCTGCCAAATTGTTGACAATGAAATATAACAAGGCCTGGCCAAGCCAGGCGACAATACAGACAACTCGCACTTTGTAGAGTCATCAAAGTCTTAAGTCTCTTAAGCGTTTACAACTTATTTATTTTTATAAAATGAACTTAAACATACAAAATCGTAGGCTTCTTTATGGCCTTGTGCTTTTTAGCTAAATTACTGCTAAAGTGGAAAATACATACAAAAATGCATATACAAATATACATATATAAATATAAATGTATATATAGTAAAGTTGTTTGACTAAAATTAGTTGCTAAGTAATACGCACAAATCATTTCAAATAATTTGTAACATTAGTTGACTAAAAAAAGGAAGACATAAAACTATCTTCAATTTCAATGGTCAGCTGAAAGTGATTCCATTTTTAAGTTTTTAAGAAATTATTTTAATTTAACAAATTACATTTTTCTATAGAACAACAATACCTCAAAGATAAAAGTTATTAGTTACAGAAATTGTAAATAAATTAAAATGACGTCAAACTTCTGAAATCTGAATAGAAAATGATCGTTCTACGAATCTCAGCCACCATTTGAAACTTTAACTAACTGGGTAATGGGTCTCCCTACAACGTAAGTGGCATACCTAAACTTATATAATTAGTTTGGCAATCTTGACATTTTGGTTAAGTTTACTATAGTTTAATCGTACACATTAGTTATTCGATGAGCGCTCCGGCATCCCAGTGCGGGTTATAACAGTTGGAGTCAGCTCGCTATTGGAACTGCGACCACTTTCGATTGGAGGAACACTATGAAAGAAATGAATATAATATTCCAACTGATATGGTATTAAATCACAACTTACGACTGTGCAATCTGACGGTTTAGTGTGACGGAGTTGGGCAGATGTGGCGATTGACTCTGTGACGGAGGCTGCTGTTGCTGTTGCTGCTGTTGTGGTTGCTGCTGCTGTTGTGGCTGTTGCTGTTGCTGCTGTTGCTGCTGCTGCTGCTGCTGGCTGAAAGGCGAGTGACTTTCGCTCGTCACATGATGACGCGACATGTTTAATGTGCCATCGGTTGCCGGCACTACCGGATTAATTGGAATGGACACCACACGCTGTCCGCCAGCGGGTCCAGTTGTGGACATATCATGCAGCTCGGGACTAGCATTGTGTTGGCTATTTGGCAATCCCACTGCCACCTGTGATGGATACATTCCCATTCCGTTGTTTACCATCAAATTCACACCCTGCGACATGCCTACAAAGAATGTAAAGAATGAAGAATCAGTATTTGAAAGCATTTTGTCTATGATCATATTTTGGGTATTGCCTCTTTTTTCATTTTATTAGAAATTTTATAAAAAATTGTATACTAAAAGAATAAATAGAACATCTATGTTAAAAACTATTGTTTGTATTATGTATGTCCATATTGGCAAGCTAAAATTATAATTTTCCTTTTAGAAAAAAATTACAAGAAGGTATAACAAAATTAATACTTACAACTCAAAAAACAAATTATTTTACTGAAATTATGAAAATAATTACTACTTAATAAAATTTCTAAGTCAATTTCATTAGGAAATACTCTTTTTATGCCCTAAATTAAATGAATTGAAGTATAATTTTAATTTCAATTAGCTAGGGTAAATAAATAAAAAATACAAGCGAGCAAAAAAAAAAATAAATAAATGATGTATGATTGATGAGGAGAATAGTGATTGAACACCAAAATAAAATTCAACGAAATCTAATCTATATGATATTTTATTCAGACTGGTTGGGTTCTTAGCAGAATCACGTATGTGGAGTGGAAATATATATATAACAATGGTTGGTTGCCCAAAATAATTATTACAATTATTATTAATTGATTTACTTACTTGGCAGCACTCGATGTGGCATGGATGCTCCATTGTTCTTTGGTTTGCGCTTGCGTTTCTGAATGCCATCCTTCTTCATGGACAAGGGTCGATTCATGTTGTGCAACTTGTAATAAAGTCCGCAGGCATTGCAGACGGGATTGCCCTCGTTGTTGCGCCGCCAGAGCGTCGTCGAGTTTGTCGAACAGTTGGCGCAGGTGACACCATTGCGACGATTATTTGGCGCAGCGACTGCCTTCGGCTTCTGGCGCTGTGGCACATGTCGTCCCGCCTGGTTGCGCCCATAGCTGGTGCAATTGGGGCAGTTAGGCCACTCGTTGCTCTTGCGCATGAACGATGTCTGACAGGTCTCGCACTTCAGCTCCTGCATATGGGTGGTTGAGGTTATTGCGCTGGCCGCTGCCAAACCGTGATCGTAGTTGCCAATGCTGCCAGCGGGGGTCCAGTGACCGGCTGTCATGTTGCCCGTGGGATACTCGTCGATGACCTGTGTTTGATAGTTTGACTGCAGGTTGGCCAATTAATTAAGCAAGGATTCAGTGCATACGGATTGATGCGATACTTACAAAGGACACGTTCGGATAATCGCCACTAGTCGTTGTCCACAACCCAGATTCAGCACTGCTGGCACTGTCTATAAACGAGAGCGCTTGATATGGGACCGTTGGCCCCTGCCTCAACGGATTCAAGTTCGGATCGGATTTGGTTATGAACTGCGTCGTCCCAGGCACACTGTAAATGGTGTTGCCCTGCTGCAATGTTGCCGTCGCATAACTGTTGCCGCTGAACGTCGTGTTGGGCGTGAACGTTGCATAGGCATTGCCCAAATCCGCATAGGTCTTTGACTCATTTGCATGGACGCTGGCGTCCACAACGGGCGTTTCATAGTACAGATTGCCGCCGGGCGTGTCCTCGGTTACGTAACGGACGCTGTGCGTATGAGCGGCTGCAACGGCTGCGGCTGCAGCAACTGCTGCGTGTTGCTGCTGATGATGTTGCTGCTGTTGCTGCTGTTGTTGTTGCTGCTGCTGGTGATGATGCTGCAGCACAGCCTCGCTGCTGACCACAATGGTTTCCCCATAAGGTCCGCCATTGGGTGTGGGGCATTGCTGCTGTTGCTGCTGCTGGTGCGTCAGTTGCTGGGGTTGCTGCAACTGCGATTCTCCCGTAACATCGCCCTTGTCAATTGACTCCATTTTAATGGGCGCCACATCGTCGCTGCTGCATATAATCTGGCCCGAGGGATACGCATAGAGAGTGCCAGGATGTGCCACCTGCTCGGCGACCTCGCTCGCAGTCCGTGGCGCCATTTGAATAAAGTGGGGTGAATGATGCGAACTCCGCTGATACTCAATGTGTGTCTCAGGAGCCGAATTCGAACTGGCTGTGCTGCTGTTGTTGTTGCTGTGATCTTCTTCATGCGTTTCGTTCAGTTCGCTGGAGGTTAAACAATATATTTGGGGTTAATAGTTTATAGCTGTTAAAAAATTAAGGTGAGCTGCTGTTTGCTTCAAATGTATGATGCTTTCTAAGGAATGATTTCTCTAAGTGTGTGATGTGAATCCTTGCAAATGCTACTTACAGTGTACCCGCTGTTGTTAGGATGCGTCTTTGTTGGGTGCGCGGAACTACAACGTATTGTGTCTGCTGTGCCTGCTGCTGCTGTTGCTGCTGCTGCTGCTGCTGATCATCGGATTCGCTGGGCTGGCTACTCGTCTGCACCAGAACGCCTACAGTGGTTGTTGTTTGCTGTTGCTGTTGCTCCTGTTGCTCCTCCAGAGCGGTATTTGCCTGTGGATCGTTGCCGTTGATAGTCTCAATTTTGATTTTATCCAGCAATTGCAGCTGTTGTTTGCTCAGCACTTGTTGCTGCTGCTGCTGCTGCTGCTGTTGTTGCAATTGTTGCTGTTGTTGCTGCTGCTGCTGTTGCTGTTGCTGCGGCGTCGTCTGCGCTTCCATCTGCAATGGCCAAGGTATAAATGATGAATGGACAGCTTGCTGACAGCTTGTTGTCAAAAGTGTGGCTCCAGTTCCGGCCACACAATGCGAACTTGGCCGGTCGCCTCTATTTCCGCCACATAAAAAGTCAATAAGAGCAAAAAAAAAAAAACCGAAAAAAAAAACAAAACAATATCGAAAACCCCAGACTCAAAAGCAGACAACGGCAACGTTCAAAGGCGCCGCTCAGACTCAGAACTCACAGCTTACAACAACTCACAGCTCGCAACTCAATTTGTCGCCTACAAATCATAAAAAAAAAAAAAAAAAAACACGAAACACAAAATGCGAGTACAAGTTCGAGTGCCTTGTGTCTTGTGTCTGATTCTCTTGCGGCTTGCGGCATCAACATCTCTGTTTGCCTGTCTGCCAGTCTGCCTCGTCGGCCGGTGTTGAGCCAACACATTTTTCACTTTTCCCAACTTACAATGCAACAAACCGCGGCTCAGTTTTCTGTTTGCTCTGTTTTCGTTTTTTTTTTGGTTTTTTTGTTTTTTTTGCTTTGCCGGAAATCAAATTTAACAATTTCGCGCCAGTTTTGACTAAAACAAATTACAAAAAGGAAAGAAATATTTTGCTATGGTTTTGTTAAGTACGTCATTTCAATTTATTTTTTGTCTTTTTTATTTTATGACCTCATTTGGTGGGGGTGGCGCAGCAGAGTTGTGCAAACATTGGATCGTCATCGTCACCTGACTCATGGTGGTGCTCGAAGGCCTAACTGTGCTTAACTCTGCGCCCTACGAGTTCCATAAAATTTCAAAGCTTTTAGGTGCGTTCTTATTTTATATCAGTACAGGGAAATTCCCCAGTAAAAAATTGAATAATAAATCTGCACATAAAATGTATATGCAAATAAAAAAATTGCAAAGCACACATTTGCTTAAGCAGTTGTCAAAAAGTAATTAACGATCTTGAAAGGAATTCTATTATAAATTCAACATTCAATGATACGAATTGAGCCACAGATTAGAAAATTTAGGCATAAATATTAATATATTTTTCCCATTCTAAAGAATTTTATTTATTTATAGTAACAAAACTAACAGAAACTTAGAAGTTGAGTTAATTTAAATATATACTTTTTTTATTTTATTATAAATAATAATTTAAAAATTAACTTTGTGTAAGTATTCTTTTTATATATTTGTAAATCGCAAATGAGCAAACTTGGCAGTTTCACAATAATAAATCACCGTAAAAAGAATGTTTTTTCAGGTAAACATCAAAATTTTATCTATTATTTAAAGCTTTTCCAAAAATAAATAAACTTTATATATAATATGAAAACTTTTTTGTTAGGAATTTCATTGTGGTAACTCATTATATTTATTTATTATTCTGACAATTTGATGATTGATTCATTTAAGCAGAATTTGAATGTTTTACAGGATATGATTCATATCAGCTCATTCACAGTTTTTAGGTATCAAAGTGCAATGAAAAATTTAAAAAATTAAAAATTATTGTTGCAATTTAAATATGAAATAAATATGAAAAATATTTATTTTTAGAAAGATATATTTCTCATTCGATTTATTAGCGTAGTTTTGCCAAAGTCTTTTGTACAATTGTTGCACGAAAGTTCAATGAATCTTCTACAGAGATAGTAAAATGCAAACGTGATTGCTTATAATCTGAGGTGTAGTATGATATGATACTGAACGATATGCTATATGCACGTGCCATTGTTTGTGCTTATGTATTTATGTATGAATGAACCTGAAAGTTTAGTTAAGATACTGCTACCAAACGACAATAGTATCTTATCCGTTAACTGCTATCAGCATACACAATCAGCTGTTTGCTACTGCTGCTGGAGAGCTGGGAGGTCATATTTGATTTTACCAAGACCCCCCCACCGGCCGATTGTCTACGTCATCAATAGACATGGACAGATAAAAAACGAAAAGTCCAAGAAAAAATATTTAATACAATGCATAAGTTTAGCCGTCATGTAAGAGCTATGTGAGTTACGAGTATTTGCCCGAGTTCGTCATGGGTGTGGATACGCGTTCATGAATGAAATCTGAGCAGTCACACCTACATTACTTATTTCTTTTTATTTTATCTATATAAACAAAAGATATTGGCTATATGCATAATCGCACCTCTTTTCGCTTTCATTTGTCGCTAAGTTAAGGCCCTGGCGCCAAGACAAGATTTTTCGGATTAATTAAAAAACCGCCTTGCAACGAGTTTTTTTCTATTGGCAACTATACAAGTTTATATATATACATATATATATATATATATATATATATATATATAAGATTAGATGGTCAAAGCCAGCTGCATTTACAACTCAATTAAAGTGCCATCAACTAAATGGCCTAAGCCGCTTTGACCCTTGAGCTTATCAGCCGTCAACGTCAACTGTCAACTGGCGACGCGTGTCTAATAAAACTATCTGCAACCAAGTATCTAACCCTGCAATGGACTATCGCAATCAGTTGCAGCCGCCGATGCCGCCGCCATTGACCAAATGTTAACTGCTGCTCGATTGCGATTGGTGGGCGTTGCAACTTCCGCTGCTGCAGATTACAAATTAAAAAAAAAAAAAAAAAAAAAAAAAAAATCAACCCCCATGGATCTAAGGGTTGGCAATTATTTCATTCATAAAGCATTTCACTTCCACATTGCATGGGCTCATCCCTTGCGTGGCTCCGGGACCAAAGCGAGGCGATAAGATTGACATAAATTTCACATTACCAGCGTTTCTTTAGGTAACATACAATAAAAAAAAAAAATGACCTTTTTGCCATGAATGAAACAACTGCGCGTGCTGTGCCAGGACCCAATGATTCCCTATCCTTATATGTGGATATTAGAGTGTGTGCGTGTGTGTGTGTCTTTTAAAGGTATTTTGACGCCACCGCCGCAATTTCGCTTTGGCCTCATAAAGATTAAACATCTTTCCACATTCGACATTTTTAAGTGAATTTTTTTTTTTTTAAGTAATGTTGTTGTGGATCTGCTAGCAGGCGGCTAGTGAGTCATTCATTATAAATCAATTTGTCTTATCTCTGTGACAATTGTCCCTGTCTGTCCCTCTAGAAAAAAATCTGTTAACTGCCGCTGGCGCTGCTGCCGTTTTCGACCTTGTTTTCAGCTAAGCAAAATGGTTGGCAGTCAAATTGATAGCAAAAAAAAAAACAACAAAATTAATCAAATCAAAGCTAAGATCATAATTAATCACTAACGATTTTGTCTTAATATTTATATTTTTTTTTATAAGACTGCTGTTTTGGAAGCGATTTCGCTAATGCGTTCTACTTGAAAACATATCTTTGAACAGACATATTCTTCTCGGCTCATCAACGTTATGGTTACAGACAATTGAAAATGTTTATAGCAATACCATAAAAAGTTTATAGTTTGGGCTGTTGTTCATCTGTAGCTAGACTATTTAATGATCCAATGTGAGAATCCATTGGCATCTTTTTATGGCATCTAACTTAGTGGATGCTACATTCTAATAGCGCATGCCGACTTCTTAAAGTATCTTTAGATAAACTGATTTCAAATGGAACATTAGGATTTTATTTATTTATTTTTATTTTTGAACGAGTTTTTTTTACTAGTAGAAAATCTTTTTTACAGTAAAATCAAGATTGTGCAAATAAAACTTAATGCCTAATAAAATAAATAAAATATTTTTTTCTTAAAGAAACTGATTATAATAAGGTAGACAAACTTTAGACGAGTTTATTGTTAATTAAGAATTTAATCAGCTTAAGTCACACCAACTATTAAATATAGTCTCATATAAATTTCTATAAACTTAATTTATTTTTTTACAATCTTTTTTTTATACGAACCTTCACCTGCATCTTGATGTCGACAATATCAATACTATTGCAAACCATCAAATGTTCGTTGTCTTGGCTTTTGTATTGAATTGTTATTTAGTTTTATCTGTGTCGTTCTTTTTTTTTATCACTTGATTTCTGTTTTTAAAAATTATCACATGCACTGTTAAATTTATTTGTTGTGAATGCTACAGAAAACACCTGTTGAAGAAGCGCGCGCAATGAAAATGAATTCTTTGTCTCAATTTAAATCGGAAAATTTCACGTAGCAAGTGAAAAAAATGTGTGGGAAATATTAGTAGGCTGTGCTTTTGGTATCCGTAGAGCGTTTTCGTTGTTTCCCGCGCGGCATTTAATAATAATAATAATAAGTGCTATTTTTTCGAGACCAACTCGAGCCCGGGCTGATGGCGACGACAACACCGACAACACCGAGAACAACGACAACAACGAAGACAGCAGCAGCGATACCAACACCGATGTCGACGTCGATTTGGAAGCAACGCATTGCGGTGCCTGCCGCGTTTAGCACCTTTGCCTCTGCTCCCAATTATGAAACCCACACAAATGCAGAGCTCTTCTCTTTGTGGTATATAGCATATAGCACATTTGCGGTTGCCCGTATGTGTGTGTGTATGTGTGTATGTGTGTGTGTGTGGGTGTGTGAGTGTGTGCAAGTTATGATTTATTTCTATGCTCTTACAGCGCTCTTGTATTTGTCGTTCAATTTGAGTCCAGGTATTGGTTATCTTATCACAGCAGCGATAAGCCTGCAACTGTGTGTGTATACATGATGTATATATGACGGTGTGTGCGTGTGTGTGTGTGTGAGTGTGTGTGTGTGTGAATAGCAAACAACAAGGCTGCAGGCAGCGACGTCGGGAACGCTGCTAGCGATAAGTATCTCATAGATACAAATTGCGCATACGTGCTCAGATACATTCAGTGGCGTCAACCAAAACCAAAAACCTAGGCCCTCATTAATATATATATATATATATATAGTATACATATATTTATATATATACATATAGATGACTTTTGGACAAAGCTTCAGTTTCAGTTTCAGCTTTTAGGTATAGGCCCAGTCAGCTATTTGTCGATTGTGCAATTTGCTTGGCGCATTTTCTAATTACAGTCGTAAAACACTTTCTGGCAAACTAATAAAACGCGACAAGTTAGTCAACACTTGGCTAACACGGGCCCATTGTGTCAGCAGACACCTGTCCGCAGCCCAACCAATAATTTATATGGTGGCCCTCGGCTCTCCTAAAAACCCGTACATACTCACCACATTACTTTGTTCCACTTGATAATTGTCTCAAGTGGTTTTAGTAACAGCAATTGACAACAACAACAACAACAATGTAGGATTTGTGTATTTGAGCACATGCTGCACATACTCAATTCTGTGCTTCACACGTGGTCGAGGATCATTTTATATTGCGATATGAACAATAATGTTTTTTTTATAATAGTTAATTGGGTATATTTTTATTTTTTATATAATATTTAGAAAACCATTGTAAATTGTAAATAACTTTCTCATTCTGTTGCGAGACTAATCAGTTGCATAATTGTTATTATTACAGTAACTTGAAACTGCGCTAAATCCGCAGAATTGTGTAACCACAAAGTATATTATACTGGTTACAGTTTAATAAATAAATTCTTTCTAATTAAAAAAAAATATATTAGAATTTATGAATGAAGTCTTTTGAGCTTTGGGAAAAAACATTTAAAAAAGTTTGTTGTAATTTATTGTCAAGTTTTCAGTAAGTAGTCGTTGTTCACTTTGATTTTATGCCTGAATATTAACAAAATAATGAAATATTATAAATATGAAAACCATGCCTAACATTTGAGTAATAGACTTAAGAACATTCTGCAGCTCAAAAAATTTCCATACAATTTATCCTCGACAGCGCCAAGTAAACAACAATAAGTAAATATGGCCATATTAGTATATTTACCAAAAAAAAAATAACAGTCTTGGCAATATCATAAATTGTTTATAGTTACAGCCATAAAGCAAACGAATATATGACGGTCATTAACATACACATTATACCAGAGCAGAGCAGAGCAGAGGAGAGCAGAGCAGAGGAGAGCAGCAGGCGGGTTTGCGAACATAAATCAAATTGGATGAAAAATGAATCGGCCAGTTTGCCAAGTATATATGTGTATATATATATATATATATATATGTATATATAACTGCAATTACATGCAACTACAAATGTGTGTGCACGCATCCAGTATGGATTCTATTAGCATATCGCTGAAAATGATAAATTTAATTGTTTCGACTTGTGGCAAACATAAATCATGTGGCCAAATCTTAAAAGCACAGCCAAAACAAAAGTATCTAATAGTTTGCCTGTTTAAAGTAGCCACACTCAATGCATATTTGAGATATGCTGCCGGGAAAGTGTCACTAAACATCAACTATGTGATTAATAACAAATACAAAATGAAACTCAAAAAGCTGACAGCCCTCAGCTTGCCCCCGCTCCCCATTCTTCGTTCCCACCAACAACTCAGACGTTGCTACAAATGGCACAACATGAATTCAACATTACGATTAACTCGAAGGACTGGAGAAATGACGTCGTCTGGCGCTCCGAATCAGAGGCCTCACTCGGAGTCGAATTGTTGTTTATAGGTAAGTCGTACAATTAATACCCAAACGTTGATGACACAAGCCGCCTAGCTTAAAATATTGAAATCGAAAATTTATGGCCATAAGACAGAAGACTTATTGGCGGCACAAACTAAGGAATTTATGGCACTCAAATCTTACATTGGGTTTTCTGACCAACAGCATTATAAGCACAGACTATACCCACATATACCTATATAATTGGGTGTTCCTATCTTTCCTAGAATCACACATATTTTATACCCTTCAAATTTGTCCATGCAATTTCAAGTGCTGCGCTTCGCAAAATGAAAACGAAATTCAGTTATCAGCACTTCTACGGCTTTTGACAGTATCGCCGATCAGTTGAAATTAAATTGTATATATAACATGCACAAAAAATTTCCGCTTCAAATTGGTTGCGTTCTTTTTTCAATTTTTTCTTCGTCTTATATATATATATATGTATATATATATATATATATTTTAGCGGTCGTCTGGGCGGCTGATAAGAAACTCCAAGAAAATGAAACGCCAAAAATGCCAACAAAGGCGCGCCATAGTTTTAATTACTTACTTATAACTGAAAATGGGAACAGCAACAAAATGCTATGCCGCATTTCTATTTCGTTTCTAATTTTTCATTAAATCCATGCTAGACTGTGGGGGGGGGGGGTGTGTTGCACCACCACCAACCACCATTAAAGGGGAAAAACCACCAGTAACTTGCACAGTGTTATGGCGTGGTTGAATCAAATAAAAATGAACATTTTGTAATGGCGTCAATGTTTTTTTAGCTGTGTTGGATTGTTGGTTGCTGGTGGGGCTTGGTGGAAGCTAATTGAGTTCAAGAAAATTTCTATTAACCTGCTATGCTCTTTGGCCATAAATCATGCATGGCACGCAATGAAAGCCTCGCAACTACCAATGGCCAACTGCCAACTGCCAACTGACCGGAAAGATGTCTCACTGAGAAGACAGAAAATATAAATAAATACTCCTAGTTTATAGGCCTCGATAATATTGAGCGAAATACGAAGTTGATAAGGAAACTTAAAACTGTCATTGTAAGGTCGCTTTAAATTTAGTATTTATTACAATTATGAAATATTATCTATTCGTTATTGGGGTATAAATACTTAGAAATTTATATTAAGCAAAACATGCAGCTACAATACTAAACCAGCCTATATTAACAATGTCTAATTTATAATAATGGAATTTTATGATATTTGCTTTTTTTTATTTTGCAGAGTTTTTATTCAGATGGATTATTTATTAATTTTATACTATAGCTACTGATCAACAGATAGATTTGTGCATGTTTATAATAATAGTTGTGTTGTATAAGTTATAGTTGAGAGTTGTGTTGCACTTAGTTATTAATCTATATAATATAATTAAAAGAGAGCAATTATAGTCACATAATTTTAAATGCACTCAAATACAACTTTACTCATATTCACTGAAGGGCTGTGGTTTTACTTTGTAATTGATATAAGCCAATTTATTATAAAGTGTACAACTTGGTTAGTAATTGCAAATTGTTGCTTACTTGTTGTAAATTAGCTGAGTATAATATAAGTAGACCGTGTGTACATATAAGCAATATATCAACCATTATGTACCCAATGACAACAACTCGATGGAAAAAGCTGTCTCTTTCACATGTTAGTCGCTTGGCAACGAGAATTGCCGTTTGCCTTCCTTATACGCATACGCACCTTTGTTTACCAATATGGCCAGACATGAGTCATTATAATAACTGGCAATCCATAATAATCCGTTGTCTGTCGCTGTTGTTGTTGTTGTTGCTGTTGTTTTTTTTCTGTTGGCCTTTGTATTCGCATGGCCAGCAAAGGTTCGACAACGAACACAGCGACGCCATTACCAATCATGGCTACTGGCGCTGGGGTTGAAAGGGGCTTCTGTTACGGGTTGGTTTTTTTCTCTTTTTTTTTTTTTTGGTAGCCAAACACATTGACTCTGACAGACGCGCCGATATGACGAACATTATTAATTACTTATGAAGCAAACACAAAAAAAAAATATACGTTTAAATTGACAATACATTTTTGGGTTTGGTTTTCTTCTTATTATTATTATTTGTAATACGATTATATATATTGAATGGTTTATTGCACTTGTATTCTAGGCCATTCCCCACTTCACTTGCTGATAATTGACGTAAGCGCGAAATTCTATCGATTTGTGAGCGATATAGAAGAAAATGAAAGAATTATCCCCGTCATGTCCGTGTGACTTTTCCGCGTAACCTGAGGAACCTGAGGAAGTGTTAAACTACTATACGAATCGGGTAGGGTAAGTTAGCTCGTTTTCCCCAAATGGCATATTGTGCACAACTGATTGTTCCTATCAACAAAGTGATTTTTCCTATCTTCGTCGCATATAATACACCTCCATATACATATATTTATGTATACATATATATATATATATATATATATATATATATATAAAACAAATATATCGAATATCTGAGAATAGATAGTGGCCTTAGATAAGTTAACGTATCTTAACAGAGATTTCGAGCAACAAACACACACACAAACACACACACACTGGTAAACAGTTGCAGCAACAGGCCCCCAAAATATGTAAGAACCCGTCGAGAGAGTCAGAGACAGAGACTACTCCTTAACCTACTCCAATGGGAGTCCCCAACATATCCATATCTTGTTTGGTTTTGTAAGCATCTAAAGCTTATCGATATCGATATCGGTATTCAAGTTAAGGAATTGTAATCGCAAGTTCATTTGCATAACCGATAATGCTTGCCTTTTCATGTTGCCAATTTCTTGATGGTGACCTAGCTAGATAAAAGTAAATCTAATCTTGGCTTTTGTAGCAATACTCGCATATAAATACCAGACACATGCACATAATCATAATAGTGGAATGCCTCTGTATTTATAAGATAATGAAGATTTGCTATCAATTTGTCGCTGCTTTCGTTGTTGGAGCGGTAGGATATCGGTATCAGTGTTGGGGTATCATTTGAGGTTTCCCCAGCGCCTGCCAGGCCCTCTGATTGTTGCGTTTGGTCTCGTTATGGTTCAGGTTCTGCTTCTGGTTTCTGGTGCCTGTTGCTCTGTATCAGTATATCAGTGTTTGAACTGATAATGTCCCAAGATAATAAGCGATAATAATTTGAATTTTTCAGTAATTCCTTAAGTTTGGACACCCAACGGTATGGAATCTAATCACAGTTGGTGAGTGTAACTGGGATTTTCAACATGGAAACATTGTTCTTTTCGTACCGCGCTCGTTGCACATTTATAGGATATACTCAACATTAAAATAGATCACAAAAGAACAAATTAAATCAACTATATAAATACAAGCAATTAATGTAATCCATAAATTCACAAAAGAGCTTAACAGAAAGACTGTTTGAAAAACGCATAAATTTGAACGTGTATTGTGCATGGAGGAAGTATCATAAATATGCCTTAAAAGAATTTATTGCAAAATAAATTCAGATTTTTAATGACGGTGTGCTTTTAATTGAGTAAAGCACCCGATGTGTTAAATGATGAGACCTTAATTCGCTTTTCAAATTAATTAGACGATCATAATTCTCGATTGGTTTTAAAGGCTTTAAAAAAAAGTTCAAATCGCTTGCGGGCAAAAATATGCATGAGCAAAAATTCAAGTAGCACTTGAATCAAAAAAAATAGCCGCTCCAATAAGTGAAAGAATTTTGCCATCTGATTAGATAAAGTGGCGAATTAATTAAAGCGATTTCCTGGAAACCTGAACTTTAGTACTTATGTGACAAGTTCTTTGTACAATGTTTAGAATAGCTTTATTATTTTATTAAGTTTTATATTATGTGTACTTAAAACAAAATACTTCCGGCTTATGTACATGTTTGTAATAAAAAAAAGAGAATTTGCAAAATGTTCTTTGGTGTCAAAATGAATTCCATTTCAAGTTATGGTTTTTTTTATTTGGTTTGACAAACAACATTCCAAAAAGCTTCCAATTGTTTACAAGAAGAATTTGCTATTTTGATTTTTAAGCCAAGAAAATTCAATTCAAGCTGCGTTTCAAGTACGATAAACAATTTCTTACAGTACAAAAGATGTATTTATATGAAAATTGAATTGAACAAATTAAAACTTGTCTGAGACAACAAATTGTAAGAATCATGCCTAAAAGAGCGAAAAAAAATAAAATTACAGCAAAATCTTCCAATAATGTATTGAATACGGGATATTAAAACCGAAGAATATTGCTCATGTTGAAAGTCAGTCGTCAGAGTTCGAATTGCAAAGACATTGTTTTTTAAAAAACAATGTTGATGACAAGCCCGTGTCAACATATTTTCATTTGTGTTGATGAGCTTGCCGCAAGCCTCTTGCCGCACGCTTCCCGACTCTGACGCTTTGGCATGTTGCTGTCACGTCGCCGTTCTGTCATTGCGACGACAGTTGCCCTCCACTGTTGCTGTTGCTGTTGCTGTTGCTGTTACTGTTGCCTGTGCTTGTGTTGCTTCTTCTTTATTTCATTATCTTAAGTACACACTTTGAAGTACAAACGTCAGTTGGCGATAAGGCCCACAAAACGTAACGAGGCAAAGAAAGACATCAGCCCAAAGAACTGTAGCTGCCAAGTCAACAAAGCAACAGCAAAGTAACAACAACAACAACAAAAACTATAACAACAACAATCAGAGCAATGAAATGTTGCCCTGCTCTAAATGGAAACTGTTTGCATAACCAACCATAGGACGGGGGGGCGGGGGCGATCTCACCAACAGGCAGGCAACCAACAAATTCTATGTTCATTGCGTTTCTACCAGGAATTTTGAAGGTAAAGTAAATCAAATAGTTGTCAACATTTAATTAGGGACACCGCATGTACAACACTTATTGCAATCGTCTTCCTGCATCTGTCAGATGTACTCACGGGCATAAGTATATAGATGGACATGTGTATGTATGTATATATGTACTATCGGTAAGCGTTGCGGTATGCTCCTTTCTTTTACTCTCTGCATATGGTAAATACCATTATCAAATCATATTATCTTATTTATAAGCATTATCGTGCCCATACAGATTGCCTATCTATGGCAATGGGCATGTAAAAAAATAATATCTTACCGTGCGGTTATTTCGTTGCTCGCACAGTAAGTTTTGCACTTTCCATTTAAACACGCATCGCCGTTTGTCGTCAGTCGTATGTGTGTCTTCAGTCTTATGAATATCCAGCAACATAATTATAAAAATAACAATTATAATATATTTATGTGTATACTTATGTGCCACAACATCATAAAGTGATTTTCTGCTTCGCACCGAAAGCAATAAGCCAAAAGAGAAAAAAAAAACACCCCGTTCTAATAAAAAAAAAATAGTGTCATAAAGCAACACCGTCAAGCGAAAATTAACTCATCATAAATTACAATCTGTGTATGTGGACATACGTACAACACATACATGTATACGTATTTATGTACAATTCCCATGTATGTACTTATATCAGTGCGCAAAATTAAATATGGTTGACGGGGAGCTAAATCGTTTATTAAGAGACAAATCGTACGGGCCCGTTGAGTAGAATAATGAAAAAATATAGATAATAAATATCGTTATTAGTTTCTTTATGAATATCTTATTAATTAAAAATGCGAAACTATTTTTGGAACTTCATATTTGAAGAGCTTTTATTATTTGAATAATAATATGTGCGAGCAAGTATTCAAATCTATATATATATATTCCAAGTGATTTAAATGATTTCTTAAGATCAAATAGCATAATATTACTACAATTGAATGTCAATGTGAAATGATAATAATAATAATAAAATATGAAGACATCAACCGTAAAATCGACTTTAATCAATGTTAAATAAAACCTAACTGGAATAGTTCACAATACTCCTAAAATTGTTCTCAACTGTACTCGATTTTGAAGCTTAGTATGGAAGGGCTTGCCATGCTGCATGAGCGAAAACACTTTTTATAAATGTCATCGTTTTCATATAGCAATTGCACCCCACCCTTGTTCCATTTGATGAAGCAGCTGTACAAAGCAAAAACTGTTAGCAATCGGGGCATTACACATACATATATAAATACATGCACATAGACATGTGAATGTGAGTGTGGTGCATGCATACGACAAATGCATACATACAGACATTATCAATTTCTCTTGCTTACATTATGTACAACGCCCATATGTATGCGAGTGTGTGTGTGTGTGTGTATGTGTATGTGTGTGTGTTTGTTATTGCTGGCTTGCGAGTGTGGTAACTTGTGCGCCATTTTGAAATCAAGATGGCGACAACGATAAAGCTTTTCAGCAATTGGAGCGCATGTGTTTTTTTTTTCTTTATTTTTTTTTCTTTATTACTGGTGCGTTGCTTGCTGCTTTTGTTGTTGTTGCTGTTTGTTGCCGTCGTTGTTTTTTTACTGCTGTGCTGCGCAATGTTCAAGTGGCGTTGCGGTACATTTTCATTTTCATGTGTTGCCTCATAGCAACTGACAGCCTCTTGAGTATTTCAACTAACTGATCCCATAGCTGAACAGCTTTTAAAGTCAATACACATTAATTTGATTCGATTTGCAAAAATATCAAAGTGTATGGAGAAATCAAAACAATGAAACTATATCTTATCATTCATACACATATGATATCATGTAAGACGTATGTGGCAAGCGTGAACCATTATTATCATCCCAATTATCTGAGCAAAACATTGATAGGCAACCATGACCCAGCCCCAGTTTTAACGCCGATCTGGCAATCTGTACTTTTCAGTTTCAGCTAAAATTTTTGCGCTCAATTATCTACAATAACCGATTAGAGTTTTATTTTACAAACAAATTGATCGAACCATAACATTTATACCAAAATGATTAATATCAGCCTAGTTGGGCAATATGTTTATCACATTTAATATGTTTGATATTTATTTTATCTAAAACGCCAACCAAAAGTAATTCGCTATCAATATGTGGACCAGGTGTCTCTGCCACCTCTCTAGCTTATCAGCTATCAATCAAACCCTGCACCGCCTGCGGATGAAGTGGGGCGCCCTTCCACTTGAACATTGCACGAGCTGGCTGTTTCCAAAGACCCCCGGGGCTTTTGTACAGTCGCGTAATCACTTCCACCTCCTCTCTTTCTCTCACCCCCTTGCTTATGCAAACAGCGCCGTCAATAAACAAAAACTGTTTTTAGCATATAAAATGACTTTTTGATTCTCACTTGTTGTTATTGTAATCTTGTTTTGTTTCTAATATTTAATTTTTTTTTTTTTGTTACGCGTGACTCTAATAAAAAAGCAAATGTACTGAAACTTTAATCACAAAAAATAGAGCAAAAATATAATATAAATAGAGAGAGAGAGAGAGAGAGAGAGAGAGAGCAGCAAAACGGGGAATGAGACTTTATCTTATCACACAGCAACAAAATTGTCGCTTTCGTAAATTGCGGCGTATAAAAAATATATATTGTTTACGAGCATAGTCTGATGTATGTATCTTTAACTGGCAAAGTATTTGATATTCGAAAACTGTTAGCAACGCCAAGTGCTTTGTATATTTACATATATGTTTTTTCGACATTCTCAACAATATATAAAGTTACTTTTCTTGGTTATTTACAATTTTAATATGAGAAACAAAAGAATCCCAGCCTATTAATGGGACGCAATATAATTTAAGCATAAGATCTGACATAGGTTATTAATAGCATAGTTCAAAACTACATCTTTGGAAGAAAGAAAAAGAAGTGAAATATTCATACGTGATTTTGAGAGCAATATTAAATTTATAGCACTTTTATAACTCAACAATTACAATTGAGTGTCCAAGAGTAATATTGTCATTCAAACTAAAACCAGTGTTTACAAGAATTAATAACGATTAACGATTTTGGAAAATATTAGTTAAATTAATTTGTTTAAATGAAAATTGAATTCAACAAAAAAAAACTTGACATCTCTAATAATCTTATTTTATAAAAGTAAACTAAACTTTTCATAAGCTAATTTACGAAATGATATACATTATTTATGTCAGTTGCTTGGATGGTGCAATCTCCCAAATTATTGAACAGATACATTCTGGGCTTAAATTAAAATTAAAATTCTTACTGAAACGGGACCTTGCATTCACATTCGTTTAAAAAAAACATGCTAGATGGTTAAGGAAAAAGTTAAGAGAAAAATGTTAATAACAGAATACAATTTAATATCAGCCCAAAAGAATGCAACAGTTTTACTTACTTTAAAACGTTACAATAACAGGGTCCTAACAGTTCGCTTACACTCTGTTAGCTCTTTATTGCGTTTCTTATAGTTAGTGGTGGCTCGTTGATTACGATTATTTCGATAACTCCAGTTAGAAATAACATTTTTCGTGGGAGTCACACAATTGGTGTCCCACATTAGACCATTTTTATTTCTATAAGCTTAAAATATAAACTTATTTTATTTAAAATAAAAATGTGGATATCTAGAATTTTCTAGGTTTTAAGAAATGCGATCATACTTTTTGGATACTTGTCGTTTATTTGTTCAAAAATAATAATAATAATAATATTGCAAAATGAAGTAAAAAGTTGTATGAGACTAAGACTTAATTTGGCCTTAAAGATATAAAAAGTTATAAGTTACTAACTAAATTACATGAGATAATTGTTTTACTCGACATTTTCATTATTGCTTATTAATATAAAAAATAACTTAAACATCTAATTGGAATTTGATGGTAAGAAATCTCATGTATTATTCATATCCATAACAGAATTGGGGGCGTAACAACAAAAATCCAACAAGTCAATTTCATGCATTTCGCTAAAAATTAAGCTAATATTTTAAATAACAAAACTCTTGTAGTTTCGTGGGGCGTCGCTACAGAATAGCTTACAAAAATATCAATTCAATTTGTTTAAATTTATGTACAAAACGAGTGCGTTCTATTTATAAAATTTGTTTGTTGTTTGTTGTGATTTTGGGGACTTGTTGCAAGTTCTTAGAGAACTATAGGTATACGCAATATCTAGACTAAAAATGAATTAAAGGTTCTTTGGAGCTGTGAGATTTATGTAACATGAATATCTTTGGTCATGACAATCAGCATCGACTGACTTTTACTCCATTTTAACAATTGTCTCGCGCTCAACGCCATATTTGCGTTCAAATTCATGCAGCTGCTGCTGTACAGCATAGTTGGCAAGCTGTTGATCGTGCTGCTGCTGAAGACTGTGCTGCTGCTGCTGCTGCTGCAGTTGCTGCTGGCGGTGATAAGCGGCCAGTTCATAGTGCTCATCGATTGACGTTGAGCGACTTAGCAACATTTCATCATGTTGCTGCTGTTGGTGTTGTTGATGTTGTTGCTGTTGATGCTGCTGATGTTGGAGCTGCTGTTGTTGATCCAACTGCTCCAGTTTTATAATGGCCGGTTGCTCCTCCTCGGCTAGATGATAGTAGGGGGATGAGGGGGATCGTCCACTGAGCGCCGATTTACACAAGGGCATCTCCGTCAGACCAAGTTGTTGATAGGGATTTTGCAGGCTGATAATGTTGCTGCGGTTGAGACTCAGTGAGGATAGTGTGCTCGATGCCGTGGTCGGTGTTGTTGCTGTTGTTGTGGCACCTAACTGCTTGCTGTTGTTGCTGCTGCTGCTGCTGTTGTTGCTGTTGTTGCTGTTGTTGTTCGAGACCGACTCCGATTTGATTGCCGTGTTTAGGGCCGACGCTGCTGCTGCTGCTGCCGCAGCTGCTGCCGTAATGGAGTTGGGCATCAGGTGCATAAGTTGCTGCTGTGCCAATAGTTGCTGCTCGTTGGTGTTGCGCAATGGTTGGGCTTGTAGGTATTTCTGAATAATTTGTTTGTTATTCTCATTGTTATTATTGTTGTGATTAAAAAGTGAATTGTTGTTGTTAAGCTGCGTAGGCGATGGTGTGGAATAAATGGAATGTGACATGGCTGATGTGGGCGTGCTAGGTGAATGCTGCATGCTGCATGATTGCTGCTGCTGTTGCATGTTAATGGGCGACATTTGATAGGAGGATGTGGGCGACATGTCCAGGCCAGCACAGATCTGTTGCTGCTGCTGCTGCTGTTGCTGCTGCTGCTGTTGTTGTTGTTGAGATGCTGCGTTGGGTGATAATGAGGAGGAAACCATGCTTTGCGGCGAGCTGGCCGCTGATGAATGTTGCTCAATGTTTAGTTGCTGTTGCTGCTGTAGATGTTGCTGTTGCTGTTGCTGCGATGCGTATGACATATATGCGAGTGGTTTCATTTCTGATTTATATATGTGTGTGTGTGTGTGTGTGTTAACAACATGCAGGGGGAGAGAAAGAGAGAGAGAAAGCAGACGTCACAAATTAGGCATGCGCGCAAATACAAAAAACAATGAGAGTGACAGAATATGAATTCAAATTTGCAATTTGCAACTTGAATACTTTAGAACTCACCATCATTGACATCTGACATTTGCTGTTGCATGTTCGCATTGCTGCAGGCATTGGCATTTGTGGCAATCAAGGCTACCGTCTGCGCAGATCGCATCTTTTTCGACTTTTCACTCTTGGTACCCTTCGGTTTACGTTTGCGTTTCTGTTTGCAGTTAATTAAGAGAATTAGTTCACAGACTTACAAACTTCGTTTGAGGCACAACTCACCTGTATGGTGTCCTTCTTCATGGTCAGTGGACGCACCACATTGTGCAGCTTGAAGTAGAGGCCGCAGGCATTGCAGACGGGCTCGCCGCCAGGATTGCGACGCCACAGTGATGTGTAACTCGTCTGGCAATTGGAACAGGACATGCCAGCACGTCGAGAGGCACTCTGTGAATATTCGTGCAACAATAGTGTGTATATTAGAATCTGTGTGTGTGTGTGAGGGTGTGTGTTTTGCTTTATAAGTTTTGTGAGTGTTTCACTTTTGCTTTTCATGTGGAACAATATTTTTTTGGGGTAAGGAAGGGGTCTCTTGCTCTTTGGATACCAAATGAAATAAACCAAACTATTTTTAATATGTTAATTGGTGTTTTAGTAATTGAAATAAAAAAAATATAAATTAGAAAAGTATTTTTTTAATCTTATGAATGATAATTATATAACGATTAAGTTAAAGTTATGAGCAGATCTCAAAAATTATTGCTTAAATTTGTTGGAATTTTAAATATTTTATCAAAGGAAGAGTTAAGAGTTAATTAATGAATATTTATATTTTGATATTAAAAAGAATTTGCTAAAATAAATTGGTTGGATGTTAGTTTGAAAATATTTTTACTAACAACTGAATTGTTAATTTAGTTGCAATTAGTAATTGGTAATAACTGTGATTGGCCAGTTAGTTGCAGGTTTTAGTAATTTTTTTTTTTTTTTTTGGCTTGCAGGTTGGTTTAATTTGGTTTGGTTTGGTTTGGTTGGTTTGGTTTGGTTGGTTTGATTTGGTTTGGTTGTTTGGCTACTACTACTATTCGTAATTAATGGACGACCTACCAAGCGTCTCGAATTGGTGCGACTAACGTGCTCGTCGAGCGCCGTTGAAGTCACTGACGACGTTGTCGCTGACGTTGAGCCTGCGCCGGCACCGGCAGCGCTGTTGGCATTTATTGTGGCCTTAATGCGGCTACCGGCGTTCACGTTAAATGGGTAGGTCTTATAGAAATCCCCGCCTGATTCAGCGGCCACTGTAATAATGCAATTAGAATTTGTTGTAATGAAGAAAAACGTTGTTTTTTTTTTTTTTTGTTTTTTAGGTTTTAGTTTGGGTTTTGATTTTTGTAGTTTTTGTAGTAGTTGTTTTTTTTTTGTTCAGGCATACAAAACTATGTAATTTGCACTGGACTAATATAATAAATTCAATTAATTTTCTCTTTATGCATTTCTTGGTTCCATATTGTAATGGTTCAGATTTAATTTCAATGATTGAAGCGAGAACGTTGCACGCAACTGCAGTCTGGCTGGCGGATTTCTATAAGTTCTTATAGCCCATTATACACGATCTTGCTTGATTGCGCTCTCTAATGATATTTTGAAAAAAATTTTGTTCCACACAAAAGCAAAAATTGATTTAATTTTTTTTTTTTTTTTTGTCGTTTTTGTTAGTTGGTAGTACTTGTAATTGTTGTTGTTGTTGTTGTTGCTGTTGACATTTACCAATCTTCTAGGCTGTTTAATAAGTGGTCGATTCATGCCGTTCATTTTATGATACAAGCCACATGCATTGCATAAATAGTGTCCCGTGTTATCGCGTCGCCATAATGGGGTTGAAATCGCACCACAATTGACACATTCTCGCCCCTCAGTGAATAAATCGGCATCGAATAATGCTTTGGGAATTTAAGTATTAAGAAAAATCGAAATTTGTATTGATATTTTTGTTTTGGTTTTGCAAATGTTAAAGAGTATTGTCTTTTTATGTTTTTTATGTTTTTTTTTTGCGTTTATGTTTAAACATGTAATTATGTAATTGTTTTGTTATTGAATGTGTGTGTGTGTGTGTGTGACAAACGTTTTCAATAACGTTTTATTTGTTCACATTATAATTATTTGTATTATCATTTTATTGTATTATACTGTTTGTTGTGTTGTTTGTATTGTTTTTTGTTTTGATCATTTTGTTCAAGAATTGATAAAACAAAATTAATTGAATTTATTATACGTTATGCTTAAGAATAAAAATTTATGTTTAAAAAAAAAAAACAATACTTAATAAAATAAATAAATTACAACTAACTTAAATATTTTTTTCTCAATTGTGTTGGCTTTAAAATACAATTTTAGCTTTATAAAAACTCCTAATTTTGATATAAGAGAATATGTATTTGAAGGTCAAATATTGTGTACGAAATACACTTTTATGCATAAAAAGAACTATTCGTAGTGAGTAATCCATGAACACTGCTGATTTCTAGAAAAATCAATATTTGATATATATATAAATCTATTAGGTGTGATTAAGTTAATCAATTAAACAGTTTAACACAAAAAAATGAGACCTAAGAATAGAAAATAAAAATAAAACATATAAATTTGCTAAGATGTCATTCTAGTGCTGCGATAATAATTTAATTTTCTTTGGGCTGCTCGAAGTGTTTCTTAACTATATAAAAATGTATATTTTTATATGTATACAGATCGTAAGTTTTCAGAGTGTATTTCTATTTGAACGAAAACGTAGCCAGTTGGCAGCAATTCTTTTGCCTGAGTGCGGTTTGCATAGACTATGCAAATAACTGAAATATGCAGCAATATATATTTGAGCCAGCCAGGACAACTGTTTGAGTGTGAAATTCTACCTAAAAACCAGATTGGGCTGAATGTGAGCTCGATTTGTGGCCACACGGCAGACAAATGTGCGCTAAACTAGTCCTAGGATATATTTATATAGACATATTTGTATATATGCCACACTTACTTGCTGATAGCGATGCCGATGCGAGGAACGCTCGGGCAGGATCGCCTACGTTGGCGACACCATCGACAACAGCGGCTGCTGCGGCAGCGGCAACAGCGCGTCCATTGCGTATCACATTTGTAACCCCTGCACCGCCAGCGTTGCCACCCAACTGCCCCTGGCTGTTGGCACTGGACGCATAGCTCATTTGTTCATAATGACCACTCCAGGCATCGCCCTAAGGAATAGAAACATAATAACAGTGAAAAACAGCTCGACAACTCGACATCTCTGTGCACATGACTTACGTGTGTGCGGTAATTGGGAAGCGATGCGTAGCCAGCACGTTCGGCACCACTGCCAGAGCCATTGGACACGCCATTCCCATAACCAGCAGCACCGCTGGTCGGCGCAATGCGCTGAAAGGCTGGCAAGGTGCCACCACCGCCACTTGTGCCGCCGTTGCCACTGTGACTGCTTTTTGGCGATCCATAGCCATCGTCCAGCAGCGAGCTGTGTCCAGCTGCCGTCGAGCCACTCGTGTGGAGCTGACCCACTGGACCAGGACTGCTGCTCGTCGAATTGTGATGCTGATGATGTTGCTGCTGCTGGTGCTGCTGTTGGTGCTGTTGGTGATGCTGCTGCTGTAGCTGGGCGTGTGTGTGGGTGGGCGAGGACACCGTTGGCATGCCATACTGCAATCCATTGGCGGTCGGTGCCAGCAAAGGATTTGCATAGACAGAGCTGCAAATAAATAAATATAAGTTAATTATTGAATAATTCATATTTGGGATAAATTTGTGGATGAACTCTTTGAACTTTGAACTCATGTTTCAATTAATAGAATTTAAAAATATTAAATAATTTAAATTCTTGGAATTTCGATTCTTAAAAGTGCTTAAAATATGAATTTCAACTTTATGACGTCAATTTATGGCCTCTGCGCAAATTAGAATTGGAAAAGTAAAAATTTTTCAATGCGCGTTTTTTATTATTATATATATATTAACTTAATATTGTTTACCTATAACAATAGTTTTTCAAATACATATTATTATAATTGGAGAAAAACATGTTGAAAGTATATTTTTTCTTGGTATTAGCGAAATTTAAATCAGCGTTGTTTTAAAGCACTTATTTCTGAAGCGCGTTTACAATCGCGCGCTTATCAACTGCGCGCGTTTTGTTGGCGTTTTCTTACAGCTGCTTTGCGCTGTGAATCGGCTTAAGCGATGCCAACTGTTGCTGTTACGGTTACGGCGCTTGGCGGCTTTTGTAAAATGAAACTGCTATTAACATTGCCTTGCATTGTTTACATTACAGAATTCCGCTTGTGTTGTTCTTGTTGTTGTTGTTGTTGTTGTTGTTGTTGTTGCTAGACCACCAGCGTCAACTTTGGGCATGTTTATAAGGAGCTGTGTATGCGTGTGTGTGTGTGAGCGTTTGTGTGTGTGCACAAAAAAGTTTTAATTAAAAATAAAAGTGTTGCAGCTTTTTTGTTTTGTTTATGCGACTCGAATTCCCCGCAAAAGCTGCTTCAACGGTAGCCTGTGCAAATATTTTCGCTACACTTGGCCGCAGCATGTGGCAATTTCTTTAATTTTTATTTTCGGGCCTTATTGTTATGGCATAAACAAATCCCCGATGAGGCAGACAAAAACTGCAAAGTTGACAATTATCTGCTGTGGGTCTTATGGCCAGTTGAAGATCGGAAATTGTTGTGCTCGAAGCGTGGCAGTTGCATATACAATCTCTATCTGAATATATATATTTCAGAATACGAACGTTATTCACAGTCCTGCACAAGGAATTCAACTTTTAAATACACACACACACAAATAGAACAGATGACAACGGAGTTGCTTTAAATAATACACATGAATTATTTTATGTTATTTTTACGTATGAAAACAATTGAATATCGGTGGAGATAATAGTCTCCATTGTCTTTTACAGCCCTTTCAACTTAAAACTCAAATACTGTTATTATGATTTGTTATGAATTAAATCAATGAAGTCTTGCTGAACAGCCTCGTGGAACACGTTAAGGTCAGGCACAGTCGCGAACAGGAATTACGAAAAACCGATAAATTAAAAAACAAAAATAAAAGGAATATTTTGTATGCTTGTTTTCCAAAATACAGTTAAGTGGGCAGACGATACAACAACCGAAACGGGGCACGCGCGTTTGCATAATGACTTGAGTCGGGTTTAGTTTTATGTCTGTTGCAGTTGACGCTTTTGTCGCTGTCAGCGTCGCTGCTGCGCAGTTGCCACTTAACTGTTGTTGTAGCTGCTGCTGCCAGTAGTCTGAGCAAAAAATCTAAGCAAGATGCGTTTTCAGTTGTACTTATATATATATATATATATACATAAGACTTTAAAAAAAAATGTACAGCTATAAAGTCCCCTTAGAATGTAATAAACTCGTCTGGATATATTACGTATATAATAAAGAATTTTTTAGTTTTTATCGCAAGTTAACAGCTATATTCAGGGCGGAATAATATAAGATAAAACACTCAACAGAGAATCAAGACGCTTAAAATTGCCTGATGTTAGTCATGAAAAGTTGAATTTTAACATTAGAAAACATTAAATATTTCAAGTTTGGTTCAGTTTATTCATTTTAAATGTTTATGTTCATATTATAAACCTTATCTTGAAATTGGTTAGTTAGTTGACTAGTTTAATCAAATGTAAAACTGAGAGATAGACTATATTGAAACTTCTACAAAGTTGAATTTGTTTAGATCAAATATATATGAATATATAGGACGCACATAATTATTGTTAAATTTGAATAATATAGTCCAGCTAAGTTTATATATAGATACCTATATCTATAGATACTCAAATGCTTTATGAAAGCACATATTAAATAATTGCGATATAAACATAAACTACACATATTTAAAATGCTATCCAAAACAGATAATAACAATGACAAAGACAACGACAACGACAGCAACTAAAAAAAGCATGACAAATCTTGACTATTGTCGTATATAAAACAGTTATAATATTAAATATATATATCTAAACACACACATAGGTAGTTTAAGATGTTGCACGCTGTTTGTCAACGTTCTCGGTACATAGGAAGTGCCAAGACAATAAAAAATGCACGATATTATTTAATCAGTGTTCGGTTAATTGTCGCTGTTGTTGTTGTTGTTGTTGCTGTTGTTGCTCTGTATTGCTGCTGTTTGCTGCAGGTGAGTATTTCGCGAAGACTTCTTCTTTTTCATGTGGAATATGTGAGCTTGCCGCCGTATCTCATATCTGCTTCTGGTTTCGGCACAGAAAACTGGCCAAAAGTCACATACGCCAACTCGTCACCCAACCGCACTCCGTCCGTTGCACACAGAGACGCTATGTTCAAAGAGCCAAAGCACAGCAGATATGCAAAATAAACTGGCCAAATGAATTGGCCAAGTAAACAACAGGGCGGTGGGTTATGCAATGGTTGGTCATTCAGTTAGGATTTATAGGACATTTGTGTATATCTCCGATAAATATGAAAATATCGTAAAAACAAATTCAAGATAAAATAGCTCGTAATTTGTCCAACGCAAAAATAGATTGATTATTGTAAAACAATTCAAGTGAAGACGCAGAGAGAGAGAGAGAGAGATCACTCATAAAATGACAATAATAAATAATAATAATTAATCAAGTTTAAAAGTTCTTCATTCTATCTAATTACAAGCAAATAATTAATTTTAAGTTAAAGTTTAAATAAGAGAAAAATTGCTTTTGCTACTTTACTTTACTAAGATTCTAACAATGTAAAAAAAAGGGAAATCAATTATTGTGTTCTCATATTGATATTCCAGGATTTTACATAATATTTGTACCAAAATACATATATTATTCGAGTATTGGCATATAAGTTTTGTTAGGGCTAATTTAATATAATTGCGCATAATTACAAAACACGTTTTCAATTAGAACTTTAGCAGCAAAAAACATATCTGAAATGCTAAAATAATTGAGAAATAGAAACAAAAAAAGCGCATATACAATCTGTGCGTCGCCCGCATTGTTAGAGTATCCAAGGTTTCTTTTGCGGACCACAGAGTATTATAGGCTCGTCGCCGCCAGAGTTGCCAAGGGGACAGGACAGGTCGAGAGCGCTGAGTCAGTAATGAGTGGCAATGACGACAACCCTGCGAAGTTGATCCATAGCTTTATTTGAAGCTGTGTGTGTCAGTTTTCTATGTCAAAAAGGTGGCTTTGAATTACGCCCAATCCAAGTTCGCGTTTGAGTCCAAGTCCCAGCCAGAGCTAGTCAGTACTACGAGTACTACGGGGTCCCCCACCCCGGCGGTATCCTCATACGCAAACAGTTTGCAACCGAATATATATGCTGAACAAGTTGGAAAAATGCGCTTCCATTGCAGTTTGTGGCATTTGAATTTGCATTTGCATTGTTTGTTGGGTGCAGGTTTACTAGTTAGGTTTTATTATGTTGTCGGCCAATGCGGGTCATGCCCCTCTTTTGGCATATGCCACAATTTTTAGTGTGGCACGTGCGCGGCCCGAAACTTGAGCACGTGTTGATGGCACAGGCCGCTTAACCAGCATGAGTACTAACGTCTTTCTTTTGGCCACATTCTAAGGGCCTCAGTGTTAGTCAAGCGATGCAAATTTAGACATATTTTTTTGTACCACCCCCAATTTAGAATTGAGTCAACAACGTGAAAAGTAATGAAAAAACATGAATGTGTGTGCAACTTGGGGGCAGTCTCATGACTCAGCACTGCTGGGCAGCTCAGCTCAAATGTTTCCCCAAAGTCACTTATACCCACAATTAACACACTGCATGTTTTTTTGTTTTTGTTTTTGTTTATGAAATCGGAGCAATCGTTTATGATATTTTGCTTGCCTTTGTACATTTTTTTTTTTTTTTGGGAGGAAACACTGAATGGCTGGAAAGGCGCGTCTCTGAAAATCCGCAATGCGAAATTGTAAACGTATTTGTAAAGAAATACTTACAAATAAAACGTTTACTGTGAGTTGTTTATTTTGATCGTGCTTAATGTAGGAACGTTACAAGTAATCAAAGTGCACCTTCGAAATACTTCTGTGAGGCAGAAAATGCATTCTATTGCATAATTTGAAATTTAGTTACAAGCTTTTTAATTACCATTTAACAACAATAAAAAAACTAGTAATACATGCATCTGGTATAATAAAGCATTAAGTTTCCTTTTATAAAATTTCTGAGAAATTACATTTATAAATTATACTCATAGCTTTAGTTGAATGGAACTAATTTTTGACAATAAATGTATAATGATTAAAAATGTTTTTCAGCATTTTTTAACAAATATATATTTAAAATATTTGTTATTATTTTATTGCGCTATTTAAATTGTATCTTTCAAAATTGAGTTTTTCTTATAAACCGTTGCTCTGGGTAATTTTTTGAGAAACAACTAAACATTAACTAAATAAGCCTCAATTAACATAAATATATTCATCTATTTTTATAGTTTCCGAGCTCTGCGTAATAACGCGAAAATGCTAAATTAAAAACAACTGTCTAAAAACAAATGTAGAAAAACATTCCAAAGCCAGTAAAACGGTGAAAGATGCAACATGGAACAGATTTTTTGCTGCCCAACGGAATGCATTTGTATATACATACATACTTATGTATATGTAGATGTTTTTTTATGTATGAATTATACAGAAGCTCAATAGTATGTATTAAACACATAAGTAAGTGTATACACATACATAGAATGCAAACCACCTGAAAATGCAATAGGCAAATGTATTGAAAATATTCAATACATGTGAATGTGTATATAACTGTGTGTGTGTTTGTGTGTTTGCTATATGTAGCTAGGGGACTCGAGCAAAGTCTAAGGCAAGCGCAAACAATAAGAGCTACAATTGTGACATTTGTGCCGTTATTAGAGAAACGTAACAAAAATTAAAGTCAGAAATAAAAAATAAACAAAAGTCAGAAGTGCTCGACTAGACAAATACCCTGCTTTTTAGAATATTTTTATGTATGATTATTGTTTGCTCTTAAAAATTTACCTATAACCAATGCATTAACTAAAGTATATTTTAATATAGAGTATTATTTAGTTTATGTCTTGTAAATGTCTTCTTCTTTTACTGATGCATACATCTTCGTAACATTATTGTGCTCACTCTTTGAGCATTTTGAATGGGTAGAGAAAAATAAATGAAATACATGAATCAGAAACTGACGACAACAACGATTGCTGATCATGACTTTTGGTTGTGCGAAACATCGAAGCGACACTGCGTTTTTCAGCGAAAGGCACGTGCGAGGTGGGGGTTAATAATGAGCTCATTTTCGGGGTAAGTCGTAGTGTGGATTGGTAATGGATAACACTCACCTGCTCTGCAGCACTGGGCTGAGCTGTGTGCTAAAATAGCTGCTCGGCGAGAGGCTGCTGTAGCTATCGCGATGCAAACCGCTGCTGGGTGGTGCACTTGTTAATTGGGTGAAGCTCTGCAGCGTTGCCACTTCGCTGGCATGGGCGGCGGCAAGCGTGTGCGAAGGCGACGGTGAATCGCCGCCCACCGAACTGGCCGAATTGTTGTTGTTATGGAGTTGCTGTTGCGCATGATGATGCGAATGTTGCTGCTGCAAATGATGATGATGATGTAGGTTCTGTTGATGCTGCTGCTGATGGTGGTGTTGCAGCAACTGATCGTGCGACATGGAGTAAATGCTTGCATCCTTCAATACATGCATATCGGAGACAGCGGTCAGCATATGATAGCTGGTGCCATGACTCTCCTCAAAGCACTCGTCCTTCAGCGTATCCTGAATGACTTCATCGATGTTGGGCGTTTGGGCATGCGTTGTGTGCGCAATAACTGAGTTGGCTGCTGCTGCTGTTGCAACAGCGGCAACATGTTGCTGCAGCTGCTGCTGCTCGTGTGTTGTGGGTGTGATGGCGCTACCAACGCCACCACCTCCACCACCTCCTCCACCGCCATATACGCTGTACATCGTAAAGTTATTGCGCATTATGGGATCCGTGCTGCTCGTGCTGTGAAGTTGCTGCTGTTGCTGCTCGTACAAAAGTGCGTGTGGATGATTGTGATAAGGTAAATGAGCTAAATGCTGTGAGGCAGCCAGTGCATACAATTCAATTTTATCCTGTGGTGTTGCTGCTGCGACTGCCGCGGCCGCTGCTGTTGCTGCACTGCTGCTGCTAGTTAAATCGAAAGCGCAATTGTTATAAGCCAACCAGCTGGCGTGTTGCTCTTGTTGCTGTTGCTGCTGTTGGCCTAACAATTGCTGTTGCAGATACTGTTGCTGCTCGTAAATTTGTTGCTGCTGCTGTTGTTGCTCCGCCAGTTGCTGCTGCTGATGTGCATAATTGGTTTTAATCACCGAATTGTTTAAGCCCCGATAATGCAGCGGCAACTCAACTGTTATTGCTGCTGTTGCTGTTGCAGTTGCAGTTGCAGTTTGTTCTTGCCCGTTTGTTTCACTTTTGATTTTGTTGTCAACACTTTCACTCGCGCCGCTTTGCTGATTACTATTTATCACTACAACCGGCAAAATAGCTGCTGTTGCTGTTGTTGTTGCTGCTGTTTTTGCTATTGTGTTTTCATCACTTATCTCACTTTTACACTTATCAACGATTTTGTAATATTTATCGCTAGCCGTTGTTGTTGTTGTTTTTGTTGTTGTTGTTTCTGTTCCTGTTGATGTTGCGGTCTCCTCAACTAGTTTCGTTTCGCATTCGGTTTTTAGCTCGACTTTATGTGGATTGTTATTAGGCGTTTCGTCTGCAACGTCACAAGCTACATTATTCTCATTATAAGCAAAAGCGATCGTTGAATTTGCAATTGTTGCTGCTGCTGTTGCTGTTGTTGCGCTGGTAACCGCTTGCTTCGCTGTTTCGCTGGCAACTGATGTATGAGCCTTCGACTCAAATGTCGACGATAAATTCGCTGTGGCAAGCGGCGACAACGATGACGCTGACGGCGACGTCGTTGTCGTCGTCGTCGTCGTTGTCGTCGCTGCTTGCTGCCTTTGAGCGTCGCCGTTCTCCTGTGCTGCCTCTATTGCCGTCTCTTTCACAACTACAGCCTGTTGAGTGTAAGCTGCTGTAGTTGCTGTTAATACATTTGATCCTGTTGCCTTGTCGCCAGCGCCCTTTTGCACTGTTTGTTTCTTGGTATTGGCTAGCGCCTTGGTGATCTTCATTTTGGCGGCACTAGCCAGTAAATTGTTCGGCACGCGCTGCATTGCTGCACTATTACTTTTAACCTTTTCCTTCGCCTTGCTGGTCTTGGTCATAGTTAGCCAAAGCTCACTGTTCTGTAGGGTTAGCACACACAGCGATCACAGCTCTAAGCATTCAAGCCTTGTGTATTGAATATTTTTGTCGGCAAGCTCCTTTCACAAGTTCTAAATGATCCGCGCTGATTAGCGTACGTGTCCGAGTCCGGCGCGTTTTTTATACAAACTGAGCTCAAGCACACGCTTAATTTCGAAACGAACAAAAATCATATTAAAAAGTGTTTTTAAAACGCCACTACGAGCATGCATATGTACATATTTATACATACATACATTTGTCTGTCAGCCTGTCTGTACAGCGGAATAAGCACAAAGCAAATCAAACCAGCATCCCAAAACTCTCTCGCCTGTTTCACGCTCTTTCCATTGATACAACTACATTTTGTGCTTTGCACTTTGCCTGCTTTGCTCTACATGCCGTTATATTATTATCATAATCATTATGCATGTTTCTGTTTTCTCTACATCTTCTAATACCAGCGCCCAACAGCAGTACCAGTCAACAAAACAACAACAGCAGCAGCAACAACAATTACAGAACTACACTCGCCGTTCACATTGACTCTCTCTCCCTCGCATTTGTATGCTCTCTTCGGAGCTCGTCGTTCCGCTCAGTATTTTCGTTCGGACTCTCTTCGAATATCGCTGTTGTTCTTGCTGTTGTTGGTTTTGGCCTGCGGTTGTCGGCAGCCAACCGACCTTATCACACATTCGTCGTACCATAGGACGCCTTGTTATTTGTTCTCTCTGTCCCTCTCTTTAGCTCATCCACTCAACGGCGCGTCAGTTTTAAGCAACGCCTCTCCAACTCTGAACACATCAAATAGAGGGAGGGAGACCAAGCCAGGCCTGCCAAAGCAATTTTTGTATTGTAACTTTCTAAGTGTAGCTCGATTGTTGTTGTTGATTTTTAATGTCGTTGTTGTGGTTGGCTGTTGCCAGCAGCGAGTATTACTCTGTTCATATACATATGTATGTATGTAAATTATATGTATGTACATCTGTATGCACATTCACATGGAAGTGCATGGCATACCACTCGCATTGTATGAGTACAACGTTTAAAAATTAATTACAATTGAAGCAAATGTATCTACAAAAGTTTAAGCCAGCGTGTAGACAGTAAAATTAAATTTGTAAAATATATTATACTATAATGGCTGTACTCATTATCTACACCCTTAACTAAATAACTAAGTAAATCTATTATTTCATCGTTATTTTGAATATATTATTCTAAAATGGCTTTGCACATTATCTACACCCATCATTTAACAGTGTTGCGTTTATGTACTTTTAAAAATACCAAATAAAAATTTGGATGTTAGCTTATCTTAGCTTAGCATATAATGCTGTTTTTTTCTTTAGATCATATATATTTGACTTCTTTTCATTATTTTATTGCTTCAATTTGTAAAACAATTACGATTTGAATGCTTTCGCAAAGTATCTTAAATATATAATTTAACAGTCACTGAAACCTTAGTATTTATTTTAGATTAATTTCTTCTTTTGTGTTTGTGTTTATATACCTTAAAACTGATTTAGTTTTAAATGTAACCGTAACTGAATATACTAAAGCTTAATCCTTACTATGCTTATATAAATATATGACTTGTGATCAGCATTTAATCATTAATTTCGATGCGGATAATAACATGGGAACGATTTGTGGCAATTTTTTCAAATTGTGCGTAAAATCATAATGTGTGGAACCAAGAGCAAGAATGGAAAATAAAAATGAAATTTTTCAATATTTTAAACAACATGCACAGTGTACGAAACATTTTCATGCCCATCAATACAGAAACATAAAATAGAGCATCGAGCGAGACGCGTGTAGAATTTCATAAGCCGCGACAAGGACATGCTCGGGAGCTGGAGCCAGAGCGAAAGGCGCCGTGAGAAAATAAAATCGTAGAACGTAGCAGAGCACACTTCACTGCCGGAGAATAGGAAAGTCTTTCACTTGTGCCGCTCTCTTTCGCCAATTCCCGAGTCGACGCGCCAAAATGATGTCGAAAAGTCGTAAAAATAAAATCTTGTATGGATGACGACAATGCGTCTATGTACTTGAGTACTGTTCTAATTGCTGATTAAAAAATTGTTATATTTGAACCAGGACGAGGTAGAGTCATAAAAGATCTCGTCAGGCCGTACGGATTTTAATGGCATTTTTATCGACATTTGAATAGGCGGCACCAACGATCTGTTTGGACATTTCGACAACATTTTTACGATGCCAAACTAAAAAGTAGACGACTCTCAAGTGGGTCGCCATCCCATTTAGTCCGACGTGTCTCTGATTTCAGTTAACCTCTATGGCAATTAAAAACTCATACTGTGTATTAATACACAAAATCAAAATTTTAAATAAAAAATACAAAAAAGTAAAAAAAAAAATATATATGCATATTTAAAATGTTTTCGACTGATAAGACGATCTCTCTGACTCCTACTAATGCTTGTGACACATGCCAAAGGCCGACGTACCATTTTTGCTTACACTTTGGAATACTTGACTCTATAGACTCATTACATACCATATATGTCTGTATGTATGTGGGTCCGTATATATGCAACCTTATGTCATATTTATATAAATTTTTTCACATAGATTTATTCGATTTAAACTGCTTTAGCTTTTCGCCTCATTAATAAATGTTTAATTTATTAAAAATACAAACAAAATATATGTATGTACAATGTATAAAGTATGTGTTTCACATTTTAAATAATGTATTCGTAGGTTGCATGTGGCTGTGATTTATATGGAACTTTAACCTTAACCTTGCACAGACGTCACAAATTTGTTAACACGAGTTTCCAGCATGTCCGTTCCAAAAATATATTTTAACTGGCATCATTATCGTAATTAAACAGGTAAAGTAAAAGTAATAATATATTTTTTAGTCGAACTTGCTAAATCTGGTCAAGCATTTAACTTCCAAAGTATATTATTTATTATAAAGAAAATTCCTAAAGCATGAGTTAAAGATTACTTGTACACACAATTATTAATTTATTATATTTTTTAAGTAAATTTTAATTTTTTGATAATTAACTTAAGAAATGGTAAAATTGTGACACATAGAAAGAAACTTTTTTTTTTATATCGAAAATTTTACAACTTACTGTGAAAATTCATTAGAGATTTGTGATTTGAGTTTATATGGACAAAAGAAAATGGTTATTGTCAGATCGACAGATAGTTTGATTTGAATGAAAATCATTGTACAGGAAAGAAACCCTTTGATATTCATTATAAGCTCATATTTGAAACTGAACATTTGAATTTTGGTTATTTCTGCGGTTCTCTAACGTTTTCTGTCACACAGTGCCGCCCCAAAGCTAACCCACATGTCACACTAAAAGTTCTCACTCTAGACAACAACAAACAACAGCAAACACACCCCACAGCACCCAACTGGCAACGTCATGCTTTGTTTGGTCCGATAAGGCAACGCCTGCCTTACATAAATGCATTGAGCACAAATGCTAATAACGGTAAATGACCTCAAAAAACAGAATGTAAATTGTAGCTGCAAGTGCATAAATGCTCAAGTCAGGGTTAAAGGCTATGTGTGTTCTGTGTGTGTGTGTGTGTGTGTGTCTGGGTGTGTATATGTCTGTGGCTTTGGGGATTGAGATTTTTGAGAATTCTCTGTTTTGGGTTGGCAAGCTTGAAAGGAGTGCGTGTCAACAAACAAATCTGGGCAAAGTAGTTTCCAAGGCATTATGCATAAATCATCAGTGAGCCCTGGAAGAATGTCAGCCAAGCACAAGTGCGAGATGCTAATGATGTGATTTATTACAGACCTGCGAGCTGTATTCCTTAAGGATATATGCGCGTGTGTGTATGTGTGTTTGTGTGTGTGCGTGTGTGTAGGTGCTGCGTTTCACACTTGAATTGCAATTGTCAATGAGCCGCAGCGTAGAACAGTCCATCTTGAAAATATCAGATGCACCGTGTTTATGGCAAAAAACGAAAAACAGATAGAAAAACAATAAAAAAAAATAAATAAAAATAAAAACTTGGATACTTACAAACACACAAATGAGTTTTTTATAACCAATGGATATAAAACCAAAGAGGTTCAAATTAAGCAAGCAATGCATTCGAGTATTTGTATATCCCACGAGACTCGGCCAAGGCATATTTCTGAAAATATATGTGCACACATATTTATGTATTTATATGCGTGTATGCGTGGCGCACACTTAAGCCATTGGGCTTAACATTATTTTGACATATTTATGGTGCCCAAAAATGGGTTTGCCTTGGCACTAACAAGTGTCAACTAGACCCAACGAACACACACAAATAATAATAATAAAAAAAAACCCTATCTCACATATCATCTTCGCTGATGTATTTATGCATTTTTAATATACTTTTCCAGTATTGCTCCTCATAAATATTATCCTTGCTTGGTAATTGAATATCCCGAATATGATTTCGCACTTGAGCCAGATTCTTACTGATCAATAGATGCACGGCCATTATCAGCATCGTTATCTGGTAGGAATATAATGGCCATTAGTTCTACTGGTATATGGCTTTTGATAATATCAATTAAAGCGATCCGAGTCAAGTGTCTTGCGGTCGCTTTGGCTGCTGTATGTGCTTAACAATAGCTCCTTATCTGGCCCACTTTATGACCCCTGGCCACATGTCTTTGACACTCCTTTTAATGGAACGTCATTTTTTTTGGAACGGTCTTGTGATAAGTACGTTTGATGGTAGAACTCAATTCTTTAGTTAACAAGTATTTTTCAAGTTTTCTTTAATCATTTTGCATAATTCTATTAATATTTATTAATAAATAAAATGCTTGTAAAGTATAATTTAGATGATGTTTAAGATATTTTTAAAAGTTAATTTTAAATAATTCTGTTGTAGTATTTTTAAAAAAAAATCTATTATTATTATTAAAATATTCAATAACAATTCAACATTTATATACCATATTATGATAAATACATATTGCTTTTATACGATAATAATAAGCAGTAATAAGTCACAAGGAAAACATTTATTTTCTCCGGCAGATCTTCTAACTTTGGTTTCCATATGGTTGCCAATCATTTTTAGCAGTTATTGCAAATGAATAAATAAAAACATGCGCTAACAAAGCAAATTTGTACAAATTACCCAATATACTTTAGCTAATTTGAAATATAAACAACCATAGTGAAACGCCACATGCGCCTGAGATCAACAGCATATCCAAATAAATAAACAGTCTGCCGGGACTACTAGAGACCCAGGAACTTTATGCAATATTACTTACTTGGTGACATACCAAGACACACATATTTGATGCACATTTCGAGTTGAAGAGTTTTTCCCACAGATAGAGTAAACAGCACTTGAACCTATTTAAATAGACGTCATATTAAAAACTGTCGAAAAGCCACGATCAAACCAAACTGATCAGCACTAATCGAGCAAAGGCCCAAAGCGGCCATTGCCTGGTTGCCGCTAAACCAGGTAGATTGTTGGCCCAGGTATCCTAGCAATTTGTTGCAAGGTAAACAGAAAATGGAAACACGCGCCGACAGGATCAAAATTGATCGTGACAAGAAAAGGACGACACTCGCATATCGGCCAATTGTTGTTTGTTATTCATGTACGTGGTCACGAGCGGGTTTTGGGTTCTGGTTCGGATTCGTGTTATGGCTAAAAGGTCTGGTCTGAGGGCCTCCTATCCTCTGCTTCTCGCTGCGAGCCAAAGCAAATAAACAAAATGGTCATAAATTTGTTTTGGCTGACAGCGTCAAGCAAAATTATTGTTCTTCCATTGTTGGGTTATATAATTTTGAATACATTTCTTTTTTTTCTAATTAGGGCGTCTACTGCAAGCACTGTTTATTTTGTTTTTTTTCTTGGTCAAATGTTAATTTGATGTTTTTTTTTACTGTCTTACAGTAGATAGTGTTTTAACAAGTAAATTGTACTTTTTTGCTTAAAAATTTCGTGTTTAAGATACCTTGTATTGCATATTCGTTGTTGAAAACTAAATGTGATAATCGAATACAAAAAAAGTATGAAAACCTATTTAAGGGTGCTTTTTACTTATCGTCGAGTTTATAATCAGTCGATATAGGAACTATATAAAGTAAAAATCTTTAATTAAATAAATGTACATACATATACCAATAAGTCAGCGTTTATGATTTATAATAATTGTTTAAAAATGTAAATTGAATCAGACTATATATACTACTACAAATATCACAATTGCCACGGCTTCATTCATTCGAATAACTTTTAGAATTTCCACATTAAAAACCAATTAGTAATGTGCAAGGGAACTAAAACAATTCATTCATCTGCAGCCAGGAATTTCCCAAGTCAGTTTATGAATGAAAGACGTAAATTGTTCAAACAAAGAGCAAAAACAAAAAAAACGCAACTCAAACTCATTAATTTGTATGCGGCAACTATGCGACTACCATTTGGCAGTGAAAGTAAGGTTGGGTAATTAAACTCGGCACACAATGCAAACCAATGGACATCGTCTGGCTCTGGATGTGCGCGTCAACGTCTTGGTCATATCCTGTTAAACACATTACAAACAGGTAGAGTCCAAAAGGTACTTAGAAAGACACGCGCTGTCAATGCCTCCAAATAGAGCAGTTCTCGTTTTCCAGAGTAGTAGGTGCGGTCTGGCTCTGTGTTTGGTATAGTTTGCATGGATCCTAGATATTGGCTCGAATTGTGTATTAAGTGCTCCGTTGCTGGTGCTTGTTTTTGTGGCAATCAAGACAAATACTCGTAGGCAGAAATGTATCTTTGTATCTGTGTATCTTGTCTCTGACGATATTTGTTTACTATTTGTTTGTCTTTCGGAATTTCACAAAAATTCCTTTATACGCTACAATTTTTATGTTTAATTTAAGTATGTAAGCCAACATGTGTCTGTGTTCCTGTGTTCCTATGTGAGTTCGTCATGTAAATTGTGTTTCCCTGATTTGGTTTCGGTTTTGGTTTGAGGTTCCTTTTTTTCTTGTTTTTGCGGTATTTGTTGTCGCGGTTTCTTCCATTGTTCTTGAACAAACGAATCGTATGCGGCTCCTCTGTTTGCGATGCATTTTACAAGAATATGTCATCATCGCCATGCACGTGTTGCTGTTTGCACAGAGTTTAAGTTGTGGTTCCACTTGTCCTGGTCCGCTTTTTTTTTTTGGTTTTTTTCAAAATCATAACAGAATCACTTACATTTACTCTATATACTCGCAAATCTATTTTCGCTGGAAAATTACCGTTAAACAACAACATTTTCAACTATGTTATGGTATATATAGTTTACTTACTATATATGTTCGACATTTAATATGGCTGCCCTTAGGCCCCACTTTGACAGGAAGTCGCAAGACTTAAGTCGCTAAGAGTATATAGTACATATTTAAATATATCTACATATAACTATAATTTACATCCATATACATATATATATATGTATATATATATATATGATATACACACTCTGTTGTTTTCCACTTCTTTCGAGGCAAAGTCGCTATTTTTTTCTTCAACACATTTATTTTATTTTAATTTTTTTTTTTCATTTTTGTTTCATATAATGTAGATTTTACTGTTGTTGCTGTTACTGTAGGGGTCTATTGATAAGGCCGTCATTGCCCGTCGACCGCATACAAACCCATAGCCACACATATATACATTATAACAAACGCACATATGTATATATATATATATATACACAAACTCAAGTCGAGGGACTGCTGTTTTTGCTATGGTCGCAGCTCTGGTCGCACTCAATCCCATTTAATATACATACTCGTATATATATATAATGTATGTTACATACATACATACATTATGTATGTACATATATATATGTGGAGCACTTGTTTACTGACAACGACCGTGTACAACGCACGTCTGCCACAGCGCCCCAGCCCCGGCTCCCATCCCTTTTCCAGGCAATAAATACGTCTCCACCTCCACCTTCGCCTTTGCCATTGCCTTCTCGGAGCACTCACAGTTATACTGAGAGCTGCGCTTTTGGGTTCGTTGTTCGTCATGCTGGTTTCATGTGATCGTCATAATTCTGTTATTTTTAAGTACACAGTCATTTACTCATACTACTAACTACAAAGACAATTTACAACATCCATAGAAGTGCATAAAAGTATGTACTCTCTGTCTATGTCTAAACTACAAGTTTTCAATTCAAAGCAAGTAGTTGTTGTCAAATTTTTATTCATTTGGGATATTATTATTTTATTAAGTTGTACAAATTAAGTTGAATAGGTTGAGTTACACGTATATTTAAATACTAATAGTAACATTACAAATAATACAATAAGGATTTAAAATAGAAATTATTATTATTTATCGGGTTTTTGTGTGACTGTTGATAATTATTCCCACAATAGAGGTGAATATACATTTATATAGGTATATCATACTTACAATGCGACTATAATGTAGCTAACCAAACATATGAGTCATTGTGACGCGTGCAAACCCCGTACGGAAATAACTCGATCATTGGATAGTAATCCACGGTTAGCTTCAGATTCGATGCGCTCATTATGAGGGGCGTTCGACTAGACACATGTGGTCGATAGGCAATGATGAAACCGGAGGCTGAAGAATGGGCAATCGGGCATCAGACATCAGACAACGGGCATCTGGCATCTGACTCGAAGCCAGCGTTAAATTTGTAATTTGTTTGTGCGTTTCGAGTTTTGGCATTTGGGTTGAGATTTCGTAGGCGTTAACCTTGTTTATGCGACCGCATAAATGTGTCACAGTGCGTAAGCCGTGTAAATGACAACTCTTTCTGGGATTCCGGGCGCCCCCTGGCTGTTGGTTAAACTCTTCACGTTTTGTGGTCAAATATTTTTACATGCATATATTGAAAAAAGGATTTTCCATGCGCCGGCGCAACATTTTTCATATTTTTACCATACCGATTACCCTCCGCTTCATACATTTTCTCTTTAAAAATTTTTGCATTGCTGCACGCCCACTGGAAATCGCTGTGATTATCACCCGGCACGGCCTACAGGAAACCGGACACGGAAAACTGACAACGGGGCACGACACCCGCATCTGTCCGGTACGAACCGAGCGGCGACTTACTACTACAACTTTTCAAATGCTACTCGTGAGACTGAGACCCCGGTCCCACCAAAGCAATACGAGTAAAATATTCTTGATTAAAACTTATCAGAGCACATTTCATATCACCTTTTCAAAAACGCAACAAGCAACAATAACAACAACAAAAACAACAGCTCGGTAGCTACTTTATTATCGGGGAAACGGTCGAACTCGTTACCCGCTCCCCGCTCCCGACATGGCCGGTGTGTGTAGTTTGGCTGCCTTTCCTCCGATTGGACGACCGGCGGCCGCAAGATATGGCTATCTGAGCCGGCACAGCACCACCCAGCCCAACAGACGCCACACGGACAGAGAGAGTGGAAGAGAGCGAGAGAGAGCGAGAAGTCCGGAGACCAAACCCGATTTGATTAAGTTGCATCACGCGTCGGTCGCGCGACTATACTTATCGGACCAACTGTATGTCTCTCCGTTGTTCAATGAACACACACTCACACACACATACATACATTATATGTGCGATTGTGTGCTTGTATGTGTGTGCTCATATATCCTTATCAATTTTTCTATACGTTTGGAAAGGTTTTGTTTTGGTGACGATGACAACGGAAACTTGGGAAACACCGCCAACACTGATTGCCACTATCAGAGGCATTGATGTAATAATATTTTATTAATAATAATAACAAACCATAAACCTCCATTGAACACTCAAATTAGTTAGAACCGATTTAATGGTATGGACTGTCAAACCGAAATCGGGAACAACACAATAAATGATTTGCTTAATAAAGTTAAGCTTTTATTATGTTTTTAATGCTGGCGAATATTTTGATACGTATACAGAATGAAATGAATTTATTATTAAAATGCAAATTTGGGAAACTTCAGGTAAAACTTTTTAGCTCGGCATACCAGAAATTTACTTATAATAAATAATAACACTCAAAATGTTCGTTATGTACTAACAGTAATAAAAACTAAATATATATAAGTATAATTATTTTGAAAACTACGCAGACTAATTTGATTATATATGTTTTGCCAAAATAATTAACAAAACATATTTAGTATTTAAACAACTAATGAGCTCGTACCCCAAAATAAATGTATAAACATATATATATATATATATCAGTGCTTATACATTTTGTAGTCGAAAGCAATTAAAGAATACATACTTCTCGTCTAATGATCTTATCATGTGTGTTACTTAATTACAAATAACATAGTAAAAAAAATCGAAAAATTCCTTCTGTGTAATCAGTTGGCATATAGGTCTCTCACCTGACCTTTATGTTAACCAGTGAATAATTTTTGTATTTGAGACATACAAAAAAAGCTTAGAAAATTTATTGAATCGAAATCTTAACTTTCTATGCAAAATTCTGATATGATGATAAATTACATTAATTCGGATATTGATTTACATTAATCTTAAGAACAATTATAAATGCCTAATATCTGACAAACATCTCAATTTAAATTGTCAAAGTATAACCTATTTTAATAAAATCAACAAGAAGCTCCCCACAGTTTCTGCAGAAACAACGATGACAATACAAAGAGAAAAATACCCAACAATCAATAAGATAACATTGTGAAAATATAAAAGATAACCGAAATGTGCAAAGGAATTTCTATTGCAATCGAAACGCCAGGCGTTGTGACGTCACGGCTAGTGATAAAAAGTACAATGCACACAAAGAAAATATTGCAAACGATGATAAGGGGAAACGAGTAGCCGAGCGACTGCCAAACAATGGACGAAGAGCCAGATAAGAAGGTAAACAACCTGCAACTTTAAGCAGGCGGCGACCCCTAAAAAAGGGCCCGGATCCTTAACTGCGATAATATGGACTATTGTGTGGGTGTGACCGTCCTATCAGCACACATATCAGGCAACTCCATACCAAAGCCCGGAAGACGCTAAAGATACTAAGAAGCATACAAATCGCAGCATACCAAAGTTTTATGTATGTATGCCTGTTAATTCATAATACATACATATATCTGACGGACATTAAATATATGAACAGACATAAAGAGCCAATATGGCTGCTCCCGGAGGCAACTCGTCGACTTGGGCTTATCAGCTTTGGCTTTGCTTTCCTTTTGTTTTGCTTTGCATTGGTTTGTTTTTGGTGGCGCGCATTCAACATGCCAGCGATAATTTAATTTAAATATAAAATATAAATGACCATTTCAATAGAATTAAATAGCGGGCATTACAATAAGCGAAACAACAGCGGCAAGATAAGCAGCATCAAGCGGCAACAATAACAACAAATCTGTTGGAAAATAATATATTAAAGAAATGGAATTGAAATTCGAAATAATCCAGCACAGCTCCATACGCAAGTATATGCCGTATATAGTTATATATATATATATATATATTTGTACATACATATGTACAATCTTTAGTCGCATCATCGTGACGGTGCTTGAGGGAGATAAGCCGCAGATTTCAGAAATAAACTCAAACACCCGACAGCAATATTGAAAACCAAAGCTATTTCAACTTTAAAAAATTGAAAAATACGTAAAACGCGTCTCAATGTTGGGTACGGGGTCAATTGTATTTACTAGCTGAGCCCGGTCAGAGTGTTCAACTACTGATAAGGCTGTGGAGTGTTCTCTCTAAAGAGAATCTAACGCACCAAGTCAAATAAATTAAAATTATTTTAAAAGTTAGGCAACAAATTTTGTTTTTGTTTTATAATCAGTTTTTATATTTGGAAATATTTGTATATATTATTTTACGAAAAATACCGTTTTTAATTTTAAAATGTAAAAAAATAGAAATGCTATAATTCTTCTTAAAAAAGAAAATGGAAATAAATATGAAAACGATTTTGTTTATAAAAAAAAGATCGGTAAGGCATATTTATTATTATTTACAATTTGTGGAAACTAATTTTATTATTTTATTGTGAAATGATATTTGTTTAACACAAAATGGCCCAAAATTGATATATAACAGCTAATTTTAAGACACTTTCTATTTACTATATTTTTTTTGGTTTTTTTTTTTATTTTTTGTTGTATAACAATTTCATATATTTTAGAAAACATAAGAGTATCTTAAATTTAAAATGTACACAATTAATAAATAAAAATTGACCTAATTGGAAATGAGTAGTTTTAATACGGTTTGAACTAGTTCAATAAGCATTAAAACATTTAAAACGCGACAACCCTGATCGCAATTTTAGACACTTAAATGCTCCAGCTGGAGTATCAACACATACGATAAGGTCAGCGCTCTTAAGACTATAGATAAGTCCGCTCGCAAACCGATTGCTAAGCAAATGAAGGTCCGATTAGTTTAAATTAAGCTATATTACACAGCAGACTCGTGATGTCGCAAACAGATCGACTTACATTCCGTCGGGCGGATAAAACGGATATTAAAGCAGTGCATGAGATGATACAGGTGGGAGATGAAATATAAATACAGATATACCATAAAGAATTCAATATTCCCAGGAACTAGCGGATTTCGAGCGTATGAGCCAAGGTCCCGAGCTGAGCGTGGAAGGTAAGTGGACTTACGATACAGTTTTGTCATCATATTTGTATTATTTCCCACGCACAGATCTGATACGAGATGCGGGCCTGGATGGCGGACCCGAATATTGTCAAGTCTATGTGCTCACGGAGAATGTCACAAAGTAAATAACACTAAGAATTGATAAGAACGTAGAAAGCTAGGCGTCAAAATGAAAGACGTTAGGCAAATGTTTGCTGGTCAAACAATTTTGAGTGTCAGCCAAATAACAAATCTGTTTGGAAAACATTTGTGCTCGTTGATCGTTGGATCGGCAGCTTATCAGGCAATTTGATAAAATGCTGAATGCTAAAATTTGACTGTATTTAATACAAATATAAATATTTGTCTCAACAGCTCGAGCATTGGCTATGCTATCTGCTTCAACTCGTACTCCACGTGGCAGGGACGTTCCCTGTTCCTCGAGGATGTCTATGTACGTCCTGCTTATCGTAAAATCGGCGCCGGTGCGCGCATCTTTCGCGAAGTGGCCGCCATTGCTGTCAAACTGGGCTGCCGAAGACTGGACTTTCATGTGCTCAGCTGGAATCCGGCGCGTGAGTTCTACGATCGTCTGGGAGCTACGGATTTAACGGCAACAGAAAACTGGCACTTTTACCGCGTGGAGCAAGAACAATTGGTGAAACTGGCCAAAGAATTAAGTCATTAGTTCTGTCTACTTTATTGTTAACAGTTTCTGGTAAGCAGTTTAATGCTTACTGCAATAAATAATACTTGGCTATTCAAATTTGGCTGTTTACTGTTCGGCGCTTACGCTTGCTATAACATGGATCTGCATGCTCTTGGTCGAGTTGTACACCTGGCCGGGCGGAAATGGATGCACCTTGGAGTGCGCATCAGCCTTATTCTTGCCACCCTCAGTGTACTTGGATAGTCTTATGCTAGGCATGGGCAAAAAGCCAGTGCTTAGAGGCATAACATCCAGCGATATAGAATGGCTATCCACATCCCTCATGGATACGACACCTGCAAGAAAAACAGTATGAATAAGTATCCAGTTTATGTTAAATCAAGTTAGCAAAAGCATAAATTTGTTTGTGTTTACAAAAGTCCAATTAAAAGCCTAACTACTTTAAAAGCAAAAGTACGGCCAGCCGAACATATAAATTGATTACTGTGTGAAAACGCCTAGAAACTTAAACTAATGAAGTAAATAAGATATTTTGTGTTTTAATTGTTAGACAAACTAATATTTTTTAAAGCAAAATTTTGTATTAAATACATTTTTAGAAATATGGTGCACTCTTATAAATTAAGAGAGTATTTCTTAAATGCCTTAAATGGTTTGAATGATTAGAAGTCAGACCGAATAGATCAAGTCATTAATTAGAATATTTGATAAATTCTACTCAAAAAATATCGCAACAAATAAATAAAATCACAACCAATAATAATATAACATTCTTATTTACAACAAGTTTGTAGACGTTATGGTAAGTGCTACTGCAAGTGTTTATAAACCAAAAACTTACCCGTGTCTTAATATGCATATTAAAAGTGTGTGACAAGAAATTAGAATTGAAAAATAAAAAGCACAAATATAGGTAAAAAAAAAATAAAAAGTGGACAAACGAGAACTCACCAGCGGAACGACCACAAACTGCCCACAGATTCTGATCATTGAGCACCTCGTACATTAGATCCACATACGGATTCTCATTGACCTTGGTAATCTTCAGATTCAAATTGCAAACGGTGCGCAGGCGACACAGTTCGCTTGTCTCCAGCTGCGCCTGCAGCTTGAACAGCGTTGAATAGTCAACCAGATCAAAGGCACAGCCATAATTTCGCCAGACGGGCGTTTCGTCAAGCGTTGCATATTTGACCATGAAATGCACCTTGACAATGGACAGCTCGTGCTCCGTTTTCAAAGGCTCCACCTGAATCTCATACAAGTAGGTGACTGTCAGAGATTTGTAAATCTCCTGTAAGCGGTCACATTTGTAATAAAAACTAGCATTATACATTTAGATTTTGTTAAAAGACTTACAATTGGTTTCTGTGACTCCGGATTGAGATCGAGCAGACGCACGCCAGGCACATCACACTTGACCTTGGCATTCTGCAGCTGCAACTGCGCATCCAGACCCTTCATAATGACCTGTAGGAACTTTTGAGTTCCGCATGTGTGCAGCCGGCAAGTCGCCTCCATGGCTGACTGAAACTCTATAGGTATCTGCAGCTCATTGCGCGACCAGGGACAGCTTAGTGTGATGTGATGCTCGTGTTGTTTGGCCATCTTGCGACCGGGCATATCTGTGAGTACCTCCAGCGAAATGCGACGCTCCTCGAAAGACTTGAAATGTAAAAGCGGCACAAGAAGGACATTCTCAAAGCTGGCATCATTATTGCAATTAGGCGCATCTGGCTCCCGAGCTTGGCGTATGCGCAGGTTTTTGGAGCAACGCAACGTAATCTTTGCATCAGCTGGAAAGATGAAACTGCCGCCGGCTACATGCAAGCTGATGGGCTGCACAATTCCAGCGATGAGTGTTTTAAATTCGAGTGACGCGCTCGCCGGCTTGGTGCATATCTCAAAGATGGGCGGCTGCACACTTGCAGACAACGGCTCCGAAAGGAACTCCAAGGTGGACATGCTCAGGCTTAGCTGCTTAAACTGCCAGCGGCCGACGCGTGTCGCCTTCGCCTTGAGCTCGATGAGATTAATGCCCGGCTGTAGACTAATATTCTCGGCAAGCACAAAATTTGTGAAATCCGCCTGCATGCTGGGCGATAATTTGCGCTTGGTGCTGCTGGTCCGTCGCACCGGCTGCTTAGTCTTAGGCGTATCGCAGACAACCGAGGCACAGTTGAGTGAGTTATCCTGCTTGTGGAACAGCTGTAGTGTGACCTTCAGCCGTGATGCGCATTCCTTGTGTTGCGCCGGCGCTAGAGCAACATCCTGTAGTGCTGTCTCCAGATCGGGGGCTACATGGAGTTCATAGCAGAGTTTTATGCATTCGGCGACAATGCCACGCGGATATAAACTCTCCAGCTTTAACTGCACCAGCAAATGATCATCTTGGATTATGGGTTTAGCATTGAGCACCTCAATGTCCAGTATGCGAAAATGATCCTCGAGCACACAGTAGTTGGCATTCTCTAGGGAAGGCTGTGCGGACAGAGTTGTCTTTAACGTTTTCAGCGATTTTAAGAACTCATCAAAATAGAAAGTGCGTACAAGTGTTTCCAGCTCCGCACAGCAGGAGATGGAGCTGCATGTTTTAGTGTACGCCAGCGAATCACCCATTTTCCTATAGCAATTGGCTAGCTCCAGCAGCGTCTGTGAACTCAGCGTATGCCAATTCTCCGCCTTCAATTCGCGCAGCAGATCTGTGAAGAAACCCACCGCCTTGTGTGGCTCATTTAAAGCGCAATAGAATTTGCCCAGATCGAGACCAACCAATCGCGCAGAGCGTAAACGCGCCACGTGCTTGTATGTGCTAATAGCCAGCTCCGCCAGCTCCAGATAGAGCTTTTGGAATGTCTGATTCGACCCGAGGGCCTCTTTTAGCTGTTGCGCCGCTGACAACTTCGGTTTTCTATTCGGTGAACGATCGCGCAGCTGGGGCATAGCTTGCAAAAACTGTTGCTGTGGCGGTGCATCGCCAATGCCGAAGGACAGTTGGACGACAATGTGCAACTGCTCCGAGCTTGGCGTGCAACCCGGTAGTAGGCCACACAATTTTCCGAGCTCATACAGCTTATCCTTGGCCAAATTCCAAATGGGGGCACAATGCTGAAAACAGGTCACCTCGTTAGGTTCCATGGCCTGTTCGCATAGCTGCAGCACTTCCAGAGCACAGACAAACTCCCAGCAGCACAGAGCACCCTCTTGGAAATCCAACTTAATGTACTCTACCTCACGCAGCGTAGAAAATAAGAAGCCCAGCAAGCGCTTGGCGATCTCTGGTATATCGTTGGATGTTAGCAGAAGATAGGCTTGTCGCTCAAATAAATAGTTCCGAAATTCCAGTAGGGAGACTCCCTCCTGACGTATCTTCTGGCGCATTTCAAACTTATCGACACGACTAAGACAGATGCCATGGAATGCGCTGAGCGGTCGCTTGAAATAGGCCAACCACTGTTGTTTCTCATTGAAGCCGGTGTGCGTAATGAACTGCGAAAACATGGCATCCAGTTCATCATACTGGATTAACGCCTCTGTGGGCAGTTCCAGTTTCTCAAATATCAGTGCCAGATCCTCCTGCATAAAGAAGTATTGCCGAAAATCCCAATCGTCATGATTGCGTTTCTCTCTCTTACTACGTATTAGCTCCTCATATTTGGCTATATTCCGATTAAAGCTAGTGAGCATTAGGAAACGTATGCGCTGCACCAAACAACGAAAGGATTCCGTTGATTTCTGCTCGAACTTCGCTGGATTCAAAACGGAAATACAGCGATCATCGTTTTTGCTTCCAAAATCTAAACGTATCTTATCAAGCACTGTGGTGCGAGGTAACAAATTCTTTGTTTTGCGCATATCCAGTGTCTCCACCAACAGAATCATCCAATCGGAGATGCCATAGCTGGTCAAAAGCTTAAGCCAAGCATCGATTTCCTCACGAATCGTTCCCTTGTACGTGTCAATGTCCTACAATGCAAGTATATAAAGTCATCCAATTGTGGGTTAATTGAATTGGAAACATTTCTATATAATCTAATCGCCTAGCTAATCAGCTTCAAAAACGACACACACACTCACATTGCATTCCGTGACAAATATGTGCAATATAGGATGTTCCAAAATGCTCCAATCTCCATTTTTATATCGCTCCAATGGCTCAACACTAAATTGTTGCGTTTGAGCCTCCAGGCGAACATGTTTTGTTGGCCTTTGTAAAGTGCGTCGCCATTCGCAAGTGTCCAAAGGAATCGCATTTAGAATTTGCGACTCGAGCGATCGAAATAGTGGAAAAGAGCCAGAATCTAGAAAAGGACATACTTTACAAATGGGAAGATATATATAGATTACTACTTACATGTAATTATGGGCTTAATCTGCATGCTTATGAAAATTTGTAATGGCTTATTTTCATTTGATATTACTTTTTTGGCGAAGCAGAACAGTCAACGTACAACAAAGTATCAGCTGTTATCAATGCAAGAGCATTTTGGCATATAGAAACTTAACAGTTCGATGAAATGTTAATGCCACTTAGAAATAATATTCACTAAATTGCGTCAATGTGACAAAACTTTACTGTTGTTAAAGTTTCTTGGAAATTTTAATTAGTGTTGCAGTTAGTTTTAAAAATATAAAGAGCGAATGGGACTTTAATTTGAACAACAGCAAACAAGTGTCCAGCACTGAATAACAGAGCCCATACGTGTCAGCTGATATCTCTGCAGGAGACGTGAACTTCACACCGATAGCCGATAAATTTGTCAAGCAGCTGATTGCGGGCGAAAGCTGAGAAATTTGTTAGAAACAATGCAGTGGGATTAAAAAACGTATAAAGTTAAACAAGGAAAACAATCAAAGTCATCTATATGCTAAGTTAAATAGTTGATTAATTTCACACATAAGTTGCTGTTTTTGAAAATGGATATGGCACGTAGCATATTTGGTCGTGACCATGAAGGTTACGTGGGCCGTGAAGAACATACGGTAACAATTTAATTGAGATGACAGATTTCTTATCAAGCTAATTAAAATTGTTTACTCTTCGTGCTGCCAACAGCGCAAATTGCAGAACCTGGTATCCGACGACGATGCTGGTGAACTGCCGCCTATGATGGAAGAATTGAGTGTTGCAGACGGCTTGCGTCCAAATCCCGGAGGACCTTTCTCAGCGCTCACACCCTCAATGTGGCCCCAAGAGCTTCTGGCCAAGCTAGGAGGCGAATCAGAATTGGCCGCTACAGATCCCAACGATCAGCCCGATTACCGCTTTGATGAGTTCGGCTTTCGAGTCGAAGAGGAGGATGGACCCGAACAAAGTTCAAATAAATTGCTCAGTATACCATTTATGGAGGATGCACAGCAGCGCTTGCAGTGGATCGCCCACCTTGAGTTTGCCCACAACAAGGAAGCTAACGAACTGAGCTGGGAGCATGTGGAGCTGCTGCTGCAGCGCACAGAGAAGTTGCGCAAAATGGTCCAAAACGGCATACCTCACAGTCTGCGACCTCAAATGTGGATGCGTCTCTCCGGTGCACTGTCCAAAAAGCAAAAAAGCGAGACAAGCTATCAGGATATTGTCAAGGGTACGTATTTTGTTACGAATTAATAATAATTTAATTTGTCATATGTTGACTGCTTTTATATTTGGTTTTTTTAAACAGCTTCCAGCAACGATCAGCTAATGACATCGAAGCAAATAGAAAAGGATTTGTTGCGCATATTGCCGACGAATGCGTGCTTTAGTCATCCAAATGGAACGGGCATACCGAGACTACGTCGCATTCTGCGCGGCATTGCGTGGCTTTTCCCCGACATTGGCTACTGTCAAGGCACCGGAGTGATTGTTGCCTGCCTGCTGCTGTTCATGGAAGAGGAGAATGCATTCTGGATGATGGTCACCATTGTGGAGGATCTTCTGCCGGCATCATACTATAGCTCAACGCTGCTAGGCATCCAGGCGGACCAGCGGGTGATGCAGACCCTGATTGCCAATTATTTGGCCAGCGTAGATGAATCGCTGAAGCGGCACGATATCGATCTGTCCCTTATAACGTTGCACTGGTTTCTCACTATCTTTGCGAATGTGGTGCACATGAAAATACTGGTGCGCATCTGGGACTGGTTCTTCTATGAGGGCTCAATTGTACTGTTCCAGCTAACGCTTGGCATGCTCAAGGTCAAGGAAGCTGATTTCAAACATTTGGAGAATTCGGCACAGATATTCAATTCGCTATCCATGTGCTGTGAAGTGGACGACGTCGAGGTGCTCTTCCGCCAGGCGCTCGAAGTGGGCGGCTCATTGAGTCAAACTGTTATCGAGACGCATCGACGGCGTCATCTGGCTTATTTGATGGCCGATCAAGGCCATCAGATTGGCAATCCGGAGGCAGCAGCCAATTTGCCCAAGCAGCAGCTGTCGAGACGACAAGTGCGCAAAAGTAAATCCATACTGGAGGCATTTCTGTTTCGGAGCGATCCCGAAGCGGAGCAGCTAAAGAACAAGAACATACGCCAAACCGAAATTCTGGTCGATCTGCGCGAGGCCATACTGAAGGTGGGCCGTCACTTCATAACCATCGAGCCAAAACTGGCTGGCCACATCCAACTGACGGCCAACTACAGCAGCGAATCGCATGCCAAGGATCACGAGAACTTCATCAATGTGGCACGCACGCGAAAGCGGCGAGCCAAAGCGTTGCATGACTTTGAGCGGCATGATGACGATGAATTGGGCTTCCGACGCAACGACATCATTACCATAATTAGCCAAAAGGACGAGCATTGCTGGGTGGGTGAGTTGAACGGCTTGCGCGGCTGGTTTCCCGCAAAGTTTGTCCAGCTCCTCGACGAGCGCAGCAAATTGTATACCTCCGCTGGAGATGATGCCATTTCCGAAACGGTGACGGATCTCGTGCGCGGCACCTTGGCGCCGGCGATTAAAGCATTCCTTGAGCATGGTATGAAACGGCCCACATTTCTTGGCGGGCCCATACATCCGTGGCTATTCATTGAGGAAGTCTCATCTCTGGAAGTAGAAAAAGACTTTAAATCGGTGTACAGCCGTCTGGTTCTTTGCAAGACCTATCGTCTGGATGAAGACGGCAAGGTGTTGACGCCCGAGGAGCTGCTCTATCGCTGCGTCCAGGCAATCAATCAGACCCACGACAATGCCCATGCCCAAATGGATGTAAAGCTTCGCTCGCTTATCTGCCTGGGCCTGAACGAGCAGGTACTGCATCTGTGGCTGGAAGTTCTCTGCGCATGCCAGGAGGTGGTACAGAAATGGTATCACACCTGGAGTTTTATTGATTCACCTGGTTGGGTGCAAATCAAATGCGAATTACGTATACTCTCACAGTTTGCCTTTAACCTGAATCCGGACTGGGAGTTGCCGCCCAAGCGTGGCAAGGAGTCGCAACCACTGAAGGATGGTGTGCGCGACATGCTTGTCAAGCATCATTTGTTCTCCTGGGACCTGTGAGTCAGCTTATTGTAGGATGGCTTGTAAAACATAAACTTTAATAGATTCCTTTACGTATGTACAATCATGCCGGCTGCCTAATCCGCAATCTACATCCTAAGTCTTCAATCTGAACCAAAGCTGCGCTTTAGCATTTCATGCTTTCATTTCTTGTGCAATATTCTCTAATAATCGAACAGCTTGCGGACTTGTTTTTTTTTTAACTTACTGGGAATAACAACTAATTCTCCTTCATTCCTTAGTCGGCTTTTTGTTAAATTACGCTCTAAAAGAATATCAATTTGCTTGTTTAATACCTCTTTGTGTTGTTGTAAGCTTAACTTAAGTGCATTCTACCTTAAGCCCCATTTTGCACAGATATTCATACATATACATATACATTCATTTAAATGTAGACTTTGCTATTGAATTAAAATATATCCATCCATAATTGTAACTCCAACACACCATAAGAACACACACATAATTGTACTTAATTACAAACGTAACGTACCTTTGAATTTAAATCAAATCTTATAATGTATTTATAATATATATACACCTAGATATTTAACAATCTAAAATGCATTTCATTAAAGTTTAAAATATATATATATAAATTGTATATAAAGTTGACTTGACTTTTTGCTTGTGTTAAACTAATTACAGACCAGTCCCAAATAATCATCCATCAAAGTTCCTATAGCAAACTGAAAAAATATGGATAACTCAATAAATAAAAAAAAGTCATATTTTAACGACTTACAATGCCAGTGGCATCAACACGTGTGCCGACGATCTTGAGGCGTATTTTATCCTCTCCCGAGATGACCACATCTTCGTCTTTGGATTTGTAGCAAGGCGGATTTCCGTTCGGACAAAATTGCATATCAGCGGGAATGGACTGTAAAATTTGTCTAAATATGCTGTTTAAAGTTATATTGTAAAATCAACGTACATGATGCGATATAAAGCAAGACAGTGGTCCAATTTCGGCAAACATGCCAACTTTGTTTATCTGCTTGACGACAGCGTCCAGTACTTCGCCCTTGAAGGGGCGAAAGACGATTGCCTTGTATTTCACTGGATATACGACAAATCCCTGGCCCGGCTGTATTACACCGGAGCCAATTAGGTCTATCGTTGTGACGGCTATCACGAAACCATATTTGCCTGTACACGTGCCCTCCACCTCCGAGTAGAGCTTCTGCTTCACCGTCTCCAGCAATTGTGGACCAAAGTAGCGCGGATGCAGCAGAATTTCGTGTTCGAGGGAAATCTGCGTGCCATTCGGTTAGGCAAAATTTACAATACGTAGTCGCAGTTGTTACTTACGTGATAAAACATATTTGTTGAAATTACTTTCTTATTTTCAGCTGTATGTTAATATAATTGCCAATGGCACACAAAAAACGCGCAAGCAACAAAACATTCACTGTTATCGTTATCGATAAATTCATGCCGGCATGTTATAGTTATCAGTACTACCCGTGCTAAAAAGTGCAATTAGGAGAAAAGGCGGTTCTTTAGAAAAACATAGCACGTTTATTCCACAATCTCACAAACTACATCAATTACACAAAAAAACAAACACTTAACTAATCTATTCTTCTTTTAGATTAAATTCCAGCTCTTGTGACTGACCTCCTGACCAAAAGATGCGCACATAAGCCGATTTAACTCCTAACTTCAAAATGGCAGCCATTGGCAAGTAATACATAAAAAAGTCCATAAGCCAAATTCTAAAATTGAAGTACCATCGAATAACTGCATATTTGTGCATATAGGTTACCATAAAAAGACCATAGCTGACAATGAAACGATCCCACAAATTCATGTCATAATAGTATTGCCTTTGCTGTGGATCTGGCTGCTCCCCATCCAAGTAGTCAAAACTGTAGTACTCGTAGCCCTTAACATAGGCCAGGCGCTTGGTGAAGAAAATATTCGCTTGCACCGATAGCATCATATTGGCATGCCAAAGTCCATGAATCAGTGCTTCTGTCATACGATTAAAGTCATCATTGGTCTTCTCCAGCGCTGGTCTATAAACTTTTCGCATAACAATTGCCAAACGTTCTTTGGACTCTGCCCAATTGCCGCCACAGATATTGTACTCATCTTTAATGCCCAACAAATGGCCCAGCACACGCCACATGTGCGTTGTAGCTTCCAGGAAATCATCATCCTCCAAGTGGATTCGATGGGCACCCAGGGTTATAAACCCAATGAATCCAAACTGTGTCAATGCCAGATCCTTTTGCGTTATCCGCCCAGCAGCAAGTCGCTGACATGCGCGACTGGATCTCGAGTGTGCCTGTCTCACAGCCGCAATGCTTGTCCAGAACTTTCCATTCCGATCATCTATCGAATTAAAATACCAGGCTTGGGCGTGAAAGATTGTGCGCAAATAGCGACGATAGGCACTGAGTGCATTCGAAGATTGACGAGTGCAAATGAGCACGCTCAGTATCGAGGGTATGGCAAGCACGGCAATCAATCCAGCCAACATCCCAGATGTCATCACAAAGCGATATTTTCGAAAATATCCTTGACCGCTGTAAACATGTAAACACACGTTATTAAGTATTAAGAAAAAAGATAATATCGCGATGCCAAAATAAAATTCAAATATAATCAAAATAGGCTCAAAGTTGTTGCCCAAAGCAATAAATGACAAAGAAAAGCAAGAAATATATCGTACCAAAATTATTCACAACATAAAAATCAAATCAGTAACACGCCCATCTCTAGCATAAGCTGTTAATATGCTAAAATAATGGCACCTACCGCTTGAATAACTGTGCATTGTACCATGACGGCAGCTGCAGATCTGCCCCGCTGTCGCCCTCCTGGCTGCCATTGGTCAGAAGACGTTCTAAATAATTTTCGGCCCGCTCTTTATTGAGCTCCGCTAAACCGTTCCTTTGGTCTACGTGCATTTTTTTATACAAAGTACTCCAACAGAGTAGAAACCAACAAGTTACAACAACAATGCAAACAAACACGAGAGAAAGTTTCTCGACGGCTATCTTTCCCCTTGCATTCGTTGGAATGTTTTGTTGTAAAGAAATCGTTGCGTGTGCCGTTTACGAGTTGAGTAAACAAACTAATTGGCAAAATGAGCACAATCTGTTAATCTTATTAGAGTATGCCAAGTTTAGCTATTTACCCGCCGCGCACTTTAACAAGCGATGCGCTCGCTAAGCTGCCTCAAGTTACACTGCTAACTGTGCACTCAAAAACACTTAAGTTACCGACTTATCCCAAAGGGGCTTTTACTTTAATTATAGCCGATAAGCTATAAATTTGCGCGCCAATTGTTCAAATTTTTTACAACATGCTTTGAGAAAATGTTAATTTATACTTGTTTATTGGCTAAGAGTTGTCATCTGTATTAAATCAATTTTGTTATGTATTTTTACATCAATGATATTAATCGTTATCGAAGTACCTTTGGCCAGGGATAGAAAAAATGAAAAATATAGTTTCTGTAAGTTTCTATAAATTTAAAAGATATCAAATATTTTAATTAAGTTTTATTTTCAATATTTAATATAGAATAAATTCTTGTTGGACAGAATTAGAATCACTATTGACAATATGTATCATCTGCTTAGTGATTATATATATACGTCATTGCTTTTCTTTACGCAGAAATCCTATTTTGTTTTAGAAGCCGCGTAAATATTGTGCTTTATATTTTCAATATGAAACAACGCAAAGTATCGATATCGATGGATTAAATGAAGATAAATAATCGATTGACGTTACTTTTCATACTGTGATATCGATGAGATATCCACACATCTCTGTCGCATCCAGCAGCCGACGCGCTTGCAAAAAAGGAAAGAAAGGGAAAATAATTTTCTTAATTTGTGCAAGAAGTAAATTATTTACACGTGTAAGAATACACACAATTGACTTGTCACAATTTTAAGTGTGTTTTTAAGCATAATATTTTAGACGAGAGTGCTTGGTTAAACAATAACGAAGCGTGTAAACTTTTGCCGACACTGTGCACGCTTTTGCCGCCGCCGTTTTGTTGTTTTGGCGCCCGAATTTGCGACGCGCAAAATAATTTGCGTGAAAATATAACTTAGTTCTCTGCTTGAAAATGGTAGATCGTAGCGATAATGGTAAATGTCAAATTTTAATATTATATATATCCCCTGCTTACTTCCAAGTTTGTTTTCCTCTAAGCAGCGGAATCCTTTGATGATGCCGTCGAGGAGCGTGTAATAAACGAAGAGTACAAGATATGGAAGAAGAACACTCCATTTCTGTATGATCTGGTGATGACGCACGCACTGGAATGGCCCTCGCTGACGGCCCAATGGCTACCCGATGTCACCAAGCAGGATGGCAAAGATTACTCAGTTCACCGTTTGATATTGGGCACACATACCTCGGATGAACAGAATCATCTGCTCATTGCCAGTGTCCAGTTGCCCAGTGAGGATGCACAATTCGATAGCTCCCACTATGACAATGAGAAAGGTGAATTTGGCGGCTTTGGCTCAGTGTGCGGTAAAATCGAAATTGAAATCAAAATCAATCACGAGGGCGAGGTGAACCGTGCCCGCTACATGCCGCAAAATCCATGCGTTATTGCCACCAAAACTCCATCGAGTGATGTTCTCGTTTTTGATTACACAAAGCATCCCAGCAAACCGGAACCATCCGGTGAATGCCAGCCGGACTTGCGTTTGCGTGGCCACCAAAAGGAGGGCTATGGTCTTTCATGGAATCCTAATTTGAACGGTAAGCACGGGACTAGTTAGGTTAAATGGTACAGTAATCTGATCCAATACCTGCATTGCCTATGCCAAGTTTTATCAGAGATTGATTGACTTGTAATGGAGTTAGAAAGAGAAGCATTGAAATTTCTTATGATTATTCTCCTTTAGGTTACTTGCTCTCGGCCTCTGACGATCACACCATCTGTTTGTGGGATATCAATGCCACGCCCAAGGAGCATCGCGTTATCGATGCCAAGAATATATTCACTGGCCACACGGCTGTCGTTGAGGACGTCGCTTGGCATTTGCTGCATGAATCGCTGTTCGGTTCGGTGGCCGATGATCAGAAACTCATGATTTGGGATACGCGCAACAACAACACCTCGAAGCCATCCCACACCGTCGATGCGCACACCGCCGAGGTGAATTGTTTGAGCTTTAATCCATATTCGGAGTTCATATTGGCCACGGGCTCGGCAGACAAAACGGTCGCCTTGTGGGATTTACGCAATCTTAAGCTAAAACTACATTCCTTTGAATCGCACAAGGATGAGATCTTTCAGGTGCAATGGTCTCCCCATAACGAGACCATTCTTGCCTCCTCGGGCACCGATCGTCGCCTACACGTTTGGGACTTATCCAAAATTGGCGAGGAGCAGAGCTCCGAAGATGCTGAAGATGGACCACCTGAGCTGCTGTTCATCCACGGTGGCCATACAGCCAAAATTAGCGACTTCTCCTGGAATCCAAATGAGCCATGGATTATCTGCTCCGTGTCCGAAGACAATATCATGCAAGTCTGGCAAATGGCCGAAAATGTGTACAACGATGAGGAGCCCGAGATACCTGCTTCGGATCTGGAAACCCATACTGCTTAAAGCAACATCTATTCAAGTATATGTTTTCTCTTCCAATCATCCCATCGCCCTCTGCCCCAAGAAAACATACGTGTGTAATTGTTTTTGGAAACAACACAAAGCCGGCTTATCTGGTCTCGTGCACTCATTTTAATTTATATATATATATATACATTATTTTAACATTAAGTTCAGATTCTGTTTACAACAAAAATCTTGCATTAAATCGATCTGAAGACCAACAAATTAATCCACTGTATATTTATAATGTCTGCCAAACACTTCGATTTCCACACACAATGCACGCACATCACCCTGATGGCGCCGCGATCTGATCTTGCCACTGATCACCTGACCCTTCTGCACATCCTGCGGCTGATCGATAAAAAATACGGTTTGCTTCCAGTGTGTGGGCGTCGCGTCGGGCGAAGTGCTAAACGTGACTTGGCTGTCCAGCTCAAAGAGCGTATCAAAATATCCCGCAAAGGCACCCAGTTTGCCCGTTTCCGTGCACTTCAAATTGAACTCGTGCGTAAAATTTGAATAGTTCAAGTCCACTGTCATCATGTCAAAGTCGGCGATGAGCTCACTCTCTGTGAGGATGTTGTCGGAATTGACCACTTGCATTAGTGGCTCCTCAATGCTTCGTTTGCGCAAATCAGTCATATTAACCCCATACACATTCGACCAAAATTCCACATGTTGTCCATGCAGTTCCTCATTGATGCCTACCAGATGCAGCGTGCAGCGATTTGGCAGAATTTTTCCATTCGGCTTTAGATGGTGATCGCGTGCATAGATAATGGTGTCCAGCATTGCCTCGTACAGAAGAAAGTAACCCATCCACTCGGATATGATGATATCGTACATTGGCTCGGGCAGTTCCGTGTCCTCCAAGCGTCCCTTTATTAACTTTACGTTTTGCACCTTGTTTTTTCTGTGAATTAAATTGATAAAAAACAAATTTAAATAAAAAATAATGAAGCAATTAATTATAAATAAAAGTTGCTCACCTGACGATGTCCATGGCTGTGTAGACAATTTCCGAGTTGTCAATGCCAACAACGTTCTCGGCGCCCGCTTGTGATGCAAATATTGAGAGTATGCCAGTGCCACAGCCCACATCCAGAACTGATTTGCCACGCAAGAACTTTTCGTTTTGCATTAGAGCTGCTCTATAGCTGCTGGTGCGCACCTGTGTGTAAAGCGTTACATATTTGATGGATATTTACAATTTCACTTGTCACCTACCTTATCGCTAAGCATTTCGTGATGGATGCCAAAGTGGGAGTAGCTATTAAAGTATTCCTTATCAAAGGTTGGAGCGTTGCGCACAACGCCAGGTTTAGTATCCTTACCGCCTAAGTCGCCATCGCTCTGCACTTTCTGCAGAAGTGCCTTGTAGTCGTTGCGCATCCGTTCCATATCCTCGTTGGCCTGCTGTAGCAGTTTACTTTGCTCCGCAAGACGTTGCATTAATTGTGGTATGCCCACAGTTGCATCTTCTGGTCCGTCAGTCTTGATTGATTCGTAATCATAGCAAAGCCATGGTTCGTAAGCCAAAGGCTTGAGGTATTTCTCATCATTCCACTGAGGTTGTTCCGTTAATAGCAATTGCTCAGCACTAATCTTTCCCATTCGTATGTAATTTACTAGTTTAATAAAGGCATATTGGTCCATTTGAAATTTCTGCTTCAGCTGTGATAAGTTCACATTGTGCTGGCAATTTAAATGCTCAATGGCCACATCGATACTTTTTGAAACCTGGGTGCAAAACAAACAAATTGTTTGCTCGCCATCATCATCGCCCATCTCCTCGTCATCATCCTCGATGTCATCGTATGCTTCATCATCAGAACTCAGCTCAGGGCAATCTTTCGCTGTGGATAGTTAATAGTTATCCGCGCGTTTGACTTTTTATCTGACACTCACATACCTTTGCTATCGGCATTTTCCATGTCGAGAAAATTAAATGTAGTGAACAGGTTAAAAATGTAAGCAATTTGATGAATATTCAACTAATTGTTTAAAAAAGTCTTTATTTCTCTGCACGTGCGCTGAGAAACAGTGTAACCACACCCCGGCAAATTTCAATACAACTATCGATTATACTGATTTCGTTTTTCCAGCCCTGCGCTTGCATAACTCTGTTTCTATTTGCGCTGCAATAACAAAATGTTTCAGGTGCGTATTTGCATTTTACCATATTTATAAAAGAAAACTTATGACACATTCTTATATTAATGTCTATTGCAGGTAATGAAGAGATTGCATTTGACGCAGGCCGTTCGCTTATGCTCCGCTTTAACCAACAACTCCACAGCAGCAAAATCTCTGATCCAACCTGCAGAACCCGATCAGTTGTACAGCAAATTGGAAATTGAACTGCGAGGCATTGATCCAGCAGTTCTGAAGAGTTACACCTGGTTTGCGACAACCGCCGCAGAGCATTTGGGCATTGAGTTAGGCAATTGGTAAGTGCTGGCTTATATATATAAATAAATATACTTAATACTTCTTTTCATGTTGCAGTTGGTCTCCTCGCAAGGCGCATCATGAAAGAATGACTCTGCTGAAGTCGGTGCACATTTACAAGAAGCATCGAGTGCAATATGAGATACGGACACATTTTCGCTACATGAACTTTCACAAGTTGACCGGCTCAACGTTAGACACATTCCTCGAGTATATCGAACGGAATTTGCCAGAGGGCGTTGCGCTACAAGCATCCAAGACGGAGCTGCAGCAGTTGCCCGAACACTTGCAACAGCCACCCGAACAAGTTTAACTTTAGATTAGATATACAATTTAAAAGCTAATATGCGTATTAGCGACATGATAACTTTTTTTTTAAATTGTCGAAAACCAATAAAATCCGATTTGATAATCTAAAATAGTAGCCCATAGATAACGTTTAAATTTCTTTTGACAGCGATAACTAACATTGAGAAGTCGAAAATTAAATATTCTACCAGATATATAGTACCTTACAGTAAAGTAATCCGTCATTGTTAATTAAAGGTTAGTAGTATAATATAGCTCGATATATATAACAAAGCAATATAATACATGTTTAATGTTAATAATCAGTTTATCAGGTGCCTTCGTTACAAACTTGGTAAACAATTCAAAATACCCTTAGCAAACTGAAGAAATGGGGTGCACTTGACAAAACCACAAAAACTCTGCACAGGCACTTCAGTCGCGTGCTTTGTGTTCAGGAAAACAGATCTTCGGAACAGAGTTAATATGCTGCCATCCAACCACTTGAAGATGCTACTGGCCATGGCCACAATTTACAGCTGTCTATCGCCAGTTGTGTGCATCTATGAGGAAAAGATTAATAAGTTTCTCGAGGAGTTTCGTATGCGTATGTGCCATCCAATACCAAATTTGGGCTTACCCGCATTGGATCCATTTGAGCTAGGTCCTGCAGAGGCAGCTATAAATAACAAATACCTTATCGAGTAAGTCGAATTGTGATGCCGATTAACGAATATATTTATGATTAATAATTTAATCTTTCAATAGTTTTTCCGGATCAATAGACGATTTTCACTTGAAGGGACTTTCTGATTTCGTTGTTGACACGTTAAAAATTAATATAGTTCCCGGTGTACTACGCAGTACTGTTAAGGTCACCCTTCCATACACCTATTTGAAATCCTTATACACCGCCAAGGGCTCCCTGGCATACATTGTGAATTTGGCTGGTGACGGCCATGCGGAGTAAGTGACTGCAATTTAATTGAATTTTCAGACATCACTTCTTATGCCACTTTCAGAGCATCAGTTACAGATTTTTCGCTGCTCATTTCATGGAGGATAAAAGCTTCTATTAATCTAGCCATTACAGGATTACAAATCGAGCTACATTTGGGTGATCTGAAAATTAATTTTGAGAATTTGATGGAGGAGGAGCGGATTAATGATTTTATCCATGCGCTGATTAATGAAATGGGTGTAGAATTACTTGGTGATATATGGGACTTTGGACAAGGTTCAGTTGTCGAGAAGGTCGAAAATGTATGTCAACCAACTATGTTGCAACTTAAAAATAATATTAATTAAAAAAAGTCTTTTTTTTCGCAGATTATTAATAGCAAAATATCGGATATTATTAGTGCAATTACCGGAGGTGGTGGCGGAGGTGGTGAGGGCACTGAAAACCCACCCATTTTTGAGGGCGTGGAACCGGATTGTAAACTCAAACATAAGTCTGACATAGATGATTATAAATAAATATATCCAAAAGCCATATGTGCATAAGAGATCTGGTATTAAAGGCTAATAATGCCCAGCCTGTCGCTAATAAATTTGCGTAAGTGTATTTATATAACAAATTTATACACTGCTAATCTGTTGACAAAGTGCAAGTACATCTATAATAAACAAAATTTCCACCAAAAATTTGACAATATCAGTTTTGGACATTGCTGATAACGCGTGGTATTTGCTACTTGACGCTTAATGATGTGGGGTCTGATTACCGCAGCTATTTCAATGGCCATTTATTGATTTATTGCACGGCATCGTAAGGAGTACTTTAAATTTCGCGCGTTGTTTCGAGCATGGCAATGATATTTTAGTCAACAGGGCTACAGCACTTGATAATTTTCGATAAATATTAAGCGATAGCTAAGCAACCCGCTTTATTTGACAGCCTTGCCACATAGATAATATAGGAATATTAGAATTTTCCAGAGCAGGCCAACGCGCTTATAAGTAAAGGTACCATAGTGCGCCATCATTATTCGTATTACAAGTGCCAGTTTGATCGAACGTCTGAGTGTCGACTCGGCAGAAATAAATTTAAGTGGAACAAAGAAGTGAAGTAGCAATTATACGGTTATCCCACATATTTAGTACATTCTAACCAAGTAACACACAAAGGTAAGTTTTACTTCAAATACATTTTAAATTAAATTTTATGTTCGCTGCTTTTGGTGGCACGTGCTCAGCGTGCATCACCGCGTGCTCTGGCCTAGAAAATTATATTTCCATTGACTCACATGTTCTGATTTACGCCACTAATCAATAATTACGCGTTGATTGCATTCATAGCTGCACTTACTATCGGATTTTCGTTTGCAAATTTTTCCGAGATTTTAACCTTATGGAAATCTATGACCTCAATACTTGAACTTTAGAGTTGTAGCTGCTCGTGTGCGTCCGCACTGTGAATGTGTATGTATGTGTGTGTGCACATATGCATTGTGTACATATATATTGCGTCATTTAACATTATCATTGCATTAAATTCTTTAAATAGGCGATCAAAGTCATGTATGTATGTATATACGTGTTTTCAGCTTAATTACGTTTTTTCATTTGTGGCTCTGGAATATTCCACTAAAAAAAACATGCCGCATCACACACGCTCGTATGGTTATTCCAATCGTCGTTTAATGAGTCATAATGATGATTAATTGCTCTTTCGAAGAAGTAGTTTCAAAACATTTGTTGAATTTTAAAAACGCATAGTATAACCAAGCAATTTTCTTATAAAGTCTGCTTATTTTGCAATATTAAAACAGGCGTTGCTAACCGGCATTTTCAATGTGTGTGTGCACGCGCTGTTGAAATAAAATACACAAAAACTCAACTTATACATGTGTTTGGAAATGACGCGCGCGTATTTTTTTTTTTATATAGAGTCGTCTCTTTCGTGCACATTATAAAGTATGTTCGACCACCAGTCTGGCAACGTTTTTTTCCGTTCACGGGAAGGTACACATACACATTCATTCATACATTTATGTATGTATCTGTATGTGTGTGCACGTTTCGTGGTTTCAAACATTCCAGAATTTTCGGCATTGTGTGCCATGCGGTGGATGAAAATTAGCAGCTGCTCCTGCCGATGCCGCTAAAATAAAACTCCATTGTTATCTCTGAAATAATCTTGTTTATACTTGCAAACGTACAAAGAAAAACGATCGTACATTATGTGTCTCAGCTAGATACAAATAAGTCATTTTTTCATGTTTTGCCGTTTTCGGTGCTGCGCTGACATTAGAACTAACCATTTTGGTTGTATGAGAAATTTCTAGAAGGTGAATATCACTTTTACTGCTTTTTGTTATACTTCATTAGTGGCCAGGGTTTCAAACTCAACCTTCGTAATTAATGTATAGATATTTTGTATAATTACGAATTGCATTTGTGCTTTTCAATTAATTTTTATTATACAATAAGATTAATTGCACAGTCTTATGAATGCAATTTAAAACTTCTGCATTCCTTAATTATCGAGTTAAATAACTTATTTTCCGCTTTCAATATTTTTTGTTTATTTTGTTTGTGCCAGGTATGAGTGAAGAAAAATAAATGCGGCGAAAGTTTCGTTGACATCCAAAATAATTGTAGCTTAAAATGAAAATCTCGAAATATACTAAATATTATTTACCGATTTAATTTATTGCAGATGTCTAAAGCACCAGCTGTTGGTATTGATTTGGGCACAACCTACTCCTGCGTGGGTGTGTTCCAGCATGGCAAGGTTGAGATCATTGCCAACGATCAGGGTAATCGTACAACGCCATCCTATGTTGCCTTCACGGATACGGAGCGTTTGATCGGTGATGCCGCCAAGAATCAGGTGGCCATGAACCCGACTCAAACGATCTTCGATGCTAAGCGTCTGATTGGTCGCAAGTTCGAGGATTCGGCCGTGCAGTCTGATATGAAGCACTGGCCCTTCGAAGTTGTCAGCGTTGATGGCAAGCCCAAGATTGAGGTTACGTACAAGGACGAGAAGAAGACCTTCTTCCCCGAGGAGATCTCCTCCATGGTGTTGACCAAAATGAAGGAGACCGCCGAGGCGTACCTGGGCAAGACGGTGACCAATGCCGTCATTACTGTGCCTGCCTACTTCAACGACTCACAGCGTCAGGCGACCAAGGATGCTGGCACCATTGCCGGCCTGAATGTATTGCGTATTATCAACGAGCCAACTGCCGCTGCCATTGCCTATGGCCTCGACAAGAAAGCGGTGGGAGAGCGTAATGTGTTGATTTTCGATTTGGGCGGTGGTACTTTCGATGTTTCCATTCTGTCGATTGATGACGGCATCTTCGAGGTCAAATCTACGGCCGGTGACACCCATTTGGGTGGTGAGGACTTTGACAATCGTCTAGTCACACACTTTGTGCAGGAGTTCAAGCGTAAGCACAAGAAGGATCTGACCACCAACAAGCGTGCTCTGCGCCGTCTGCGCACTGCTTGCGAGCGTGCAAAGCGTACGCTTTCTTCCTCCACCCAGGCGAGCATTGAGATTGACTCGCTGTTCGAGGGCACCGATTTTTATACCTCAATCACTCGTGCCCGTTTCGAGGAACTGAACGCTGATCTGTTCCGCAGCACCATGGACCCCGTGGAGAAGGCTCTGCGCGATGCCAAGCTAGACAAGTCGGTCATTCACGATATTGTGTTGGTTGGTGGCTCTACGCGTATTCCCAAGGTGCAGCGTCTGCTGCAGGATCTGTTCAATGGCAAGGAGCTGAACAAGTCTATCAATCCCGATGAGGCTGTTGCCTACGGCGCTGCCGTCCAGGCTGCTATCTTGCACGGCGACAAGTCGCAGGAGGTGCAGGATCTGTTGCTGCTCGATGTTACCCCATTGTCGTTGGGCATTGAGACCGCTGGTGGCGTAATGAGCGTGCTCATCAAGCGCAACACCACCATTCCCACGAAGCAGACGCAGACCTTCACCACCTACTCAGACAACCAGCCCGGTGTGTTGATCCAGGTGTACGAGGGTGAGCGCGCCCTGACCAAGGACAACAATCTGTTGGGCAAATTCGAGCTGTCGGGCATTCCACCCGCACCCCGTGGCGTCCCCCAGATTGAGGTGACCTTCGACATTGATGCCAACGGCATCCTGAATGTGACTGCCCTGGAACGTTCGACCAACAAGGAGAACAAGATCACAATCACCAATGACAAGGGTCGCCTCTCCAAGGAGGACATAGAGCGCATGGTCAACGATGCCGAGAAGTACCGCAACGAGGATGACAAGCAGAAGGAGACGATCTCTGCCAAGAACGTCCTGGAGTCCTACTGCTTCAACATGAAGGCCACCATCGGTGAGGAGAACATAAAGATTTCCGATTCTGACCGCACTACCATCATGGACAAGTGCAACGAGACGATCAAGTGGCTGGATGCCAATCAGCTGGCCGATAAGGAGGAATACGAGCACCGCCAGAAGGAACTGGAGGGCATCTGCAAACCAATCATCAGCAACCTCTACCAGAGTGGCGGTATGCCTGGCGGTATGCCTGGTGGTATGCCTGGCGGTATGCCTGGCGCAGGTGGTGCTCCTGGCGCTGCTGGTGCCGGCGGCGCTGGCCCCACCATTGAGGAGGTCGATTAATAAACTCAACTACACCATCCACAACCACACAATAAAATAATTATTATTATAATTATTTGTATAATTATAATTATAAATCTACACTTTACACACGTATTTAACTTGGATTCTAAATTAGGAAACACACACATCAACCATCAAGAACAGAAAACTGCTCTTGAAAGTTATATTATAATAATACAACTGCAACAAAAAAAGAAACCAAAACACTGCTCTTAAAATTAGATAATACATATATATTATATTATTATCATCATACATCGATCGATCATCCAAACAATATTGCATGAACTTGAATAAATTACATCAATTTGAGAAATGCAAAATTTATGATTTTTTTATTTTATTTATATACTATTGGGAGCTATTTAATTATTAAATTTGATTGCAGCCTGTTCTTGACTTGCGTTATTTTGTATCTGTTTCATATTGTATTAATGACTTAAAAATGGAACTTTAAATTGGGACAAACGCAGAATATGGTAGCACGAAGTTTAAATGGTTTTTAAAGGCTTTAAAAATGTATGACTAGTATTAATAAATTGAGTAAATTTAAAGTGGTATATTTTCCATTGTTTTAATAGCGGTAAGCCTTGAACATTACTATGGATAATAACAATATTTATGCACGAAACCAAACACAGAAATTCGATATATTCGGCGTTGTATTTTAATCAACCCAAGCAAAATTGCCATCCTTCTCCAGCTTGGTTACATGGCTATTAAAGGGCAACTCGCTGTTGTTGGGCTTGTAGGAGCCCTGAGGCTGGATCCAGTTGTCGTCTTGGATGTGAACCGATTTTCGGCTGAAAACACTTCGCTCTTTGGCGGCATCATTTGCCTTCATGTTAACCGTTATATCCGATTCCATCTGCAGCTGCTCCAGCGTTTTCTTGGGTGTTCCCAGTCTTTTGCAGGTGCCACTGACCTGGTCCAAATATAATTGCCACTGCTGTAGTTTGTCCTCCGCTGCACGCAGCTGCTGAATGCTGCGCTCGTGACCAGGATTTATGCCAATGGGCTGTACCCCGACAATCTCATTTAGATCGATCTTAATGGGCGCCAGTGCGGAAATGGCGCGTGATAATCCGATTTGTGTGTGCCGGATGCGATGCTCTGTTAGATCAGCACCCAGCAGCTCCTCGTGTGGATCCATGCGTATGGGTATTATCTTATTGATCACATAGAGCAAGAGAAACGTCGAACAGATGCCCCAGCAGGCCAAGCAGAAGGCAGATAGCGTTTGTATGCCCAACAGGTACCAACCTCCGCCCTTGAACAATCCACTGCGTCCCTTGGTCGTGTCCATCGGCACTGGATTGTCGGCGAACAGGCCAACGGCAATGACACCCCAAATCCCACATACACCATGCACAGCACTCGCACCCACCGGATCATCCACACCCATGCGATCAAACAGCGGCATCGCCAACACGCAGAGCAACGATCCCAATGCCCCAATGATCAGCGCCTCCCAGGCCCGATACAGAAAACAACCGGCGGTGATTGATACCAGCGAACCCAAGACCCCATTAATCAGATCCATGATGTCCAAGCGGCCGTCGTGGCGCCAAACCGAGTAACTGAAAATAAAATCGATAAGCGGAGTCGTGAAACACTATTTTTTTTAAAATTGCAATTCTTCTATTTTAAATGTATATACATAAAGCCGTTTATAATTTAACTTCAACGATTTACGTTTTAAAGTTTATTTGAGATGGATTATAAATCTCTCTACTTACAGGGAGCTAACAAAACCGCCGCCAAATGAGCCCATCATTGTCATCACAGCGGCACGAGCTGCATACTGCCACTTGGCGCCGCTGACGCCGTAGGTGCTGCCGGAGTTGAAGGCCAGCCAGCCCCACCAGAGCACAAAGAGACCCATGCACGCATTCACCGGATTGCCCAGAGGCAAGGGATCATAGCCCTCGGCATATCGACCCAGGCGCGGACCAAGTATGGCAGCCGAGGCAAAGGCTGCGGCGCCGCCAATCAAATGCACTGGGCCACTGCCTGCAATGTCCACGGCGCCCAGATTATTAAGGAAACCGTGCTCACCCCATACCCAGCCAGCGGGTATGCAATAAACCACCGTATTGAGAAATGAGAACAAACAATAGGCTTTGAAATTGCAGCTGTAAGAGGAGATTGGAAAATAATAGAATATTTTAAATATTTATAAGATTATAATATAATCTTAGTAGTTCAACAATAATATACTAATAGCACTTTCACATAATGCGTACACAAACATTTGTTTTCCAACCAAAATTCCACCTAAAAATCTACCAGTAATCGGGAAATTAATTTATATGTTAATAACAATTGGTTTGATCCTGATGTACAAATCTTTTAAAAAGCAGAAAATCTGTATTAATCTGATCTGATGTGGAATTTTTTGTTAACAGAAATATAATATATGTATATGTAGTATTAGTTATAAGTGTTATTTTCAGCTCACCGTTCGGCCATGGCTCCGCTGACAATGGTTGTAGCTGTTGTCGCGAAAGACAATTGAAAGAGGAAAGCTGCAAATATTTGTCCCATGAGCTCATCGCCTACAGGAGGATCGAGCAGAAAGTCGCCAATGGCCATGAATGGATTCGAGAGGGGTCCACGTCCAAAGCTCATGCCGTAACCAAAGAGCCAATATGTGAAACCACCAAGCACAATATCAATAACGTTCTTCATCATGATATTCACCTCGTTCTTGATGGAAACACAGCCTGATTCCAGCATGCCGAAGCCTGTTTGCATTGTGAAGATGATAAAGGATGAGGTGAGCACCCAATTGGTGTCCTCAATCGACAGATCATATAGACCCGGAATCACATAGCTGCTATTTCGTACCACACCCTTTAGGGCCATCACCTGGGACGCAGTCGCATTCTCCAATTTTGACGGCATTTCTATAATCTAAGTTCCGGTTGCACGTCCGATGCTCAGGTAAGCTACTCCACTAGTGAAGTATATGCACATGTTTTTCGAAAGGAAAGTATCAAATTACAGGCATTTGGCTTAAATGGTTGATAATCGCAGCGCTCACCGAGACTTCAATTATTTAGATACATTTTCTATGCGTGTTGTTGACAGCGAACGAGCTAATTATTCCCTATATAAAAAAATGGGTAGCATAGCCTTTCAAAATCTGACATACATTTTTGCCGCATTTTATAAAAAAAAATTTTAAATAGAATTAAGTTTACTATTTTGTAAATATATATAATAATATACATTTGTATTTAAATATATTAATTAAACTATTTTACTAAGTAGTTTAATATATAAAAGAGAAAACATCAGTTTTACAACATCAAATTTTCATATAAATGCTATAATATAAGCTCAGTCGACTTTCCATATCAATGTTGTGCGCTTTAAGTCTAAGATACCTGCTAATGGTTTAACATGTTTTCCTGGTGATATTTTGTGTTAAGTCTCTATGCAAATGTGTTTAGATCTATTGGTAAAAAGGATATATTGTAGTCGATCATTTTGTCATAGTCTATTTATTTGTATCATTGTTGCAATGGTTTAGCCCTGCGAACTTGACATTGCGATTAAGCAAATGTTATTATTGGTGTTACTGTTTTCATGTAGCCATTGCATGCCTCAAGCGTTTTGCAAAATTAATGATCACTACACGCTTAGATTTATTTTCAATTATGAGATTTTGCTATTTTAAACTTTTTAAAAACACTAGATAATTTGACCTCATGGAAATTACTTATGAGGTAGCAAACACCAATAATATCGAATAACTTTAAAGTTGTTGGCTGACTCTTTTGGTTTTTTTTTTTAAATTTCGTTTTTACAATTTCAATTACAATTAACAAATATAGTTTAGGAAAAAATATCTAAATTTCTTTTGGACATCAAGCAACTTCATCGAAGTAAATTCAATGTCAGTTTAAGTAGAAAAGGATAGTATCTGCTCAGTAAATACACTGCGTTTAAATAGATTTTCTAAATGTTCTGCGCCTTAGCATACGTGAACATTTACGTTATATCCTTGGTTACGTTAAACTTGGTATTTTCAGGATTTTAAGCAATTTGAAAATGAGTTCGGGTATTTTCGTCTTACTGAAAGGACGGTAACACAGTTAAATTTTAGCACTAGTTGGTATTGCTCGGACGTTCGTTAAAAACCGTTGAAAATATCAAATAAAACCTGTGTGACTAATAATTAAAATTAGTTGACTGTGCAGTTAAAAGTGCATATTAACGCCAGTAAAATGTATTTTTTGGCAGTGCTTGCGTTTATAGGAAATGCCAAAGGTAAAAGGACATAGTGAAAAAAGAAAAAAATTAATACACACACACATAGAGCATAGAGCAAATACTTTCTGTGCTAAAAAGAGCAGCAAAGTGAAAATTTATATATTTTTCCTCATTTGCAGAATTTTCTAACGAAATACAAATTAATGAAAAACACACATATGCATTAAACGGGGCTTGAAAGGAAATATATTAAAATGAGATATTTTTTTCTTAAGCTAAATCAATTTCAACTGCTGTTCTCTTTATACAATAACTGTAATATGGTCCATGGCCACAGCAGAGTTTCACAATTTATGGGACACGGGGCACACATATACAAATACATATAGTCACGCATATACACGCATACACTTGCACTGCGCTCTTTTTGTCAGCCAGCAACTTCTGCGAAATGGGGGGTCATAACGGTTTTCCACTGGGCTCTGCAAAGGATGTGGCGTGCAAAATTTTGCGTTGAAGCACATTCCGCTCTCACTTTCTCTCTCGCCCTCACTCTCTTTTACTCTCGTTCTCTCTCTTTCTCCCTCTTTCGTTAGCGCGCTGTTCACATGTATGTGTATATGTGTATGTGTGTGGGTGGTTGTTTTTGGTGGTGTGCATGGTGTTTATTTTTGCATGTATGTATACTCTACTATGTATGCGTGTAGAGCCTTTTTGGGTGTGTGTAGCTTTTGTGTGTATGTGTGTGTATGTATCGCAAAAATTTCACTTGGAAACTCGCATAAAAGGCATTATTTTTTTTCCTCCTTTTTTTGCGGGGGCGTAGAGAACGCTGTTTGCCATTTTTGCTCGTGTGTTTCCTACCCAGCCGTTCGCACTCGTGTTTTGTTTCGTTAGCCAACACTCGTGCACTGCATGTTATTGCAGCCCCAAACATATGCCTTGGCCCCCTTTCCCTTTTTTTCTCTGTGTTTCCCTCCACTTTATAAGGCCTGCCGCAGTCTGTGAACGCTGGATATATTTGTTTTTAATTTGAATTTCCTTTTGCTGTTTAGCATTTAAATTATGTTGGAAATGTAATGCGTTTGCATTTAATTTTATTCAAGTGATAAATGTTATGGCCATGTTTTTGTACACGTGTGTGTGAGAATGTGGCTCCTTTGTGTTTGTGTGTGTGGGTACAGCACCTGCTGCATTTTGGGTACGTGTGTGTGCGTTCACGTTGGTATTTGGACAAAAAAAATTGTAACTGTTAAATCAGCACCAATTGCGAAACTTGGTCAAGTATATCAAAATAAAGAATCGTACAGTAGTTCCAGAACCAGTATGTTTAAATGTATTCAAAAATGCATCTTTTTGTACTCTTTTATGAGCTTATGTACAAGTATCTGTGACACACTTATTTTTATAATATGCATTTTTTGAATTATATGTAAAATAAAACATTTCTCATAATATTTGATAAAACGACTACCTTTAAATATTTATAATTGTTGTTTGTAAGGTATTCAAAATTATTATACAATTCAAAAGATTTCGTGAACATTAATATTATTCTTCTTTAACAAGCACAAAAATATATTTTGCTTCATGTTACCTACAACTTTTTTAAAAAACCTCCAAGTAAATTAAAAATTAAGAAACAAAAATAGATTTAATTACGTATCACTAGTAATAATATTTAAATAGTTACTTTAAATAATATTTATTAAAAGTAAATTCGAATTTTAGATTGTTTCATTGGTTCATAAAGTCTACCACACATTAAAAAGAAAGTCAAATTAGGTCTAAAATCGAGTTTA